>CM053584.1:21234635-21256881 GCA_028627135.1 Pseudochirops cupreus | reverse complement strand
ATATATATATATATACACACATACACACACATATATTTTTAACATTTGATTATAGAACTTTAAATTATAGATTCTTTCTCTTCCTCCCTCATCACCCACCCCCACTGGAAGGACAAGCAATTAAATACAGGCTGTACATGTGTAATTACGCAGAACTAAGAGGATCCTTTTAAGGAAAAGAACCTATTTGTACAAAAATATTTATAGCGGCTCTTTTTGTGGTGGCAAAGAATCTGAAATCGAGGGGATACCCATCAATTGGGGAATGGCTGAGCAAGCTGTGGTATATGAATGTGATGGAATACTACCGTGCTATAAGAGATTACGAGCAGGCTGATTTCAGAACACAAACTGATGCAAAGTGAAGTGGGCAGAACCAAGAGAACATCGTATACAGTAACAGCAACATTGTACAATGATCAGTTGCAAATGACTTACTGATTCTCAGCAATAAAACTATCTAAGACGAATGCAATGACTTGTGATGAAAGATGCTCTCTGCCTCCAGAGAGAACTGACAGAGTCTGAACGCCGCTTGAGGCACACTATTTTTCACTTTATTTTTTTGTTTTGTCTTTTCTTGACCTCAGGTCCTCCTGACTCCAGGGCTGGTGCTATATTCACTGCACCACCAGCTGCCCCATTTTGTCTTTTCTTTCCCAACAATGACCAGTACTGAAACAGGTTTTACACGATCGCACATCGATAACCTATATCAAACTGCTTACCATCTCGCATCTCAGGGGACAGAACAGAATTTGGAACTCAAAAATTTTTTAAATGAATGTTAAAAATTGTCTTTATATGTAATTGGGAAAAACCCAAATTATTATTTAAAAAATCCTTTTAGCAGCTGTTTGTAGGAAGGCATGGGTGGGTGGGACGCAAGGTGCTTTGTAAAGCATAAGCACTCCACGGATGGTTGCTTCTCGGCCACCTCCCTTCCCTCTGCTGGACTCCTAGGACAAAGCTGGTCTGAGCCTTGAAACCTTTCATCTCATCACAAAATCTGAGTGCCAGAAGGGACCTCAGAGGCCACCCACAGTAGGAATTCCCTACGGGACAGCCTCAACAGGTGGCCAGCCAGACTCTGCTCAGACCTCCAAGGATGGAGAGCTCAGTGCCTTCCAAAGCAGCCCATTAGCTCTGGTTGTTAGACATTTTTCCTTCTGCCAAACAGAAATGGACTTCCCCGTGCTTTCTACCTCTTGTTCGGAGTTCTGTCTTTCTGGGCCAACCATAATGAGCCAACTCTTTCCCCATTCTCTGCCTGTCTTTGTGGAAAACCTGCTCCCCTTCTCTCCCCACCTCCCTACTGAAAAGAAAAAAGAAATTCTAGGGGGAGGTAGGTGGCACAGCGAATAGAGCACCGGCCCTGGAGTCAGGAGGACCTGAGTTCAAATCCAGACTCAGACACTTAACACTTACCAGCTGTGTGACTTTGGGCAAGTCACTTAACTCCAATTGCCCTGCCCTCCCCCCTCCAAAAAAAAAAAAGGCAAAAAGAAACTCCAGGAGATGGGAGCAGGAAGAGGCCTCAAAGGCCCAACCTGTAGCCTTGGTGGAAAGTGGGCACGCATGCTATCTCATATAGAGTTTGCATATACGCAATTGATTGTTTGTTTGCCGCCTGCCCTGGCAGAATGCGAGCTCCTTGAGAACAGGGCTTGTTTTTGCTTTGCTTTATATCTCCAGGCACTTACACAGTGCTGGCACACAGTAGGCACTTAATTACTGCTTGTTGACTGACTGAAGACCTTCAAATCTTGGGGGACCTCTTGTACTGTTTTATATCTGTCCTGCTGCCAGAACCAGCTTCTTAACACCTTGCTAGGGTCATGCCATCCTTCACCCCCAAAACCTCCGGTGGCTCCCCCCAGGGCCACTCTGACTCTGGTAGTCGAAGCCTTCCATCACCTGGCTTCTCCCAGACTGCCTGCCCAAGGGGTCTGGCACACACCCCAAAAGGTCAAGAACTCCTGCTCTAGAACCTTGGAAAGGTTTGTACAAAAAGTAGTGTGACACAATGGCTGGACAGCTGGCTTTGCAATTAGAGGCTCTGGGTTCAAATCCTAGATCTGCTACTTTGACATGTGTGACCTTGGGCAAGTCTCTTGACCCCTCTCGGCCATAGTTTCCCCAACTGTAAAATGAGGTTGTTGGGCTAGATAACCCCCATGGTCTCTTCCAGCCCTAACTAGATGATTTATGATCTCTGGGCTCCCTGAAAAGAAAGCAACAGACGGTTTAATTCATGTCATTTCAATTGTCTGCAGGTCTCTCAGCCCTTAAGAATGCATAGGTCCTTGAAATTCAGGAATGGAAAGGACAGGAAGAAAAGGATTTTGCCTTTTTTTAAAAATAAAAATAAACCTCCATTAAAATTATAATATAAACACTAATTGCTCATCATGAACATATTGAAATCCCTCCACTCCTTAGACACTTAAAAGTCACCTCTGTGGCAGCTTCTTCTCATTTGGCTCAGGAAGGAATCTCAGGGGCCATGACACCAGTCCCGTATCTTGTACTCACCTGGTTTGGTCTGTAGGAGAAGCCCCCAAAAGGTCCCCGCCAAAATGCTGTATCACCAACTTTCCAGGACTTAACATACTGGGACATGAGCCCCATCTCATAGCACTGTAAAGGAAGGTCAAGGACATTAAGGAGAGCACAAAAAGATTAAGAAGGATGGAGAGAGCTTGGAGATGCCGCCTCAAGATGGAGAAGGTCGGTGGCAAGGCAAGATATGCAGGAAAAGGCGTGTGGGTCAGGCAGAGGCAAAGCAAAGTGACAGCACATGGGGGCAGCCAACTGAGGGAAGAGCTTGGAAGCTGGGGCAGGCTGGCAGACGGGACTAGGGGAAAAGTAAAGGTCGCCAAGTTGTTCAGAGAAGACAATTATCTGTAAAAGTGTTAACCAAGTGCTTAGAGTTGAGCTGTAAACCACCCCCAAGCAAGTTAACAAAACAAGAGAGACAATTCCCACCCATATGGAGAGCAGGGTGCACTATGCATGGTTTGTGGTGCAGGTGTGGTGCTTTGTCCAAGTGACTGTCTGTCATCTATGCCCCGAGTGTAGGATGATCTCCCTCCTGGAGAAGAAGGTGTAGGGTTCGAGGAATGGCCCTTCACCCTCTCCATCAGGGGAAATGAAGGCAGAAGAGAAGAGAAGGGAGCCTTTGCTGGGGAAGGAGAGGAGGGGAGATGTGAGCCTAGTCAGGATAATGGAGCGCCAGAGAGGGTTACACAGGGGAGGAAGGGAAGGTCAAAGGCTCCTGCACGACCAAAGCTTTAAACCCAGATCAGTGGCTCTCCTGAAAAGGAGAGAGCTGGATGCTCTGAAGAAGTCATGTGTGCTCCTGAGAATGATTCTGCAGAACCACAGACACTCTCAGGTAAGAGAGCTCATTCACCAAAGGCTCAAAGGCAGCGGACTGGATAATATCTATCATTTACATAGTGCTTTAAGATTCAAAGTATTTTACAAGATAATAGCACTACAGAGGTCTGTGATCTTCCCAGGCTCCTCTCTAAGCAATAACAGAGAACCTCTCAAGACTTATCAAAACTGTTGACAGGTCGGGTAATTCGGCACAAATGATACCCCTTCTGAAGGAGCCTAAAACATATCATCAACGATTATGAAGACTTGGGCAAGAAACTGAAGCCTGTAAGGGGGACAGGCTATCTTCCTCAGCGACACCCAATAAAGCCAAGGGAGGCGGAAGAGAAAAACTAATCTGGGAAGCAAAGAAGAAGTGTGTAGGCAGAGATGGGGCAGAGCTAACAAAAATGGGCACATCTCATCAAAAAGACCTGAATCCATATAGGATGAAGGAGGGAGGAGATCTCCCCCAAGTGAGATACTCTGGGGCAGATGTTCTGGACCCCTTTGGCAGGCTGATGATGGCTGTGGACCCCCTCTTAGAATTATGGCTTTAAAAAAATTCAGAGTTGAAGAAAATACTAAATTTCAGTTAGATTAGCAAAAATAAAGAAATTATCCTTTTCCATCTAAATTCACATACTCCCTGAAATCTATCCACAGATGTTGTAGAAGTCCATGGACCTAAGATAAGAATCCCTGCTTTAGACAGTAGCTACACAAAAGGAAGAGGCGCATCAGGATCCAAGATGCTCAGAAGTTTAGGCAGCAAACAAAGAGAACTCAAGGTCCTGACACAAGAAAATAGGTTTGACTTCTGGGTGCCAGTAGGATTCAATGGGGTGAAACCCATGACTGAACTGAGGCTCTGGATGGGTGTGCCTTATTCAAATGAAATTGGATAGGTAGAAGACAAGAAAGATTTTCTATTAAGAAGGTCTACTTATGTGAGGAAATCCAGGAAGCACAGGGGAGAAGCTGAAAGGATTTAGGTAAAGGTCACTGGAGGAAGACACAAAAGCAGTGTTGTCCTTGGAATAGACGACAGACTGCCTGGACAGAAATAAGAAAGAGATGAAGAGGCAGAGAGTGAGCATGCCACGGCAGTGATGGAGGTCTTCAATTACCCAAACATCTGCTGGCAAAGGCAGAACAACCAGTAACTCACTGACTCGTTCTACTGATAACTTCATCCTGTAAAAGGGGAAGGAAATAAAAAGTGGGGTTTCTATTATGGGTTTGATTTTTACTGACAGGGAGGAACTGGTAGCTGGGATGGAAATGAGGGGAACCTTGTGGTGGAAGTGACCACTCCCTCCCAGAATCTGTGATAGAAAATGAAGGAAAATCTTGGCATAGTCTGACATGTGCCCCGAGTTTTGGGAAAGTAGATTTCAAAGGGTTAGCAGGAAGGATAGGAACGATCTTGTGGGTGGAAATGCTTTAGGGAAAGTCAGCCTAGGAGAGTAAGACATGCTCAAGAATGAAATTCTGAAGATACACAGTGAAACAATTCCAGCAGCATTTGCCTGAACAGACAGATGCAGATACACAGGGAACTCACCAATCAACTTAATTTCTAAAAAGAAATATACAAAATATGGAAACAAGACCAGGGAACAGAGGATGAATGTAAGTTTAGAACACTATCCTATAAGAACAGTGTCAGGAGTGCTGAAGCCAGCAAGGGGAGTTAAAGACAAAAGCTTTTTCAAAAGTTATATTGGAAAGGATCAGAGAAGGGACTGAACCTTTGCTTGGAGTGGCCAGGACAAGGACGACACACAACAGAGAGTAAAAGTGGCTTAATTCTGATTTTTTGTTTTTTGCCAAGAGGAATGACTTTTGCACTTCAAATGATAAAACAAAAATAATTAACAGAGTTGATACTCAAGATAAGAAGGGAGCATCCAGCTGACCCTGATAGAATCAAGTCTCTGACCCAGGTGCTGAAAGAACAGACAGGCAAGAATGCTGTCACTGTCAGTGATAGAGGGAAGATCATGGAAAAGAGGAAAGGTACCACCAGGATGGAGAATGGCCAGGGTTGTCCAGATTTGAAAAAATGGAAGAGGGAAGAATCCACAGGCATCAATTCCTGGGATGTGCTAGGATACATTCCTAGAGAGATGGTCATTGTTGTTATTCAGTCACATCTGATTTTTTGTGACCCCATTTGGGGTTTTCTTGGCAGAGACACTGGAGTGGTTTGCCATTTCCTTGTCCAGCTCATTTCACAGATGAGGAACCTAAGGCAAACAGGGTGAAGTGACTCGACCAGGGTCACACAGCTAACAAATGTTTGGGTTCAGATTTGAACTCATGAAGATGGGTCTTCCTGACTCCAGGCCTGGCTCTATCCACTGCACCACCTAGCTGCTCCAAAAAGAGATGGTTAGAGAATGTCTGGAAAGGAAAGCAGTGACTACAAAAAGTCAAACCTGCCTCCATCAGAAGCAGGTCACACCAGACTCCCCTCATTTGCTTTTTGGACAGGATTACTAAACTAGCATATTCGGGGATACTATGGACATAATTCACTTAAGTTGTAGCTAAACTTTTGATAATGTGTCTCATCCCATTTTGTGGAGAAGACGGAGTGACATGGAGTAGACGATAAGAGAATTATGTAGATTTAAAAGGGGTTGGACAGCCAGATCATATTGGTTGTTAATGGAGTAGAAGCACTTCCCCCACCACCATTCTTCTTGGGGAAAATATTAAAAACTATTAGCATAGTATTGCACATCAGTGAAATCCTGGGTCTAAACTGAATGAGAAACTTTCTCAGCCTTTCTTTGACCATCAGTCCGGAGGAAATGGTCCCCCACATGGCAATTTTTTTGTTTTGTTTTTATCCAAGGCCTGATCATTTTCTAAATGGAGAAAGAACATAGGAAGGAATCCTCCCTGGAACTGGTTAAGGTCATGATCTAAAAGCTAGAACTTCTCCTGATTAATTCAATTAATAGAAGCATCTCTTGGGTTTACCTTTGACCAGGTGTTGAAAAAGGAATCCTTAGAGGTTAGAGAGGGATGGAACAATTTTAGGGAAATGAATCTCCAGGGTGTGCCAAAGTTAAATTACTATTAAGAATTTATTAATTAATTTTGTCTTTGTTCTCGAAATGCCTCAGATAAGTATTAGCTGTGTGACCCTAGCCAAGTCACATGCCTCTCTGTACTTCACTTCCCTTACTTGTAAAATGAGGGGGTTGGACTCTAAGGCCCCTTCCAGCTCTAAATCTAAAATCTTATGGACCCTAAAAACTATAAATAAAAAAATTTCATCACAGGGCCTCTCAAAACTCTTTTGTTTGCTATGTCAGAGATTTTCAGAAGCAGGATGGATCTCTGTCCCTTTGAGTTTTTATTTCTTTAAGCAGAGAGGACTGCAGTTTAATTAATAAATTTGTTCCTGGTAGACTTGTGCCAAAATAGCAGGGTACTGAGTTTTCCTTCTACAGTGCTTCACTGTCAACTTTGCAGGCAGTCTCCAGTGGAGTGCCCCAGAGATCTGTGCTTATATTCTTATCAATGACTTGGCTAAAAGGAGAGATCTGTGACCATCGAAATTTAGAGACTGTTAAATTTACATAAAATTTTAAACCCGGAGAAGGACCATTAACATATTGCATGATGGAATGAGGATGCAAACAGATTTGAGCTGAACCTAATAAGATTAAATTCAGTAGAGACAAAAGTTAAAATCTCACAGTTGTTTTGGGGAGGTTGAACTAGATGGCCAATGAGGGCCCTCCCAACTTTCAGTTCTGTGACTCTCTGATTTTTGAGATCTCTGCTTCCTATAGCTGATCTTTCTATGGCATAAGCTCCCACTATCCTGGCTGCCCTCTGGACACTCTGGCTTATTAACGTCCTTCCTAAAATGTAGCGTCCAGAATTGAACACGCTAATCAACGTGTCTGACCAGGGCAAATTGAATCCTTTGTCACTAATTCAACTATTATCAATCACTGCTTAACTACTAAAACTTGGCTGTCCACTCAGCTCCCAGGAAAACCATTATATTCATTTATCTACGAGACTGCAGTCAGTGAGAAAGGTCTGTGCAATGCCTCTTGGTAAGCTTCTCATCATATGGGTTCTCAAGGCTCTTTTGTGTGTTTGCTTTTTTCTGTTAGCTGCTTTCCCACTTCCTGACGTCTTGGCTCCTTCACATAGGTGCTAAGCTGTTATTAATTAGCTGGTTCTCTTATTAATGCCATATTTCAGAAGATTGGGGTTGGATACCAAGGAGATGCTGCTATTCTAGACTGGATTCTAACCAGTAAGTGGGGTGACTGGAGGAAGAAGTGGAAATGACATCACCTTTGGAAGACCCCAGCAAATGAAAGAGCTGGTGAGGGACCCTTAACACACTGGATGATGGAGTCAGGATCCAAACAGATTTGGGCAGATGAGAGCACTGGGCTGAACCTAACAAGATTAAGTTTGTTAAGGATAAAAGTAAAAATTTCACAAAAAGTCAATTCAAAGGTACAAAATGGGAAAGGAGCTGAAAAGAGATCTGGGGGTTTTAGTGGACCACAGTCTCCTCAGTATGATTCAGCATGATCTCAATATGAGTGTTTTACTTCTGTTGGTTGCTCACTCTCTTAAGGATTTGTGGTAGAGAAAGACAAGAACGCTGAGCTAGTACAGAACTGTACTTCAGAAGAGTGAGTCTTAAAGAGTACAGATAGAACAGCTCAGATACCTGCAGGGCCAGTTTGCTAAAGGAATTGGCCCAAGAAGGATGGGAGGCTTGATAATGAAATAAATCCTGGTAACACAATCACCATTGCAACCCCTGGGGAATAAGGAGAGGAAATGTCTGGAGAAAGAGATGCAGCTGAACAGGGACTTAGCCAAGAAACTGAGTTTAAAGGGATATGCATAAGAAATGGACCGGAGCATGGGTAACTACAGAGTTCAGCACCAAGGACAGGGCACAGGCATTGATGCTTCTGCTGGCAATCCTACTCTTCCTCCTCTGGTGCCAGCTCCTTCTGCCCTGGGGCAGAGGCTCGAGATCTAAAGCTCGCAAGCCCTGACTCTGCTCTGTGGGCTACCCAGCCGCCATGGCCCAGTCTCTGCTGTCCTTCCACATTAGAAGGAAATCCTGGAAAGGCACTTAACATGATGCCTGACACAGCATGGACTTAGTATGAATGCCTTTTCACTCAGTCACTCCTCATCTACTCATTCATTTAACAAAGGTGTATGAGAAATTTAGGGGTAGTTTCTACTATCTGTCACAGGTCTTATATAAGCGACAGGACGCCTAAGCAGAGCGTGAGGAGACGCTGGGAATACAAAACTAAGAAAATAAAAGGACTTGAGAGAAGTGATTATTTTTCTGTTATGTTTAATAACAAATTACCTGAGGTTTTTTCCTTTTTATTTCCTCGTTCAGGTACCAATCCATCAGTCCTGAAGGCCATGGCTAAGAGATGAGATTGGCCTAATCCTCGGGGCACACCCCCCCAACTAGTCTAACCAGAGTCTAATCTAGATGCATGCTGGCCCTAAAGCATCAGAAGAGCAGGCCCTTGCACTCCTCCATCGCTGTGTCTGTCCCCCATTCTCGAAGGGAACCACGGCACCAGGGAGGTGATGACGCAACTTGCAGTTGACTTGGATCTGAGGGAAGCAGGGCTGTGCAGGGTCACCAGACTCACTTTCTTCTCCACAGCCATCTGAGTCCAGTGACCAGATACTCATCAGGATGACTGAAGATGATCCAGGATGCAATAGGAGACCCTGGCCCTTTTAGGCTAAGGCCTCTTCGGGCACTCACTTAGAGTGAGGTAATGCCCATTCAGTGAATAGGCCTCTTTAAAAAGTGAGTCAAGGGATGGCCCCTTTAATTAGAAAAAATATCAAGCTGGGAGGGGAAGACCCTCAGAGTTGCTGTTCCAAAGAGAAATTGTTACCATAGACATTCACTCTAAGCCAGGAAGGCCCAAAATACAGCCATTAAATGGAGCTTGGGCAGGGACCTATTGTGGTCCAGTCTATGAGCTTCAGAGTGAACTGGGTTTAAGGTTTTGAGGAAGGGAAGGGGAGGGGAGGGGAGGAAGAGAGGAGGAAGAGAGGAGAAGGGAAGGGAGAGGGGAGGGAAGGGGAGGGGAGAGAGGAGGGGAGGAGAGGAGGAAGAGAGGGGAGGGGAGAGGAGAGGAGGAAGAGAGGGGAGGAATCTAGCCAGTAAACCCCAAGTGAAGTGGGCAGCTTCTGGCCCTCACTCAAATCAACTGCTCCATTACAGTCTAGGGCAGTGGTTCTCAACCTTCCTAATGCCACGACCCTTTAATATTCATATGTGGGTGTATCTGCATGTGGGTGGACCCGCCTGGAGACGATAGAGGAGCCATGTCTTAGTTCCTAAGACTATTGGAAATATGTGTTTTCCAATGGTCTTAGGTGACCCCTGTGACCCCTGTGAAAGGGTTGTTCGACCCCCAAAGGGGTCGCAACCCACAGGTTGAGAACCGCTGGTCTAAGGGAACTCAGCTCATGAGGGAGAAAATCAACCAGAATGTTCTGGGGAGAGATGGATTCCAATGTCCAGATAGAAGGAGGCAGCTGAGTCTCATTCTCAGCAGGAGGAGCTGAAGACTTCCAGCCCACCTCCTCATTAAATGTCCACCCACTCTTCAATCGTTAACCAATCAAGATTGATTTCTACCTCTCAGGGGCAACCCTTTTTTCCAAAGGTATTTAAGCATTCAGTGATCACCATAGTTTTATCTGTAGTTAGTGAGAGAAACCACTGACCATCAATTTATTATCAGCTAGCCTAATTAATAAATTGATTGCTAATTACTAAGAAGCTCTGTCTCTCAGGCTTTTCATTTGTCTCAGACTTTAAAAAAAAAAGCTATGTTTGGGGCAAGAAGATCAAGGAAGAAATGGGACACCAGCTCAGAATCACTGTCAACAAGCATCATTAAAGCCACCTACTATGTGCCAGGTACTGGAGACACAAATACCAGTGTATCAATCCCTGTCTTCAGGCGAGACCAGATGTGCAGATTACAAATATGTGAAAACTGGCTGGTGGGGGAGGGTGTCAAGAAAGGCATTGTGTAGACCAGCGGTTCTCAACCTGGGGGTCGCGGCCCCTGTGGGGGTCGAACAACCCTTTCGCAGGGGTTGCCTAAGACCATTGGAAAACACATATTTCCGATGGTCTTAGGAACCGAGACACGGCTCCTCTATCCGTCTCCAGGTGGGTCCGCCCACATGCAGATACACCCACACACGAATATTAAAGGGTCACGGTATTAGCAAGGTTGAGAACCACTGACATAGAAGGTGGGAGCTGAGATGACCCTTGAAGGAAACTCTCTACTCTAAGAAGGAAAGTTTGTTCCAGGTGTAAGGGACAGCCAGAACAAAGGCAGAGACATGTCAGTGGAGGAATGTATATGAGGAACAGTGGGTGATCAGTTTGATTGGACCACTGAGTGAGCAAAAGGAAGTAAATGTGAAAGGCTGGCAAGAGAGTTTCAGGAGAGATCATGAAAGGCTTTGAATGTCGAAGAGTTTACATGTAACACCTCCACTCACTTGGGTTGGGCAGTGAGTGCCCTGAAGGACAGATCTGTGATTGTGTGTAATATGTGTAAGGGTACATGACTCCGGATTGGCTGAGAGAACACCGAGTCTCACTACTGTGAACCTGTGTGAAGAGAGAAGGGATTTCTTCAAATGGCTGGAAGACTTTGAGAAAGATATCCAAGAGATCAAGCTTGGCCTTTCGGATTTCCCTAAGCTAGAGATATGTGGGGAGCCAACCCCCAATATGTCCCTTCATTGTCACTGCTTGTAACCTTAGAAACTGGTAAGAGTCTCATCCCTTGGTAAGATTATTCCCTCCCTCCTTGGTTGAGCAGAGATGTTTTATCTTGCTCCTAGCCAAAGAAATCCTCTACTCTTGTGTAGTCTTTGCTTTATTCTGCTATCCATATAGTCTGAATTCTGCTTACTTTGATAAGGAGATATTTGTGATGGTGTTTGGTGGTAGGAAGCTCGGCTGGTGATAGTAAGCTAAATATCACTCTCCCCTTGAAAGTGACCAGGGAAAGTGGCAGTGACCAGAGATCTCAAAGTGCAAAGATCTGAGGTGCTAGGCTGAGACATCTGATCTGGGATCTGATCCACTCCTCTCCCAGTCTTGGAGCACAGTCCTTATGAGTGCGCACAGAGCATTATGCCCAAGGCAGTCCAAGGATGAGTTTGGAGCAAGCACAACTATTCTCTGACTGTTTCCTATTCCCCCTGAACAAAGAAAAGGTCAAAATGACCCTTTTTTTCCTCCCTGACAAAATCTGAGTAGGGAGGACAAACTGCTCTGAGCCTCCAGATGTGGAAGGGACCTCAGACTCCCTCTCACTGGATCCCAAGGAAGCTGTGATCATTTATGGAAGGCATCATGTAAGCCTCTGAGCATGAAGACAGGTCCTGAGTCCTCCTCACCAGGGCCAACACGTGGCCTGTCAAGGCATGGCCAGGCTATTTTTTCCATTCTTTCTTACATTTCTCCTAGAGGGAACAGGGAGCCTTCAGAATTTATTGAGTGAGAGAGAAACATGATCAGACCTCTATTTTTGTAAAATGCAGCTGAGGGTGGGGTGGACTGGAGTGGGGAGAGACTGGAGGCAGGGAGACCAATTAGGAAGAATGAATAGGAAGAAATCACAAAGACAGAACTACTCAACTCCTATTTCACTTCTGTCTCCTTTACTCCAAAAAATTATCTCCAGACTGGGGAAGACAGAACAATGATGGTTCACAGAGGAGTGAAACCCAGGAGCTACAGAGCCTCTAACTACCTCAAAGGAGTTTAAGTCAACAGGCCCAGCCCTGAGAAGACCCAGTGGATGGGATTACCGGACCCACTCAATGTCAGTCACCTCTGAGGAAGTGCAGTGGAGGGGCCAAAGGACCAGAGAGGGGCAAATGTCAGAACTTTCCAAAGGCCAGTAAGCCTATTGATTGCTGGTAAAATTCTGGCACAGGATATTAAAGAGATAGTTTCTAAGTCCTTAGGAGGGAAGAGAACACTCACCACGAGCCAGAGGGTTTCACTGAGAGTGAGTCAGGCTGGACTCACCTGTCTCCTTCCCTTTTATTTTGCTCAGCCTACCAGACTACAGGAAGGCAGTGACTATTGATTTTGTTCAGGCATTTGGCCAAGGCTCTTACGAAGTCATTGGACAAGATGGAGAGATGTAGACAGGCTGGTAACAGGCTTAGGAAGGCTGGGCACAAGCTGGATGACAGACAGGTCTCAAGGAATGCTTGCTAGTAGACCATCAACCAAAGGCAGGTCTCCATTAGGACGGCCCTGGCATCTGGCCTTGGCCCTGTTTATTCATTCCTTCATTTCAGGGACACAATTTATTACGCTCCCTAACTTGTGTTAGGAACTGGGAGGGGGAGAGAAAGTTCAGACACAATGTGTCTAAAGCTCCCATTCTTAGTGTTTTTGGAACAGGATGAAGGGATAGTTCTCAGATTTGAAGGTGACACAGAACTGAGGGTGACAGTTACTACATTGGTTGGTTGAATGTGAAAATATCTTCAGACTGGCTCAGTTGGCTGAAGTCAAGAAGAAATCCAAGAGGGACAAATGCAAAGTCCTCCACGGAGGCTAAAAAAAAAATCCACTGTACAAGCTGAAGCAGGGGAGCCACAGCTGGGAAGCAGGTCATATGGGGAAGAATTCTAGCAGATTAATGAGTGAGCGCCATGATGTGACCTGATGTCACTCTGGCACGCAGCAAGGGAAGACCAGTGGGCAAATCATGAGCGTGACTATCCTGCTGCTGTCTGCCCAGGCCACATCTGCCATCGGCTGGCTAGTTCTGAGAAGGGGAGTGGATGAGCTGGGGGATGACCAGGGAAAGGCGATTGGGAGGTCTGAAGGGTCACCAGAGGGAAGAGAGATTAAACTTCACCTGCTTCTCCCTCAAGGGGGAACCACTCGGGCTGCTGAGCAGATGTCTAAGGAGGGAAGATTTCTGCTCAACATCAGGACTGGGAACACAAACTTAGCCAGAGAAAGCTACCACATCACAAGCCCACAGACCCCATGCTGAGCACATTCAGGGAATCTCCCCAGGCTCTTTCTCTCCCTTGACACTCACAGTAGAGTCCAACTCTACTCATCCTGCTTTCCCCCGCTCTCTTCCATGCAGAGACAACCAAAGGATGGCATCCTTCTGACACCCAACATCTTTATCCTGACCTGTAATTTCACCTGTGTAAAAAGCTCCCTCTTCCCATGCAGATCTGCTCCAAACCAAGGATTCTTAAGAGAGAGTTAAGCCCTGGGGCGCTGAGTTGCCTGCTCGAGGCCACCCACATTATTCAGTATTACCTTGTGCTGGGCACTCTGCCAGGGATATACAGACAAATGAAATGGTGCCTCCCCTGGAGAAGCTTCCACTCTATCAAGGGAGACAGCATGTCTCCAAGCTCATTCCAGAGTCAGTTTGTGAGGGGAGGGCATTAGCAGCTAGGGCCCAGGAAGGCTTCATCTGGCAGGAGGCGCTAAGGTTTGGGAGGAAATAAGGGTTTCTGAGAAGTGGAGGGGATTCTTGTTGGGAAGAAGCGGATGCAAAGGCTTGGAGATGGAAGATGGAGCAGCAGCAGGATGGCCGATTTGGTCTGATTGTACTGTGATGTCTAGGGAGAGAAGTCACGTATGATAAAGTTGGGACCAGGCTGGAAAGAGCTTTAAATGCCACACAAATATCCAAGGCGGGACTCAAACCTAGGTCTTTCTGACTCTGAGGCCGGCTCCCTATCCATTAGGCCACACACCTCTAGTGAGTGTTTACAGGGTATGAGCTTTATTGTTTCTGAAGCCCTGTGAGACTGGTACTACAGAGATTATTTCCCTTATTTTACAGAGTAAACTGAAGCTTGGGAATGTGAATTGAATTGCCCTAAATCAGCAGGGAGAACACTTCTTGAAAGTGCTCCAGTGGAAACAGGAATCTGCTCTGGAGCCGGAGGACACAGGCTCAAGCACCTTCACTGACGCTTCCTAATCCATGTGACCAAGGTCATTTCCTTTCCCCGGGCCTCAATATCTCACCTGGGAGTTGGCCTGGCTGGCCTCGGAGTCGTTTCTGCCGAGGAGACACAACCTAGGTCTGGACCCCTGGTCTGGGCTTCTTTCCCCTAGGCTGTTGTCTCTCAGGCAGCTTCACTTTGCAGAGATGTTTAAGGCCCCATTTAGCCCCAGTGGCTCAGAGATAATTAATCATTCCCCTAAAAGAGAAGCTTTACAGTTGCCCAGGGAGGATCATCAATCTCACAGCTGGGAGAAATACAGCTGCTCTGAAGAGATGCTTCCACGCTGAGCTGTTGGGCAGCACCTTCCCAGATGCCCAGCTTGGGGAGCCAAGGCAAATGGGAGACAGCCTGGGGAGCTCTCTGAAACCACTGGCACCGAGGCAAAGGGAGGCTAGAGAGTGGGGGGCCCAAGACCTGGGCAGCTTAAAGCCCAGACTGGCACAAGGGACTTTCCTGAGGAAGAGTAAGAAGGAGGGAGAGAGGGGAGGGGGACAGAGGAAAGGGGAGGAAAGGAAGGAGAAGGAATAGTGGGAGGGAGAGAGAGAGGGGAGAGGGACAGAAGGAGAGGGAAGAAAGAGAATGGGAGGGAGGGAAGGAGAAGGGGCTGGGGGAGAAGGAGGAGGAGCCAGATCAGGGGAGGTCAGCTCCAGAAGGACCAGAGGTCACCTGGTCCAATGCTCTTATCTCAAAGACAACGAGAGCAAGGCCCAGAGAATGGGGGTGCACAGCCCAAACTACAGCAGTTCAGGCAACACGTTGCTTTTCTCATGATACTGTGAGGCAGGGAGGCCAGATATTAATCCCATTTCACAGAAATAGCAACTGAGGCCCAGAGAGAGATGAAGAGGGCAATGCTATGGTCAGTAAGCACTGGGCAGCACAGCCCAAAGGCTGCTTCGGGTCTCCTGACCTACCCAACTGGACTGGCAGTGGCCTGCCTGCTGCCCGAGGTCACTGGCCAGGGAACCCTCACTTCTCTGCACCCTCCTAGGGCGCGTCTGAGGAGGAAGTCAAAGGGCCCCCCCAGGGCAGCCCCCGTGCTGGTAAATGCTCAGCCAAGGGCCACCTGGGGCACACGTCAGTTAATTTTCATTATTAACACTTTCCTATCATTTTCTTAAGTCTCGACAATCCACAAAACAATAAATCAAGCCCTGATTGTAGCGTCTGCCAATGTCTGATGCATAAGTGCTCACAGTGCAGGCTGGAGCTGGCTCTGTGCCCCTGATAAGAGACTAGCGCCTGGGGACGCAGGTTCAAGTCCAGACATGAGAGACCGCAAGCTCCCTGAGGGCAGAGATGATTCCATCTTTGCTTTGGTGTCCCCAAAGCCCAGCATACAGTAGGTGCTTAATAAACGCTTGCTGAATTGAACAAGGGTCTCTGTTCTCAAGGAAGGGGGGAAGGGAATAAGCATTTACTAAGTGCCTACTGTGTGCCAGGCGCTGCATAAGTGCTTTACAAACATCCCAACCAACCTGGAGGGTTATTATCACCCCCATTTAACAAAGGGGGAAACTGAGGCAGACAGAGGTTAAGTGCCTTGCTCAGGGTCATACCGCTAGGAAGCAGCTGAGGTTGGATTTGAATGCAGGTCCTCTGGACTCTGGGCTCAGTGCTCCACACACTGAGCCACCATGTGCCTCCTTGGGGAGTCTGTGAGCCACTCAGAGAGACAAGACAATCAGGTACTTCCATAACACGGGGTGCTCTGGAAGGGTGAGCCTGAGGGCCTGCAGCCATGAGGGAGAGCACAAGTCCCAGGCTTGGGGTGCCCCAGGCTTGCCCTGGAGGCTTGGGTCAGAGCAAGCAAAAGAGCAATTTAAAAAGGCATTAAGGGCCTACTGTGTGCCAGTCCCAGGGAGACGGGGAAAGGCAAAAGGAGTTCCTGCCCTTGAGGGCCTTCCACACTAAAAGAGGAGATGACATGAGCAGGAATATATGAGATCTCAACGGAAAAGCCTGGCTTTGGGGTCAGGGGATCTGGGTTCGAATCCTTCCCTGGAGGGTAGTGGTGTGATATGGGTAATTCATTTATCCTTCCTGGGCCTGTTTCCTGATTTGTAAGATGAGGGGGGAGGGCTTCAGACTACATGGCTTTCCAGGGTTCGTGTCTCTGACCTTCACTCCTTGTGTGGCCTTGGACAGAGGGCTTAACCCTTCTGGGCCTCAGATGAAGTACAGGGCAGGCTGGGGATCAGGACCAGATGGCCCTGAGGGTCCTCTCAGTTCTAAACCATGATCCTGCTTCTGATGTGGATCATTTAACTTCCCTGGCCTCAGTCTCTTCTTCTGTAAAATGGGGGGGGGGGGTCAATGCAGATGGCCACCAGGACCCTTTCAGTGTTAGGTCTCAGGCCCCACACCACACGATCCCTCCAACTTGCTGGGCTGGCATTTCTGGCTGCTGCCTCAACCTGGGCCACCCAAGCTCTACTCTGGCTCCATTACAGACAGGAGCTGAGATCTGACGTCTTTACAGTCCCTGCTTTGATCCTGCCTTCCATAAAAGCAGCCAGCTCCAACCCCTTTGCAGGAGCCAGGAGCTCCCTCAGGGAGGGAGGGGCTCACCTCTCCCCCAGCCAGCAGGCCCCTGACCTCACGGGTACAGGAGCCGTGGGACACAGCAGCAGAGTCTCAGCTGGCCCTCACCAGGCAGGGAACAAAACGAACGGGGGCCAGGGGATGCACTGCCTGGCAACGCTTACCTTAATTAGGACTTCAAAATACCCCTCGGTGTTCCCGTGGCTAATGGGTGTATAGGCTCTCTGAATCTCCAAGCCGTCCACGGTGCCCCTAGGAGAGAAAAAGGCAGGGGCTGATGGCCAGGCTCCAGACCTCAGGAGTCTCGCCAGCCCCCTGCCCTTTACTGGGGAATGACTGTGGCTCATCCCAGCAATGAGGCGAGGAAACGGCAGCAGGCCGGGGCGGCAAAGAAGCAAAATCACCCCCCAGCTCGAGGAACCACTCTGGCTGTCCTGCAACGGATGCTCAACACAGCACCTGAACACAGCAGGAGCTTAATAAATGCCTGTTGGCTTGATATTACTTAGATTAGGAATCAAAAGACCCAGACTCAAATTCTAGCTCCCAGGATCACAGATTCAAAGCTAGAAGACCTCCCCTCCCCCCCGCCCCCTGAGGCCATCTGGTCTAACCTCCTCCTCCCATTTTACAACTAGATGGCCCAGTGGACTTTGAGTCTGCAAGACCCGAGTTCAAATTGTACATCAGACACTTCATTAGCTGTATGACCCTGGGCAAGTCACTTAACCTCTGTCTGCCTCAGTTTCCTCATCTGTAAAAATGGGAACCTATCTTTCAGGGTTGTTTTGAGGATCACATGGGGTAATGGATGGGTGGGATCAGTTTCTCCTCTCTCCTCCTGCCTGCTTTAGGCCATGATTAGTTCTTGGCCATTTTTTTTCCTTCTAAAGAACACACTCAAGACTCTTCTCTCTCCCAGGCCAGTGAGGATAGGAGAAACTAGGGAGCTGCCCTGGCTCCTGGGAAGCCAAGACCTCTCAGCGGGGCTTGGGGAGGCTCAGACACGCGAGCGTGTCTATCTCAGCTGGGCCGGGGGAGGCAGGGCAGGCTCCCTACCGTAAGATGAGATGCTGCCCGGGGCTCAGCCCCAGCGGCTCATTCCCAGGCAGCTCGAAGCGGACCTGGCAGGTGTCATCCGTCAGCGGCTCCACAGCGCTAATGCTGAAGGCGCGAAAGGCTTCTGGGCTCAGCTCCACAAGATAATGCTGCAACAGTCAAAGGGCCAGTGGTTAGCTGAACTACAACGATGAAGTGCCCGCTATAGGCTAGGCTCTGTGCTGGGCACAGGCTCTACAGAGACTGAACCGGGGCAGACGGTGTCCTCACGGAGTTTAGATTCTATCCAAGGAGATGGTGTGTGTGTGTGTGTGTGTGTGTGTGCGCATGCACACATGCATATGTGTCACCGCACATGTGTATATGCACACACGTGTACAACCTTATGCATCGTGTGTCTGCAATGCCCTGGCTATTCCATGTGTGTGGATACACTGGCACAGACATGCACGCAGGCAATCTGAGCCACATACACACACTGCTTGCTTCTACACGACATCACATACATGCATGTGTGTGCTCATATATGTGCATGTATGTGTCTACAGTACATTGCATAGACATGTACATGCATGTATACACTCGTATATGTGCATGTATGTGTCTATAGTGCATTGCATAGATATATACATGCATGTGTGTGCACATATACAAGTATCCATTCACAAATACACATGTGTGAAGTTTTTAACTAGAGATACACATTTTTACACCTCCTTTCACTACCTTTTCCTCTTGAGCCCCTAGGCCCCTCGTCATGGTCTGTCTGCCAGCCCCCACCCTGGAGCACTCCCACTCCCACCATGGGATCCAGAGCTGGAGAAAGTAATGAAACTGTACCAAGAGGCCACCCAACCAGTTATCCTAGGTGGTCCCTTCCAGCAGCCTGGCAATCCTGGTACCATTCCTTAATCCGCTGGCTGGTGCAGTGGATAGAGCCCTGGGCCTGGAGTCAGGCAGATCCAAATTCACATCTGGCTTCAAACACTACCTGTGTTACCCTGGGCCAGTCACTTAACCCTGTATGCCTTAGTTTCCTCATCTGTAAAGTAGAGGGGTGATAACAGCACCTCCCTCCCAGGGTTGTTGTGAGGATCAGACAGGCTACCTGTAAAGCTCAGCACAGGACCCGACTCACAGCAGGTGTGAGCTATTATCATGGCTGGATTCCCTCTCACACTTCCCCTAAGAACTGGAGGTCTTCCCCTGAGGGCTCCCTTGGCCCCCACTGTCTCCTCCCTCACCTGGTCTCACCCTTGGTGGCGGCCCTGTCCTTCCCCAAAGGCAAACCCTCTACCTGAACATCTGACCCCATCCCTTCCCAGCCTCTCAGGGAGACTGTCCCCTCCAGTACCATGCTGTTCTTCAGGATGAAGTGCGATCTCCCACCTCCCTGCCTTTGTAAAGGCTGTTCCCATGCCTCGAATGCTGTGCCTTCTCACATCCACATCTCAGAATCCCTGACTTCCTCTGGGGCTTAACTCAAACACCACCTTCCACAGCAGGCCTTTCCTAGGGCCCTACCTGTTCAAGCCCTCCCCTCAAAAGTCGCCTTCCTTCTGTGAATTTTGGTACCTATCATCTCCTCTACTAGAATGTAAACTCTCTGAGGACAGGGCCCACATATGTAATAAATGCTTATTGAGTCACTAAAATAAATACAACGTAATTTGGGGAAAGAAGACAAGCACCTGCTGAAGGGGCAGGGGAGAAGTACCTGGAAAGCACAGGCCCCGCCCTCTGGGAGCTTATGGTTCAGTTCAGAGTAGTAACCCATGCACAAATAATTCTAATGGCGTCCTAACGTCGCCACGGCCAGGTGATCTGCAGCAGGGAATGAGAGCCTTGGGACCATTCTGGCAGCTGGGAAGGCCTGGTGAAGACCCTGAAACGCCAGCAGATCCACCTTTGTCTCACAGAAGGGAAGGGACTTGCCCATGGCCACACAGGCAGAAAGCAACAGAGCCGGGATTTGAACCCAGGTTCTCAGACTTTGAGTCAAAAAGTATTTTCATTTTCTTAGAGCTGCTCTCTCCCCACCCACTGATCCGCCCCCAAAGGTGAGGGGACTTGGGAATGAAAGATGAAGAAGTCACTATACGCAGAGAATTAAAAACCTGCTCATGACTGGGCCTTTTCGCCATGAGACTAAAGCAACAAGTATCAGTGAATCTTCTCATGCATTCAGGGCATTGTTAGAATTATTATTGCTGAAGTTTAAAAGGTAAACTTTTCTAACTATAGCAGGAATCTGGGTTGGGATCTCAGCTCTGCTTCATGTGAGCATACGAACAAGGTATGTTTCTGGCATTTCAATCAGAGAGGAGAGAGTCCATTGTGGTCTCAAGGAGCCAGGGAAGGGTCCCAGGAAGAGGTGGTACCAAAGGTGGGCCTGCAAGGTTGGGTGGGGGCAGCCTACAGACTCCTCCAATCCAGAGTTGGAGGGAACCTCAGGGAATCATCTACACCAAACCACTCATTTTACAGATGAGCGGATGGGGGCCCAAACCTGCTGCTCCCAACTAGGCCCCGAGCAGAGGGAGACGGCTGCCTTAGGAAATAGTCCTCGAGAAGTTCCTACCTCTTCCTTCTTTCTCTGCAGGAGACTCTTATCTTTCTTGGCCCAGGCTTTTTCCCACCGGGCCAGCTCCTGGCAATAGATGTCAAATAGGCAGGGTGTGCAGCCACTGCCACAGCACTGAGCAGGCAACGGTTCAGTGGGTCGGAGTTGTAGCCAAGCTTCCTCCTCGTCTTCTGTCTTCTCCTCCATCGGCAGCAGACGGAGCCTGCTCAGAGGGGAAGGGGGAGAGGGAAGTGAGCAAGGTCGTCTGGCTTAGAACAGTGGTGGGGGTGAGCTCCCCACACCAGGCCAGGAAAGTCTCTGCCGAGACCCCAGCCAAACTGTCCTACACAACTCGACAGAACCCTCACTAGGTGCCCCTGTCTACGTGGCCCTGTGCTTGCCTGCTTACTGAATGTTTGCTGACTTGACTTGTGAGATGAGGACTGCGAACCCTGAAAGAGGATGTAAGCTCTCTGAGGGCAGGGACTCTCTTTGGGTCTTTGCAGCCCCAATGCTAACACAGTATCTGGCATTTAGCTGGTGCTTAACAAACACTGGCTGAATTAAACTGGATTGGATTGAAATGAAAATAATTGTAGCAGGTGTTGCTGTGGATAGAGCACTGACCCTGGAGTCAGGGGGACTCTGAGTTCAGATCTGACCTTAGACATTTACTATCTGTGTGACCCTGGGCAAGTCACTTCACCTTGCCTGCCTCAGTTTCCTCATCTGTCAAATGAATGGGAGAAGGAAAGGTAAGCCACACCAGTACCTTTGCCAAAAAAAAAAACCCAAATGGGTCACAGAGATCAGACACAAGTAATAGACTAAAGATACAGTTTGAGACGAGTCCTGAGTTCAAGTCCTGACTCCACCAGGGACTAGCTATGTGATGCTGGTCAAATGTGGCTTTCTCTGAACCTTGTTTTCCTTGTCCCCACAGTGTTAATTGGTTCAGACAACTTTCTAGGTCTCTTCCAGCTCTGCCAAATATTGGTCCTAACAAGGAGAGCTGTCCCAGGGGAATGGGCCCCCGTGGGAGGTAAGGAGCAAGACCTCCATGCAAAGGCTGGAAGGCAATGCCTTGGGCATGTATATGTAGGGCTTGGAGCAGAGGCCTCCAAAGGCCCTTCTCTACTTCTATGACTCCATGAAAGAGGTGTGTGAACCATAGATTTTCTTTTTAAAATTTTTTTTATTTACTCATTTACTTTTAATTTATAAGATTCAGTTCCACAATCACTTCAGTTTCAGATTTTCTCCTCTCCCTTCCCCCCCCCCCACCATGGTGGCGTGCAATCATGTATAGGATCTGCAAATACTTTCACATTGTAGAATAGTTTGGTCATATAGAAGGGTTGTAACCAATGAGTGATCACTGGGAAAAGAAAAAAAAAAAGCAAAACCAGACATGAAAGAGAACGATAGCGTGTTTTGCTTCAGTCTCCATTTAAACTATAGTCTTTCTATATCTTTCTCTGAGTTTAGGTATCTCCTTCCATCCTGAGGCTTGTAGAGTTGTCTTTAGCTGTGCGTTGTTGAGGATAGTCCAGTTTATCAAGGTTGGTCATCATATGTACGATGTGTCTGTGATTGTGT
>CM053584.1:21199459-21234135 GCA_028627135.1 Pseudochirops cupreus | reverse complement strand
AACCAGACATGAAAGAGAACGATAGCGTGTTTTGCTTCAGTCTCCATTTAAACTATAGTCTTTCTATATCTTTCTCTGAGTTTAGGTATCTCCTTCCATCCTGAGGCTTGTAGAGTTGTCTTTAGCTGTGCGTTGTTGAGGATAGTCCAGTTTATCAAGGTTGGTCATCATATGTACGATGTGTCTGTGATTGTGTACATGAACCACAGATTTTCAATGGGTGGCCCCGGAGGAAGGAGATTCTGGGTGCAGGGATGGCATGAGCCAAAGGCTGGGGAACAGGAAAGGCCAGGATGAGTTTGGGCCAAGGTCAAATTGTATGGTTTGGCCATGGCATGGAATGCTGGACCGGGCACAGGGCTAGGCTTGGAAGATCCAAAGAGAAAAATGAAGCCACCCTCCCCTAAAGTAGGGGTGGATTCTAATGAGGGGTAGATATAACAAGGGACCATAGAGGAAGAGAGAGCACTAAGGCCTGGGGGGAAGGGGAGAGGTGGTCAGACCATGGCTCAGTTCCCTCATCTCTGAAATGAGGAGGCTAGATTAAATGGCTTCAGATCACTCCCACTCTAGGGCTAGGATTCCACAATGGATGGATGAATTGCCAGATGGACGGACGGAAGGATAGATGAATGCACCGATGGACGGATGGAAGGATAGATGAATGCACCGATGGACAGATGGATGACCCACGCTGTAAGAGGTGAGAGGTAGCTATCAGCAGCCAGGCCTGACTCCATGGCCTGGGAGGGCACAGTGAGGGAAGAGTTAAGTGGCTTGAGGCATGATTTATGATTTATTCTGAGCTTCTTCCATGGAGAAGGAAGTTTGGGATTAATCTGGATTCCTGAGTATTTACATGAGGGCCACCATTTATGTAGAAGAAGCCATGTCTAATCACTGCACTTGCAAATCCAGGCTCGCCATTAATATCTTGAATGTAAATCAGAAATCAGAAGCAGGGCCTCCCCCAGGCTGCTCCAAGCAGAGTGAAAGAGGAGTCTTGGAACACTCCTCCCAAAGCTTTACAAATGCCAGCAATCCAGACTTGATGGGAATACATTAACCTCCTCCCTCCTGAGAACTGCCTCCAAAAGGCTCCTCGGGCCTGATTTTCTCCCCTTAATCTTTCCTTTTCAGCCCTTTGAGCTTCACTTCTCAGAAATGCTATTAATAAGAATCCCCCCTCCCCCAGCCCCATTTATCTAGCCCTTTCAGGGTTACAAAGTGCTTACTTTCCTCACAACTCCCAGAGGCAGGTAGAACAAACATGATTACCCCCATTTTACAGATGAGGATGCTGGGGCTCAGTGAGTCCAGGGGCCTTAGAGTTTGTATCACTCAAAGCCATCCAAAAGATAGTGTGGCTAAGTGGATAGTATCCAGGCATAGGAGTCAGGGTGATGGGTTCAAGTCCTGCCCCTGGTGCATACTAGGGCTATGGGACCCAGGGAAAGCCACTTAATGTTTCAACCAGGGCTCCAAATAACTCTTTAAGACTGGATGCCACAGAACAATAACAGATTTCCATAGGTAGAGGCAATTTCCCCATTAGGAACTCCTTATATGAATGAAATCAAAGATCTACACCAAAAATTAAGTGATCTTATAAAAATGGGAGGCCCCACGGGCCAGGAAGAGTTGCAGATATTAAGAAGAAAATTTCCCAACCATTAGAACTGCAGAAATCCATCCATCCATCCATCTATGTGTGTGTGTCTGGGTATGCCAAGGGCTGGCTTGGTAGGCAGTGAATTCCTTACCTCTTCCTGGCTCTGAGACCAGCTCTCTATCCATTAAGCCAGGTTTCCTCTTATTTAAAAAAAAAAGTTTTAATATTAAAATCAGGTTAAAGGCAATGGCCAACCCTTCTCCTAGTGAACAAAGGAAGAGACATACTTCCCTCCTCTAAGTAGGAAGGTGAGGGCTTATGGGCACAGAATACTGTATAAACTGTGGGAAGCTGCTTGGTTGTTCTATTTCACTTCATCTTTTCTTTGTTATGAAGGAGGGTTGGGATGCATTAAAGTGGGAAATGACTGATATAAATGTCACTCTCTCTCTCTTCTCTCTCTTTTTCTGTGTATGTAGACCTCAACTACTTAAAAAATGAATATAACCTGTCTCCTTCCCAAATAGAAGAGGGGATTGGCAGCCCCGTACGGAGGGAAATGTGTCTTGTGATTGTTAAAGGATGCTGAGCTCCACACTGGGCACCTTTCTCAGAGACTTACTTTGCTGTGAACTGTGCAGAGCAGGAGGAGGCGGGGGGCAGGTGCAAATGCCTCCTTCTGAAGGAAGAAACACCAAACCTCAGTTTCGCCACCTGTCTAAACCGGGGCGGAGCAGGCTAGGTGAGCCCCGGGCTCTGCACTGCAGACCCCGCATGGCTCCTCCGGGTTAAACGAGCTCCAAATGTCTGGTCAGAGGGCCCAGATTCATTCATTAAGTGCGGCGGGCACTGTCCGGCCGCGGGGCAGGTGGGGAACAGCCAGCTCTAGGCGTCCCGGTAGCTCCGAGCCCCCGAGCCTTCTACGGACGCCTCTGAGACTAGAGGTCAATCAGCCCATCGAGGATGCCCCTTCCCGGGACCCCTTCTGGAGTCCGGGCCACAAGGGCAGCCTGGAGAGGGAGCCTGCGCGACTCGCCTCTCCCCTGCGGGCCTCAGTTTCCCCCTCTGTAAAATGAAAGGCGCGCTCTCGAAGCACCGGGAGCGCTTGGAAAGAGCACGGACCCCGAGCACTGCACGGGCTGCCTCCGGCCAAAGACCACTGGGAGTCAGGAGCACAGCGGGGGGTGGCTGTATACAGCTCCACGACGCCGGGACTCAGTTTCCCCTTCTGTAAAATGAGGGCGTTGGGGTCCTTCCCAGCTCGGAGCCCCCGCGGCTGGGCTGGAAGACTGGGCCTGGGAGGGGATCGGGGGTCGGGGATCTGGGATCTCTCAGCTTGGGCTCCCAACCACGAGCCATCCCTACCGCTCAGCCCCGCAAGCCCCCGAGATCGACTAGGCTCACCCCGGGGCTCCTCTCACACAAACCATAACTGTCTGGAGCCGAAGCACTCACCTCCTTTCCGGGCCGCTCTGATGAGCTCCGCCCCCTTCGGGGCGTGGGACGTACTTCGCGACGCTCCCTTACAGTCCTGAGTCTGGGATAGCGGCGATTGGCGGCGGAGGCCGCCGCTCTGCGTCCCGTGATCTCGCCCCGCCTCGGCTGCGCGCGCATCCCGCTCCCGGCCGGCCCTGCGGCGGGCACTATGGCGGCGGCCTTGTGTGCCCGGCCGGTGGTCGGGACGCTGAGGGCTAAGGCGGCCCCGGGGGGCGGCCTGGGCCCGGGGGGGCCCCAGCGCAGTGCCTACGAATGGGGCGTACGCTCCACGCGCAAGCGCGAGCCCCCGCCTCTGGACCGCGTGTACGAGATCCCGGGTGTGGAGCCCGTGACGTGGGCCGGCCTCCTGCACCAGCAGCCCGGCTTGACCAGGCCCGTGTTCCCGCCGTGGGAGCGCGGCTGGGAGGACCCGAGGCGGCCCCGGCGGGTCCCGCGAGACTCCCACCCCCTGCGGCGCGAGGAGCTCTGCCACGTGATGCACCAGAGCTGCCGCCTGCTGGAAGGTGAGTGAGACCGCGGGCCGGGGGAGGGGCCGGGCCGGGCCGGGGAGGCCGAGCCGCGGGATCGGGCCCTGCCGTCCAGCGCCCCTTCCCGCGCTCTCGGGGGTCTCCGTGCCGGTGAAGCAGTAGCTCAGGCCCTCGCAGGCCGAAGGTTTGCTGAGCGCGGTGCCGACCTCTTTGCTTTCCCGTCGGCCCCGCGTTGCAGGTGCTGCCACCTCACCCTTGAGGCTTCTGTTACAGACGGGGAAACTGAGGCCCAGAGGGGTCGTAGCCTTGCGACCTGCCCGGCCTCCTCAGCCTCTCTGCCAGCTCTGGCTCCAAGTCGGTCACTTAGGCTGTTTGTTTGATCTTCCGCGGTGAGGAGTGTCCGAGGTCGTGGGGAAGCTCGCAGGACAGGTTTGCGGAGCCTGGCGCCCCTGTGGGCGCTGCTTCCATGCTGTCCTTGTCCAGACTCAGCGCGTCGGACTCTGAACCTTTTCTGCTTCCCCCGCCTCAGGCTCCAAGCCCTGCCTGCCCCCCACCGGGCGCAGGATCCATCCCCTCCCTTCTGCTGGGGGGCCGCGGCCTCAGGCCCTCCCCATGTTAGCCTGGGCCCAGCTGTCAGTGATCCTCCTACAATGCAGGCCCGACTGGGTCACTCACCGCCCCCCCCTTTCCCCCCTCCAGTGACTTCCCGTGGCCTCTTATTATCTCCAGGGTCCAGTACAGAACCTCTAGGGACTTACAGCTCTCCATAACCACCCCCTCCCCAGTCTTCTTACACCCCTCCTGTGCTCTTGGTGCCATTGACGGGCCTTTTGGTCTCCATCTGGCCACTTAGGGCATCCCTCGCCCACCGGGCCCTCCCTCTTCATCTCCGCCTCCAGGCTTCCCTGGCTTCTTTCATTTTTCACCTGGAATCCTGCCCTCTGCAAGAAGCCTTTCCCAGGCTCTCCCAGTCCCGGCCCCTTTCCTCTGACGCTGCCCCCAGTGAACCTGTCTTCAGGTTGTCTGTACATAGGTGCTGGAAGAGTGGTTTGGGCAGGGGCAGTTTTTATCTTTCTTTGTATCTCTTGGGTTTAGCCCAGGGCCTGCACTAGTAGGTGTCTAATAAATGCTCCCTGTTTGACTACAGACACTGTTAGTGAGTGGGTAAGTCATGAAACCTGGGGGGTGACGTGGCAGTTTGTAGCTCTGAAATGGCGTGCTCTTCTTCCATCCCCCACAGCACTACACTCTCCACCTCCT
The DNA here is from genome assembly GCA_028627135.1 of Pseudochirops cupreus. NCBI lineage: Eukaryota > Metazoa > Chordata > Mammalia > Diprotodontia > Pseudocheiridae > Pseudochirops > Pseudochirops cupreus. The sequence goes on along the minus strand of CM053584.1, from coordinate 21,229,299 downwards.
GTCAGCTCTCCCAGAGAGATGCCACCCTTCCTGAAGGATCGCGGCAGCCTCCCTGCTGGGGCTCCCTGCCTCTAGTCCTCCTCACAGCGGCCACATTTCTGTTGTTCCATCTCAGATCTGATCCATCTCTGGAAGCTTGGCTGTTTGGCCCTGATAGCCCCTCAAGGTTTTACTCCAAGCTTATTGAACAGAACTTCCTGCTTGGGCCCAGGCTGTCCGGCCGAAGTGACTGTTTGCTGTTTCCTGTGTGCACCCTGTGCTTGGAGTGCTCCCTCCTCACCTCTGTGCTTTCTCATCTTTGACATGTGTGATGCAGCCCCCACATGTCGAAGATGAGAAAGCACAGAGAACTCTGGCATACCAGGGGTCGTAGGTGTCTTACACATGTGAAGGATTGTTTCCAGTCAGAGTTTAAAGTCCCACCTCTAACTTTGGCCCCATCATTTACCCTCTCAGTGCCCAACATGGCGCTCTCACACTAGATCGTAGAGGGGTGCAGAGCTGCATGGGGAGAGGGAGTTGCCTCCCCTGGGGGTTACTAATGAAATTGCTAATCCAATCACTGCCCTGTGGATAGAAGTGCCATGTACTGGAGGGTTTTTATGAGACAGCTAGGAGACATCCTGGGTCTGGGAGGGATGTCTGTGATCATCCAAGCCCACCCTTTCATTTTGCAGGTAAGAAAACAAGCCTGGGCAGGGAGGGGTCTTCCTTAGATCCCTATGATCTAGGCCTAAGGGTCTTTGGACTCCAGAATCCAGTATTCACACTGTGATTCCATTACACTGTGATTAATGTCTCTGGGCCTCAGTTTGCTCCTTTGGGAAATTCTTGCTCTGTTCTTGTGCTCCTAGTAGGTACTTAATGCATGCCACCGTAAAAGAGTTACCCTGTTTATACAGAGGGAGCAGACCTGCCCATTTGCTGCCAATGTTCAGTTCTGATTGATTTCAGAGTTTTTGTCTTTAAGTTCGGAAACCTGCCCTCTGCCCCCGAGAGGAAGGGGCATCTTTCTGATTTTGATGCCTTTCACAGCATCCTCTGCCAGAGATATGACCTGCCCTCTGATAATGGTCCTTCCAAAGCATCTAAGACTCGCTTTCAGCCTAGCTCTCGATGTTTAATTCATGACTTGTCCCTGGACACTGCCATTGGCTCACTGTGTGACCTGGGCACTGTCACCTTGTGCCTTTTAAGCCTCCTCTGCAGATAGAAGGGCTTGGACTGAGCATCTCTAAGGTCTCCTTCACTTGGCCATTCTGAGGATCTGAAAGCCCAGTGTCCCAGAGTCTCTGTGCTGTGGTTTAGTTCAAGATGCCTGGCCTAGGAGGCTGGCTCTGTCACAGCTCCCTGTCCTCAATGCCAACCTTAGTTTCTTCTCCCATAAAATAAATATGGTCAGTCCTTTCCTGCTTATCTCACAGAGGCAGAAGGAGCCGTGAGATGGCAGGTGCTTGGGGTCTTGTGACATCAGTGTGAGTAGGTCACGTGCAGAGACCCAGATGGGCCAAAGGGATGAGAGCCATGGGAACCTGGGAGACTCTTGTGCCCCCTCGCCCCTTTCACAGAGTTGGGGACTGTGATCCAGAGTCAGGGAAGGGTTTGCTTAGGGTCACAGGGCAAAGTGTTGGCACTGAGACTGAGTTCTCTGGTTCCCAGGCTGCCTTTTGTGGCAGGTAGAAGTCCCCGGAGATGCTGCATGACTGTGAGTGGCATTCTCCACTCTCTAGTGTGTCTTCTTTGTCTTTCCCTAGAAGTCGATAGGAGAGTCAGGCTAGGGTACTTCCCCAGCGTGAGCTGAAGAGGGAAAGGCCATGGACATACAGGGAAAATAACATGGGGAGCCAAGGTAAGCAGAGATAGTTTGGCCTAGGGAAGCCCATTGGGCAGGCCTTCTCTTCATGTAGACAGAATGTTTGACTTTGTCTTTGGGCCCAGGTAGCAGCCCTTGAATCCATAGGGAATTCCAAGGAGGAAAGTTTCCACTCCAGATTAGGCAGTGTTTCCCTGGGCATTGTGTTTAACCTCTCTTTGTACCCCCAGCACTGGCACAGAGTGAAAGCTTGACAATAACCCTGGGCATTCTGTGGGGAGAGGGCAGTGCTCCCTCTCCCTGAAGGTAGCCACTATTCAGTAGCTAGCATTCCTAGGGGCTTTAATGGCCCCTTAGGGACATTGTAAAGGGGACTCCTCCTTCAGGACGTGACTAGAGGGAGATGGGGTAGATCAGCACTCAGAGGCCCCATTGGGGAGTGGCAGCCTGGCTCCTTACTACCTGATGTGACCCAGATAAGTCACCTGGCTCTGAGCATCAGTTTCTTCACTAAATGACCTTAAGGGCTCTTTCAGCTCTAGATCTTATGCTCCTAGGGCTTAGAAAACTCCTACCTCTGCAAGCCTTTTATGGGATTGTGTGGCTTGGGGGTAGGTGAGTCCCAACTTCTTAGTGATTTAATTGTTGTGAAGATCTCCCATTATGGAAACTCACTCCACCAGTGCAGATTACTACCTCATCTGTTACTTGTTAGGAAGGGTAAGTGACTTTGCCATGGTCACCCATGTGTCGGTGACTGGACTGAAACCCAGGTCTTTTTGTCTCCAATTCCAGCCCATTTATCTACTGTACTATACCAGTCTCTCTTTGACTGGGAAGGAAGCCAAAGGCAGCAGTCTGGCTTTGGGAAGGGATCTTCCAGGTTACATATTCTGAACACTTGTTGAATTCTGGAAGCTTTTCCACAGTGTAACCTGATGAACAGTCACTTTCCCTCTGTTTAAACAAGCCGGCCAGTGACTTCCCAGGTTTCTGATGGTGTGCCTCTGTAAACAGCTAGATGTGGAGATGGGACTTGGGCGGTAGGGGAAAAGGTGCTGGGTTTGGAGGCAGAGGACATGTGTCTGAATGCTGCAGTTTTGGCTGCTTTGATTGGTGTGACTTTGGGGAAGCCTCAGTTTCTCATCTGTGGGATGAGGTAAAGATGACCGAATTCTTGGGCCCAGCATGTTCAGCTTTAGAGGGAGCTGCCTCGCCTCACAAAACCTCCCTGGGCCACACAGACGTAGCCTGTTAGGTGTGACGTGAGATCTTGGCCAAGTCTGGAGGCTGATGGCCCAACCAGGGCTGTGCCTCAGTTCTCCCGGTTCCCAAACAAGGAGTGATCATAAATGTGATGGTTCATTTTTCTAGCACTTACACTCTTAGCTGATCCCAAGGTGTTGGGAGGTGCCACCGTAAAAGAGTTACCCTGTTTATACAGAGGGAGCAGACCTGCCCATTTGCTGCCAATGTTCAGTTCTGATTGATTTCAGAGTTTTTGTCTTTAAGTTCGGAAACCTGCCCTCTGCCCCCGAGAGGAAGGGGCATCTTTCTGATTTTGATGCCTTTCACAGCGTCCTCTGCCACCCAGAGATATGACCTGCCCTCTGATAATGGTCCTTCCAAAGCATCTAAGACTTGCTTTCAGCCTAGCTCTCGATGTTTAATTCATGACTTGTCCCTGAGTCTGAGCAAGCTTGTGGCAGCTTTCTCACTTTAATAAATGGCCTGCTGTCAAAAGCGACTGCCCAAGCTCTGGCAGCCAAGTACGGCATTTTGAGTGATGCATGGGGGAACATCTGGCCAGGGGCTTGGACCCACTACTCAACCCCCTCTGCCCCATTCTAGGATCCCAGGAGAGCTGAACTGGGCCTCTTGGGGCTGTTACCCCATCCCCCTCTTCATAGGGAGCCCCAAAAGCACCTGTAGAATTTAGAGGTAGGTTGGGTGGGACCCAAAACTCCTCTTTGATGCCCCCTTCCGTAGCAGCCACTTCCATCCTAATTGTCTTTTTGCTGAATTTCCCCCCCCCCCCCCAGGTGTAAAGCAAGCGCTCTGGCTCACCAAGTCCAAGTTAATAGAAGGCCTTCCAGAGAGGGTCCTCAGGCTGACTGAAGAGCCAGCAAGCCATATCGAGAACCAGGATGAGCAAGTCCAGAATGCCATCTGTCATGCACGCTTGTGGCACTCCACTGAGGACATCCCAAAGAGAGAGATGTACTGGTAAGCCTGCAGAAGCACATGGCCCTGCTGTACTCCTGACTGAAGAAGAGTTACGTTGTTGGCTCCACTCACCATATATCTGTTGTTTCTCCCCCAAAGCCCTGTCATTGTGGACAATCTAATACAGCTGTGTAAAACCAAGATTCCCCAGTACCCTGCTCTGACCAGGAGGATCCAGGCCAGGGACTACATGCTGTCAACCTCATGGCATCGAGGTCAGTGCTGCTGGGGCGCCCCCGGGGGCCTCTACCCCTCCCTGCTTCAGTTTGTCTCTATGGAGTGGGTCAATGAGGATTTCTTATCTGGACAGTTATGAGGGTAGGGTGTGTGTGATGCAGGAGGCAGGACACCCAGATTCCAGTCCATGCCCTACTGCTCCTTCCTTGTGGGCCCTTGGATGAGTTGCTTCATAGGGTTAGATGTGCCCTCTCAGCTGCTTCCTGATGAGTGTCACCCTCTATTAGAACCTGTTTGGTAGTTGTGCCCCTAAGCACTTAACACAGTCCTTGACACTAATAAGTGCAAACTAAATGCTTGTTCATTCAGGGGCCTTCCCAGCACGGCATTCATTCATTCATTCATTCATCAGCCCAGTCTCCCCTCTCTATCCTGACCTCTGTAGGAAGGGGAAACTTTGGAGGTTTGAACAGAGATGGCCAGGATCCCATGGATACTGCTGCCTTCCTGGTAGAGAGAAGCTGCTTGACCACAGCTCCCCAGCAGCCTCTGCTGCAAGGGGCCTGTTTGGAGGAATCTGGAGTGATAGAAAGCTTGGTGCCCTCAATCAATTAGAACCTCATTAAGCAGAGAAGTGCATAATAGCAAATATCAAATGTTGCCTCTAATTAAATTCCTCCACTCCCTGTAGTCACAGAGAAGGGATGTGTTGAGGATTGAATTAGAAACCACACTGATGTGGTCTGGAGGCCCTACTACCCAGGGTCACCAGAGGGCTGGGGACAGTTATTGTCTTCCCTGCTCCTATGGTCAAGAAACAGGAAGTCACTGAGTTATCTTGGAAGGGAACCTCTTCCTACCCTTGCATTTTACAGATGAGGAAACTGAGTCATAGAGTGGTAAAGTGACCCACAAGAAAATAAAACCATTTTGCAAGGTGTAAAGTAGCTGGGCTGGTTTTTTAAAAGCCTCATAGACTTTGTCCCCATGAGTCTTCTGCCCTTCAGAGCCAGGGCCACCTCCTTGGGCAGTGCCTGGCTTTTCCCAGCATGGCTACAATTGCTTGGGCCACTCCTTTTGGGGAGTTCCCAGCAAAGCCTGTTTATGAGCCACATGAGACCATCAGTCTCACTGCTGAGTGCTGAGGTTTTTTGCTCCTTCACAACAACTGTTTCCCACCTGATTAAGACACTGCATTTACTTGGCTCCGAATGACTTGGCTTTTTCCACTGATCAGAGCCACTTCAAAAGGACAAAGCTCTGGTGCCTTCCAGGGCAGCCAGAGCAGTGTCAGAGGCATTTTCCAAAGAGGAGCTCAGATGGTAGGCACTAGTGAGGTGTTCCAGAATGGAGGGTGGTGGCTGCAGGGCCTGTGCTTTCCTCCCCTGGGCAGGCCAGCTTGGGGCTTGGCTCTGGGTGCCATGGGTTAGACGTGACATTGACAAGCTGGAGTGCATCCATAGGAGGGCAACTGGGAGGGTGACCAGGCATCAGAATCACTTGTTTAGGAGGAACCAGGGCTGTTTAGCCTGGAAAAAAAAGAAAACTTAGAGCAAAGTGACATTATTTTCGGGTGTCTGAAAGACTGTCACGTGAAAGAGAGATGGGGCTTCTTCTTTAGTTTTAGAGCAGTGGTTCTCAACCTGTGAGTCCCAACCCCTTTGGGGGTTGAATGGGGTTGCCTAAGACCATTGGAAAACACATATTTCTGATGGTCTTAGGAACTGAGACACTGCCCTCTAGCCCGTCTCCAGGCGGGTCCACCCACATGCAGATACGCCCACATACGACTATTAAAGGGTCGCGGCATTAGGAAGGTTGAGAACCACTGTTTTAGAGGGTAGAACTAGGAGGATTGACTAGAAGCTACAGAGAGGCAGCTGAAGCTTGGGCTCAGGGAAACCCTCCCCACTAAGTGGCATGTTCCACCCTGGAAGGAGGACATCGGTGAGAAGAGTCTGGAGGGAATGCAGTTCCTATTGAGATGGGGCTGGAGCCCACTGCCCTTTCAGGGCCAGGACCTGATCTGAGCAAAGGAGGCTTGACTAGAGAAGGCACTTGGCCTCTCCTGGGCTCTGGGCACTGGAAACCATAAGTGCTGACTGGCTCCCTGGCTGGATTCCTGATATGAATATGCATCCTTTCCTGCCCTGACCAATGCAGATCGAAGCCAAGCCTTTCTTCACATCCTGGACGAGGTTACATGAGGCTGGATGCTGAAGGCTTTTCTCATAGTCTTTTCATAATTCCTGCTTCTCGGTGCTGTGCCTCAGGCTCTCCATTGGGTCAAGTGGTCTGCCAAACAAAGTGAGTCTTCTGGGAACAAGGTTCATCCCAGGAGACTGGATTTAGAGTGGGAAGGGACCTTACAGAGAGCCTCATCCCATTCTCCCTCTTGTTTTTCAGATGAAGAAACAGGCTCAGGTGAAGAGGTTTTCCCCAAGAACACACAGCTAGTATGTCAGAAGTAGGATTTGAATCCAGGTTTTGCTGACTGCCAGCCCCATATTCCATCTGCTCCAGGACAGAGGCAGAGGCAGCTCATGCACATAGATTATGAATTAGTTATCTGTGTATGGACCATGTCTGCTGGCTAGCCTGTGAATTCTTTGGGTCTCCCCCAACATCTGGCCCTGTTTTTTGTACTCGGTGAGGGCCTCATAGATGCATATTGTGCTTCAACAGCGAGGTAGCTGTTTGCCTGTTTCTCTCCTTACAGAATCCATTTTCCTTCAGATCCGTGGTCTTAATGGAACTCGTTTGAGTGCCAAGGATCCTTTACTGCCAATTGCCTCTCAGGAAGAGGTCCAGGCCACAGAGAATCATGTTCTAGAGACCTTCTACCCCATAGCTCCAACCATTAATCTTCAGGAATGCGACATTTATGATGTGAAAGAGGACCCAGGTTGGTGGAACTGAGGGGGCAGCTGTTTGTTTATATGCAGGGCTGCTTGGAGGCCAGGTGGAATGGGCTGGGATGGGGAGAGGCAGAGGTCAGGCTCTTCTTTCCTACTTTTATATATCTTTCCCCTTGTGCAGGTAGAAATATAGTAACTTTAGGAGGATGAGATATGAGGTTATGCCAGAATTGTACCAGTGAAGGGGAGTGGGGTGGGGCAGTGCAGTAGAGCTGGCAGCTTGTCCCTAAGAAGATGCCCTCCTGCCTTACCTCCTGGATGTTCTGGCCATTGCCCTCCCAAGCCCATGGCAGTCTGGGCTTTCAGGCTGTGGGTGATCCAGACTGGTACAAACGGGGCCATTGGGTGAAGTGCACCTTCTGCTCTGGAATCCTTGGTCCCCACTAGGGTTTTCCCATCCTGCTTCCTCATTGAGCAGGAGGAATGGCCACATGCTGTGCAGCACTCCAGGGACTCTTCTTCTCAGACAACTCCCTAGTGAGGCCCATGTTTTTTGTTGTTGTTCTTGTTACTCTGTGGAGGTGCACAGAGCACGGTGAGCTGAGCGGGTCTTCCCTCGTGGGGCGCTGGGTGCTTCTCTTAAGATGTTGAGGTTCTGGGCAGGCTACTGCTGTGGCTTGGCAGGGGGAGCCGCTCACCCCCAGACTAGAGGCTTCTCCCCCTGCCCTCTAAGAAGTCATTTCATCACTTCATTTTCCTCATGTCTTCACTTTTCACCAGCGGTCTCTAGTGTGGAGCAGGGCTGAGGCTATGAGGGGGAAGGGGCTGGTGCTGCCCCTGAACAGCCTGGCCTCAGTCCTGTGGCCTGCTTGGCTCAATGCCACAGTCACCCAGCCTGCCTTCTATGGTTTCCATGTTCTAGGTTTCCATGAAGGCTACCCTTACCCCCACCCACACACTGTGTACTTCATGGAGGCAGCCAGCAATCGCCGGGCTCGATTTCGACCTGAGCAGCTCCGAGCCAAGATGATCATGTTCGCCTTTGGCAATGCTCTGGCTCAGGCCCGGGCTATGTATGGGGTACGTGCTCTCTTGTTTTCTTACTGGCCTGTTGGCTAGGGAAGCAGCCGCCAGTGAAGCTGGCTATGTGTGTGTGTTAGCCTGGCAGCATCTATGTAGGCCTGATGAGAGCAGAGAGACTGATTGCAGTGCTAGAAGAAGACCCTTTCCTGCCCCTTTGAGGACAGACCACTCTCGGGGTGCTTTACATCATTTCATCAGTTTTGCATTGATTGAAGGAGCTAGAGTCCAAAAGGGTCAAGTTGCCAAGGCCCTCAGAGCGGGGTGGAGGGGGGGGGTGATCCTCACTGATGAAGGCCAGCTGGCCTGGGCTCTTGGAGAGGCTAAGGGCCTAAAGGGGAGCCACACTGGGACCCCCTTAGCTTGTGGCAGCGCTGCCAGGAAGGATGCTTGGCCTCATCATTCTCCCTGTGACCAGGCAGCATGAGACCCAAAGCTTTGTCCCCAGATCTGTTGCCCGTGGTTTTTGTGAGCCATTAGACTCGTTGAGTGGGGTTAAGCGCTGGCTTCTTCCATCTATCTGGAACCAGGTTGTAGACCTGGAATGTGAGGTATTCACTTAACAGTGCTCTCTAGGGACTCTAAGGCTGGGCCTTTGGTTTCTGGGCATCTTTGGTTGCCAGCCAGGGCAGACACTCTTGGATGCATTCCCAGCTCAGCTGGAGCCTTTACTGGGCTGATTGCCTTCAGTCCACAGCCCTTTGCCAGGTGCTCCAGGAGGCTACAAAGACAAGTGAGTCAAGGAGCAAGGGACCTTTTCAGCGCCTGGGAGGAACTCTGCTCGGTTCTGCCCCTGCCTTTCCTTCCTTGCTTAGAAAGCCCCAGACCCAGAGTAGCCCCTGCCTGGGGAAGTCTCATCTGGGCCCAACTGTGGCCAGCTCGATGCCATTGCCAAATAGAGCAGCAGGCAGGATAGAGCAGGAGAGCAGACATTCTGACCTGTGGGGAAGGAGACCTTAGTGTAGAATCAAGGCCTGGCCCACCTCCATGTTCCTCTTCAGTTGCCATGAGAGTTAGCCATTTGACAAGTGAAAGGGTGCTTGGTAGGAGCCGAGACGCCTGTTTGGGCTGGGTGCCTGCCGTGATACCCAAGGCTCTGCTTGTCCATCTTTCCTCAGAAGGAGGCTCGGGTGCTGGAGCAGCCCATTGTGGTGCAGAGTGTTGGCACCGATGGTCGAGTCTTCCAGTTCATGGTGTTCCAGCTGAATACAACAGATCTGGCTTCCAATGAGGGGGTCAAGAATCTTGTCTGGATGGATTCTGACCAGCTTCTCTATCAGCATTTTCGATGTCTTCCCGTCATTAAAAAGAAAGTCGTTGTGGTAGGTGTGAATCCTGTTGGGGGGGTGTGTGTGGGTGTGTGTGTGTGTGTGTGTGTGTCTGTGTGTGTGTGTGTGTGTGTGTGTGTGTGTGTGTGTCTGTGTGTGTGTGTGTGTGTCTGTGTGTGTGTGTGTCTGTGTGTCTGTGTGTGTGTGTCTGTGTGTGTGTCTGTGTGTCTGTGTGTGTCTGTGTGTCTGTGTGTCTGTGTGTGTCTGTGTGTGTGTTAGGCCACTCTCCAGGCCTCACCTTGTCTCCTTTTTGAAATAGGCAGTCACAGAAATTTCACCTTGAAGGGATGTATAAAGGATTAGGTTCTGAGGGCCCCACCCTTCCTGAAGTCAGTGGAGCCCCTTCCCTTGTCTGCATTAACCTCCTAGACCTGAGAGGGACCACCCTCATCCTAAAGAGGAAGCAGGGCCCAGAGAGAGAAAGGAAAGTTAACCAGCAGGTCAGGGGCCTCTGGCACCCAGTTCAGCACTTCCAGCTTTTTGTTCCTGCTTCTTGGCTTTGTGATGATCCTGATTGGGTTCTCTGCTAGGGAGCTCAGTGAAAGGGAGAAGAAAGTGGGTTGAGCCTTCTCACTAGTGAGAGAACCAGCAAGCTTCCATACTCCGACCAACTCTGTGCTGAACCAACAAGTTGTGCAGGTGAAAGGTAGAGTCTTCCAAGGGCATCTCAGAGAAAGATCAGCCAGGCCAGGTCCCCCATTGTACAGACAAGGAAACTGAGACCCTCAGTTCACATAGGAAGCGAGCGGCAGTATCTGCGTTGGCCCCCACTCTTCTGCCTCTTTCTGGGGGGTGGGGGTGGCCAGGGAAGGGGTTGGAGAGCATTGGAGAAAGCGCTTCTTCAAGCCCTGTGAAACTGATCTTTATTTTCATTATATCCATTAAATGGGATAACAGAAAAGTGATTTTGTGCATTCTCTCCAGGAACCTGTTGGAATTATTGATTATCAGCCCAGGACTTTCAGGAAGTTTTTAGCAATGTACTTGCACGGTGCAACCTGAGCACCAGCCCTCAGCCTGTCCGAAGACCTCGGTGGGAACAGCCCTAGGCTCCTGGCAGTCACCCTAGTCCACATCTGGACCCAATCTCCTGGATGACAATAAAAAGCTATTTATATCCTTGAGCTTGTCATTAATTTGAGTGTTTTCAGGATCATTGCAGCCGGTGAGACTCGTACTTAAAACCGTGTTCTAGCTGTTCTTCTTTTTTTTTTTTCATATCGTTAGCCAGGAGTGCCCAGTCCATTGTCCATCAGGAAATGCATCCAGGTGTAGCAAAGGGTGTGCTGAGCCTTCTGGGAGGGCAGCGAGTGTACTGGAAAAGTCATTGCTGGGGACCGCCGGCCCAGACTGGCAGGCACTGTTCCAAGTCATTCTGGGGAATTTGTGTGCTGGGAGGGTCAGACTGCTACAGGAATTGCCACTAATGCCTCCTTAGGCCTCCTGGCTTCACATACCTTGAACCAAGGGATTCCTTGAAACTGAGCTGGGGCTGGTTGAGGGCACCAAGTAACCACAGGTGCCACTGCTCCTGCCTGAATTCTCAAGATCCCTAAGCAAAGCCTCATTATCATTAGTCAGCAATAATTCCCTTCCACTTGTGGAGGTTAGCTGCCCTGTTATCCCTGGCACTTTCTCTTGATCTTCCCGAGAGCTCCTGCAGAGACAACGGGACTCAGCCAGTAGGCGTAGTCCAGTCAGTGGTGCCAGGAGAGCAGACAGCCAGCATTGAGCCTTCTTTGTTGCATTGTCCTTCCTCGGTGGTGGAGGCTGACCCAAGCTGGTCCGCATACCCACCCCATCCTGTGCCTCATTCTGCTGACTGTGTGACCCTCCACAAGTCATTGGCCCCTGTGAGCATCCCTTTCCTCCACTGTAGAGTGGAAATCATCAGTACCTGACATCAGTATCTGAGGGACAGATGTGATGTCTGTAGGAACTTCCTCACGCATAGAATGGGGTGATAGCTTTGGCCACCTCAGAGTGCTGGGTAAAGATTAAATCTGCTTGTGGAGAGAAAGGATTTTGTGAATCTTAACTGAGACCGAAGTGGCTGTTGTTATTACTGTAATCGTTAATGACAGGTTAAGGGGCAAGTCAGACCTGTCCCTGTTGTATAGAGATCACCCAGTTGTTTAATCCCCTCATAAGTCCAGAGAAGGAGGGGGGCCTGCATCAACTCACCAGCTACAAAATAAGAAAATCAGAATTTGAACCCAAGTCCTCTGACTTGCCATCTTGGGCTCTCCCAGGCAGTGCATTTCCTTGAGGGTTAGCAGACCCTCTTGAAAGACTGAAAGCTCATAAGTTGTGAGGGGCAGTGTGAAATGAAGCCCCTGGCCAGCTGCCCCCTGGCCCAGCATAGGCAGTACTTGAGAGCCCAGGCAAAGCCCAGTCGTGTTATTTGCTCCCAGCTCTCATTGGTGGGTGCAAGAGCTGGACAACCAGAGAATTTCCTCTCTAGTGCCCTTTGCAGCTGTAGTGCTGTGTGTCTAGGTCAGCACTTCTGGAGTGGCTGAAAGGGCTTCTAGCTGGCCCTTGCAGCATTTTGGTAAGACTTCATCCTAGGATGAAACTAGGCACGATGACAAGTTGTCAGCTGAGGGGTGAGTTTTTTAAAGAACAAAAACGAGCCATTCTTTCTTGTCTTATGTTTCTAATATTGTTTAAAAGAGAAGACTTACTCATTGACTGGGAGCTCCAAGGCATGTGTGTGTATGTGAGTGTACCCACCCGTACTAGCTCAGGCCTGAGCAAGGGAGCTGCTCTGACTTTATTGCTTTTTCCTGGCTGGGAGCCAGAGGAAGCCAGGGTACCATCCAGGCAGCTATAAACAATCAGAGTAAGCCTTTGTTCCCCTGGAAAGAGCAGCCGGGAAAATTCTAGACATAACATCCTCCATGCCTTCTCTCACGTGCCATCCAGTCTGAACCTGCCTGCATTTGGTCTTTTTTCCTTTTTTAAAAAGCGTTTTGGAGACAAGCAGTCTTTCAGCCCACTCACTGAGCTCTGGGATTCTAGTCTTCCCAGGACACTTGCAGAATTCCTTCTTGTGGTCAGGGTAGGTCTGACCATATCACCCCTGACCCTCATTCAATTAACTCCACTGGCCTCCTGTTACCTCCCAGGTTCAAATACAAAATCCTCTGTTAGAGGTTGAAAGCTCTTCCCAACAAGTCCCCTTCTCACCATTCCAGTTTTCTAAGGTTAAGACTACTCTCAATGATACAATGACTGGCCTCCTTGTCTGTACCCAGTGTCTGGAAGGCTCTCCCTCCTCATCTTGGTCTCCTGGCTTCTATGGAATGCAAAAAGAGGCAAAAGACAGTCCCTGCCTTAATGGAGCTTACAATCTAATAGAGGAGACAACAAACAAAAATGCACAAATAAATTATAGACAGAATAAATAGGGAGTCATTAAGAGAGGGAGGGCATTGGAATGAAGAGGGGTTGGAGAAGGCTTCCTGGAGAAGGTGAGGTTTAGAAGGACTTGAAGAAGGATAGGAAACAGAGATGAAGAGGAAGAGCATTCCAGACCTGGGGGACAGTTGGAGAAATAGTCCAGGCTATTTTGAGTCTGGTTAAATGAGATGGTAAGGGTCTGTGCTAGACTCAGGGCAGTGTCAGAGGTGAGAAAGGGACTTGTTCAAGAGATGCTGCAGAGGTGAAATGGACAGATTCTGCAGAACCGAAATCAACAAAAGATGCTACAGAAGTGAAATCAACAAGAGATGCTCCAGAGGTGAAATCGACAAGAGATGTAGATATGAAATCAACAGGCCTTGACAACAGCTTGGATGCGGAGGGTGAGAGAGGAGTCTAGGATGATTCCTAGGTTAGGAGCCTGAGGGACTGGGCATATGATGGTTCCCTTGACAGTAATGTGGAATTTTGGAGGAGGGGAGGATCTAGGGAGAAACAATGAGTTCAGTTTTGGACATGTTAAGTGTAAGTCTCTCCCCCTCCAATCTCCTGTCCTCCCTTCTCCTCTCCTCACCTTCTCTCTCCTCTCCCCTCCGCTTCCCTCTCCTCTCCCCTTACCTCTTCTCCTCTCCTCTCCCTCTCTTTTCCTTTCCCATATCTTTCACCCCCCACATACACACACACTCCCTTTCTCCCCCAGCTCTTCCCCACACCCTCCGGCTTACCCAAGGGTCCAGAACGCCAGTGATAGCTCTGGGGGCCAGAAGCTTCACTCCCACTTCATTTCAGGACTGACTGACTGTAGGGGATGAAATGTCTGTGCTCCACAGAACACCAAAGAGGAACCAGTACTGAGCTTTCAGTCTGGAAGACATGGGCCAGGCTTCTGATAGTTGCTAAATGGATGCCCTGGGAGCAAATAATTTCATTTCTTTGAGACTTAGTTTCTATAACAGCAATAACCTCACAGGTTTGGTGAGCCATTCAAATGAGATTGTGCAGGAAGGTGCTTTGCAAACCTTGCAATGATATATAAATGCAAGTTGTTAAAAGATTCATGATTTCATCATTTTTGGTGGCTTAGTAGCAGTGTGAATAGAGACAAAATCTGGAGTCAGGAAGACCTGAATTTCAGTCCTACTCCAATCATTTACTTGCCCTGCATCCCAAAAGGCTTGGCAAACCTTAAAGCTCTGTATAAATACTGACCTTAATGACGTGATTAGTCCCCACATCAATACAGAATGGCCTTTTCTTGGTCTTGGACAGTAGTTACAGACAAAAATGTAATCGCCTGAACTTTTGATGGCATAATAGAGAGGGGAGGAAGAAGGGAAAGGGAATAAGCATTTATATAGTTCCTATTATGTGTCAGAAAAAAAGCCAAGGTCCCCCACTGCACTAGGGGCCATCTTTAGTTGTACTATCTATATCTGGCCATTGGACCCAGATAGCTTTGGAGCAGTGGTTCTCAACTTTCCTAATGCCGCGACCCTTTAATACTCGTATGTGGGTGTATCTGCATGTGGGCGGACACGCCTAGAGATGGATAGAGGAGTGGTCTCCCGGTTCCTAAGATCACCAGAAATATGACCCCTGTGAAAGGGTTGTTCAACCCCCAAAAGGGTTGTGTCGTGACCTGCAGATTGAGAACTGCTGGATTAGAAAGTGAGGCTAGTGGCTTTGCATGACCCTCCCTCACTTAAATCCAAATCCAATGCACTCAAAAGTCATAGCATCACCTCCATGATGTCATAGTCCTCTTCAAAAACGAATGACAACAACAACCCTCCCACTATCTACCCCCCAACAAAAATAACCCTCTAAATAAGGATGTATAATGCAGAAAAATGAATTCCCACACTGACTGTGTCTTTTACATTTAAATTCATGGCCTCTTTGGAAAGAGGTGAGTAGCCTTGCTTCATTTTTAGCTTCCTGTATTCATGGTTTTTCCCTGCATAGATTAGAGTTCTTGAGTCTTTCCAAGTTGTCTTACTCTATAATGTTGTTGTTGTATAAATTGTTCTCCTGGTTCTGCTCACTTCTATCTTTATCGCTTCATAGAAGTCTTCCCAATTCCCTCTGAAACATTCCAGTTTGTCATTTCTTGTGGCTGAGTAATATTCCATTCCATTAATATATCATAATGTCTCTATCCATTTCCCAATAGGATGATAACTGCCTTAGTTTCTACATTTTGGAACTTAGCAAAAAAAAAAAGCTGCCATAGCATTTTTATACATATAAAAATCTTTCTTTGATCTCTTTGGGGTATGGGCCTGATTGCAGTATAGCTGGGTCAAAGAATATTTACACAGTATAGTAGCTTTTGGGGTATAGTTCCAAGTGACTTTCCATAATAGCTGGACCAACAATGCACAGAAACTCCAGTCAACATTTGTCATTCTCCTCTCTTGTCACCTTTGCTAGTCTGATGGTTGTGAGGTGAAACCTCAAAAGTTGCTTCTACTTGCACATCTCTAACTGTTCATTTAAAAATTATTTCATATTTTATTTTCTCCTCAGTTACATGTAAAAACAACTTTTAACATTTGGTTTTTTAAAATTTTTGAGTTCCAAATTTTTTCCCTTCCTCCCCTCCCCCTCATTGAGAAGGCAAGCAATTTGATATATAGGTTTTAAATGCGCAGTCATGCAAAACATGTTGTGAAAGAAAATATAGACCAAGAAAAAAAAATAAAGCTAAAAAAAATGTTTTGATCTATATTCAGAATCCATCAGTTCTTTCTTTGGAGATGGATAGCATTTTTCATTGTAAATCCTTTGGAATTGTCTTAGATTATTGTATTTCTGAGAATAGCCAAGTCATTCACAGTTGATCATTATACAATATTGTTGTTACTATGTACGATATTTTCCTGGTTCTGCTCATTTCACTTTGCATCAGTTCATGTAAATCTTTCCAGGTTTTTCTCAGAGCATCCTGCAGAGTACTTTTTCATAAGGTTGTTGATACCTTGGGTTTCATCCTTTTAGAACTTATTCATGTCCTTTAACTTGTTCATGTCCTTTGGGAATTAGTTTTATAAATTTGAAAGAGTTTCTTCTATATCTTAGATACAAAATCTTTATCAATAAACTTACTGCAAAGAATTTTTCCTGTTACCTGTTTCCTTTCTAAGTACATTAGATTGTTTATACAAAAGCTTTTCAATTTAATACAATCAAAATTGTCCATTTTCTCTTTTGTTATCTTCCTCATCACTTGCTTAGTCATGGATTCTTCCCCTGTCCAAAGATCAGAAAAGTAATTGCTTCTTCCTCCTCTAATTTGTTTATGATTCAACCTTTTATATTTAGGTTATGTATGCTTTAGGAGCTTATCTTGGTGTATGTTGTGAGGTGTTGGTCTAACCCAATTTCTGCCAGTTTTATCTTAACTGTTGTCCAGTTTTCCCAGCAATTTTTGTCAAACACTGATTCCTTTTCCAAGTGACTTTGGTCTTGAATTTACTCACCACTGTGCTACTGTTGATCGTTGCTTTTGTATGCATTAATCTGTTTTACTGTATCTTTTATAATCAGTATCAAAAATGACTTTTAATGATTATTGCTTTCTAGTATGGTTTGAGATCTAGTACTGAAAACCTCCCCTCCCTCTCCGTTTCCCCCTTTTTCATTTATTTCCCTTGAGATTCTTCACTTGCCAGGGTTATTCTTGACCCCTCCCTTACGCCAGCCTGGTTTTGGTGTTCTCCCTCCTACCCATCCTCATGAACTCTTCCTCTAGATTTTGCATTTATTTGCAGGTATACTTGTTTCCTAATGGTGCGATGTAAGCTCCTTGAGGGCAGAGGCTGTCTCATTTTGTTTTCATCCCCAGTAATATTTGTCGAATTGAACTGAACCAAACAAATACCCTCCTGTTGATAGATAATGTGTTTGCCAACCATGAAACACCATAACCTTCCAAGGACCAAAGTTACAGGTAAAGCAAAGCTCAAAAGATTAGTGATTTTTGTGAACAGGTGGCCATGGAGGACTGAGGGCAGTGTGGCTTGAGACACGTCATCATGACCAGGATGGAGGGGGGCTGGCTGGTCAGGGAGTGACAGAGAGGGAGATAAGGGGCAATACAATCCCAAGTATTGTGGGCTCTGAAGAGGACCAAGGGAAGGCCTCTGATAAGATTGGATGGGTCTTCTATTAAGAATTACAGAAGGAGAGGCAAGAAATAACCCTGGATGAAAAGGCAGAGACAGTTATATGGGAGGAAGGAGTCCCTGTGATGAGATCACCATCAGTTCTCTTCCAATCAATTCATTTCAATAGAGAAGTTGAAATTCCTCTAATTTTACAGTTGAGTAACATGGCTGTTCCTCTAGTCTGACCTCCAAGTTATATTTATCTGTGTATAAGTAGTGGAAAGGACATCGGTTGGAGAGGCAGAAGATGGGTTCATGAAGATGCTGACTCTGTGGGTCATCTGTGACCTTTGTGGGTCTCAGTTTCTCTACCTGTAAAGTGAGCAGGTGGGTGAGATGACCTCTGAGGCCCTTCTAGCTCTCAGTCTGCTCTTACTAGAATCCCTTCATTTTCCTTGATTTATGTCTCCCAGTGCCTGCACATAGTAGATGTTTAACAAAAGTTGCCTGAATTGAATTTTGCTGTTTTAGGGCTTAATGGAGTATTTTCTTCCTAAGATTATCTTCAAGGCATGAAGAGGTTGACTGGGGATTGGGGGGGCAAGGGGGGTGGGGTAGGAGTGGGGAGCAGACATCAAATTGCCAAAAAATCCCCGATCACCCTTCTTTAAAGTCTATTTCACAATCATGCCTTCTGCCCTGGTCCTCTGTCCAGTCATGTCCTGGGGACCCTGCTCCTAAACACAGGGCAAGGAAGGAGGCTGAGTCCACGTGCCAGGTCACTGTCTTTCTCAGAAGTTTTCAGTGACTCCCTGTCACCTTTCGACTCACTTCTCAGTGAGCCATTTTCTGACCTTCCCTAATCTGACTGAACCCACTCTTCTGGTCTGGGCTTTGCTTCTCCCAAACCAGTGGCTCCTTTCAAGTACTGGATTAAATGTGAAGCTTCTCTTGGGAGCCCTTGCCCCTTTCCTGTCTCCTTTGCACTCTGCACAGCCCCGGGCAGGGTGCTAGCCTCTCCAGACTCCTGACTTCACCAGTGGTCCCTGGGTCTGGAATTCCCCTTCCTCCCTCTTCTGTTCTGCCTCTTAGCTCTCCTGGCTTCCTCCAAATCTCAGCTCAAAGCCCATCCTCAGCAAGGCGCTGCTCCTGTGCCCCCTCCCTAGAGCCTTCCCTCTGAGGTCACCTTCGATAAACACTGCTTATACTTTGTGTGTAATGGTGTATGCCCACCGTCTCCCTGCTGGAGTAGAAGCTCCTAGCCGGCAGGGACTGGTTTTCTGTTTCTGTTTTTGGTCTGTCTTTGTATCCTGAGGACTTAGTACAGTGCCTTCGGTGTTAAGTACTTAGGAAGTACTTACTGCCTGGCCTGGATTCTGGATTCGGCTATGTGCTTGGGGAGGTGGGAGGAGAGCTGGGCTCCGATTCCTCTCCTCTAGTTTCCCATGAGAACCTGGGTCCTTCCTGGGAAACCAGGTGTCCAGAGAAACCTCCAGGGGTCTGGCAGACCCCCAAGCCCAGGAGGCCCCAGAATCCCCTGGTCACCTAGCAGCTGGCCTCCCCTGGAGAGCCCCTGGTATCTCAGGAACGTTCCAGGAAATGAAATATTCCCCCATGGAAGGAAGACCGAGCCCTTAAAAAAAGAAAAAAAAAAGGTTCTTATTCTTCTTTTCCAAGTTCTGAACATGCTGTGAGTGAAGCGATAACCAGAAAGGCAAGACAAGGCAGATCAGTGTGTCCAGGGATGTGGGACAGACCCGGAGGTTTGGCTGTGCCCTCCGCTCAGGACCGAAGCACGTGGTCCTGTCAATGAATGAACATTCAGGGCCTTCCAGGGCAGGGGAGTGATGGGGGTGGGGGGGAAGAGGAGGGGGAGGAAGGGGGTGGCGCACATACTTTGGAGTTTGATCTTTGTTATCAGCATTTTCTTCATCACTTAATATTAAGTTTGGAAATCAACAGAACAATAAGCGAAGTCCTGATTTTGTAGCTCCTGATGGTTTCCATGGTTTAACAGGTCCCACTGAACATTTAACAACCTCCAACGCACCCTGGTCTGGCCCCAACCAACCCTAGCCTCTGCCTAGGCTGGGTCCTGCGCCGCCCATTCTTCCCTCACACTGGTCTCCCTGCCTAGAATGCTTCCTCACTTCTCTCCCTCTGTTTAAAGCTAAATCATCCTTCAAGGCCTAGCTTAAGTCTCATCTCCTCTGGGAAGCATTTCCTGATTGGCTTCACCCAAATAAATCTCCACCTTGCCCTGACCCCTCCTGCACTTTTTAAATATACCGTGGGGGTCAGCTGATATGGTGGGGGTGGAGCTGGGACCCAAAATAGACGGGGTCAAACCTGACAACCTCGAATCTATCCCTCCATTTAATGGGAATAAAAATAATCATACAGCTATAAAATGTTAGATCTGTAAGGAGCCTCGGAATATAGACAGTCCTTTCTGGGCCATGCCTAAGCCAGGCTACAGCCAGCCATTCAGGCTCAGGGTGGGGATACTGTGAGACATTGTGGGCCACAAATACAACACGAAATGACTTTACTGATAATAAGATGAAAAAGAACACCATTCATGGCTAAATACAAGTTAAAGTCCACAGTCCTTCCCCTGTGTAGTCAACACAGCGCTCAGTGATGGATCAGAAAGACCGTGGGCAGGCCCTGGGAATCCTGCTAAAAACTACACCAGAGAGAGAGAGGGAGAGAGGGGAAGAGGGGGAGAAATGAGAGGGAGGAGAGGAGGAGGGAGGGAGAGAGACAGAGACAGAAAGGACGGATAGAGACACGCAGAGACAGAGAAGGAAAAAAAGACAAAGAGACGGAGAGAGAGAGGAAGAGAGACAAAGACAGGAGAGACACAGGGATCTTCCAGGAATGGGACATGATAGCCCCTTGGTCCTTTGCTATGGTCAAACTCTATCTGGAGTCTTGGGCCCGCCTTGATCTGGAGGGTGAAGGTCCTGGCCACATTCCTTGTTTGTGAGGATCAGTTGAAGGCACAGGGGGAGCGGTGACTTGTCAGTCTTGGCGGAGAGAAGGCTTGGGGGGACACCGAGGAGCTGTTCTCAAGTCTGTGAGGTGGACTGGTGGGCAGAGCCCTGAGCTTGAAGCCTGAGAGGCCCTTTGTGACCCTGAGGAAGTTCTTGTATCTCAGGGTCTTGGCTTTCTCATCCACAAAATGTGAGTTGAGCTAAGTGATCTCTAAGACCCTTTCTCGGGTCCAAAGCTGTGACCCTGTTACCGCCCTGGATCACGGATTTCTTGTTTGACCCTGAAGGTAAGTGTCTGCTGAATTTCAATTGAACTTCAAGCTTTTCACAGCACTTTTCTCACAGTAGCCCTTTGAGGGAAGTAAAGCAGGACATGCGTCATTCTCCCCATTTTCAAGATGGGAAGGAGTTTAAGGGACTGTCTCTAGGCAGTGCAGCTGTGGCTTGTAGACGTCAAACCCCACCCTGATGCTCATGCTCATTCACGATGGAATTAGGGCCAATATCAGTGACCGTTGCATGGAGGCAGATTTCTGTGTAGCCTAAGGAAAAGCTTCCTCATAATCAAGGTGTCTCCAAGTGGAAGCTGGATAAAAACTTACTAGGGATGAGGTAGAAAGGCTTCTTTAATTCAGACAGGGAGAGGTAAGAACAGGTCTAAAGACCTGGGTTCTGATTTCACCCCTGCTACTTCCTGGCTGCTCAATCATGGCCAAGTCAATCTCTCTGGGCCTTTGTCTCCTCATCGGGTAGCTACCTCCCAGGGCTGTTTGGAGGCTCCAGCAAGAGTCAAGAGTCAAATCCCTTTGCAACTCTTAGAAAGCTGGGTGAATATCAGCTCTAATCATAAATTCATTCCCTAATGAGATTTTATGGAAACCCCCAAAATATCTCATGCTCTTTCTGTAGAGAAGACAGAGAGATGCCGACTAGATGAATAGTTAGAGGAATTCAGTCATTGCTAATGGTTTAGTGTCTGGGTGGCGGATCGATGCTTAACCGTGGGCTACTTACTGCTTTTGTCAATGGCCTGAAAGAGGGCATATATAAGGTCTGAAGATGATAAAACGTTAACACACTGGATAAGGGTCAGGATTTCCTCCCCACCCCCCCAAAAAAAGATCTTGACAGGAAAGACCATTGGGCTAAAGCCAATAAGATGAAACTCAAGAGGAATCAATGTAAAGTCTTGCACTGAGGTACAAAAAAATCAATTTCACAAGAAATAAATGGGGGAGGCATGGTTGATAATGATAGCAAGCATTCACAGCGCTTTAAGGTTCGCAAAGTGCTTTACAAATATAATCTCATTTAATCCTCACAACCACCCTGGGAACTAGATGCTATTATTACCCCCCATCTTACACTGAAATTGAGGCCCAGACAGACATTACGTGACTTGTCCAGGGTCATGCAGCTACTAGACGTCATCCAGAGTATTGTGTTCAGTTCTGGGTGATGTGGTTTAAGAATATTGACAAAGCTAGAAAGGGATCAGAGAACAAGCAGGATGGTGAAAGGTATGGAGTCCAAGTCATATGATTGGCTGAAAGAAAATGGTGTTCAGCTTGAAGAAAAAAGACTCAGGAGGGAGATGACGGCTGTCTTCAGGCATTTGAAGGGCTGCAATAGGGAGATAGAATGTAAGAGTAGGGAAGGAGCTTTGGGCACCCCCACATTTTACAGATAAGCAAACGGAGACTTCAGAAGGCGCAGGGTCTTGATTATCATCAGCCATGGAACCAGGATTTAAACCCAGTCCCACTGGCTGCCTCTCCGGGGCTTTCTGTAACACCGAGGCAGCTCCATAGGCCGGGGACTTCTGGCCCGCATCCACATCAACTCCCACTGGATCTTCCTTGCCAAGATTTGAGAAGCGTCTAAAAGGAGCTAAAAGGTTCAGATCCATTGCTCTGCAGGTCTTTGTAGGATTTCAGCCAGGAAACCAAGCCCTGGAGAAGAGGACAAGGAGAAAAGGCCTTGCCAGAGCCCAGGCAGATGTATTCTAGCCACACCCCAATTGTGAAGGGAAAAGGAAGACTCTGGGCCCTGAATATCCTAAGTCACCTGGATTCTCTGAACAATGAGCAGTGCACAGCACTCAGCCCCTTCCCTTCTAGGGCCCCTAAAGGGGATTCATTTCCACGCACTCTTGTGAAAGCTCTTTTTCATTAGCACTTTGGGTAGATGAGACAAATGACTCCCTTTCTGTGTATTTTCTGTGCCACAGAATTCAAATAAGTTTGTGTTGAAAGTCAAACACATCTTTACTGGTTCCTCCTGTCTATTTATACTGCATTAATCTTGAAGACCCAGGTTCAAATCCAGCTTCACACACTGGTGTAAGACACCTGTCTGCCTTGGTTTCCTCATCTGAAATATGGGCACAATAGCCCCTATCTCCCAGGGTCGTTGGGACATAAAGTGAGAACATATTTATAAAGTGCTTTGCTTGTGTGATCGGTAGATGCCATGAAGTCTTTTGCATGTTTTCTCCTTCCTTTAAACTGGAAGCTCTTTGAGGGCGGGTTTTTGTTCTGGCTTTTGTGTCCTCAATGCTTAGCAGGGCCCAACACACAGTAGGTGCTTTAGCAAATGCTTGCTGGCCAGGCCTGGAGGTCAACTATCTCAACACCATCCAGTTTTTATCTTGTGAGTCTCCCGCTGTGTGAATTTTCTTTCTGGCCACTGGTTGTAACCTTTGTAGGAATTTCAGTCTCTTTCATGGTGTGGTACAGTGGCTATGATACAGAGCTGGCCAGTCTAGGCCACTTTCGATGGTGAGGTTTGGAGGTGCCCACTGGACTGGAGGAGGGCATCTAGTCACTCTTCCCTGAGGGCAGGGGCTGTCTCACTTGTACTTCTCCATCTGTGATTATGGCACCCAGGGCACCAAGAGGTTCAGTGGAGGCAAACCACTGACACGAGTTCTCCCCACCACTCTCAACCCCAGCTGTCATCTGGAATGGATGTCAGACCACCTGAAGCAGGTGTTCCTAAGATGAGTCTGCCCATTTCACAGAAAAGGTAACTGAGGCCCAGAGGTCCTAGCTGGTCACATCAGAGCAGAAACACTTGGTGTGTCCCCCCTCCTCCCCAGGGCAGTGCAGACACAGAGGGATTGGCAAAGAACCAGTGTGGGGAAAAAGCTCCTGGGCAAGGTTAGGGTGTTGGGGCTGGCACAGGCTTCTGTTTGCTCACCTTATTGACAAAAGGGGCTGGGGGGGGGGGGGAGGAGGTCAACAAGGAAACGGACCAGGTACTGGCACCCAAGGTTCCCAGCATGTTTCTGCAGCATAGAAGGGGACAGGGGCAGGAGAACCCAGGGCAATCACAGAGTAAGGCATTTAATCTGGCTGCAGCAGTGGGACTGACCTCCCTCTGCACCCTCAATCAACTTGGCCCAGGAGCCTTCCACAACGTGGTAAGGCCTCCAAACCTAAACTGCCCCCCCCCCAATGATGAGCAGACTTTAGGAATAATTACCAACTCTAGACCACAAGGTGAGGGGAGCCCTTGACCCCACCTACTGTTGACAACGGCCACA
This sequence comes from Pseudochirops cupreus, assembly GCA_028627135.1. NCBI lineage: Eukaryota > Metazoa > Chordata > Mammalia > Diprotodontia > Pseudocheiridae > Pseudochirops > Pseudochirops cupreus. The sequence goes on along the minus strand of CM053584.1, from coordinate 21,205,739 downwards.
GGTTTCTCATCACCCACAAAGGAGTCTCTGAGCCTACCATTTTTTCTAGGGGATCAGAAAACAACGACAAGTCACATTGGGAAGGAAGGAGAGGTCTGAAATGAGGATTTCCTCCTCCCATTCTAGGGGAGACCCTCAAAAGGAGGTTTGTGGGGCCCTGTTCTGGGGTTCCCTCTAATGGGAGCTGTCACTAATCATTTGTAATGTTGCGCCCTCCTTGTCCCTACCAACAATTATAGAACAGTACCCCCTCTCCAAATCCAGCCCCAAGAACGTAGGTTCAGAGGTTTAGAACTGAAGATGACCTAAAGAACCCTCTCCCCCCACAGTGTGCATCAGACATAGGCCCTCTGCTTCCAATACACTTTGATAACATTTCACTGTAATGTAAGGAGACTAAAGCCCCAGAATCAGAAAATCTCGGGGAGTTTGGGCATCCTTCAGGGAACACCTTTCTCCCAGATTTCTGGCCTCCTATGGAAAACACCCAAAACAGTAGAAAAGTCTGAGGGGGGAAGGGGGAGCAGACCATCTCCAGAGACATGAAGCAACACAAGTGAGGGGGAGTGAGTGCAGGCCAGTCACAATGAGACGGTTACCTACCCTACGGTCTTGCCAATGCCTTCATCTTGACTGAATGGATAGGAGGGTGTGCGTGTGCATGTTTGTCCAGGGAAAAGGAGGCTGGATTCAGGTGCAGCTACAAAGGACCCTCGAGGACCTGCCTCCCGGCTCTGCCCGGCCCTCCCGCCTTGGAAGAAGAGGCCTTTCCGAAGGACGCGCAGATTGTAAACTGTCCAGTTTATTATTAGGTCTTTAAATGGCTACAACAGACACCAGGAGATTTCATATCTAGACTAGCTTTCCCGCCATGGGGTCACAGCACAAACATACAACAGGGTTGGGTTTTTTCCTTTTTTTTGTCTTTTTTCTGCCTTTTTTTTTAAAAGAAGAAAGCAAAGAGGTTGATGGGGGGTGGGGGAGAGGGGGCTGCTAGAAGCTTCCGTCTTTATTTCCCCAAAAACAACAAAACAAACAAACAACGAAATAAAAACCCGATAAAACAGAAACAAAGGAAAAATGAAAAGCGTCACGTCCATAGAAGGCCCTCCGCAGAGGGGAGGGGCGGGGAGGGGCGGGCGGGGAGGGGCCTGCTCCGCGTCTTGAAATATATTTTCATTTTCTTTTAAGTTTTGTCCTTCATGTTTTATGGAATAAAAAGTTCAGCCTTTTTATTGCATGAAACGAAAACTGGGGAGGGGGGCTGAGGAGGCAGAAGGGGAGGGGAAGGTTGAGAGGGGGAGGGGAAGCCCCCCCCCATCTCCTGGCCAGTAAGTAACACCTCTCTTCTTCTTCTTGCATAATTTCTGGAATCTTCCTGCTTGCCACAGCCGGCTTGCTCGGCATCCCAGAGAAGAGGAGGAGGGGGAGGGGGAGGAAGAGGAGGAGGAGGAGGGAGGAAGAGAAGGAGGGAGGAGGAAGGGGGGAAATCACACGCTCATCGTCATGCTGGGAGAATACTGTGTGGGAAAAACACAGACATGGCCCGAGAGCCCATCAGAGCAGCACGTCCCCCCTGCCACCAGCCCCCCAAGAACAGGGAGTACCCTGAAGCTGGGCCCCAGGGGCACAGGCTGCAGATGACTAGTGAACAAAAGGGTGACGTCATTTCTGCCTCTAGTTCTAGGGCTTAGAACACGGTTGACTTTCGAGAAACGATGGGAATGTTGGGGCTAAAAGAGACCTTAGGACACATCACTTGAGGCCAACTACCTCATTTTCTAAGTGGGGAAACAGGCTCAGAGCTAGTAAAAGGGGCTTCTCAGAGGGCCCAGAGGAAGAGAGCCAGGACTAGAACCCAGGTCTCCCAGCTCTCTGCTGAGGGCAGCTTCCTGGGCAAGCTGAGCCCCTTCCAGGCTTCCCTGAACAGGCTTTGCTCAAAGACCCAAGGGTGCCGCTGCAAAGGTCCATAGCTCGAGTTGTGGAAAGGGCCTCAGAGGCCTCTGGGGGCAACTCGTCTCATTCCAGAGGAGAACACTCCGAAGCCTAGGCAGTGGACAGGACCGCGGTGGGATCTGAACCTGGGTCCACTGTACCACAGAGAAGGGCAAAGAGAGACAACTCTTCTCCATCGAGAATGGGCCAAGACCTCAGGTGTGTGGTTAGCACTCACATCCTGGGCCTGTGGAATATGGCCACTGACACCTCAGGGCCGCCCCCCACCCCCCATCCGCTACAGGTAAATCCCCTGGCTTTGACAGGAGCCCAAGACGGGGCAGGGGGGCAGGCAGCTACTGGTCAGAGGTGGCCACCCTGCTGCTCCTGGGGATAGGGACCAGGCACGTGCTCATAGGGAAGTCACCCCTTTTCCAGGGTCCCTGATCAATGGTTGAGGACACAGATGGGCTTGTAAAAGTGTAGGTGCCATCCCTCCTCCCTGTGGAGCACAGCCTCAGGTCTGGTCTCCAGGCCCCCTGGGCAGATGGCAGAGCTGGGGGCTTGGGTGAGGGGCAGGGGCCTAAGGGACGGACGGGAGGGTGCAGAGGACTTACATTGTCATTTTGGAAGGAATGGAGGAAGTTTCCTCCTAATTCGCCATCATCTCTGGGAGTGCCGGGGGGATTGCTAATGCCACTTATGTTGTTTGGGGAATTCTTCGAGAGGAAGAGAGGGACAGGTGGTCAGAGTCAGGCACATTCCCCTGTGCCCCCTCCCTCCCCAGACTCAGGAGCTCCCGAGGGCCAGGGAGGGCCCATTCCCAGGGATGGTTCACAGCAGACACTTAATGCATGTTCTTCCTCTTCCCCGCCCCCTCAGGTGTGCCAGAGGGCCTGGCTGGGGGCTGGGGAAGGAATGGACCAATCTGGGGGGGCCGGGAGGAAAAGGGGGATGGGAAGGTTTTCAGGGGGGTCCTGATTGCCGCCCCCTCCCCCCCAGAATGCAGACTTACTTTGGGAAGTCCATCTATGTCACCTGACCCTGAAATGGGAAAAAAAATCCCTCGTTATATTGTCACTATCCATGAGGGCCCTCAGTGGGTCTGTCTAGAACATTCCCTGTAGTTACTGCAAAGGGTGGGGGGAAAAACCACAGCTCCTAGCCAGTCCCTTAAAACAGGGGGGCTTTACCAACCCTCAGGACACTGAAGGTTAGAGCTGGGAGAGGCTTTGGAACAAGGGATGTCAGAGCTGGGAGGGGCCTTAGAACAGAATATTAACACCCCCCCCCTTGCATTTTATAGATCAATTAGCTGACGCCTGGAAGAGGGCTACTCCTGCTGCAGACAGGGCTCTTCGTACCACCCCATTCAATGCCTCTGGCTCCCCCAAGGTCCTTATCTAGAAACCCTAAGGGGTAAAGTCCATACTTGGTTTTCCCACCAGAATGGTTTGCTGGAGAAGCTGACCACTGGCCCCGAATCTTAAACCTACAGCTTTCTCTAAGCAAAACTATCCCTTTAAATACAACCAGAAAATTCTGGATGCCACCCATGTCCTGTGCCCTACCCCCCCACCTTTAGGCAGCACCAGGCTGCCTCTACTTACCTAAGGATCCATTCATGTGATGGGGCTCCATGCCACCCATGCCGCCCATGGGGCCATCTGAGCCAGGGCCCATGGGGAACTGAGAACAGAGCAGGGAGGGGGCAGCATGAGATAGGGGCAACCTTTCACTTCACATGTAAGTGCCCTGTGCCCTGGGGGCCCTAGCCTAGAACCAGGATCCTCCCCTCCCTAAATCAGAGAGGCTGACTTTGGTTTCAGGTGATGGGGGGTGGCTGGGGCCACTCTCTTCCAAATCTGAAATCCTACGATTCTGGGAAGCACTTGAAGACCACTGTCCTGACTCCCCAGGCCTTCTCTTCCTGCTCAACCTCCCTGTTCCTCCAACCAGTACTGAGCCTGGTTCCCTTTCTCAGTATAGGCTAACCCATCTAGAGATGGACTCGATATTCCACATGTGGTCTGAACAGGGCAGAGGACAGGGGGACCATGGCTCTGCTCCTTCTGCACTACTGGCACAGTCTCAAATCTCACTGGCTTGTACAGTAGCCATGCCACGTTACTAGAATTATGTTGGGCTTGGGGTCCCACTAGAACTCCTGATCTTCTACTAATTAGTGTCCCTACACAACACTGCTGGAGAGGATGAGCAGGGAGGGTGTGTGGATGAAGGAACTGGGTCCAAGAAAGCTCCTGCTGACCCCCACCTTCCCATTCCAGGTGGCAGGCTAGCCGGGCTGTGCCCCTTGGACAGTCACGAATATCTAGTGTAAGGTCTGCACAGTGCTTTACAAGTTATCTCGTTTGATCCTCACAACAACCCTGCTACTGGTAGCCCCATTTTTCAGAAGAGGAAACTGAGGCTGAGGGAGGCCCAGAATCATCCAACTAATAACTGCCTCAGGAGGATTTGAACTTGGGCATTCCTTATTCAAGTCTAGAGCCCTATGCCATTGAACCACCCGCTGGCCAAGTCCTTCCCTCCCTCCTGCCACCTGAGGGAAGGGCCCGGTTGACAAACAGGTGGCAGAGTGGACAGAGGGCTGGAGCTGGAGACAGAAAAGCCCTGGGTTCAAATCCTGCCCCCGACAAAACCAAGGCAGCGTGTACCCTTCAGGAGAGCTCACATTCTGTGCTAGTTACTCAGCTTTGTGAGTCAAGGAAGCCCCCCGCTGGAGGGGCCTCGAGGACCCAGGCTCAGAGGGCAGGTTTTATTTTATGTTTTCACTGGTCTGGGGGACGACGGGTGAGGTCAGTCCCGACTCCAACATGGATGGGCCTGTTCTGGTCCTAGCACATGGCTCAGGCTGGGGTAGGTCAAGGGTACACCTGAATCCAGGGCCTCAGCCCCTCATTGTGGAGGCAGCCTGGTATCCTGAGTGGTTAGAACACTGGGCCCAAAGTCAGAAAGATCTGCATTCAAATCCAGCCTGAGACTTACCAGCTCTGTCACCTGGTTATCACCTGCCCCGTTTCCTCATCTGTCAAATGGGGATATTTAACAGCACTGACCTCCCAGGGTTGTGGTACGGACCGAGTGAGACAATAACTATAAAGTGCTGAGCACCATGCTTGGCACACAGCAGGCACTTAATAAATGCCCGTTATTATTATGGTCCAGGAAGGGGAAGCAACTTTCTGGGGTCACAGGGAGTCAATGGAAAGATTTCCATGAAGGGGCCCTGGCCACCTGATGGAACGCCTCTCCCCACCTCAGACATTCTCTTCCCCTTCTGGCCTCTGCTTCGCTCTCAGCCCTGTACCGAGGGTCTCGTCCACGGCCACTTCCCTGCCCCAGACCCCACTGCTTCCAGCAGAGTCCTGGAGGGCTAGCCCCTGGCCCCCAAAGCTGGACGCCCGAGGCCCAGGGGGTGAACTCTCTGAGGTGGGATTCCCCTTGGGCCTACCTGACTCCAAGCCTTGCCCTGCCACAATACACTTGATAAGTATTGATTCAACTGGGTTATTTCCCCATTTCTGCAGGCCAGAGGAGAGGGAGCCCATCCTGGGTCCCCCTCCCTAAGGCCTGGGCCTGCCCCTGCCCTTGCCTGAGACCCTCTGGTCTTGGCAGTGCCCCAAGCTGCCCCTTGGCCTCTGAAACAGGCGCCAAGAGGCCCCCAAGTTAATCACATCTTGGATGGTGTGTTTTCATCCCTCTCTGGTAACAAATGGCTGAAATCAATTAAACGGGCTTTCCCCTCAGCTGATGAAGTTAATTATGATTTGTTATGGTATCTGATATGGAAATGATTAGAACGCAGACTTACATTGGACCGGCTGCCTCCGGGCGGCACGGGATTAATCATTGTGTAGATATTGTCACTGGAGTTTGTGGAGTCTGGAGGAGGGGGGGAGGGGGGTGATTAATTCATTTCTTAATTAAAACAAACTCATGCCACTTGAACTCATTCTTTTGTATTTTATCACCGAAAATTCCCTCTAAGTACTGCCATTTTCTGGCTAATTCGTATTTAATGAAGATTCACAAAGTTTTTAATCACAGAAAATTCAACTGTGAAAATTATCCAACCCAGCCCTGTTTCCCCTCACCCCCCTCTCCCGCCATGGGCATTGGGAGGCAAATGGCCTGGGTCCTGCCCAGGCTGCCCTGGCCAGGGAATGCAGAGGGAACTGCCCCTGCCTCGCCCCAGAACGTGGGGGGAGACGGGAGGGGAGGGACCAGGCCATACGGAGAGCTTTATTGTGACCTAGCCAGAAATGTAGGTCAGAAAGCTCATAAAAATTCAGCAGCAGCAGGAGGTGGGGGGGGAGGGAAG
>CM053584.1:21149233-21198959 GCA_028627135.1 Pseudochirops cupreus | reverse complement strand
GAGGGAGAGACAGACAGACAGACAGAGGGAGAAAAAGAGAAACAGGGAGAAAAAGAGGGAAAGAGGGAGAGAGGGAGGGGGAGAGAGAGGAAGGGGAGGGGGAGAGAGAGGAAGAGGAGAGAGAGAGAGAGAAAGGGGAGAGAGAGGAAGAGGAGAGAGAGAGAGAGAGAGAAAGAGAGAGAGAGAGAGAGAGGGAGAGAGAGAGGAGAGGGAGAGACAGACAGACAGAGGGAGAAAAAGAGAAACAGGGAGAGAAAGAGGGAAAGAGGGAGAGAGGGAAAGGGAGAGAGATGACAGAGGCCCAACCCTTGCAGCTGGGGGGCGGGAAGAGCTCCCCACTCCTCTCTCTCCAAATTAGCATTAAAATGTCTATTTGAAAGCCCACTAACAAGTTTTCTGGCAGAGCAAACACCACATGGAACATCCTCAGATTCCTGCCTCAGCTGAGGGCTCATTCCCTTCTTTCTCGCCTGCCTGGGCCCCAGGGGGTAGGGGGATGGCTCCCCAGCCAAGGATCACCTCGAATCTCTAAGCCCTTCAGTGGGTGGAATGTGAAACAATTACCACCCTGCCTTATGGAAGGGTGAGGATCAGGAACTCCAACTGGATAGCTGGGGAACCTGAGGCTGAGAAGGCAGGTGACTCATCCAGGGCCACATGGCTAGTCAGTCACCAAGCATTTGAGGGATCTACTATGTGCCAACTATGAGCCCAATAAAGTCTGGGGACAGACAGGTGAGAGCATGGCCAGGCCTCTAGGAGCCACGCAGGACGCGGAGTCTGCACCAAAGGGAATCCCAGAGGGACAGCCCTAGCAGTGGGGAGGCCCAGCAAAGGCCTCTGGGAGAAGGTGGGATCTGGACTGAGGCTGGGGGTAAGCCAATGAAAAGGTGGGGAGGCAGGAGAGGGAGGGTCCCCACTAATGGGGAGCCGGGAGCCCTTAAATTCTCATAATTTGAAAGTGTGAGATTTCTAGAAAGAAGGTTTGCTGAGCCCCCACTGCCACAGTCTCCTCCCAAATCCCCTAGTCCCCCCTGCACTCCCTCCTCCCAATCCCACCAGGTATGTTTTATCTCCTGCTTGCTGAAGGCACAGACTGTGCTGTTCACCCTCTTAGTGTTCCTGTGGACAAGCAGTCTGGGTGATCGCCTGGACCAGGGAAGGGCAGCCCTAGATGGTCTGGCCTTAGGCAGGTCTCACCTGTAGTATCCCAGACACTCAGAAGGCTGGAGACCCTATGCAAGAAATAGGGCCACAGCAGGGGAGAGGAGGTGTGCTACGAGATGGCTGGGATTTCTGCCCTGGAGATCCTGCTCTCAACTCCTTGGTTCTGGTATATTAGAGGCTGGGGCAACCTGACTCGCTCTCTCCCTTATAGGAGGGGAGGGCTACCTCAGGCCTATCCAGACCATTGAGGAAACCATGAGCCCTGAGGGAGGGGTCCCCCTGGGGTCCCCAGCTGTTCCCACCCATCTGCTTATCCCCGGGCTGCACAGAGCCTGGTGGCCCTGCCCCCTCACCTCCCTGACTTCACACAAAGCTGATTGTGGCAAGAATTATTTTAAGGAGAAGGCAGCTCGGGGGCATCCCACTCAAAGGAAAAAGGCAAATGAGGCCCAGAGAGTGGGCTTGAGTCCTAGGCCTGGCCCCTACCCTCGCACCACAGCCCCAGGGCTGAAGGGAGATGGGGCTGGGACCCTTCATTCATCCGGGCTACGCCCTGTTCCCACCCACCCTCTGAGGGGCGCTGCTTGAAATTACCTGCAGGGCTGGGCATGATGGGCGTTCCTGGGGGGCCGCCACCGCCAGGGGGCCCCTAGAAAGAGAGAAGGGCACATGAGGAGATCCTGCCGCAGTCAGCAACAACAGCTCACCTTGGTCCTCAGGCAAGCATTCATCCCCAGCTCCCCATTCCTGCAGAGGCTCAGGCAGAGTGCCAGTCTGGTGCCTGAGGGAGGGGGGCCAAGTCTGGGGAGCAGACAGGCAGGGATGACCCACCCTGAGGGAGGCTGTGTCACCGGGACCTTCCTCCTAAATGAGGAGGGAGGAGGCCTGACCCCAGCTCTCATCTCAGAAACCTTTGCCTCCTCCCCCATGCAGTAGATGGGTCGGGTCCCAAGGGACCAGAACACGTGAGGTTTGGTTTACTGTTGTTGAGATGAAGAAAATTCAGATTAGACAATTAGAGATGGCAGCACTTTTAGCGCCTCAGAACCCATCTAAGGTCAACCTTCTAACTGTGTAGAGGAGGAGACAGAGACGCAGCTTGTGGGCCAAGGTCACCAAGGCAGTCGAGTGGCCGAGACGGATGGCATCTGAGTCCAGGTTCCAGTCAGTGATCACAGACACCCCCAGGGATGGTGCAAGCTCAGGACTTGGGATTGTGCAGGGGCGGGGGGTGGGGGGTGGTGGTGGTGGTCTTACTAGAGGCCATCTGGTGAGCAGGAAACTCAGGCAGGCAGGGGAGGGAGATAGGACATGGGAGCTGCTGCACAAGACCCGCCAACTGTCCCCAGAACCCCAGGAACTTACCACATAGGTACCAGGTGATGAGGAGGAGTACGGAATCTGCAAAGGGACAGATGGAGGTCAGAAGAGTGCTCTAAGGCTGGCCCCTACCCTGCCACCCCCATGGAAGTTCTGCTTAGAGACCCTCGCAGAGGGGTGATATCAGAGACCTACAAAGGGATCTTGAGAGGCATCTGAGGGCTACTCCCTCCTTGTTCCAGAGAAGGAAACGTGATTCGGAGAGGTTGGATGTGGAGGCACTTCTATTTCCATTCTCCACCTCAGCCCTCTCCCAAACCACTCCACCCCTCCCAGGTGCAACAAAGGCCCCCGTGGGTGGATGCCCAGAACAGCTGGGGAGGTGGTGGGGGTGGGGAGGAGCTCCCTGCCCCCTCCTCCCTTCTACTTCCTCCTGGGAGTACAGCTCCATGCAGAGCTGGGAGGGACCTCAGGGCCAACCCTTCTTTCAGAGAGAAGGAAACTGAAGGCCATACCTAAGTTGCACTGTGAGAGAGTCACGGTGCTGATACCTGAGCCTGGACAGGTCTCCCTGCCAGAAGGGAGGCCCATGGCCTCCCTATGGGAGCCTGATGATAGGGAGGCATCCCTTAGCCTTTCTTGAACCTTGGCATGGTCTAAGGACCCAACTATTGGGCTGGTTTCACCCCTTTCCATCTGACTCTGGTGTTGCACAGTAGGCAGAGACCAGAGGTGGAGCCCCTGTACCCCTCACTCTCTGGGTGACCATAGGCAACTGCTCTGGAGTGGAGAGGGACTGAGCTAGGTGGTTCCTGAGGCCCCTGCCAGCTCCAGACTTGGCTCAAGGAAAGCCCAGACCTATCATCTCCAAGGCTCTAAGAATAAGAATGGTCCCACAGAAGCCAGGGGGAAGGCAGCGTGCACCTTCCCCTGCCAGGGGGCATGGTACCCATTCCCCTTGACCTCCTTACCACCTCTTCAGGCCAGGTACCAAGACTTACTGAGTTAGCGCTGTTAGGGTTGGGCCAAGGTCTGCCAGCTCCAGGGCCCCTGAAATTCAGAAGAGAAACACAATGAGAGAAAGAAGGCAGGGACCTTGGACAGCTCCTGGAAGAAAGGGAAAGATGGGCAGGGGCTTAGTAAGGATAGATGCCCCCAAAGCTACCCAGAGAGCAACAGGGAGCAGGAAGAAGCAGGGCAGGTCCCCTTCCCAGCCCCAGGTCTGGGTCAGTGACTCACATGTTGATTCCAGGCATGGCAGGCCCTAAGGAGTTGGGTGGAGGTCTCATACCACTGCCATAATTCTGTAAAGAGAACCAAGGGTCAGCTGGCGAGGATGCAGAGAGACCCCAGCCTGGGACAACCGCTCTGAGAAGGTGAAGTCCTCTAGGGGGAGTAAAGGGGAGATGATAAGGAATCCTAACTGATATGCCACTGTAACGCCTGGGAGGGGGCGGGTGGCCTCAGAGGCCTACACTGAAAAATAAGGAAGAGTATCCAGATCGATTCCCACATGTTAGAGCGTAAGCGTCTCAAGAATTGGCGCTGGTGCATTTTTCCATCTGTATCCTGAGCAATCAGAACAGCGCTGTGCACACAGTAACTAATAAAGGCTTTCTTTTCCGTCCTTCCTTCCTATCTACCCTTTCCCTCCCTTTTACTTACAAAGCCTTCCCCTGTTACAAGAAACATGGAAAAAGAGAAAAGTTCAGTAACATTACCTGACGCGTAGACAGTCTGACGGGATGAGAGATGTTTCATCCCTTATAGGCCCCCACCGCAGCAAACTAAATGCTAAACATTATTTTAAAATGTAACGTTCTTTTTAGCTTTTCCCCTTATGTTGCTGACACTTCCCAGTGACTCCTATCCCACAGATTACCAAGCCCCTGGCGCTGCCCAGCAATGCATGCTGTACTGCCCTCCTGTCCACTGAGATGGAGACGAGCTCCCTTCTGGGCAAGGCTCTGTGTTGGAGGTGGAGCCAATCACAACATATTGACTGCTGCCCCCACCCCGATCCACCCGCAACTCAACCCTAGGTCAGAAGCCCTGACTCCAGGCCGTGGCACCAGGCCAGCGGGTGAGCAGGGGGGAAGGAAAAGTCAAGGTGGGGAAAGTGCCCAGCCCTGGGTGAGGGGCTCTTTTGAGATCCTCTAGGCCAGGGTTTCTTAACCCAGGGTCCGTTAAAAAGAATGTTTTTTTAATAGCTGTATTTCAATATAATTGGCTTGGCTGGTAATCTTCTGTTATTTTCTTACACACATTTTAGCACCTGATTCTGAGAATGCACCATCGGCTTTGCTAGACTGCCTGTTAGGGGGGTCTAGGACACAAAACGGTGAAGTGTTTCCTCTTGGTCAAAGTGCCTTTTTACAGAGGAGAAAACTGAGTCCCAGTGAAGAGGAGGCATCTGGCCTCACTGAGCTAAGAGCCAGGATCTGAACCCAGGTCCTATGGCCCAGAGCGTGCCATGCAGGTCTGCTTTCATCCCGGGTGCAAACTCTGAAGGGGACTCCTGGCCAGGGAGGGCTGGGACCAGCTGGTCCCACATCCTGCCCAGCTCCGGCTTTTGTAAAGGCCCATCTTTGTTTGAAGGACAGGGCACAGGTCACCATTCCTACTACTCTGAAAAAGGGGGTGGGCAGCAGACAGCAGCCATGGCCCAGGGCTCTGTTTCCCACCACCTCTCCCCGTGGTGTGGCTTGGTAGCTCCTGGAGGACAGGGCTGGCCCATGGAGCAGCCCCATGCCTGGTACCAAGAGGCGCTTAACAAAGGCTCTCCAGTCATTCCTAACGGAAAGGAATTAGACTCCAGGTCACACACATGGGTTCCAGCCTTAGCTTCGACATTTGCCGACCAGCCCCAACCTCTAGAAAAGGGCATTTGCCTTTGTTTTACTCATTTATCTATGATTGTAAGTCCTGACAAAAGCAGGAGAATCTTATTTTTGTCTTTGTAACCCCCAGTGCCTAGCACAGAGTCCAGTACACAGTGGCGCTTAATAAATGCTTGTATATTAATGACTGAATGGATACTAATCAGTAACTATAATAATTAATGGTTGAATTGATATCAAAATGTAGTAATTATTGATGACAACAGATCACAATTAGAATGAATGACAACATTAATGCTTGAATTAATAAATTATATGAATAGATACTATTTAACATTAATTGTAAGAGCCAATTATGAAAAAGTACGAACAACCAGTCATTGCTAATAATCACTGAATTGAAGTGTATGTGGCCACAGGCAGACGGCCGACCAGCACTCACTAAAAGCTTGCTCTGTGCCGGGCACCGGAAATAATTACAATAAGCATTTACAGGGCACTTTGCAAGCATGATCCCACTTCAGCCTCACAAGCGCCTGGGAGGAAGAAACTGAGGCACAGGCTCAGTACTAGCCCAGGATCACACAGTGGCTAAAGGCAGGATCTGCACTCGGGCCTTCCCCACTCCAGGCTCAGCAGCTGTTCTAAGCGGAGGGAGCAGGTCTGCTCCATGGGGGCAGATGCTAGCACTGCATACTCTCTGAGGATCTGGGAAGGGCTGGCCTGTTTCTGCTTGGCCCCAGACAGCACAGCTAACATGGTGAGGAGCTGCCTGGGCAGGGCAGGCGAGCTCCCCATCACAGGAGGGCTCCAAGGAGGCCTGGCAGTCACTGGGCAGGCTGGAGGGCATTTTCGTTCAAAGATGGTGCGGACCAGATGTCTCTGAGGTCTTGGTGAGGCAGGTTTTTTTTTAAGCTGGGTGTTAGGGCCAGAGGGGGTATAGGCGGGCAGAACAGAGGAGAGAGGGGCTTTGGGCCTGACAGAAATATGGGGAGGGTCTTCCTCTGCAGAGGCTGGGAAAATGAAGTGGCCCCAGGGAGTGCTGGCCCCTGCGAGAGAAGTGCAGGAACCTGAGAGAGGGAGAGAGGGCAGAAGCAGGGGGCTGGGGGAGTTCACCTAGGGCTTCTCTCATGGCCATCTTGTGAGGCTGAGAATAAAAGTGGGGTGGCCCCCCATTTTTCAAGTGAGGGCTCAGAGATGCGTGCAAGATCACATACCCAGAACAGAGACCCTGCAGAGGAGGTCTTCTGACTCCTGAGCCTGGGGGCTGGGCCAGAGAGACCAAGCAGAAGAGTGGGGGCAGGGGAAGTGGGAGGGAGGCAGGTGGGAGGAAGGAATTCTGCGAGGCGGCAGAAATTGGAGACATGGGATTAACCCCACGGGGGCCATGCAGCTCACTGATGCTGCCTCGGTGGGTGGTGCAGAGCCTGCCGGCAGGGCCCCAGGATGACAGCCGGGCACAAGGGGAGGGTGCAGGGGGGCGGGAGGAGGAGGAGCAGGAGCAGCCACAGGGACCCTTGTACCCCGATCCTCCCTGCTGCTCCTGAACAATCACAGGAAACCACATCTGGCCAGACAGAGGGAGAGGAGGATTTAGACCTTGGAAGCCAACCAGTCCCTTGTAATACACTGAGGCCCAGAGAGGGGCCCAGCTATGGGCACCCAGGGGTTGGAGCATGGAACCACTACAAAGTCCAGACTTGTCCTTGACACCCCGCCACCCACCTACCCACCCACCCACCCACCCACACCCACACCCACACACACACACACACACACCCTCCCTCTAAGGGAATTATCACGAATGCTCAGCTCAGCCCCCAATCTGAGCATTATTGCTAAGCTAAAGACTACTTTTTCTACAACTGTGGTGTTATGAAGAGTCTGACTTGGAGTCAGAGGATCTGAGTGTGAATCCTCTGTTGATTTCTCTACTCCTGAGATCTTAGTTTGCTTAGTCCCTTTAACCCTCTGGACCTCAGTTTCTTTATCTGTAAAGCAAGAAGACCTGGACCGAGCCCTCCTCTGTCCACTCTCCTCTCCAGTCATAAATGGGGACACCCTCTGCACTGTAGAAGGATCAGGGCTGGTGGGGCCTCTGAGGAAAACGGCACATTAGGAAGAACCTTCTACCAGGGCCCCCTCTGACGCCTCCCTGGGGCACAGCACAAAGATGTCTTGGCCCGTCAAGGCGGGACAGGCACCGGCCCAAGGGGACTAAGGTGTTTTGGCTATGACAAGGGGCCTCTCCCCTAAGGGGCCCCCGTGAATGAAACCCAGGGTCTTGTCACCTGCTGAAGTAGGTCCTGGGGCAGGAGATGACACACGATCACCCAGGGAGGGTGAGCCAGGAGTCTCCCAGTCTGGGGTCTCCTCTGTCACCCTCAGCTTAGAAGCCAGCTTTGCTGGGGATGGGGGAATGGGAACATCCACCATCCCTAAAGCCACACCCTCACCCACTTTCTCTCAGAGGCAAAGGACTAAAGTCAGCCAAACCTCCAAATGCCAAAGTGGTTCTAGGATCCAGCCAAAATACAGAGAGGGGGCAGTGAAGGGGAGACGTTCCCTGGGGAGCCTTCCAAGGCCCCTTCTGGTGCTAAGTCCTTCTATCATCCTTACCGTATACATGAAAACACTGAGGGCCAGAGAAGGGAGGGACCCAAGGCCACAGAACAGACGCGGGGCGAGGGCCCAGGGCAGGGGCCCATGGATTTAGAAGCAGAAGGGTCCCTGTACATTATCTAGCCCAAAATCCTGATTTTACTGATAAGGAAATTAAGGCACACTTAGAGAGCTTAAGTGACGTCCTGAGGGGACAGATAGGACTTAAACCCAGGACTGTTAGCCTAAGTCATGGTGGCCCAATGGATAAAGCGAGAGTCAGGAAGACTCATCTCTTCCCAAGTTCAAATCTGGCCTCAGACACTTACTAGCTGTGTGACCTTGGGTAAGTCACTGAACCCAGTTTGCCTCAGTTTCCTCATCTGTAAAATAAGCTCCTGTATCTTTGCCAAGAAAACCCCAGATGGCGTCATAGATAGTCAGACACCAGTGAACAACTGATGTTCTTCTCGCAGCTTTTCAAGGAGAGCCTTTTTCTGGGCAGGAGAATCTTCCTCTCTGTGCCTCAGTTTCTCCTTCTGCAAAATGATGGAGGTCAGGGATGTACAGTGCTCCCCCAAGGGTCATACAAACCATGAAACTGGCACCTACAAAACATTTTAAAAAGAGTTCTCTTGGGCAAGAGGAGTGCCCCCTCCTCCAGCCCTCAACACCAAAGCATGAGCCCTGGGCTGGGATGGCAGTGGCGGCCTTGGCTTGGTGCAGGCAGAGCTGGAGACACCGTCTACTCTGAACAGAGGAGGCCCGTCCATGAGGGGACGCGAGGAGACCCATCCCCAGCTCCCCTGGAAAGCAGGGACAAGGCCAGACACGGAGCAGCACCCAGCAAGGCTTGGCCTGGAAGAGCTTATTAAACGGGATGGCCTGTGGGACCCCTCCTCTGGGCCTGAACCAAGGCCAGGGAAAAGCAGCCTCCGGGCTGAGGGAGGCTAGGAGAGGCCAGTGTCTCTCAGCCTCATCCCCGAGACGTGTCTTCCTCACTCAGGTAAAGAGCTCTCTCCATCAAGACTGGACCTCACTTGCTTACTTTCAAGGCATGACTAGGAAGGGGCAGAGAGCAAGGAGACTTCTGTTGTAGCGGCAGGAAATTGGTGAATTCAGATCTACCATGGGGAGAACTCCAGAGGGTATGAGCTGGGCAAATGTGCATTGTTATGGGAGATGGGGATGGGGTGGCAGGGGGTGGAGCTGGGAAGGCACTCTCCCCAAGCACCATAGAGTCACCTTTGGATGACTGGAGCCTGCACAACTGGGATGCCCCACCATCTACTACAGCAGCCTTCATTCCCACACGTTGGCACGGCTGATTTCGGTCTCTACCCCAAATCCCTTCTGCTCTCCGGCCTAGACTGTAGCTAAGCCCCAGAGATGCCAGCTCCACTCTTGGGGGGAAGGCTGAGGCTCCCTAGTGGCCTCTCTGCTTCGATTAAGTCTATGTCAGAATGAGATGCTGATGAGGAACAGAAGGTTACCTGTGGGCCAGGACCCATCGGTCCCATTCCTCGTGGGGGGTTCATTCTCTGCATTGAGCCTCCCATGTTGGGGTGTCCTGTAAGGGAAAAGAAAGAACACAGGGCATTACGGGGGGAAGAAGCGGGAGGGAAAACAAGCCCAATGTTGAGCCACTGTCCAGAAGGAGCAGGCAGCGGCTGCATCTCCCCCACCCCTGGCACCCCTGCTGGATGCTCCTGGCCGGGCATACCTTGTTGTCGCGTGGGGTCCATTGAGTTGGGCAGTAATGGTTGTGTGCCGGGAACTCCTCCAGGGGGCTGAAAAAGACAGGAGATGCAAAGAGGGGGAGGAAACGACCCGGGGGCACGGGGGACCCCAGTGGCCAGGCTAATGGCATCCACAAGCCCCATGTCAGCACAGATAGCTGAACTGGCTCCCTGGGGGGTTTAGGTTTGTTTTGGTCCTTCCCATTTTTAGGGGCACTGACTCAGGGTTGGGAGGAAGCTCAGAGCCATGGTAGTCCAAAGTCTCATTTGACAGAAAAGGAAACTGAGTCCTAGGCAGGTGGGAGCATGGCTCTGCCAAGGGGCGAAGCCAGCCTTTTTGTCACAGATGGCACTCTGAAGATTGGACCCCTGGATCATCATTAAGGGGCAGACCTCCCCTTCAAAAACAGGCAAGGATGAGCTCGCCATCCTTCAGTGCCAGTCTAAATCTGGCTTATCTCCCTGGCTGAGCAGGCGTCTCCTCTGGGCTCTGGCATGAAAGCACTCCCTCACCCCACCTAACCTCAGGGAGAGAATACGGGGGAAGTGGGGGATTGGAGCTTCTTGCTAATAGTGGCCTGGTCATTTCTAAAGCCTGATGTCTTTTCCACCTGGCGGTCTGGAGACAGGAAAGCCACATCCCGTACCAACGACCCAGGTGACAAAAATTCTGCTACCTCCAGCCTCAGTGGCCAGGAAGTCTGCCTCCTGGCTGCTACAGTCTTTGGTCTTGTCCCTCCAGCATCCAGTCTCCTAGAAAAGGACTCCACGTTATGGGGAAACCTAAGGCACTGAGCAGACATCTGTGGTCACTCTCCAAACCAAGTGAGGATTAGAAGCGCGGGACTGACTCCCAGCCCCTCCATTCCTGGGATCGTTGGACGATCTAGTACCTTTAGGGTCTTTGAGTCTAAGCCGCAGAGTATGGACGCCTCTGATCCAGTCAACATCCCAAGGAGTGGTAGTCCAACCTCCCTACCTGAATACCTCCAGGGATGGGGAACTTACTACTCAAAGCACTTTAGGGCACTGAGGGACTGACAGCTCTAATTCCTAAGACCAGAGGCGATCTAGCTGAACTCCTCTTTTATTGTATTGTATTTGGAGGTAGTCAGGGTGCGGTGACTTGCCCAGGGTCACACAGCTGATAAGTGAGGCCAAATTTGAACTGTTGTCCTGAATCTAGGCTGATGAATCTATTCACTACAGCACCCCCTAGAGCCCCTCCCATCTTATTTTAGGCCCCTGAGGCCCAGGGAAGTTAAGCAACTTCCAACACCAGACAGGCAGTCAACAGCAGATGCAGGATTCGAACCCATGCTCTCTAATTCCAGTTTTAGCCTTTGATCTGAGGTGCCACACATGGCCAAGAAATTTGTCCTCCTATGGCATGTAAATTGTTTCCTTCTTTGAACTTGCATCCCTGATGCCTGGCACATGGTAGGCACTTATAAATGCCTGGGGACTGACTCCTGCCAACAGTACCATCACCTCCCCCCAAAGTGGCCACACCAAATGGCTTTGGTAAAGACACTGGGGAGTCCTTGTCAGATGCTCACAGGGGCCCAAAGACCTCTCAGTCACAATGTCTCCAAATAAATTAAAAACAATGTTAACGACTGATGAAGACCTTCCCAGGCGACACTTCGCCAGGGCCTCAGAATGGCCCTCTGAGCTAAGGAGCATGATAACTGTCACTCCCATTTTACAGATGAGGCAAGTAAAGCTCTGAGGACAAGGGAATGGGCTGGGGCCTACCCCAAGCTTCTGACCATCTACACTAAGATGAGTCAGAAGCTGGGGGGTGCGAGAATGTGGAAGAGGAGAAACACTGGGTCTCCTCTGGCAAAGAGCTGGTGACTCCTGGCTGCCCGGCCCCCTTCCCTTGATGCTGAACAGGAGGACGGTGGCCGTGGCCGTCCCCTGCCCAGGATGCTCCTGCCCTCTGGCCCTTGGAACATTCCCGGCTTCCTTAAGAGCCCAAGCTCAGGAGCTGTCCCTCCCCACAGCCCAGCTTTCTTCTTGTTTCATAATCATTCTTAGCCCGACCAATATTATCTCCCCAGGCTAGAGCAGAGGGCAGGGGACACTTTGATGTCCTGCCCAGTGGCCAGTCCTTAGGAGGCATTTAATGTTTGTTGAATGAAATAGAAAACAAATCAATAAGCATTGACTAGGCACCTACTATATGTATGTCATATCACAGCTACATATTATAATGATATATTATGTGTATGATATTTTGAAATGCCAAAAAGCAATTTTTTAAAAACATATAAACAGTAGGTGCTTAATATATATAGATTTAAATCTAAAGCAAACTGCTCAGATACCTGGATGTATGTATGTATGTATATATATATATATAATGTATGTGTATATATATAATGTATATATATATATATATATATATATATATATATATATATATATATATATATATATAATCTGCAGATACATATCCAGCTGGTTCCTCTCAGCTCTGACACTCAATTCAGTAAACATTAAGCCCTTACTATGTGCCAGGCACTGCAAACTAAGCACACTCTTCTGAGGTCCCATCTAGAGCTATCATCTGTATGCTCATGCCCGTTTCAATTCTGGAGACATCTACACCATCGGACTCTAAAGAACAAGTTCCTGAGGGGAGGCAGGGTCTCTAACAGGCTCTGGGCCAGGGCCAGGGCCAGTGCCAGTGACTATCCAAGGTCACAGGTCTCTGTGTTCCCCAAATGGACTAACCATGAGAGATCAAAGGGAGACCAGGAACAGTGGGGTGGGGGAGGGAGGTTCTTGAGATGGGGATTAGTTTCCTGGGTGGGAAATGCAGGTAACCTGAAGGAATTTTTTTTTTTTTACTATTTTCTTAGCTTTAAAGATGGGAAGAGGAGGGGGTGAAGGAGAGGGAGAAAGTAAGGGATAAAATGGAGGTAGAAACCTGGCTTTGAAGGTGTCCCAGGGACTGGCTCTTGCTTGGATTTAATTGCTAAATAAATTTCAATTGTTAAATTTCCGAGAGAAGGCTTTGTTTCCAGGTAGAACAGGGCACTTCTCTGAGGCTGGGGACACTTTCCGCCAGTCTACACCTGGGAAGACCAGCCTTGGCAAGTGGATGGCGGGGGCCCCCAGCATCAGGAAAATGAGGAGGGTGGGGAGCCCCCTAGCCTCATAGGTCACTGAAGCCACCTCAAATCTGAGAAAACTCCTTTACAAAAGTTGTCCTCTGGTCTCTTCTGGAATATCCCCAGTGATGGGAAGCTCAGCACCTCCCCCAGACGACTGACTCCCCTTTGACCAGATCCTTCCTTCTGGCCAAAATCAGTACACTAAGTGCTGCTCAGAGTAGGGAGGGTCCTCAGGGGTGTACTAGTCCCAAACCCTTCATTTTACGGATGAAGAAAGCAGGGCCTGGAAGACAGGGAAACGATCTGCCTGAAGTGACATACGTGCCCAGGTCTCCTATGTCTTATAGTCAGAGGAGCTGGGTTTGAATTCTGCCTCTGATGCTTGCCACCAATGTAAGGCTATTCAAGTTCCTTTATCTCTCTGGGCCTCGGTTTCCCCCTCTGTAAAATGAGGGGCATCTGAGATCCTTCTAGCTACAGGTTTATGATCATACACCATGGTGGACCATGATTTAAGAGCTCTTGGTTCCAGTCCTGACATCTGCCTGGCGAACTTAGTTTTAGGGAGCCTACCTTCCTATGGGCCAGCTCTCAGAAGCCTTCTTGCAATACAAAAGACCAGGATCTCATTCAGAGAAGGCTTCCTATACCCCCAGGCTTGCTGGAGCCCGCTAGTACAGAGGGATGGGCTAGACTTTAGATCCCAAGATCCTGGGTTCAAACCCTATTGCTGAAACTACCTGTGAGACCTTGGACAAGTCACCTAACTCCATGGGCCTCAGTTATGTCATCTGTCAATGAGATGCTTGGACAGGATGGTCTTCGATCTATGCTCCCAGAATATGGAATCAGGAGACGTTATCAGCCATAGCAAGGGTTGCACACAAGTTTTACTCATTTACTCTATAAAAGGTCTTTATGAAATCAATGAAAAAACAGTCAGAAGGAAAACAAAGTGACCTGCTCCAAAAACAACCCATGAGGGCATTGCCCTAGTGACTTTGGCCCTGGGAATGTTCAAAGGCTGCTCCTGAGTGTGGAGGGGTATGGGGGTGGGGGGTTGGCCTGGAGCACCCTGGGGACCCAGGGAGCTCAAGACCACACATTGGAGCCAAACAGAAGCAAGCTTAAGAATGGCCACTTAGGATATGGGGAGGCTACTTTTAAAATCTCCACCAAACAGTCCATTTCTTATTTCAGAGGGGAGTTCTCACTCTTCTTCCACGTGTTGTTAAATCTAGTCTAACACCTCCCCTGTCCCCATTTTACAGATGAGAAAACAGAGGTTTCATGAGGGAGGCTAAGAGGCTTCCTCATGGTCACATATCAGAGGTAGGATCTGAATTCAAGTCTTCCTTCCACTGACTCCGAATTCAATGCTCCAGCTACTATTCCACACTGTTTCGAAGGCAAAAGAGTCGATAGTTCTGCAGGTCAAGGGTGGCCCCAAGGCTCTCTGCTGGACCAGCATCACCCTTTGTTCTGATGTTCTGGAGCACGCAAGGGCCATGGATCACCAATCAGGACCTAGACAGACTTGGGTGGCCTTGAGATTTTGAAATCACTGCCCCCCCCCGAGCCTCAGTTTCCTGGCCTGTAAATGAGGGGGATGGGCTCCCCACGGCCTCTAAGGTCTCCGCCAGGTCTAAATCTGTCATCTAATACAATGCAGAGGTTGGACTAGATGACCTTCAGGGTGCCCTATCAAGGGCGACAGAACGGAGATATTAATGCCAGAGTGGGAGGTGGGAGTGTGGAGACAGAGACAGAGAGATAGAGAGATGAGAAGAGAGACAGAGAGACAGAGACAGCAGGAGAGAGAGAAATCAAAGCAGCACATTCACTGGCTGACCCTGGGCCAAGTCCCTTGTCCTCAGGAGCCGTCTCTGTATCCTCCCCTCTAAAACAAACAGAAGCGGTGGATTCTGGGTCAAAGAACCTGGCTTTGAATCCCAGCCCTGCCATTCAGCAGCTCCGTGAACCCAGCCAAATCAATGACCTCTCTAGGCCTCAGTTTCCTCATCTGTAAAAGGGAGTTTCCCAAGGAGAGCCTGGAGGCCCCTTCAGGAGTCTGTACGGTCAAAACTATTTTCCTAATAACGCTAAGATATTTTATTTCTAATACAGTAAATTATGTGCACACAAAGCTTGGAGCAAGGTTCTCAGTAATTATTAAGAGCACCAAGGAGTCTTGAGACCAAACAGTTTAAGAAACTGGTTTAGAGGGTCTCCAGGGTCCCTGGGGGTTTGATTTCCACTTTGTTCATCTATTAAGTAAGTACCTACTACATGCTAAGCCCTGGGGCTATGAAGAAAGGGAGCGTTAAGGGAGGTGGCCAGGATGATCAACCAAGTCTTTCCGTTTTAAATCGGATTTTAAGGCACCTTTGTTCTTTGGGCCTCAATTTCTTCCTCAGTGAAATAAAGCAGATGGGCTGGATGACCACCAAGGTGCTTCCTAGCCCTAGATTTCTGACCTATCCATCACTCCTCCTCCTTGGGGCTCAGTTTTCCATCTATGAAATAAGGGCCACAGACCAGGTGACCCCTTCTTGGAGCTCTGAGGAGAGCCGACTCTCCCCTGCTGAGCGTGGGTGCCCACCTCTCTTTCCCTCCAGCTTGGCCCACTCCCTTCCCTCCGCACTGAAGGGGATGGACGACCCCGGCATCTTCACCATCACCACGACCACCACCCTGGCCAGCAAAAGGAAGGAGGCAAAGGAAGGTACCGTACGTACCTGGTTTCCCATTCTGATGGGGGGCCTGGGGCCGCCTGCATATCGTGGTGACATAAAGGGCTGTAATTACAGGAAATTAATTCAATGACAGCCTGCATTCAGAGCACGTGGACCAACAGAAGCCTCTCACTGCACAGAACTCCAGGAAGGCCCGGCCTACGCTGGGCTCGGTAACGGCTCCCTCTTGGCTTTCTCTCTCACTCAATTTTGTGGCTGCCTTTTTCCTTCTACCAGAAAACCTTGGGAGGGGGGTGAGGGTGGGGGGAACACACAGTCCCATCCGCCAAGAAGAAGGTGGATCTTCGGGCTCCGGCCTGCTGCGCCCTAGGGCTTAATTCTCCTGGGCCAGGGGATTGGCCTCAAGAACGGATGGCGAAGTGAAATCAAGGATGTTGGGGGAGCCGGGCTAGGGGCAGAGGTTCCAATGGGGAGACCCTCTGCTACCCTTGGCAAGGGCAAAAAAAAAAACCAAACCAAAAATAAAAAAAGGTCTTTAAAAAACCAAAAAACCAAATTGAAATGAAAGTCGAAAACCCGCAAATGAAGCCAAACACGCACGCGCACGCGCACATACATACGAACACAGGAGAACCACCAGGGCACAGGGATGGGGGCACAACGGGACAACCTACCGCAAAGGAGCCCACAGGGAAGCTTTCTGAGCGGGGGCAGGGGAGCACGGAGGAGAGGCCAGCGTATGCAGCTGAAGGGGGGCCCAACCCCCCAAAAGGGAGTGAGCAAACACACAGGGTGGGGTGGGGCAGGGGAGTCAAACAGCAGACTGGGGAGGGGCCACTGCCGAGGCTGGCGGCTCCTTCTGGGAGGCCTGGCTCAGAGCTGGGAGGAAGGCCGAGGAGGGAAGAGGCTAACTCCTGTCAAGTCTTCTTGGTTAAAAATAGTTGTTCTCAAAGGAGCAAAACTCGATGGGATGAGGGGAAAAACCCAATGCTTTCCATTTGTTTGTTTTTTTACTCCCCAGGCACCCTGGGCAGAGCTACAGTGTCCTTTACCTGACTGTGGGGTCCCATCATGCTGTTAGCATTGTGTGGTGCAGGCTGTGCGTGGGGCGAGGGCTGGGAACCCGGAGGACCCTGTGAGGTCAGACAGTAGAAGGAGGTTATAGATCATAGCACATGGAGAAGCGCAGAAAAAAGCTTAATGAAAACAAAACGAACAAAAAACAAAGAAAAAAAAAAGACAACCAAAGGGGGGGGTCAGCAGGTTGGGAGCGGGGGACGTGTTGGCCCTGTTTGGCGGGGGAAGAAGTGGAGTGATGGGGGCTCGTTCTGTTCGGTAAAACCACCAGCTCGCTGGCCATTAGAAGGGAAAAAGAAATAAAATCAAGATTGACAAATACATTCATAAAGGATTAAAAAAACAAACAGAAATGAAGCAATCGAAAGAAAACAGATCAAACACACTGTTCAAACCATACGGGGAAACTGTCCCAGGAAACATCCTTTTCTGAGTTTGCCATGACCAATACCTTGGGGTGAGACTCGAGAGACAGACAGAGACACGTGGTCCGAACCCAGGCCGGTCCCCTCACTTACAAAACTGGACCTTCTTTCTGGGTGGTGGGGATGGGGGTGGTCCTGATTTCCACCCCCTAGAAATTGAGATTGAGTCCTCAGGCTGGGTTGCTTTTCCCCAAAAGACCAACCCCTCATGCTCCCCCCATACATTCACTCTAACGAATTAGGGGGCCCTCCTTTTAGAGCAGCACCAACCACTCCAAGACGAACTGCCCACAGAAGCCACCAAGGGCCCGTCTTTACCCATCACACTGATTCTATACAGAGGCAAAGAAGCACCCCGATCCCCTCTCTGTTTCCTTCTTCCCTGCCTTGCTCTCAGTCCTGGCCCCACCCCCTGCCTACAGAGCAGCAGGCCCCAATGCTATGTCTTGGGGTGGCCAAGCCCCGGCTAGCGTCTTTTTGGCACAAGCCCCGCGGAGGACGCCATCTCTTCAGATGGCCCCAGAAGGGTTGCAGCTCCCCAAGTGAAGTCAGAGGACCTTGTTATTTAAAGACTGGGTGGGTGGGGTCACTAAGCACCAAAAACACAAAGGAAGGCAAAAGACAGTCCTGGCTCTGGGGGCTCCAGGTAGAGCGGAAGGGGGTGCAGGGGGAGAAGACGACATGCAAGCCACAGCGTCCAATCAAGATCCAGGCTGATAAACCAGAGAACTGACAGAGAGAAGGCACCAGCATGAAAGCAGGGAACGGAAGGCAGAGGGAGAGAGAAATGCAGGTCATCTAGTCTGGTCTGCTTCTTTGACAGATGAGGAAACTGAGTCAGACAGGAGATGTCATTCATCCCAGGCCACAGCGATAGCACAGCCAGGATTCAAACCCAGGTCCTCTGGCTCTGGCTACTATTCATTTCAATGGTTTTAGGCTAGCAAAACACTTCACACGTGGTACTGTATCCTCACAAAAACCCTGGGAGGCAAGTCTCACCCCCATCTTACAGGGGAGAACACTGAGGCCGACAGATGTTGTGACTTGCCCAGGGCCTCATTGGTGGGAGGGGTCTGATGGGAGGATTCCGACTCAAGATGTCTTCTGAACTCCACATTATGACCCAACCCAGCGGCTTTGTTTAAAAAAAAAAAAAAGGCAGAGGCCCTGAGGGCACTACTAAGGGATAAAAGGCTATCAAGCTGTGATTTTGGGAATCACCCTCCCGATGCCTTAGCACAGGGAGCTCCTCTGGTGCAATGTGAAAACTGAACCTTCATAACTACAGTCCTGCAGCAGAAGGGGCCAACCCTCTTGATGGAGAGGGAGACAGATCCAGAGAGGTGGCTGGGAGACGATCAAACAGAGGACCGGATCCGAACCCGGGACCGGCATTCTTGGCTTCATACCAGTATCAAAGCACCGGACTCCAGATGTCCAAGGGGTCCAAGTCTATAGAAGATGGAAGGTCAGAACCAGAAGAGACGGCCGAGCAGCAACTGTGAGGAGTCAGAAGGACCCCAAGAGGCCTGTCCGTCCAAATGCCGCCCTCTTATACGGCAGGAATGAGGAGTAAAGATGGGAAGGGCCGATGAGGCGCCACCAGACCTATAACCCCGCAAGGGGAGGGGAGCAGGCAGGGTCTGGGGTGCCAGGAGAGCCGGGGAGGGAGCTAAAGTGCAAGCCCATTCCCCCAACGCGCACACGCTTGCACACGGCCTTCCTTCACTCCAGTCAGAGACGAGCCTCAGAGCAGATGTTCCCCTACCTGCCATGTTACTAATTTCAACAAGTGTGCGCCTTTCTAGCGGCTGCCAGCACGGTTTGTTACCATGAGCAATTTTCTTAATTAACAGACATTAATTAGCCATTTAGCAATTTTGCAAGCATTTGTTTAGCAGCTTTCGTAAACATGAACACCACTGAGATAATGGCACTGATTAGAGGGTCCCCTAATTAACAGTACAGGGAAGGAAAATTGAAATCACGTAAATTAGAAAGGGAGGGAAAGTTAATGAAGGCAGGACATATTTGCACCTGCAAGTCTTTTGTATAGCGGAAACTTGGGTGTGATGTAAACAAGATCATTGAAAACCAGCCCAAAAGAAGAAAAAAAAGAGCCAGGGAGGCAGGGAAGGTTTCTGGTGAGGTCCAGCAACGGTGATGAAAAGCCAGGGAAAGCGGCATCTGGCCCATCCAGCAAGTTTCATCCTGGGCCTCCCAATGCCTCGGCCGATCTGCTCTCAGCAGCGGTGTGCTGCCAACTGCGAGGGTGACTGTGGCCAGATCAAGGGGAAACACCATGTTCAGATCAAGGGGTGACCAGCACCAGCCCTGGCTCTGAACTGTCAGAAGAGCTTGAGGGGACTCTGAGGGGACAGCATCTACATCAAACTGATGAATGCTCATTGGATGGACCTTGTTGGGAGGTCGGGGTCCCCAGAAGGTGCCCCTCCAGCCAGCCTTCTCCCTCTGATGGCGTGAGTTCATTCTAAGTACTCCTCTGATGACGTCCCACATTTTTCTAAATCAACACTGGCCATTTAGTCAAGACTTCTCAACCTACCCCTTGGGATTTGGAAGGGAGTAGAATGCAGACTGTGAGGACAGGGACTGTTTAAAACATAAGCTCACAGGAACCTCAGGGGTTCAATGCCATCATTGGACAGATGAAGAGACTGAGACCCAGGGAGAGTGAGTGACTTGTCCAGGGACACAGTATCCCACTGCCATCTTTGGAGTAGGTACTTGATAAATGCTCATGGGATTTCACAACACCCAGGGTGGGAAGCCCCAAGAGTCTCCCTGGCAGAGTGTGTGAGCTCTAGCCTGACAGTGAACACTTGCAAGGGCTGAGAGCTCAACACTGGCAACCACAGGCTTTCCTGACACTGGATAGCTCCTCACCGGGACACCCTGGAGGCAGGGGAACCCAAGGATGGGGAAATGGAGGCCCAGGGAGGTTAAAGATCTGCCCAAGGTCACAGACAGGGAGTAAATGTTGGAACTGGGATTCCAACTCAGGTCTTCCGACTTTAGTCATCTATCTTTTATTGAACCAAGTTGTTTCCTTTGACAAGATCTTTCTAAGTCCTGTTCAGCTAGAAGGTTCATTAGTCTTTGATACTCATGAATGTTCCTTTATGACGTGTGTGTGTGTGTGTGTGTGTGTGTGTGTGTGTGTGTGTCCATCCAGGATAATTTCTGCCTTCCCTGCCCCCAAGGTTGGCAGGAGGTCAAGCCTGAAAAGCTGTGCAAATGTATTATCCTACTCAGTAATAAAATCAGAGGCTCCCTCACAGCCAAACCTTGGTCATTCTCAGCTTCCTCGTGACATTCTGTACTTGGAGGCCCTTCTGGCTGTGACCGGCTGTGTCCCCAAAGTCCTATGGGAGCCTATCAGTCAAGTGCATTACAATATTCCATTTCTGGGAATCACAGAATCATAGATTTGGAGCTGGGAGGGTTCTTAAATGTCCTCATCTTACAGAGGAGGAAACTGAGGCAAGGCTACACTGGTATGTAGGAGAATTAGGCTTTGAACCCAGGTCCTTGGACCCCCAATTCCATGTTTTAATTCACTCCAACATTAATGAGGTGAGGACTATGAAAGAATCACAGACTATCCTTCAGAGGATTCTGGAACAAGAATCCTCTTCTTTCAGTCTGGGAAGACTGAAGACCAGGGGTCCTCGTTTTTCCTCTGCCCACTCTCCCCAGGTGGCTGGCTGCCGCTCCCCCCTCTAACCCGCTGGTGTCTAATGACCGGAGCTGTGATCCAGTCAGTGTTTGCCCCCAGCAGGGGGAGGGCCAAGGTACTGGCCCAACGAGCAGCCTACTGGCCGGCAAAGCAAAGTGGCCCTCCTGAGCTGCTCAGCTGGCCTTCCTTTTTCCCCTATCTCTGTTTCTTTCCTCCCTTTCTCAAGGGCCAATCACAACAAGCCCAATTTGTCCTCCGCAGGACATTCTGGACATCCCTGCAGAAACCAGGAGAGCAGCCAGATCTCCAAGTTGGTCTTCTTTCCTCCAGGCTAAATATCCTCAATCCCTTCTGCTACAGAGGAGTGCCTGGAAAGCCCTGAGTTCGACTTACTGCCCATGTGATCTCAGGCACATCACCTGACCTCTCTGTGCCTCAGTTTCCTCATGAGGACATCTGACTGAGCATAATGACAACACCTATTTCACAACGCCGCTGTGAGAACTGGTGTTTTGTAAACTTTAAAGCCTGACACAAATGCCATTGTTGTTAGATTTACCATCGAGGCTAGACTGCCCTCGTCTGGAAACTCTCCAGCTCACCAATGTTCTTGCTAAATCGCATCCCTGACAAGGGAACCACAGGACTCCAGATGGGCAACGGGAGGCCAGCAGGACTCTCCCTTGTCCCGGTAGCTCTTAAGGTGGCCTGAGATCCCAGGAGCATTTGGAGCTGCCCTTCCCCTGTTGACTTATTATAGTGAGCTTGTGGTCCACTAAAATCCCCAGATCTTCAGATGATCTGCTATCTAGCCACACCTCCCTCATCTTGTCTGTCGGAAACTGAACAAGTCTGAGACTTTCTATCTCTCTCAATGGACTTTCTCTGGATTGTTTGGAGTCCTGACTCTCAGCTGGTGGGCTGGCTATCCCTTCCTAGCCTCAGGTCACCTGCTAATTTAATAAGCATGCTACTCGGTCTCTAGCCAGTGATAAAAGCCACAGATAACTCAGGGTGAGTCTAGATCCCTGGGGCACTCCCCTGGAGACCCTCCTGCCAAGTTACTGTCCAACTATTAATGATTCCAGTTGTTTCCAGGAATAAACAGAAAATCTTCTATTTGGCATTCAAACATTTTTAGGCTTTTTGATGTGTGATTCCTCTCCAATGGAGACATGCAGGCCTAATACCCAATCCTCCTCTGACCTTCCATCATCTTCCACCTCCATGCCTTTGAACGGATTGGTCCCCCTCACCCAGAAGGCTTTTCTTTCCAAGCCAGGCCTCTCAGAAGTCCTGGCTTGTTTAGATGTCCAGGACCACTTTCCCCGGGAGGCCTTTCCTGCTTTTCCTCAACTACTAACCCATCCCCCTCTACCATAACTTTCTAGCTACTTAGTATCTATCTCGTATGTTCTGATGTATATACATTGTATCCACCACCAGAACAGAAGCTCCATGAGGGTAGGGCCTGGTTTTGCTTTTTCTTTGAATCTCCAGCACTTCACACAGGGACTGTCCCCACTAATAACAGTAATAAAATAGTAACAACAGAAGCAAATTGCTTTTGTATAGTCAGTTTTGAGTTACAAAGTACATCATGTGTTACTGTTTTCGACAAAGTAGGGGTTGTTACTATGGAGATGGAAGAATAAAACGGCAACTTTACAAATGAGGAAACTGAGGCTGAGAAAGGTTAACTGACCTGTCCAAGGTCAGCCGTATAGCTAAGTAAAGGTCTGGCGCCTTCTTGACTTCAGGTCCAGGGCGTTACCCATCTGGCTTAAAGGCCTGTCAATTACCAAGCACTTTGAGAATATAGACTGTGAGAGTCACAGATGGGTAAACAGAGGCCCAGAGAGTGAGGTAAGGACTGAGTTGGGCCTGGACCCGGAACCCAGGTCTCCTTATTCCAGGTTGGTGGAAAAGTCCTTTCTTGCCTCTCCTGAGCCCAAACACTGGCCTTCATAGCCAAAATGAGGAATTAAACCTGACGCTGCTTTTGTCCTAGTGAAGGAGCTGGTGAATTTGCTAGAGAGTGAACTCCCTGTCTTATGTATCCAGGCAAGGATACATAGGGCTTATAGATGGAGCTGCTGTAGAGATGATCCTGCTCTAGTCGGGCAGCGTGGACCAGACGGCCCCCGAGACCGAGACCACCACTCATGACCACCCATCTGTACCTTCCTGTCATCCACCAAGTTAAAAATTCAAACAACTCGACGGCAGTATCACCATACAACTTCATATTTACTTTTAAGGTTTTACATATCTCCATTAACTTATCTGAACCCGACCACCCTGGGGAGTGGTTATTATACCCATTTAGAGAGAAGGAAAACTGAAGTTTAGTTAAAAAAAGTGGGTACAAACTAGGCTGCCTAGGCTTTAAAGGCCAAGCTGAGGGATTTGTATTTTATCTCAGGGGCAATAGGGAGCCACAGGAGGCTTTGTGGGGAGGCAGGAGGTGTGAAGGGAGGAGGGAGGAAGAGAGAGACACAGATTAACACTGCTGGCTTTCTGTGGTAGTAATATCACTTGGGCTGGAGAGGGAAGTAACCTCCCCAGGGTTAGTCCCCAGGATTGTTCCACTCTTATCTGAGCTTAGCAAGATTCTTGTTGATGGGGTGGCTAGGTGGTGCAGTGGATAGAACGCTGGGCCTAGAGTCAAAGGACCTGAGTTCAAATCTGGCCTTACTTACTCGCACATACTAGCTATGTGGTCCTGGGCAGGTCACTTAAATCTGATTGCCTCTAAAAACACACTTCTTGAGTTCTAAAGACACTGGCATTTGTCTGGCATTCAAGGCTCTCCACCAGAGATGACACCTCCACACTCTCCCTCCCTAGTTCATTGTTCTCGGCAGAAGCCCTGGCTTAACTCGTTGGTAAGCTTGGTACCCTGGAAGATCATTTCCTTTGACATCAAGAACCTGGATTCGAATTCTGGCATTGCTGTTTACTCTCTTGTGTGACCCTCTCTCAGTTTCCTCACCTGTAATATGATGGGGAACCTAGAACAAGACCCCAGGGCTACCGATTTCAAGGCCAGCAAGCGCTCTGCCCTCGAAGCTGCTCCTCTGCCTTGCTGTGCTGGGTCCACTAGAAAATATTCACCCTCCAGACACGTGGGAAGCAACAGCCAGGCCCCCTGCAGAGGCCTTTGGACGAGCCTGCTATGATTCATCTCCAGAAGCCTCCGTCAGCCGTCCCCCACGAGCCAGAGAGCCCAGGACCAACGAGCTAAACTGCAGGCTTTGAAGGTACATCCCCATGTGGATGAATTTCCAACCAGCAGAGAGAAAGCAGGTGTTTCTCTCCTTTCCCTCCTTCTCTTCGCCCTGATAGGCTTTGGAGATGGGCTGGAGAAAGGAAGCAGGTGTGAAATGGGCCATGGGGAGAGATGGTGGAGCTTCCTGAGCAGAGGAGGCCTGTGAGGCCTGCCCAGTACTTGCTGCCAAAGCTCCCTTTTCCACACCTGGAGTGGTCCGGCTCAGGAAGAAGAATGGACTGGCTAGAGAAGGCCAATGATGGGGACAGACAGTTCTGATGCCCTGCTTGGCCCCAGAGGGCAGAGCTGGGGATGGGTGGGCAGATGCCAGCTAATTGCTTACCAAGAGCCATAAACATACCCCAAATCACGGGGGCTGCCTTCTGATGCAGGAAGTGAATCCTGGGCTGTCCCCTTCCCCCATCCACTTATCCAGACAGGTGAATCCAAAGGAACAAGGTGATTCACCCATACAGCCTCTGGGTCCAGGGACTCCCTGCTTTGGAAGGAATGAGTATGGAATTCACAGAATTCAGCAAGCCGGGAATTCATTAGGATGGAAACAAGGAGGGACCATTCTGTCTGGGCTGTGGGACTTAGCAGGCTTCCGTCTGATATATATGGGAGGGGCCCTGGTCAAGAAGGAGGCTCACAGAGAGAGAGATAGGGAGGGGGAGCTGGATGCTAACAGCTCCTGTAATGGAGGGTTCTAAGATCGATTGAAGGGCTGGAAAGGACCCCCGGGCCAAGCGATCCACCTTCGTCATTTTATGGAGGAAGCCACTGAGGGCCAGGACTGGAACCCTGGTTCTCTGACCCCCAATTCAGCATCGTTCCCTCTGCAACACGCAGGCCACACAAAGGCTAAAACACCTTTCTCCCCTTTCCTGTGCCACGGGGAGACGGGTCATTTTCATTAAAAGCCTTAGACTTGGCAAAGACCCCAGCAGCCTGCTAAAATGGAAGCTTCTTATGGACAGAGATTGTTTCGGTCTTGTCCGTCTCATTCAGCCCCTAGCACGGAGCTTAATAAAACTCTTGCTGATAACACCAAGTTCTAAAGAAACTGGCATTTGTCTGGCATTTGAGGCTCCCATTAGAGAGATGGTTTCTCTACCTTCTCCCTCCCTGGTTTATTCTCTGCACAAGCTGTGGGGCTCTTGGTAGACACAGCTGTGGAGGTAGCTGGAGTCCACTGTAGGACTGCACAGGTTTGGGGGAGGGCTAATGAGGTGGGCCCAGATCTTGGGGGTTTGACAGTGATCTCTGGGTAGGCCCTAGGGAAGAAGAAAGGTGCAGGGACTATTCATTCCATCTCCCCCAGTCTCAGTTTCCTCATCTGTAAAACAAGAGGCTGGTTTAGATCATTTCAACCTCCAATAACCAATCACAGAACCCCACAATTCTGGAGCCAGAAGTGATATCTCTCAGGCCTTCTAGTCCAACCTCTACCTGAACAAGGGTCCCCCTTTACGCCTCCCCCAGTGAGGACTGCCCTGGGATGGCTTGCTATCAAGCCTCAATCTGCTTCTCCCTGTGTTTACTTCTAGGGATGCACAGGTGCCGTGAGACGGATAAAGCAGACGCCCAATTATCTGTGCTCACTGAATCCCAAGCAGTTTTTCTCAATGGAGAGGTTAACAGCAGCAGAATCCCTCCCTCATTTCACAGATGAGGAAAGGGAAGCTCAGAGAAGTCATGGGGCAAAGGGGGCACCCTTGGAATCAAAGCCTGGAAGGGACCTCAGGCCATCTGGAAAAATTGGTAGCTGACCTGGAGCTCCCCACCAAGCAGCCTCCAGCCCCAGCCTGCCTTCCTAGCTTCCCTTAGGCCTCAGTGCCAATCTCTCCTTCTCCAGGAAGTCTTTCCCAGCCTTCCCCTTCACTGCTGGGGCCCTTCTTCTCAAACAAGCTCCCATTTACCCCTGCTGCGCACGCTAGAAAGCAGACACTGACCTCTGATCGCTACCTGACGGGTGGTGGGGGAAGTGGGCCTCTGCACAGCCAGGGAAGGCAGGGTCCTTTGGGCCAGGAACAAGCCTTGGGAAGCCCAGCCCTGAACAAAGTCTCATGCAAAGAGCCTGAGAGCTTTAAAGGCCTGAGTTCCAATACTATCTCTGATGCCTATTCAGCTCCTTGACCCAGACTGGTCATGATAATGCCTGAAGACCTTTCCAGCTGGCACAGTCGATGCCTTATTCTAAAATCCAAGTCTTGGTCCTACGGGGGAGGACACAATCTTCTCCAACTCAGCCCCATGCAGAGGGAAGGAAGAACTGACCCCTGGCTGTATTTTCTTGGACAAAAGTTTTTTGGTTAAAAAAAAAAAGAAAGATCAAAGGAAGGAAGAAATCTAGTCCAACTGAGGTAAAGGGTTAAAATTTCCATAGAATAATGTGAGAGGTTAAGGTAGGGAGGAAAGAGGCCCTTCTATCCATCCTAATTCTAGCCACCTTTAAAGATCCCATCCTACCTTCTCTCAGACTACTCCAGGACACACACACACAGACACACAGACACACAGACACACATTCTTTCTCTAGCACTCTGCTTGGCGCACAGTAGGTGCTAATTCCCTTCTCTTCTCCTGAGGAGGAACAACACAGGACCAATACCGCATACATGAGAGGACCACCCATCTAAGGGGCCAGGGGTCTTGCCCACCAGCTAGACAGCAAAGCAAAGCATGGGAAATAAGGCTGGGAAGACAGCTGGGAGCCAGCTTAGGCTGAGGAGTCAGGGCCTGTCCTCAGGATTGATCCTAGGTGGGCTCTCGGAGAATATCTGCTGAATGACTGAGTGGAGCACAGTTCAGGCAGAATCCTGTGCTGTCCCCCCTCCCATAATTTGTCGGGTCCTGTCTGTGGTCCTAGTGGACCTCCTACAAGGCCACTTAGTGTACAGATCTCCTCTCCAGAGGGGTGACTGGATTGCCACTGGAGACCCTCAAGTCAAGAGCCCTGGAGTGTCCTGTTTCAGAGGTAGCCAAACCAAGGACCTCGTGAGGCACCTCCTGCACCACATCTGGGATGTGAAGAGATGCCTGGGCTGGGAAGCACACCTCTGGGCCTTGATGTCCCAGGACATGGGTGTGAACCCTGGCCCTGCTATTCTTACCCTGAGCAAGACCCTTCTTCCCTATGGGTTCCCATGATCCCTCACTAGGGAGACTGGGGCCAAGGCTGGATTCCTGGCTGCTTCTTTTAAGACTGAATTACCTCCCAGAGCCAAATGACAGGATTCCCCCCTTCCAAAATCCCTTAGTGGAGGCAAGGGAAGGGCGGAGAAGGGGAGAAAGAAAGCTCCCAAGAATTCATGCTAAACCTCGACTGAATGTACGTTTCCTAAAGGCAGGGCCTGTGTTCAGCCTTTCTCTGCATCCCCAGTGCCTGGGACATAGTAGGGGCTTAAGAAATGTTTGTTACAAGATTTAGGGAGGAGAGAAGATTCCTGAGGTTTTAGCAGGGCAAAGGAGGAACATGAACCAAGGGGAGAGTGTCCAGAGCCTGGGGAGCAAGAGGAGCCTCCTCCTGGAGAAGAGAAGGCGGGGAGGGGGAGGGCAGCAGAAAGCTGCCTTCTGGGCTCCTGGGGACAAATGCCCAGCTCAGGCCCTGAGCTTGGGACTGGCTGGGAGGGAGGGAGAGGGAAGCCAGCACCTGGCGGCCCACCCTCACTCAGCACAGCCAAGCTATGCAAACCCACAGGCCGGCCGGGGCTGGGGCAGAGCCAGTGCGTAATGGGACTCGGCTGGAAGTGTTCTCCCCTGGCTCCTCCAATGCTCTCTTCAAGCAGCTGGAGGATCTGCCTCCCTGACACCTTGTTTCATAAAAGAGACCCAGCATGCCAGACACTCATGGAGAAGACATAGCGCCTTCCTGCGCAGAGCCAGGCTGCTAGGGTTAGAGCCCCAGTTTTCCAGATGAGGAAATTGAGGCTCCGGAAAGCCAATGGATTTATCTGCCCAGGGTCACCCAGCCAAGTGGGCCTGGAGGCCAGCTGTCTATGCATTGGACCTTCCAGCCTGGGCCACAGCAGGGGCGGTGTAAATGTTAATGACTGACTGACCCACCTTCCTTTCCCTAAAACATCATTTTGAAGATGCCCCAGAGGTCTGAAGCTGGAAGGCAGACACACAGTCCTGGCCTTTTTTAAAAAAATAAGAAGGAAAAGAGGGATGGAGAAAAGGCATTAGGAGCCAACACTCTAATCCCCCCGTGCAGGAGCAGAAGATTCAGAGCAGGAGGGATCCGGGAGGGGGGGCCCTGTCCCCTCATTTTACAAATGAGGAAGGTAACATCACTTGCCCCATTCCCCACAGATATGAAGTGGCAGGTCCAGGATGTGAATGTAGGCCTTGCACTGGAAGGGACCCCAGAGGCCAGCTAGGGGAATGCCTTGACTTTACAGAAGGGCAAACTGTAGAAAGGTTCCAACATGCCTCTCCTGACTCCAAACCCAGCCCTCCGTCCTTTGGACCAATGGCTCTCCCATCTCTTCCATGCGTGAAGCCTATCAGGGAGCCTTGGGTCAGGGGAGGAAGGAAGGAGAGAGGAGGGGCGAGTGTCCTGAGCCCCCCAGCTGCCAGGCTTCCCATGCCAAGGACTCTGTGCGTTAGGGGGCAGCATTGTCACACTGACGGGCCCAGGTGGGAGCTCTGGCAGGAAACATCCAGCCAGCCCTGCAGGCGCCCAGCATGCTCAGCAACAGGCAGAGAGAGACTTCCTGGCCTTGTCTCCGTTCCTCATTCAAAGGCGACTCACTGGAGTTTGAAATTTTAGAGAAAGGCAGGATAGGCCAAGGACACGCTTGTGCACACCCACACACATGTCCGCACACGCATGCCCCAACCCCACACGTATGCACACATCTACCCCCCCATGGACAAATATCCATGTTCATTCTCTCTCTCTCACCTGTTTTCCCCCTTTAATGCTCCTCCCAATAGCAACCTCTCCATCACTAGATACTGAAGTCCCAACTTTTCAGAAGGGAGGGAGGAAGGAGAAACAGGTGCCCCAGCTCCCTGGTCCCTTGGCTGGAAGTCTTTCGTCCAAGGCTGAGAATAGGAGAACGGGTCGATCGGCCACTGCGGGGGACACAGATAAGGCTGGGGCCTTGTGACTTTTGCCAAGGATGGTTCAGAAAGGGAGAAAAGTCTCATTCTTTCTGAGTCCGAGATCCTTTCTTGAAGACTAAGCAATGAGAAGATGGTAGGGATAAGGAAAAGGCATCAGGCCCCTGGCAAAAGTGGAGAGTCAGAGAGAATCACCGAATGTCAGAGGTGGAAGGGAACCTAACACTCGATTTATAAGACAGAAAACTGAGGCCAGCTGGCCAGGGGACTAAGTCTCTATTTCGTCAACCTTGACTGTGTCCAGTGGTCATATCCTGGCCCATAGGGAGGGGGTGAAATTCTGGAGAGAGAAAGAAGTTCTATGTCGGCGAGGTGTTAGAACAGGCCGGGAGGGGCTCCACCACGCCTCCCCCCCACTCTGGCACACAGCCCAGCAGTTGGAGAGCCCAGCCCACACCGTAATCCTTTCTCAGAGGGGGTGAACCCGACCGTCTGTCAGTCTTGGAGGAGGGGAGCCGGAGCTGGCTGGGGCTGGGGGGAGGGGCCGCAGAGGCTGGAGCAGCTGCTGCTCTCTCCAAGGATCCATGATCCCCAAGGGCAGTATATCTCTATTTCCTGTCCTTGTGGGATAAGTTCTTTGGATCTTGGATAGTTTCACCTATATGTTAGATGGAACCTTATAGTGGGACCCAACACAGGGAAAGGTTGGGTGGGGGGAGGAGACACTGACAAATGGGAGAGAAGAGAAGGGAGGGAAGAGAAAGGAAGGGAGAGGGGGAGGGGAGGGAGAAAGAGAGAGAAAGAGAAAGAGAGAGACACACATATGGGGGAGAAGAGGAGAGAGAAAGGAAGGGGAGAGACAGAAGACATACAGAGAGGAAAGAAACAGAGATAGAGACATATGGAGAAGAGACAGAGAGAGATAGTGAGTGAGTGTGTGTGTGTGTGTGTGTGTGTGTGTGTGTGTGTGTGTGTGCGTGCGCTCAGTCCCCCAGGCAGCTCCTGCTCTGCTTTTCTGGGCCCCTGCAGGGCCCTCCCCACCAACTACACCACCTCCATTCTGTGTACATACACATATACGTGTGCCCACCCCCCCTAGAATGTGAGCTCTCTGGGGACAGGCATGGTTTCTGGTTTTTGTCACTGTATCCCCAGGAGGCTGCCTGGCACACTGTAAGTGCTGAATAAATCCTAAGATCATAGACTAGACCTCTCATCCACAATGATCATTTTAGAAGGGGGGAAACTGAGGCCCAAATCTGTTGGTCTGATGGCCCAGGACTGCCCAGGTGCTTGGTGGCAGAGCTGGGAGCCAGCTCCAGGGCTCTTGCCCCGCCCCCCCCCCCCCCCCCATACAGCTTTCTTTCCTCTGTAAGTCTCCTGCGACTGCAAAGCCTGGTTGGTCTCAGGTGAGAGAGTGAGCTCTCGGGCCTCAGCTCTCTCCTCTGTAAAAGGCTATGATCCCCTGACCCTTCAGTCATTGTCCTTTTCCTGCTCATGACATTTGCCAGAACACTTGTAGCAGACAACCTCGCTTCTTACTTGATGGAAAAGATGAGGCATTTGGCCCGTGAGGCTCCTCCTCCACTACCCCCAACTTCCCCCTCCATCCACATGCCGCTTTCCTTCCCTGGGGCTAATTCTTCTCTCTGCCCATGATTCCACTGCTCTCCTGTCTCTTCCAGAGCCTTATTGTGGCTAATCCAGCCTTCTTTCCGGCTGTCTCACTCAAGCATACAGCTCCCTTCCACAGGCTGCCCATCATGCCTGGTGTGGAAAAAAAAAATATATATATATATATAGATATATATATATATATTAAAAGCTCACTTCCTTGACCTTGTTTCCCACCCCGCTCCTGGCCCATTCCTCTCCTCCCCCTGACTGCTAAATGCTTGGAGATGTTCCTTAAAACTTAAGCTTCTTCCACTTTCTTAGGACCTAAAATCTCTTGCAGCCTGGTTTCCACTCTTCCCAAACAGCAGTCAACAATGCCCTGCTTGTCATCTTGCACCTCTGCTGCTCAACACAGTTACCCCTGCCTCTTTCCGAAGTCTCTCTTCTTCATGCCAATACAGGTCCCCATTCTCCAGCCCCCTCCAAGGGCACCTCTGTTGTGAGGGATCCTATAAGACCCTGCCTATCGTCTCCTCTGGGCAGCTCCATCAACCCCAATGCAGATGGTGGCCCAAGTGTATGCTCTCAAGCCCTGACCTCTCTCTGAGCTCCAGATCCACCTCTATAGCTGCCTGCTGTAGGTCAGGCCCTCTCTATGTGGATGCCCCTCCTGGCACCTCGACTTCAACGTGTCTGAAAGAGTCCACTCCTCAGCTTCCCTTCTTCCCGACTTCTGTCCATGGTACCACCATTCGCCAATACCTTGCTCTATCGTGAACTCATCCAAAAGGTATTTCACACCACTGCCCGTCATACCTGCTATGTGCCAGGTAACAGGAACCCTGGTGTCCCACTAAACACAGAACGAAATCTTAATACTCCTGCTCCAGCCCTGACCTGGGACTCTGAGAAGCCTTGGTTGGCTCAGATTCCCTTTCCCACGAGAAGTCCCCACCCCACACACATGGTATTCCTCAGCAGAACAAGCACCTTGTGGGTCAGGACCGACTCTGTTCTGTCTGCATTTACAGCACTTGGTGGGATGCCAGCACACTGTAGGCATGTAGTGAATAGCCCACGTGATCTGCCTGATGCCCACCTCTATCTCTCTTCCTCCTCTGCCCACGGGCCTTCTCTCATCTCCTTCCCTCTCCCATCCCTGGTCCTATGGTTGCCCTCCCCAATCATCCATCTATTCCCCTTCTTCATTCTCTTCCTATTCTTCTCATCTCTTCCTCTCCATGCTGCTTCCAACTGCCAGGACTGGGGGTGGGTGGCATATGGGGTCCTGCTATTGTCCTTCATCTGTGTTGGCCTTCCCTGTCCCACCAGTCCCAAGAAGGGGATGGGGATGTCTTTGATGGTTAGATTTCTACTTCTTTCAAAATCTGATGTGAGAAGGGAAAGGAGAATCTAGCTTGAGCACAATATGGAAGAGGGGGGTGGAGACTGGAAAACATCTGGAAACCTTGATGAGGAAGATACTGGGACAGGGCTGAGAGGATGAGGCAGGGAGCCTGAGCTTGATTCAGGCCCCAAAGGGAGGGCCAGCCTCCGTGTGCCCTGAAGGGAGGGGCTGGGGCTCAGCCACCCACCTTCCCAAAAACCTTCCCTTGAGCCCAGTTCATGTAAACAAAGTCCAGCCCAACAAAATCTAACCACTGGAACTACTCTGGAACTGAAAGTGACGCCCACTTTCCTATTCTTTCCCCTCTTACTCCCCAACGTCAAAGGCCCTGTTTAAAAAACTATGAAATACAGATATAAAAAACTAGAAGCAAACAAAGAACAAAGAATAGGGACATGAGAATGTGGAAAAGAGAAAGGGTCACAGAAGAGAGTCAATGTCACAAGCAGAGAGGACCTGGATTCTAATCCCGCTCCTGCCATCCAGAGATATGTTTCTTCATTTTTCAAAGTGATGGAGCTTCACTGGATTGGGCTCTAAGGCCTCTTTAGCTGTAAATCAATTATCCTAAGAACACAGAACAGGCAATGTCAGGACTGGGAGGGAATTTCACCCATGTATATGTGGATGCCTACAAAGAAAGTTAAAATAGCCTTCACTCGGAAAGAGGTGGGTTCCAGTCTAGAACCTTATGATTTAGAGCTATGCATTTTTGAGAAAATCTAAGCCCCTCTTCGAGCCTCTGTAAAATGTGGAGAACAAAAAAGGCACGGGACATTTCACAAAGTTGTCACGAGGGGCAAAAGGGTCTGAAACCATTTTTAACCACAGCCAAGAAGTAGAGAATTATAAAATGTGATGACTGTAAGGGACCATTTAGTCTACTGGAATCCCCGCTATATTTGAAACAGTCGTGCACCTTTTGCCTCTGTTCCTGATTGCCCAAGTGAGGTCAGACAAATGACACGCCTATTTAGGATCTCAAGGTGTCTCTGCAAAGTGAGGGAGCGAAATACGGTAGGTGTGGGCAGGCAGCAACCTCTACCACATGAGCTCTGAATAAGCATTAATTAAACACTTACTACATGCCAAGTGCCGGGCCAATCACAGGAAACACAAACTAGCTAGGCATGGATGAGGCCTGGTCAGGATGGCTGGCAAAGGCTGCTTGCAAGGAGGGAGTGTTTCATTCATTTGTTTGCTTTGGACCCTCAGAACCCAGTATATAGTAGGTGCTGACTGATCAATGAGAGCGTGGATTCATTTGTTTACCTCTAAGGCCTTTTACTGCTCAAAACTCTATGGTCCAGATACTTCTACAACTTATGTCCTTCATGTTATTAGGAGCAAAACGTTCTGTAAATTTTCCAGGGCTTCCAGATTCTGAACTATGATTGTGATCATTATTTTGGTAAATGACACACCCCAAGAGAGGGGATGATGTTTCTAAGGGGAATCTTCAGCTTTGCCCAAGACGGTTCTTGGTGCTGTCCCAGTGCTCCTGGGTCTGGGGGTTAGACAAGGGGAGTGATGGGGTGATGGGGACAGCTGCTCTGACCTTCCCCAAGGGTTTTCCCGAAGGCCACAGAGCCTCAGCTGGTGACAGGTCAGAGGGGCCCTAATCCATGCATAGCTCATGGCTGAGGGACGGATGGGGATGGAGAAGGCTGGACAAAGCCAGCCAGCCTGCACCCAGATGCAGCTAAGAATGGTGTGAAGCCCCTGGGAGAGAATGTCACTAGAGCCAAGGAGGGGGAGAGTGGGAATTGTTAGCAGCAGATAAAAGTCAAGATAGCATCTCTGCTTCTGTTTCAACTCTCAGAAGCGTTCCCCATAAGATGAGCTTGTTTTAGGGTGAACAGCCAAGGTCTAATATGCCTATTATGACACAGACACCTTCAGGAAACGGCCTTGTCAACCTCCATTTGACAACAGACAATGGCCTTTCCCTTCCCGGCCCCAAGGGGACTCCGGCCTTAGACAGGCGTCTCATGTAATAACTCAAAAAGACAAACTGACTGGCCATCAGAAGACCCTGAATTAAGCCTCTCTGGAATATTATGTATGTGATACTACGAAAGCCCCTCCATCCCTTTCAGCCTCAGTTTCCTCATCTGTAAAATGAGTCCCATCTCCTACAGGGAGTCATTCTTCCCTCCTCTGCAAAGACCATGACATGACTAGGCCTTTCTGTTTCCCTCTTTCAGAATGTAAGCTTCTTGAGGGCAAGGGCCATCTCATTTTTTTAACTGTATCCTCAGTGCATAACACAGGAAAAAAATGCTGGTGTTGACTACACACCTGTCCAATCGGATTCCTTAAAGTAGCACAGCAGAAAGAGCAGGGGTTCAAGTCTCAACCAGTTCTTCTGCTTGTGTGGTCTTAGAAAAATCATTTCAGTTACCAGTCAATAAGCATTTAATAAGTACTTCCTTTGGCACTGTGCTAAGTACTGAGGATAAAAAAAAAGAGGCAAAAGACAGTCTCTGCCCTCACCGAACTTACAATTAAATGGGGGAAACAACCAGCAAACAAATTTGTACAAGTGAGCAATATATAAGATGAATAGGAAATAACGAACATGGGTTAATTAACAGGATAAATATGAAATAATTAACAGAGACACTGGAATTAACGGGTTGGGGAAGGCTTCCTGTAAAAAAAGGTGGGAGTTAAAGGAAGCCAAGGAAGGCACTAGGTGGTGATGAAGAGGGAGAACATTTCAAGCATGGGGAACAGACCAAGAAAATGCCCAGAATCAAGAGATGGAATGTCATTTTTTGTGTCAACGGAGCAGAGTACACATGGGTTTATGTGCGTAAGAATTGGAAGGAGGTGGGGAGAACCATGTTATGAAAGGCTCTGCATACCACAGGATATCTTTGCTCTTGGTGGGTAAGAGGGAGCCAAAGTTTACTGAGAGTGTGTGTGTGTGTGTGTGTGTGTGTGTGTGTGTGTGTGTGTGTGTGTGTGACATGGTAAGCTCTGGGCTTTAGGAAAATCATTTTGACAGCTGAGTGGAGGAGGGACTGGAGTGGAGAGACACTTGAGGCAGGGAGACCCACCAGTGGCTGTTGCAGTAATTGAGGTGTGAGGTGCTGAGGGCCTGTACCAGGGTGGGGGCAGAGTAAGAGGAGAGAAGGTGGTTAATTGGAGAGATGTAACAGGTGAAATTAAGGAGAAGGCATAGAGGTGAAACAGTAAGAGATGTTGCAGAGGTGAAATCTATGAGAAATGTTGCAGAGATGAAATTGAGGAGAGATGCTCCATTGGTGAAATAGACAAGAGTTGCCCAAAGGTGAAACTGATGAGAGATGTTGCATAGGTGAAATCGACAAGCCTTGACAACAGCTTGGAAACAGGGAGTGAGAGACTGTGAAGAGTCCAGGGTGACTCCTAGGTTGGGAGCCTGAGGGACTGGGGTGTGGTGTTGCTCTCTACAGTAATGGAGAAGTTTGGAAGTGCGGAGGGTTTGGAGTAAAGAGCTTAGCTTTGGACATGTGTAGTTTAAGATCTCTACTGGATACAAAGTTCAAGATGTCACCACTTTAGAAGTCCATTTTCTCCTTTGGGTGTGGACAAAGTGGCCTCTGAAGTTCCCTCACCCCACCTCCAATCCTAGTCTTTAGTCAGGGATTCCTAATCTGGGATCAGGTTTCGTAAAGATATTTTAATAACTGTATTTCAATATAATTGGTTCCCTTTATACTCCTACACATTTTATTTTATGCATTTAAAAGTATAGTTCTAAAAAGTGGGCCCTAGGTTCCATCACACACCTAAAGGGTTCCAGGACATACAGAAGGTCAAGAAATTTTGGCCTAAGCTCTTTTTCTCTCTTCTTGTGAACAGCATTAGGTCTCATGAAAGAAACATTGATCCAGCATCCACTATAAGCCGGGCTTAAGGAGAGATGGCATTCTGAACAAGATGCAGTCTCTGCCTTCAAACAGTTGATAATCCATCAGAGATAGATCAGAGGTGTGGGTCCATAAGAAAGGGCAACATGAATGTTGAAATGAAATGAAAAGTGCTATGAGAAAGGATTTGGGGGACAGGGGAGGAGTGGGGACTAGGGACAGCACTGGGAAGGAGGCAGTAGCCCTGGAGTTGGGATGTGAACAGGTGGGAAATGGGCACAGAGGGACAGGTAAGCTGGGACAAGGCATGGAAATGAGAAAACTTGACTGCTCTCTTGCAGTGAGGTCCCTGGCCACCTATCAACCAACTTTGGCTAGAAGCAGCCAAGAGGTGAGATGATGAAAAGAATGCTGGTACTTCAAAGAGGGGAAAATAGGGAACACCCCTAACAATGGCCAGACTTAGATAGAGAGAAGAATCCTAGCCCAGCGTTGCTGAAGACCACCTGCCAGAGTTGAAACTTGGCAGGGAAAGCAATAAACCCATCTCTCTCAATGTGTGAGTGCCACGGGAAGCATTTAGGGACACAGCTTAAGTGTCTTGAGACTTCCTGCGGTTAACGGCTTGCCCTCCCAGACCCAGAGCCCCAAGATCTCTCAGGGAAATTAAAGACATGCTGCTACATTTCATGAATCTTTGAAATGTCCATCTGAGGAAGGCTCGTAACGGCCCTACCCATTAGTAGCTCTTAGAGCCTGTGTTGTTGTGCCTGCAAATGGACTGATTACTCTGGGTAGAGGCAAGGAAAAAGAGAAGAAAGAGGATGGGGAGGGGAGAGAGCCCTCCAGATCAAAATAGGACCAGTGTGATGAGAAAAAAACCCCTAAGATATCCCAGTAAGGCACTGTCAACAAGACCCAGGGCTCCCGACCCAGGCGAAGATTACTTCTATCTGTGGCTGAGAGCCTCAACAACTGTTTGTCAAACACTTTCTGTGATTACAGTTCGAAAAAATTGAGTGGTTAACCAGAGGGAAAAGATTTCAGGCCCCAACCCTGCCAGCACCCAGCTGTGTGTATTGGGCCAGGAAAACCAGAAGGTGACTACAATGAAAAAGAAAATGCCAAAAGATGCACAACATCCACCTTAGTGAAAATGGTTCACAATAACTCCAAGGGAAATGATACCCAGCACACAAAAGGAACTAAACCAATCAAAATTCTAAACCAGTTTATCAGGAAAAAGCCAACTCGGCAGTGAGGACACACGCTGAAATGGCAGAGAATTTAATTT
Source organism: Pseudochirops cupreus (assembly GCA_028627135.1). Taxonomy (NCBI): domain Eukaryota; kingdom Metazoa; phylum Chordata; class Mammalia; order Diprotodontia; family Pseudocheiridae; genus Pseudochirops; species Pseudochirops cupreus. The sequence continues at coordinate 21,161,743 of CM053584.1, read as the reverse complement.
AATTTTTGGGGGGGAGGGGGTGGTGGTGGTAGGAAGCAATAGGAGGGTAAGAGAGTTTGAACCAAGTGTCACATCAACAGTATTTAGACCATGGCAAACTGAGCTAGCCGCAAAAGCCCTCCCAGCCCGCCTTCCACACTCCACTCGGCCGCTTGGTCCAGGGAAGTAAGAGAGATGCCCAAAGGCTCAGGCCTACCTGAAAGAAGCCAGGAGGGATGGGGCCCCCAGGCATGCCATCATTGGGCGGGATGTTGCCCAGCACAGGGCTTGGGGCCGCAGCTGCACTCTGTGAAGACAAAGAGAGAGGGGAAGGTTAGAAAGTGGAACCTGAGACTGTGGGGGGAGGCAGGGAGGAATGCTGTGTCCACCCTCCCAGACTGCACTGTGACTCAGCTCAATTCAACACTATCTGGAGACTCAGCTGGGTGCTGCCTTTAAGAAAGGGAGGGAGTACAGAGGTGGCCACTGGCATTTCATGAGTGAGAAACCTGGGCTTTAGAGGCACAAAGTGTCGTATACAGTCATATGTGTCAGAGCAGAAGTCTGAAGCCAGATTTCTCACAACGGTGCTTTCCTCACTACCTGTAGATAAGCACTCTGAGGGCAAGGACTACATCGATCATTTTCTTCCCGATGTTTATATTAAAGTCTTAGAATAATTTCAAGTTTAAAGCTGCACAAAGACTTTTGGGATGGAGGGGGGTAGGGATGGCTAGCGCCATTTGCAGGATAAAGGGAAATCACACACAGGAAATCTGTAATTGATATTCAATAATTTGAACAGATCTCTAACTCCAAGGTTTTACATCTTCTCTTTCCACACCCACCCAACCACCCCCCCCCACACACACCCCTCTCATATCCACATAGTACCTCTCAGTCACAGGAGGAGACCAGCAAAGATATTCTGTTCAAGAACTTAAAAAACTGTTCTATGGAGGTGGCGAGGTGGCGCAGTGAGTAGAGTACCAGCCCTGGAGTCAGGAGGACCCGAGTTCAAATACAGCCTCAGACACTTGACACACTTAACTAGCTGTGTGACTTTGGGCAAGTCACTTAACCCCAAACTGCCCTCCAAAACAAAACTATTCTATGAAAAGAAAGGTATCAAATATTCAAATGCTGCCCGCCTACCCAGAGATATCCCTGTCCTGACACACAGGTGTTATACAGAATTTGGAAAGAGTCAGATGAGGCCTTAGGATGTTGGATACCGGAGCAGGATGTCAGAGCTGAGAGGGGGCTTAGAACACAGAATGCTGAAACTAGGTCAAAAGGGAAAAACCGCTGAGCCCATGCTCATGTTTTGTACCAACCCAAACTCGGACACAGAAAGGTGACGGGCCTTGCCCCAACTCCCATGAACAGGACTGAGAGAAAAGCCATTGCTTAAATCTAGGCCCCTGATCCACAGCCCCCAGGCTCTTTCCAGGGTACCCCCACAATGGCTCCCTAATGCTGCTGAATTGCTCAGGCCTCCCTCTCCAACCCAGCACAGGCCACAGGGGTTGGCAGTGAGGCCTCAGGCCCCTGCCCATCCTGGAGCTGAGCTCTGCCAACGGGCAGCCTGGGGGGTGGAATGGAGGGGGCTAGGGGTGGGGAGCGCCAATGGTACCCATTAGCAGGCAGCCAGAGGAGCCGGGCCTGTTTGCTTTGTTTGTTTGTGGTCGCGGCTTCTGTGAAAATGCTCCTTCATGTAATTTATTACTAATAATTACGTCTTGGCAGGGAGCGGAGGACTTTAAAATGTGTGTCTGTGTGTATGCAGGGGGTGGGAGTGGGGGAAGGCAGAGAAGCAGCAGTCTGCAGAGTGGAGGCAGGATGAGAATAGACACCCCCTCCTCACCGAGGACCTCCTCTCCAGAGGTCAGCTTTGTCCACCTCTTTCCCAGAACTCCCAACATTCCATGGACCCCCAGGTTCTCTGAGGAGGTGGGTTTGAGGTACTGGGGGAGCAGCCTGAGGTTCAAATCCTGCTTCTGACACACGCAGATTATGGGGCCAGCAGGGATGTGAGATTCCAGGACTGAGAAATGACCCGTCTACCAGGGAAGAGAAGGCTCAGGAGGCAGTCACAATGACCACCTCTGAGCCCTGCCTGTGAGAGAAACGACCTCTACTCTGCTCAACCCAAGGTGGGGGGCATCTGGGGGGCTTGAAAAGAGGCCTGTTTAAGCTAGACGTGTTGAACAAACGTCTTTGGGCGCTGCCCCAAAGTGGAACGGCTGCCTAGAGATGGGGGACCCCCCACAGCCTGTGCTGGTGGGAGGAGAGGAGGGCGACACTACCCATCCAGACGGCCAACTCTCAAGAACCCAGATTCCCTTGTTTCAGGAGGTCTGAACCTTCTCCTTCCAAAGGAGCTGGCAGCTTCCTAGGTGTTGGGGTGAGGGAAGGATGCTTCATTGTTCCCAAGCTCATGGGCGGGCCCCGGGTCCCAGGGTCCCCATGCTTGCTGCTGGAGGGCCATGTGGCCACAGGATGTGAGTACCAGCTATTTGCCCGTGGCAGAGGCAGAAGCCAGTGCCTTCTGGAATCCAGGAGCCCCGCACTGGACACGTGCTTTGTGCTGGGACACAGGTTTATTTTTAGGGCTGGGAGGAACCTTAGCCCTACCATTTAGTGAGCCTGATTCCTTCATTTTAAACTGAGGCCCAGCAAGAAGGGGCTTGCACAAGGCCCAGAGACCTCAAAGGTCACTGAGTCCAATCCTCTCATTTAAAAGCACAGGGCAGTGCAAAGATGGCTGAATTACAGTCAGAGATCCTAGGTTCAAATCCCCTGCCTGCCACTTACTCCTGTGATTGACTGGCAGGGCCCACAGAGAGGAAGTGACTTGCCTGAGGTCACACCGGCAATGACAGAGCTAGATCTCTTTACCTCCCCTAACAGGTCTTGGTTCTGCACCCTGAAACCATGAGGCAGCCAGGTAGCTGGAGAGAGTGCTGGGCTTTAAGTCAGAAGACCTGAATTCAGATCTACCTCAGGGACTCAGCAGCTCCGTGATTCTGGGCAAGGTACTTCACTTCTGGGCCCCATCTTCCTCACCTGTAAATTGGGGATAAGAACCACCCCCACCCCATCTCCTAGGATGGCTCAAATTAAGTAACATATGCAAAATGTTTTGCAAATCTTAAAAGCGCTCCATCAACCATTGGCTATTATTAGCAGTGAGCTGCCTGTGCTGGGAGAGGAAGAAGGGCCTGGGGAGGGACCCCCCATTTGCCCAGTCCTGGGCCTGGCAGTCAATAATGTTTGTTGAATGAATAATAATAAAAAACAAACAAGCCAAACCGTCACAAAGGACTGGCTTACAAGAGGCAGAAGCCTTGGGGAGGTGGGAATTAGGGTGTCTAGGTCACTTCTGCTCAACAGCCTGGGAATGGGGAAGGAAAGGAGAAAGATGGAGAGTAGTCGTTCTGCCTGCACTTGTGGTCAAGCGAGTCAGGAGAGCCAGTCCTGGCTAGCTGGGGCTCGGGGACTTTTAGAAATGCATGTAACATTGCCTGAGGGGTCCCTCCACAAACATTTAGTAAGCATCGACTGTGAGGACCACCTTCAAGCTTCTGTAGAGATGTCCCCTGGAAGAGGGATTCCACTTGTTCTGCTGGGCCCAGAGGAGGGTCTGGGAGCCCCAGAGAGGCCAACTGAGGCTTGACAGAAGGAGAAACTTCCAATCGATCAGAACTGTCCACGAGCGAAATGGGTGGCCTTGGGAGGGAGAGAGTTCACCATCAATGGAGGTCTCAAGCAAAAGCCATTTGTCTGACAGGCCACAGAGGAGCCACCTTGTTTAGACACAGGCTCTCAATGTGACTCTCAAGTGAGATTTCCTGCAGGTGGAAACTGAAAGCAGTGGGATTAGAGCCACAGTATTATAGTCTAGATTCAGAAGTGACCTCACAGATCTTCTAGTCCAGCCTGGGGAGATGTGATTTGCTCAGACTCACCAGGTAGAGATGGGAGCAACATTTGGGTCCAGCCAGTCTAACTCTCTCCACTTGCTAAGATAAGGAACCTGATCTGATGCCCAGGTGTTGAAATGGCTCTCCCAAGGTTACATATGTACTTGTACTAGGTGACAGAAGGGAGATTCAAACCCAGGGCCTCAGATTCCTTGGCCACTGATTCCCTTGGGGATCCTGGAAAAAAGAATCAATGCCAAGAGTCTGGATGTTGGCCAGATGACTCTGGGGGGGCCTCTAGCTCTGAAAAGTGATAATACGCCAAACCCTGGACTCTGGGGTCCCCTGAGAACGTCCAGGCAGGAGAGGCAACTGGACTCAATCAGTATCACACAAGCTGACCCAGCCAGGATTTGAACCTGGATCTCTCTGACTCCAAACCAGTGCTCAGACCATTGAAATCAATTCTATCACACAGTTTTAAGGTTTGCAAAGTGCTTTACCTAAGTTATCTCACTTGGCCCTCACCAAGTCCTGGGATCATTGTCCCCAGTGTACAGATGAGGCAGCAAAGGTTAAGCTCACCCTTAGGGCTCCAGAGGGCGCAGAGATGGGACCTTTGCTCCTTCTCCTTTACTAACAGGCTGCCCAGCTCCATCCTAAAGACCATGGTGGCCTTCTTCTCCCTCCTGCAGACAATATGCCATGAAGCGCTCTGGAGACTCAGGAGCGTGACGAGAACCCAAGACCGTACTGTTCTCAACAGGGACAAGGACACTGGCAACCCCGCCTGGCCTGCAGAGGCCTCTTCACCAGGGCCTTGCTGCTAGGGATGAGCCATCCCCACGTGGCAGCACCACGCTGACCGGCCTGCCCCTCCCCCACCAAGCGGTCATCGCAGGACCTTGGGATGGGGTGTATGTGGAGGCCAAGACCCATCTACGCCTCCCTAGAACGGCCAGCTCCCTGCCTGCAGAGTGTATTTACTTTCTTCTCTTCCTTCTAAATAAAGATGCCTTCTCCGCAGTGTCAGTGATGAGTCTGTCTCTATGGGGAGGAGCGTCTTTAAGGGAGCTGGCCTCTAGGGGGGGGGGGGAGGTCAGTGCCACACAAACCCACTGGCATCCACTGGCCTTTTGGTCCCAGCAGCCTCCACGGCCCGAACCCCTCTCTCTGGCCAAAGGCGCCCAACCTCCTTCCTGGCTGTGATCGTTGATATTTTACAAGGATCTGGGGGGGGGGGGGCGCGCAAGGGTGAAGGGTGGTGAGTCAGAGATTTTTAGTCAAAGAGATGGCCCCCAAATTACCTAGTGGGCACCCAAACTCGCAGGATGCTAATTTAATACCAAATGAATGAGGAGATGAGGATGTGGGCTGAGTGACCAGTGCCGGGCAGTGTCTGGATACACTGGGCTCTGCAGCACGAGAAAACCCAAGTGTGGCTGCTCCCTAAGCTGCTCTGTACAGGTGGTGAGCTTGGCACAGGGGACGGGGATGGGGACGTCCCACCGCTGCTTCTGATCATGGCCAACAACCCCAAGTGACTTCCAACAAAGTCCTCTCCTCCTCGAGTACTCGAGTCTTACAGATGCCGTCACAGGCTCCTGACTCCAACATGGGATATTCAGAGCTGACTCAGGCTGGGTAAGTGTTGGATCATTCTTCCCTGGCCTTTAGTTTCTTCATCTCTAAAATGGGGATATAACATTGCTCAATTCCACCCCCACTGCCCTAGCATCCAACCTTGGGGCACTATGTAAAGGTGGGCTGTCTACACCTTGGGAAATACTAAAGGCAAAGCCGAAGACAAACGGAGATCAGATTCAGACTTATAACCCACACACAAGGTGTCTACACGGCACCTGGGGCTATCACAGCCCCTTTCCAACCCTGTAGGCTTGCTGGGCATCTGACCCATGTCCCTTGGAGTAGTTATTTATACTTCTGGAGGAAAAGCAAACAGGGTCCTATCACAGATTGGAGGGGACTTTAGGCATCACTGGGCCTGACACCCTGTTATCACACATCACAAAGACATGCCCTTGGGGTCCCAGCATCTGGAAGCAATGACTAGATGCCAATGGAGGCCCTTCACAACCTGGTGTTGGGGTCAGCCTCAAGCCTCCATTTCCACAGTCTTCAGGCCAACTATGGTCTGGTCCAATTGGGCTATTCACCCTCCTCTGGACAAGCTCCCATCCACATAGCCTGGTCTCTAATCCCTCTTTTGCCTGGATTCCTGCCAATCTTTTGAAGACAGACCAAAATGGTGCCACCAGGAGCCAGATCACTGAACGAAGTGATAAAAATCCTACCCCTCCATGTCTACTCCAGCTCTACTCCCAAAAGGCCATTAAACATTCACGTGAGGGTGTGATTCTCTGTGATGCTCCCTGGTCTCTAACACGGCATCCTCTCCCATCTCTGCACCTTTGCCCAGGTCATCTCCATGCCTGGAATGCACCCCTGACTCACGTCCACCTCATGGCCTCCCTCTTCCCCTCAAGATGCCGCTGAAGCCCCATCCACCCAGGCACCGCCCCCAAATGACGTGGCATTCATCTCTTAACACTTATCAACGCATTCAGAGCGTGAATTCCTGGAGAGGAAGAACGGCTTCCTTCTTTGTTTCTGTCCTGCAGTGACCAGCACACAGTAGGCGCTTTACTTGATCTACAATGGAGCCCAGTTATTGTAGAACCATTTAATTACTTAGCACATAATAATGATGATAACAAGGGGGAAAGGAAGGGAATGAGGATTTACAAAATACCTACTATGTGCCAGGAACTGGGCTAAGTCCTTTACAAATACTCTCTCATTCAATCCTCACAACAACCCGGGAGGCAGGTGTGCCCCATGCAGAGAGGGGCCAACCTGCACTGGTGGAGGGACCGTCCTCATCTTCCTTCCCAAACTACTCACAATGACCACCAGACTAGAAGCTCCCTGAGGGCAGGGAACATTTTTTTATCTCAACTTGGTTCATCCCCCGCTCCCCAGTCCAAACTGAAGTTAAACAAAACACAGACAGGATGGCGATCATAGCTGTGGGACTGTGGGCATGTCCCAGGACCCCTCAGCCTCAGTTTCCTCATCTGTAAAGTGGAGGTAATGTAATGGTGCTGGCAGCAAGGATACAAAATCTGTAAAGCACGCTGTGACCGTGAAAGCAGCAGATAAATAAGTAACAGCTCCCTGGGAGCCGGAGCAGTATTTCATAGATAAAGAAACTCTTTGCTTCACCTTTGAACTTCCATAGTATTTTACAGGGAGATGCCTGAGGGACAGAGAGGTCAGAAGACTCATCCAGGATCATCCAGCCTATCAGACCCAGGCCTGGTTGGAGGCCGGTTCTTCAGGCACTGACCCAGGCTGCCTCCAATAGTGCTGCGAGGATTATGATTAACTGTTAATGGCTGAACTGCCTCCAATCAAGCCCCTAACTCTGCCCCCCACAAGCCCTGTTGCCGAGAACCATCTGTGGTTCAAAAGTGGGAGATGCTCCTCTTCTTAAGACGGGGACAAAGGGACAGGGAGGGACGGGGAGCGGGCTCCTTCAAGTTCAAAGTCATCCAGCCCAACCCACCCACCCACTCAGCCTTGTTTTGCTAGGCTCCCAAGGGAACGCTAGAGCGCTCCCACCCACAAACCACTGCAGATCCCGCCCTGAATGATCTCTTCCCTCATCTGCCTCTGGGAAGCCTGAGCCAGGGAGGAGGAAGTCAGCCTGGCCAAACCCTCTGGCACACCTGACGAGGCTGTGAAGTGTCACTGGGCTCCCCTACCACCTCCTCCCCCTGCCCCACCCCAAACACTCAGGTTTTGGCTTGTAACACTCTGGTCCCACATGAGAAGCTACCAGCAGCCCAGAATGCAGTATCAAAGCTGGCAGAGGCCTTGTGAGCCGAGGCCCAGAGGGGGGGGGGGGGGTGTGTGTGTGTGTGTGTGTGTGTGTGTGTGTGTGTGTGTGTGTGTGTGTGTGTGTGTGTGTGTGTGTGTGTCTCACAGAGACAGAGACAGAGAATAAAGAGATCCCCAAGAGAAAGAAGGATCACGTTAGGGAGGGGTACACATCGCTGGCCAAGGAATTCACCTCTGACAGTTGGAGAAAAGCCCATTTGCCCTCTGCCTTAAAAAGGCTCCCAGACCCCTGGATGTCTGTAGCCAGAACATTTTTCTGTGACTAGGATTCCAACCTTGTTCTTATTGTCTCTGTAATCGGAGGTAATTCACTTTCTCCTGTCTGGGCCTCAGTTTCCCCCTTCTTTCCATCCTATGATCCTATCAAATCTCTGGGGAGAGGAAATCAAGACAAACAGGACCAAGCAGAGAGGCCCAGGGGAAGGCGGGCTGGGCTGGCTCTGTGGTAGGAGGGCTAGGGTTCAAATGTCAGCATTTCTACTAAATAAAAAACTCTTTGAATCTTAGGTCAAGTCCTTCTCCAGGCCCCCATCAAAGATAAAGAGGAAACTGGTGCCAACAGACACGATAAGCAGCCAAAGGATGGGAACAAGAGGTTTTTAAATGAAAAACCTAACCATATGATCAGAATGATTGTGAGATTTTACCTCACACCCAGCAAACTGCCACAGGATGAGGAAAGGGGAGAGCCTCCCATGAAGGAGGGGTGCAGTCTGGGGGAGCACCGAGTTAATCCATTCACTGGGGAGCCAGGCTAAGAAAGGGACCGAAAGGACCCTACCCTTAGAACCAGAGGGCCTATTACTGGAGGGCGGGAAGAGAACAAACATTTACCGAGCCCCTACTGTATGACGGACACTACGGACAGAAATGCTTTCACAAATGTCATCTCACTGGAAACTAGGCATGTCCCAAGTCTCATGTCCACCAAACATCTGTAGGAGCAAAAAAAAAAAGAGGAAATAATGTAAATACGCCCTGACTGGGAAACTGATCACAAATACGGCAGGTGAACAGAACCGAGGATCTATCACTCTGCCAAAAAGTATGAACAGCTCAGAAAGGTGGGGGAAGCCTGGGACACAGAGCAGGAAACAGCGAACACCCCAATACAGGCAGGATGGAAATTACAAAAATGGCGCAGGCCCCCGGGCGAAAGCAAGGCCTCCTCTTCCCAGCAGCCCTTCTGTGTGCCAAGAACAAGAGACGGACCCCGCCCTCCGGGGAAAATGTGACTTGGTCCTATTCACACCAAGAGCTGGTGGTAACCGTTCCTGGGGTCCCTGGCCCAGGGTATCCCATTATACCAGTGCAAGGGATGACAGATCAATTCCTACTTCATTCATTCAGCGAAATGCGCTCAACACCTATGATGTATAAGGCGAGGCCCTCCAAGAGACGAGTCGGTCATTGGAAAAGAACGAGTGATCCCAGTAACATCTAAATAGCACTTCTGGCAAAGCGTGTAACCCATCTTGCCAACACTTTAGGTGAGACTATCGTTGGCCTCATCTGATAGATGAAGAAAGTCAGGCTCAATGACTTGTCCAGGGTCACACGGCTATTGGCACACAGGTCTCACTGACTCCAGGTGGGCCGCTCCATCTGCCAAACTCCCTAGCTAACTAATTAACGGGGACTGGGGAAAATGAGGGAACTGCAACCTCTGGCCCTCTGAGCTCTCCTGGGCCGCAGCGCTCCCCCTGAACTCCACCACACCCCAAAATTTGTTGCACCCATTCTTCAAAGTCCAGGCGAAAGCCATGGTTGGACCTCTTAGGACGTCTGATCTACGGGGTCCCTCAGCATACAGAGCAAAGACCATTGGGGCTGGGTGGAACCTTAGATAGCGGATCAGAAGCTCATAACACTAGAGCTGGAAGGAACTGCAGGGACCATCTGGGCCAAGTCCCTGGCTGGAAGGGACACAGCGGACAACAGTCACGGGTTCCAGAAGCAATCAGATACATTCCAAGGGGATGGAATTATGAATTACCTCAGCCATAAAGGGAAGCAAGGGCTGTGGGGGACAAAGTGACGGATGACAGACCGAAAGACAGCCCAACATAACTCCCGCTATAGGTAAGGGAAACTTAGTAACTACGGCTCGGACCCTCCCCAGGCATATGGAGGGACCTGCACACAGGACTCTAGCTCGTTTTTGTCCAGCAATGGTCAACAGGCTTGACCAGAGAGAGCGTATTAAATTTTACTTATACACACACGTGCATGCGCTTACTTTCCTGACCCCCCCATCACTTTGTAATATTTTCCATGTATTTCCTATCTAAATATCTGTGAACATGGGGGGCAGGGAGCCCCTTTGGTAGACTAAAAAATCGTAAGCCCCTTGAGGACAGGTCTCTCATTTTTGAGCCAAGATGCCTGTCAATCCTGGTCATTTAAGAAAAAAGTCTTGTTGCCTGAGGGTCCTTCTGCCTCACAAACACACCTATAAAAATCCAGGTGAAGCTCTGAATGGCTCTAGCTGTTTGGAATTAGACATTAAGTGACCACAGGACCCAGAGATGCCAGGCCCACACCTCCCCTGGCCCCTTCGGGAGGGCAGCAGTCAGTTCATCTGGCTTCATGTCCCCAGGGTCTGGGATTGTGGCATGGAGAAAGCACTTACTAACTGGTTTGGGTGGAATTAAGGTTCCTCCCAGCTCGGATGTCTGCTTGGCTGACTAATCCTTTATCCCAACTTGGTTAGTAAGCCCTGGCCTCCCCTCTTCCCACCCAGGTCAGAGAGAACTGCTGAGTTGGGGGGTAGAGAGACAGACGTAGGTCCAGAGACAAGAGGACTGGAGCCAACCCCTGGGCTGGGGAAACCAGGAAGTTCCACTTTTTTCTCAGGGCCCCATGGCTGGTGTGCACGCACACGTCAGGTGACTAGATCAGGGCAACACAGTTAGCAAGTGTCCAAGATGAAATGTAAACTCGGGTCAGGTGATGGATAGTGCCCTTCTCCAGACCGCCACACCAACGTGAATGGGGGTTGCCACAGCCAAGTGCTTTGGAAACCTTAAACAATGGATGGTCTGCTGTGACACCTCACCCCTACGTGCCCCTGGACAAGAGAAGCAGATGCACAGTGTGAGGGGACCTGAGGCCAGCTACCCAACCCCCAGCATCTTACAGATGAGGAAACTGAGGCTGGGGTGAAGGAAGTGTTAGAGCCTCTGGGGGGCACTGCCTGGCGTTTGTGGAAGAGGTATCCTTCTTAGAGGGAGAGGTGTGTGTGTGTGTGTGTGTGTGTGTGTGTATGTGAGAGAGACCTCTTAGAAAGTGGCGAAGGGGACAGTGTGGAGGCTTGTGGCCCATGAGCCCCTTCCCAGGACTGGCTCCCTTGGCAGGCATCGCTGGGTGGAAAGCCTGGTATAAGGTGGCTCTCAGCCAGGATCAGCTCACCTCCCAGCACAGACACCCTCGGTGCCTCCTGCTTGCCACACACAGGGCGTGCGTGGGCAAACCATGCCCCTGCACAATGAGATTAAGGGATGCCATGCACCACTCTGGCCCGCTCCCTCTGCCTGGAAAAGGGGCAGCAGTCTCTTTATACAGCTGGTGTGTTTTTTCCTTGGGGGTGAGGGGGGAGGAAAGAAATGAGGGAGAGACAGACAAGCTTCTTGTGGGGTCCTGACACCCATTAGCAGATCATATAAGAGGGTGCCCCTAGGCAGGCCGCAGGGAGCTGACAGATTTCCAACACAGCCCACTGGGGAAATGGCCACTGCCCCCACTCATCAGGTGGCCGCCAGGAACATCTCCAATGGAGCTACCCATGGGCAAACTCTAAAGGTGACAGGCCCAGAGAATGGGGATGAATCCTTGAATAGGAAATCTTAAGACCTGAAGAACTAAACCAAGCCTAGCCCCCAACTAAGAGCAGGGTCATGACAAGGGGCTGTGGGTCCCTCTTGTTCAGCCCCCTCATCTTACAGGTGAAGAAGCCGAGGGGAAACCACCCATCCCTTCTAAGAGGGGCTTCCACAGTCTGCACCCCTTTATTTACCCATTCAAAGGTCCTCCAAGGCACCTGGATGGGCCTCAGTTTCCCCATTTGCAAACCAAAGGCACTGGGCACTGGTCTAGATGAATGATCTCAAGCTGGATCCTGGATCCCCATGTGGGGCTACAAGGATCTTCCTGAGATGCCCACTGGGTGCAAGAATATCCTCTTCAGCATCGACAGGAAAAGAGCCCAGAAATGAGGAGACCTGTACACATGGACCTGCTTCCCAGGGGCAGAGAGAGTTCCCTGCCCTTATCCTAATCAGAAAGCAGGAGCGCACACTGCTGGGTCCAAGGGAAACAGGCTGGGACAAGGTGATGCCTGGCTCAAAAGGGGTGTGTGTGTGTGTGTGTGTGTGTGTGTGTGTGTGTGTGTGTTGGGAGGGATTGTGTGAATGTTGGGAGGGATTGTGGGGGGGATAGGGAAGGTGTGTGTGTGTGGAGGGGATGGAGAGAGTGTGTGTGAGTGTGAGTGTTGGGGGAATATGTGTGTCTGTGGGGCAATATGTGTGTCTGTGTGTGCTGGGGGGATAGGGAGGGGGTGTGTGTGTGTGTGTGTGTGTGTGTGTATGTTGGGAGGGATTGGGAGGGTGTGTGTGTGTGGAGGGGATGGAGAGGGTGTATATGAGTGTGTGTGAGTGTTGGGGGAATGTGTGTGTGTGTGTGC
>CM053584.1:21075787-21148733 GCA_028627135.1 Pseudochirops cupreus | reverse complement strand
GTGTGTGTGTGTGTGTGTGTGTGTGTGTGTGTGTGTGCATGCGCGCACGAGAGTGCGGGCACATGCCTTGCTGGGGGGATGGAGAGGGTGTGTGTGTGTGTGTGTATGTGTGTGTGTGTGTGTGTGTGTGTGTGTGTGCTGGGGGGATGGGGAGGGTGTATGTGTGTGTGTGAGCGAGCACGCGCGTGCTGGGGGGATGGGGAGGGCCCCCCGCAGCGTAGCAGCAGGTGGGCTGAGCGGGAGCCCACGTCCCCAGCCGCAGCCACTTGCTCAGTCACCAGAGCCCGCCTTGGTGCAGCAGCAGATGCCAGCTAAGCCCCTAAATCGCACTCACTAATTGTCCTAATTGAGCTAACAGTCTCTGTTTCTCTCTCCACCCTGAGTCAACCAGCGTCCTTTGGTACCGCCGGAGAGATCCAAGCTGTTGGTGTTAGCGTTATTTTGTCAGCCATTAAGCGATTCATCAGAGTCTTTAATTGATTTATTACCGCTGCCTGCGCGGACGGCTTTGCAAATAAAGAATGATGTAGGTCAGAAGGCAATAGAAATTGGACAAAGTAACCCAGGCAGGCAGTGGGTCTGCAAAGGATTGATCCTGTGGGAGGCGTCCCCATGGGCTGGGCCCCCTAGTGCTCAGACACAACAAGAAGATGGGGTTGGCAGCAGAACACGCCCAGAGCCCCACCAAGCAGAGCAGGAGCCTGGCAACAGGTGCTGTGCCCATGCTGGGGGCCCTCCTGGCTGGGTGGAATGGCCCACTAGGGCCTGAGGAGGGTGAGGAGCTTCCGGGGCTGGCCTGGCTCCAGGGGAAGCCACCGGGGCCCTGCTGCCTGGGACCCTAGAGAGTGGGTGCATGCCAGGAGGTGGTGCACACTAGCAACTGAATCACTCGGGCCTGTTAGAGAGTCTTGGGGCCAAATGGGAGCTCTGATCACCTAGCACTGCAGGGGCCTCCAAAACCACGAGGACCACTGATGAGGGGGGACATTTATGGAGCGTTGGATCCCCATCCCAACCCAGCGGACGGAGAGATGCTATCATTAGACCCATTTTACAGACTCCTAGGAGGTTTGGTGCCTTGGGGGGTTAAGCAGCAAAGTATGGGAAAAAGGACAGATCCTGACAGGTCAGATGCCTCACAGATGCCTCAGGGTGCATGCACTCACTCCAAGACCGGGCGGAGCATGGATGGGGAAGATGGCCCATATATGGCGGAGGCTGTGCTCAGTGGCTTCTGAAGGCCCGTCCATGGCTCAGTCCTCACCTGGGGGCCCTGCAAGCACTGCTGCATAGACACAACTCTCCAGGATCCAAGAATGCCAGGAGAGACTGAGCCGCCATGTTTAGGGCTGCAGACCAATGGGCCCATTGGACCAAGGAGGCGACTGAGGGCAACTGGGGTGGGGAGGCCCATTTCACAAAACTATCTGGGGGAGAGAATGAAGATTATCACTGGGCACAGCACTTTCAACAGCGTCCACACACAAACACACTGGGCACCCCCTCCCCTATCCTGCCTTGGAATTCTGTAGGGGTTTGACAGCCTCAGTTTCCAGAGTCAGCACAGGGGAGGAGAGACAGAAAGACAGACATCTGGGAGCCCACGACTGTCACGAGGCACCTTTCATACATACAATGATAAAGGTAACTTTCTTTTCGTCCTTCCTTCCCTCCCTCCCTCTCTCCTTTCCTTCCTATTTTTCTTTCTTTTTTCCTTTCTTCTTCTCTCCCTTCTTTCCTTGCTTGCTTTCTCTCTTAAATCTCCAGCTAAGACAGGGTCTAAGTTGGGTGTGGAGGGCTTGCTCATCTCCTTGGACTCCAAAGAAGTGAGTGACCTATTGAGAACAAGCCTGGGCCCCTTACAGAGTAGGACCATTGAAAGGAGTCCCAAGAGGGACTGAGTGATTCAGAGGAAGTAATGTGGGCTTTGGTATCTTAAGGACGTTGAGTTCAAATCCCACCCCCTTCACTTATCTGTGTGCTCCTCTGGCCTCAGTTCCCCTTACCTGTCAAATCAGGGTGGGCTCTAAGAACCTTTCAGCTTTAGAACTAGGAACCTGTGATCTTGGTAGGGTCACAAGTGCTAGAGAGGACCTGTCTGACCTTGGGAAAGGAGCCCTTAACCTCAAAGCCTCAGTCTCTCTTCTGTAAAATGAAGAAATTGAATTGGATGGCTTGGAGGTCACTTACATTCTAAATCTATAACCAATTTTGGCAATGGCCTCCTCACTGGCCTCCCTGCCTCTTGCCTTTCACCATTTAGACCTGTTCTCCACGCTGCTGACCTATTCAACCAACTACAGTACTTGCCACTGCCTTTACAATAAACTAGAAACTCCCGCTTAGCTTTTCGAGTCCTATTTAACCTGGCCCCAAACTCCTGGATCTTTCTAGATTTAGTGGATGCCACTCCCTCCCACAGCATCCTGAAATCCCCAAACTGACCACCCCTCTGTCCTCACACACAATAAATACTCCATCTCCAGCCCCTGGATCTTTTCATTGGCCAGCCCCCACTCCAGGCATGCCCTCCCTCCTCAACTCCACCTTGGAGGGTTTGCTTCCTTTAAGATGCAGCCCTGGCACCATCTTGGCATGATGCCCTGCCTCATCCCTCGCCTCCTACGACCGCTAGCTGTCTTCCACCCAAACTCCTATGTATTTACTTGAATTTCTCTTAGCTATAGTATGCACAGCTCTGTCCCCTACGAAAGATCCTTGGGAGTTGGGCCTGTTTCCCTCTGCATCCCTAATGTCTGGTACCACAGGCTTGCACACAAGAGGCACTTAATAAATGCTTGGTGTTCAGTTGATATATACCAGCAATGCCACATGGCCACAGTGGGTAGTTGTGAGTGGAGGAGTGTTCTTGGAATGGAAATGCCAACCTGCCTGCTGCCCATCTCCAATCCTAGCCTGCCAGAGAATGAAGCCAGAGCAGGGGGGAAGGAGGACCCCACAAGGGCAAGGAGGCAGATCGGGGAGAGTGGGCGGGAAGAGCCAGGGATAAGCTGAGGCTGTTCCTGCCACAGGTTGCCAACTCTGCTAACCGTGACTATGTGAAAACAAGAGTCAGAATGCTGCCGCTGGTGCCCAGCCCTGGAGACACCAGATGTGCTGTGGCCAGGGCAGAGAACAGTGGGAGTATCCCCTCCCTCCCTTTTCTCCCTCCCGCTGGCTGAGACTCACGCTAATGGAATCATCTCTCAGGGGGGAAGGATGAGCATGGCCTAGTGATTTATCTCACTCTTGCAAACCCCACCTACTGTATATCTCCGAGACAAAGCAGGCTGTTTACCAGCCAGGGAGGCTGGAGTCCTTGGCTCCCCCCCTGCCACGCTCAAGACAGATGTCTCTTTCACTGCCCTAGGGGGTGGCAAGCTGCATGTTTCCAGGCTCCTCTCAGAGGGTCCAACAGGAAACACTTGGGGAGACCTGCCCCTGGGGAGGGAAGGAGGCTCAGGAAGAGCAGGTGGAGAGGCCCCAGCCTCCCTAAGACAGACACAGAGGAAGGGCAGACTGGGTGGGGCCCTTCCCACCTGGAGACCCTTCTAACCACAGGCCCCTTAGAAGGAGCATGGACTCTTGGAATCACCAGGACAGGCTGGAGAATACTGGCTGATGTCAGTGGAGAAGAATGCACTGCCCCCTTCCTCCTCCTGCTCCCTGGTTCAATTCGGTCCCAAACTGAAAACCAGGAGAGCAGGAGAGCAGTCTGGGCCAGCAGGGGTAGAGCCACAGGCCCAAAAGAAGGGACACCTCCCAAGAGCAGGGACTGCTTCCTTTTGGTCCCTGTAGCCCCTGAAGCCAGCATGGTGCCTGGGACGTGATGGGCGCTGACTGACAGAAGGGGCCCCCCACTGTGAGCCCTGGGAAGAAGGGGAATGAAGGCCTTGGTCCAAGCCAGAGACACACTAGTGATAATAGAACAGACAACAGGCGAATAGATCCCTTTCTCTGGGCTCAATTTCCTCAACAATACAATGAAAGGGGTGACCATGATCTATCTTACTCATAAAATAAGTGGGTTAGTTAATTACTTAATGATCTATCTAACTTACAAGGTTCTAAGGCCCCTCCCAGCCCTGCCATCCTCTCTTCTCAGGTTCCTCTAGCTTTGATATTCTGCCTTCTAAGGCTCCTTCCTCTCCATTGCAACACTGTTTCAAGGTCCCTTGTAGCAGGGCCTTAGCAGTCTGTGTTCTAAGATCCCCCACAAATCAGACACCTGGAGCTCGGGGTACAAGTCCTTTGCCCTTACTCCAGGGCGCAGTACCCGGGACCACTGGACTAACTCTCAGGCCGAGGCCTCATTCTGCCTGCCAAAGAGGTTAAGGAGGATTAACCTTCTGGGGTCCCGGAGGTCTAAGTTCTGTGACTCGCTCTGCCCAAATCTCGGCAGAACTCGGCAGAGAGACTCCCAAATTAATCACAGCAAGGGGGAAGAGTGAGTGGCTGACCAGAATCTGAGTCGAGACCTCGGAGAGGCCAATTTCTCCTGTCTGAAGGGGGAATTTCTGCCCAACTAGTCAGTCCTTTGAGCCCTCTGTGAAGATGGTCAGGCGAGCTCTCTGGAGGTGGCCAACCAGCCTTCAGGGCATGAAGCACCAACCAAACTGTGCCCCGATGGCGCTGTGGCACCTTCCTGCTCAGGAGGACCAGCCTGGAGAGAGCTGTGTTCCAACAGACGCTCTGCCCTTAGAACAGCCTCGGCCTCCTCATTTGGAATTTTCCTGTTTCCTGATGTTACAAAGGGGGCAGATTCTCTTCCAAGATTCACCCTCCACAACACATCTGGGGACTACAGGATCCCAAAGGTTCTTGGGATATTAGTGGTCCGATGGCCCAATGACCACATTTCCCAGAATAGGAAACAGAGGCACAGAAAGGGAAAGAGACGGGCCTGAGGTCACGCAGCGCAAACAGGGCAGGGCCAGTGTCTGACTTTGGGGTTCCCGCCTCCTTCAAAGCTGAGGTGAGCTGCTCCCCGTCTCCCCTGCTGAACGCGCACTCTCCTTCATCCTGGCTCGAGGAAGGGCCTGCCTCCTTTGGCTGTGGTCTGCTCCCACCCAGCACCAAGGCCCTGGATGACTCCTGGCTCTCTGCTGAGCACTGCACATTCACCGAGCTCACTGCCATGACTCGGAGAGGGAGGCACTTCTAGGGTCACCCCAATAACCAGAGGAGGAAACACACATCACTGCACGGGAGCCTCACCACTCTGTGAAGTGGAGGCTATTAGCCCCTTTTATATGAGCAAGGGACACAGGCAGAAAAAGGCAAATGACCAGCCCTGAGTCACACAGCCACTAAGTGCCTGAGAACATAAAACATCCAAGTGGGGAAGGATTTTAGGGAGTGGAACTGTCAGATCTGGAACAGATGCGGCTCCTGCTGCTGATAAAAATGAAAACCACAGTAACGATGCTGGCAGACTGGATTCTCACAACACCCCATCTTACAGAGGAAGAAACTGAGGCTGGTTTGTCCAGGGCTATATAGCTGAAGGCTGGATTTGAACTCAGATCTCCCAGGCTCCAAGTCCTCTCTATGCTCCAAGTCATCTGGGCACTCTATGCCCAGAGCCAGCTAAATGCTCAAAGGAGAGACAGACAGGCCAGTCCCAGGCCCAACTCCCAGGTTGGTGAGTCATGCCAAGGCTTGTGCTGCATCTGTCTAGTCTTCAAGAAGCTGGTGCCCCTCCACCCTTGCAGGTCTCTGCCAAACCTCTTTTTCTCTGTCCCTGGTATAGTTCCAGGTCCCCTGGGCCTGCCATCCCCAGCAAAGGATGCCATGACAGGGGAGGAAGGAATCTGGGAAGCTTGACTGGGGGGCTCCTCCCTCTTAGGCATGAGTGTGTAAAGAAAAGGGAGAGACGCTAGAAAACCAGATGCCCCTGAGTCCCAAGGGCATGGCTCCCCCCTGCCCCCAGGGCAAGAGATGGCTAGTGAAGATTGAGGACCATTACTGACATGCTCCCAGAGCATGGTCCTGGCTTCCAGGAGCTGGTCAGGGCAGAGCTGGAACACAGGTCGGGCCTGCAGACGGCCTGCCTAAACAGGTAAGGCTGTGGTTTTAATTGGACTCCTGGTTAAGCTTTTTATCTCATTAAAACTGCCTTCATCCTACAAACCCAGGGTGGGGAATGTAATAACCCAGCTCTGCCCCACCTCAACCTGACCTGATTGGTGTCAGAAGGAGGCCCTGGTGGGGGACTGGGGGCACTCACGCCAAGCAGCTTGCCTCTCTGGGCCTTGGATTGTGTTTACACCCCCCAGAGCCTGGCTCTCGGGCCACACAAACACCATGAGGAAAGTTTGATCAGGGATCTGCTGGGAGGACAGCATGGGGTGTAGGGCTGGGGAGTTAGAGTTTTAGACAAGACATGATCCCTTATCCTCATGGGGCTCAGTCCTGGGTGAAAAGGGGAAGTACCACAAACCCCAAATCCCACATGGCTGAGGACAGCAGAGTGCTAGGGAAGGTGTTGGGAGCTGGGGAGCGCCAGGGGGCAGAGGTGATGGGCCAACCAACAGAAACACATGAGAACTGGGGAGGGGACTACCCAGCTTCCTTATCTATTAAATGTAGCTACAGATCCCCCAAATAACCTGCATTGTCTATATTGAGAATCCACTGTCTCCCCCAAAAGATATGAAGACAGGGTATGTATCCCCAGTGCAGGGCACACGAGAGGCATTTAACAGATGCTTGCTGGATGCTGGCACACAGTGGGCATTTATAAATGCCTTATTGGCCAATATATCTCATAGAGCAGCTATATAACATCATCCCTATGCCTGATGGGATATAAAGGCTGGACTCCTTAGCCACAGATTTTCAAGGCTCTGAAGAACCTGGCTCTGGACTATATGGATTATACTCTTCCCTCGACACACCCCACGTGCCCATGGGTTATAGGCTCTGAAATGCCACCCAATCCAAACCAGCCCATGAAAATGTCAGCTCCTCCAAAACACGCCCCCTGATTCACCTGGACAGTTGTGCATCTTTCCACTCCCCCCCGCCCTGCCTCTAAGCCCCCCCAGGAAATGGCCACGCTGTCATATCACACTGACCACCTCTGAAGACCCCTAAGCAACCTGCTGCCACAGGCTCTGGCCCAAGGTGGGCAGCTGCAGGAATGCTGGCCACAGAGCCTCTGCGGATTGCCAGGGAGTGTGCGCCCGCCATCTCTACTCCACTTTTGGATGTACCTTCTCTCTTAGCTTTCCTGACATTAAACCAAAATCTGCCACTATTTCAGCCTCCATCTGTGGAGAATCCTGATAAAGACGCCCCCCCCCCCAAAAAAAAACCCCAATGTATGCCTCTATATCAGTTTTCAAAAAGCACTTTACTAATGACTTCCCAGATTACTATGAACTCCATTTTACAGACCAAGAAAACAAGGCTCCACAGTCACACACAACTTGCCCCATGGTCATACCTGCCCAAGCTCACGGCCTTTCAATTCTAGGGCTGACAATTTCACAGGGAAGGTAAAAATTTAAGTCTACTGAGTGAGGTACACAGACAATAAATCCAGATCCACGAATAAGTAACCTTACGATAATGCTCCACTCAGGGAAAAATGACAGGCTTTGCGCAAAAGCCCAGGACCCTCTGCCCTAACTGCCGCTGCAAACCCGCCTCTGCCAGCTCGGAGATTATGCATTCAAAGGGACCCTCCAAATCCAACACTCTATGTGTTCTAACATGCTATGTTCTAAGTCCCCTCTAAGCTGGAACATTTGGTCTTCGACCCTTTCTGGCTTACCAGTTCATAACTCTCATACCCCTGGGACCTGGGGAGGAGAGTGAGGGAGCTCCTGTATGGAACGTAATGGGAGAGGCTATACCGTTGAGGAGACTTCTCAATAAAGCTAAATGAGGGAATAATTCTATTTGCCGTTTTATCTTGTTCTTTCAGGATGAAATAATAGAGTCCTCACAATAGGGCCATGGGCAACACAGACTTCACTTCCTGGAAAAACCAAGAGGGGCTGGAATGGTTTTATTCCTGTCTTTCTTTGCCCAACAACCCTCACCCCCAATAAGCAGACACACAGAGCCCACAGTAAGTGATGTACGTGTATGTGCTAATGTATATGAAAGCACCCAAGAGGTGAGAATAAAAGGCCTTTTCCCCACCCTCATCCCATTAATGGAGGACTGCAGATGGGAGGAGAGAAGAGAGAGTGAAGCAAGAGACTCTGGACAGAATGCAGAAGACCCCCTGAGATGGCAGGAGGCCCTACCTGGGGCAAGCAACACACACTCATCAGCTTCTGGGAAGGTAACTCCAACCCTCACACTCCCCAAGTGGCCTCAACCAGTCTTGGGAGGGAAGCCCCCTTAAGGCAGTGCCAAATATCTAGAAAAGGTTGAGTACAATATCCCTTGGATAGCCCTGATGTTAACACTCACACACACACACACACACACACACACACTCTCTCTCTCTCTCACATACATACACACACACACACACACACACACACACACACTCTCTCTCTCTCATTCCTTCTCCGCTGATCTTGCTTTATCTAAATATATCCCAAGGAGAGAGCTTGGCAGGGTGGAGATATTTTGCAGTGACTCTGAGGAAGACAAAAGCAAAAGCCAGAGAAGGAGAAAGGTCAGGCAAGCAAAGGAGGCAAGGCAGTCAATGGCCTGTTCTGCGTGACCTTAGGAAAATCCCTTCCCCTTCCCTTTTCCTGTTCCCTTTTTTCTAAAATAAAGGGCTTGGATCAGGCTGCTCTTTACCAGCTCAAAGAGCCCAGGGTTCTTTGTCTTTAGATTCTGTGTGCTAAGGTCTCAATCAGCACTGCCCAGTGGAAAGCACCCTTCCCTGCTCCAGAGTAAAAAGAACCAGGTTCAAATCTCACCTCCCACACGGACAACCTGGGGGGTCTTGGGCAAGACATTTGGGGCCTTTCAGCTCTAGGGCTGGGATTCTACCCCCTCCATCTCTGACATTCCATATTCTAAGGCCCCCTTCCTGGTTCTGACTGTTCCCCGGCCCCTCCCAGCTCTGACATTCCCTGTTCTAAGGGCTCTCCCAGCTCTGACATGTCATGACCCGAGGTCTGCTCCAGGAGGAAAATTCTGTTTAAGTGAAAATTATAAGCAGGAGGTTTGGGGGGGTGACGTACACATATACACACTGCTACTTGCATGCACAATTTGGAGAGCAATCAGAAAACTGTTAGCAGCCCAGTAAGGCCCAATACTATTTGCTCATTATCAATCTTTAAGAAGGAGAAACTAATACTGGCCCTTCTGTAGTTGCCACGTTCAAACCCCTACAAAGGGAGAAGTGACGAGCCATTCCTTCACGATCACCGCCCCTCCCTCCTGGTTCATTTTGATACCCTGGCGTTTCCCACTCCCTTAGCCAAGGCTAGGATCCATGGTAGCAAGACTCCAAGAAAACTTCCATGTCTTTGTCAAAGCCCTCCAGATTCCTAAAGCACCTAATGTGTGCATGACTTTTCATTCATGGCTGGGGACACAAAGCAGCCCTCAGGGAGCATACAGTCTAGCAATGGATCCCTAATCAACAGGCCCTAATTAAGTGCTGCCTGTTTTCCCGGTATCTTCCTCCTGGCCCTCAATTCTAACCAGACAGAAGGGACCTTCCAAGTCATCTAGTCCAAACCTTTTCTCGCTTCAAGGAACCCAGAAGGCCAAGAGGCTTCCCTAAGGTCACAAAAGCCCAGACCAAGATTTGAATCCAAGATCTCGGGCCTCAAATCCAAATGTTCTTTAACAGCACAGGTTAGTGAGACAAGACACACAAGGATGATGGTACTCTGAGATGAGTGATGGCAATATCATGACAATGTGGAGATTTGACAACTGAGACCGCTATACGCTATAGGACACTGTGAAGGACCTTGTCCAAAGTACTCTGTGAGGCCCAGTTGGGGGGAGCACGGAGGAGGAGGCTCTTAAGCTGGGCAAGGATTTCAAGAGCCTGGGGTAGGACCAACGGAGAGGATTGCTGCAGCCCCAGGGAGGGCGAAAGCCAAGGCTGAGAGAAGCAGGCCGGATGGGACCACACTGAAGGGAGCCTGGGGCCTGAACCAAGCAGCCCGGCATCTGCTCGGGCCTGCCGAATCATGGCTGGGGGCGTGTGATTTCCTGGGGTGAAGGAAGTCTCTCTGAAAAGGTGTCTGCCTCCCTCTTCTCTATTTGCCCCCACTAGACCACATCCTGCCCTGGCTCAGGGGACCCACTGAGAATCCCCAGTGATCCCAGGCTTTGTCTAGGCAGGCGCTCACTGCTGGGCTCTCTCCTCCAAACGGGTGCTGGCCGTGCCAAGAGACCTCCACAGCTGTCCGGGCGAAGCCCCCTCCTTAAAGAGGAGCAAACAGACGGGCAGAGAAGTTAAGGGACTGGCCCAAGGCTGCACAGGTACTAAACAGCAGAGGCTGCATTTGAACCCAGGCCCTCTGCCTCCAAAGGGATGCAGAGCCATGAGCACAGTGACAGACAACCTCAAGGCTGGGGTTCTAGTCCTGCCTCCAGAACTCACCAGACATCTAACCAGGGGCTAGCCGGTCACTGCCCCAGTCTCCTAATCTGTAATACGGGATAACTGGCCCAACAAACCAAACTCACAGAGCACCAGGAAGAGCCCCATGGAAATAATGCGCTGCCTCTCAGTCTATGAATCGATAATCACTGTAACAATAGCCGTTAAGAGACTTTTTTATTGTTCAGTTCTGTCCAATTCTCTGTGGCCCCATTTGGGGTTTTCTTGGCAGAGACTGGAGGGGTTTGCCATTTCCTTCTCCAGCTCATTTTACAGATGAGGAAATTGAGGCACACAGGGTCAAGTGACTTGCTCAGGGTCACACAGCTGGTGTGATTTGAACTCAGGAAGATGAAATTTCCTGACTCCAGGTCCCAAGCTCCATCCATGACACCATACAGCGACCCTCACTTAAACATTTTACGTAACTCAGAGTGGATGCTACCAACACTCCCATTTTACAGATGAGTAAATGGAGGATGGCACAGGTTATGGGACTTGCCCAGGGTCACACTGCTAATAATGTCTGAGGTAAGATGCAAATTCAGGTCTAAACCTAAGTGCCCGATGAATCAGAAAGCCTTTAAATGCCTGCCACGTGTCGGGTGCTTTGCTGGCACTGGGGACGACAAGGCAAAGACAGCTCTACCCCAACCTCAAAGGCTTCCTCCAGTCTATCCTAGCACACGGAGTCACTGACAGTATCACTCCCACTCCCTCTGCAGAGGCAGCAAGGGGCAAGGCCCCATTGGTGGGATGGGGCAGAAACGTGCTCTAGTGCAAGGAAAGTCTGAGTTTGGGGAAGGGAGCACCAGTGAGGACCATCTGGCCAGTTACCATAAATGGACTGGAGAAGGCCAACATGGGTCCCTGGCTCTCCACCATGGTCCAGTCCGGCTTCAGCTCACCACCTCCCTAAAGCCTGCCCTAATCACCTCCCCCAAGGCTCACTCTCCTTGGCTGTCTAACATCACTCCTCATCTCCACCTCAAGCCCAGGTCACACAAAAGGCAACACCCAACCATGCACACATAAAGAAGACCAGAGATATAGGGAACAGGCGGTGTCAGAAATGGTAGGGGCCTGAGAACAGGGGATGTCAGAGTAGGGAGGGGCCTTAGAACTTGGAAGGGATAGAAGATCTAGTCTGATTCCCTCATTTTACAAATCAGAAAAAAGACTCTGATTGGCAAACTTGCCCATGGGTCCCTCAGAGTCAAGAACAGACCTAGAACATGCAGGCCTCCCGCCTCAAAGCCCGTTCTAATCGTCTGCTGTCCCCTATGTTCTTCCTGGTGCCCAGAGCAGGGCTAAGTGCACAGTAATACTGGCTCTTTCCCGATGGTGCCCACAGCCCTCAATCCAAACTGAGGTGACTTTAAAGTTGCTCATTCAAGGTCACAGAAGTGACAGGAGCCCTGAACCCCAGGTGGGAAGCTGCCCTGAGCCAAGCAGCCCTCTGGGCTCCTTCTCTGGCCTGGAGGGAGGCGGGAGAAGGGGGCCAGGGCCAGCCCCAATGTCAGCGCCGTCCACCAGAGGCCCTCTTCCCACCACTCAGGGGCTTGCCAAGAAGCTCAAACCCGGGCCATGTTTAGGCGCAATTAGCGTGTTTCTAAAATGATGCAAACACCCAGGTATTAATTACTATAAATTCCCCTTGTCTAGTGCTGCCAACAGAAGCACCAGGCTGCTTTCCAGCAATCAATAAGATCCATTCAAAGGCCCACCTGCCAAAAAAAAGTTACGTAAAAAACAATTACACCAGGCTAGCTGGGATTGCGCAGGGCCTTGGTGAGAGCTCGGCTTCACCGGCAGAGCCTGGCCTGGCTGCTGAGCCCTCGGGCTCCTCTTTATATGCCTGCTCCCCCCAGCAGGGACCCCAGAAGGATTCCTGCCAAGTATTCTGCGCTTCCTACAACAGGAATCCTCAACTTTCCCTCACACGGGGAACGCCTACCCCATCCATCCCTTCTGGGACCTCCAAGAGGTGGCCGTGACATTGGGGAAGTGGAGGAGAAAGAACCGGAAGGAAGGAAGGAAACCCAAAAAGAGAAGACTGGGAGAGGGGCCATGGTGAAGGGAAAGAAGAGAATGAGCAGAAGGAAGGGCAAGGAAGGAGACAGAATTTAAGAATAATTAGACACAGCAGAGTGAAAAGAAAGGACAGAGTAAGAGGAGGAAACCAGGAAAGAGGCCCCAGGCTCTGACGATGCTGCCGCAGGGGCTGCGGGATGGTTGTGGCCGGGGAGGCAGGGGCAGACCCTCCGCCATGGCTCTTGGCGCCCGCTCTAGTTCCATAGTGTGATAATTCTCAGGGGCTAGAGGCCCACACAGGTACAAGTCTCCTAGTACACTCTCATCCCTCCAAGTCAGGCTTGGAACTTGGGAGACCTATGCTCTCCTCCACTTCAGGCCACGCCAGAAGGACGTAAGTGGTGTATGGAAGAAACATCCTCCATCCCCACTACAGCTGGTGGGTCCCCTCTGCTGCTGCCCCCCTTCTCCTACCCTCCCACCCCCAGGGGGCTGCACTTCCTGCCATACTCAGCTCCCATCCCATCTGGAACAAGGGGAGGCCCTTGCTGGTGTGTGTTCCCTCTGTGCCCCCACTGAGCCAGCATCTCCCAGACCCTGCATAAATCAGACACAGATGTAGACATGGGCAGGCCCCCTCCCTGGAATGTGAGCTACTAGAGAAGAGGGTCTGTGGGCTCTAGACTTTCTTTGTATCTCTGGTGCTGAGCACACAACAGGAGCTTAATAAATGCTCCCCGGTGATAGGACTGTATATACATATATGCAAAGCAGCGCCGAGAGCCTCCTCCACAGGAAGGGCCGATCTGTTTGCTGACTTGACTCCAGACCTGTTTCCTTATCTGTGAAATGAGAAGGTTGGACTGTATAACCTCTTGGGCCCTTTCCAGCTCCCAATCTGTGATCTCATCTCTTCACCTAGCATGAACCTTACAGTAAAAGAAATTGAAGGTCAGGGTAGCCACACAAGACTTCCTTAAAAGAACCACAGAATGGCTTGATGATGGGTTCAAGTCTGAGGGAACAAAACAGGGCTGAAAGTTAAAATGGCCAGGACTAGGGAAGACGGGAAGCTCGATAGACTCTTACTGGGGGGAAGGGGTTACAGACAGGACACAGGACTGAAATGTGGACTGACTGGGCCACATGCTTTCTGGAAGTTGATGAGGTTTGTCCAAGGTCACCATGAGGGCCAAGCCTAGGACTCGGGTCCTTAACTTCTACTGCCAAGAACTTTCCACTCAACCACTCAACATTTAGTCAAAAATTGTTTTAGATCAGGAGTTCTTATTGTTCTTTCTGGGCTTTGGACCCTCATCAGTGGGGGGCTGGAGAAACCTACAGACCCTTTTCAAAATGTTTGTGAAAGTTTACAATTTGGGATTGTAAATTGGGATTACAACGGAAACCAATTACATTGAAATACACAATAATTGAAACATAAAATAATTATCTATCAGCCAAGGTCATGAACCTCAAGTTAAGAATCAGAACCAGAGAATGTCTGTAAAATATCATATGATGTACTGAAGACATTTACAGGTGGAAAAACCAGCCACAGGACCAGTCCCTCCTAGAAAGACCCAATAATGGGTCACCTGATGCTGTTGGTAGGACAGGAAAAAACTGTCCAAGAACGATCCCCGTAGTACTTAAATGGGCCTAACTCCTCCAGAGCTCCAATTACCTAAAAGTCAGCTGTTCTGAGCATGTTGTGAGGCTCTCTAGGAAAAGGCCTTTTGTTAGCCAACACCATCTTTCTTGTTTCGTTACCCAAGAGAATGGCTGGTCTAGATAGAGAAGGAGGAAGGTTTGGCCTGCTTGGTCTCAGAGAGCAGAACTAAGAACAATGGCAGTCTTCACATCTCCCTGGAAGGAGACAGACTCACAAAGAGAGCTGCCCCTTAGTGGAATGAATCGGCTGCTGGGGCGGAGAGAAGGTTTCCCATCTCTACTGGCCTGCAACTTCCAAGTCTGGCAACCACGGGTCAGAGAATTTTAATGGAATGGGCCAGGAACAGATGGCCTCTGAAGACTCTCCCAACGCTGAAATTCAGTGAAATGTACAGGTAAGTTTTTATGTGACAAGACAGGTACAAGATGGCGGTGGCCCAGTGGGCTGAGTGCTGGTTTCAAACTCTGACCACAGACAATCACGAGCTGTGTGACCCTGGGAAGGACGCCTTATTTTATGCCTCACTTTACTTATCCGTAAAGGAGGAAAATAAATAGCACCTGTCCCATAGGCTCAGATGAGAGAATATTTGCAAAGAATTGTGGTAACCTCAAGGCAATACATTAACGTTAGCTCTTTTCATCATCATCATCAATGTGATCCACATGTGTGTGTGTGTGTGTGTGTGTGTGTGTGTGAGTGTGTGACAATTCACTTCAACAAAAAGCTACTACAGGCAAGGCCAGCTTTCTTTACCTGGGGGGGAAACACCAAAAAGCAAGAAAACACCCAGTGGAAATTCAACTTTCTTGGAATCCCGATAGATGCCTGAGTTTCTCCCTCATCCAATTTCCCAGGATTCCTCAGCGCAGACCCTTCCCTCAGCCTGATCTGTGCCTCTGATTAGAAGGAAAGCCTTTTGAGAACAGGGCTGAGTGTCGCCAGAGCCTTAGAGGCCTTAATAAATGTTTGTGAAACTGAATGACAGAAAACGGTCCCACCAATTGGTGATAATTGTGGAGTAGGGCAGGGGAGGGTGGTGTGCTTTAAAGTCTAAATTAGAATAAATGTTAATGAATGACAAAAGGGGATTCTAGGGTATAAAGAGACCCGTGCAGCTTTGATGACTAAATAGGGGCTCTTTGTAATTAGCACAATATTTGTGTGTGTGAGAGCATGTGTGCAAACAAAGATCCGCTGAAGTGCCTCCATCAGTCTGGGAGGTCAAGTAGATGCCCTCATTACCTCTCACCTGGCCTCTTGAAAGGGCCTCCTAATTGGGATCCCTGCTTCTAGTGTCTGGCCCTCCAATCCATCTGCTTCCTTTCTCCTCCCCAGGCTCTGACGCCGGCCCTCTCCTGCTCCAAAGCCTACAGGGAAAGGCAAATTCTCGTACCCTCTGTCCTCAGCCCACCTTCCCCATGAATAAATGTGCCACCACTGCCCATCGGGGCATCACATGCCAATCCAAGCTTAGGCCTAATGAAGCTTGAGCTCTGGCTTGTTTTTCATAAAGCCTGGTCAAACTAAGATGCTGAAATATTGTCAGAAATTAATGCAGTTACCTGCCCAGGTGTTTAGCTTATGGGAAAGTGTTAAACTAGGGAGGAACTAACCCAACCAATCCATGGGCATTTCTTAAGCCCCTACTATGTGCCAGATACCGTGGAAATTCATGGGAACATAGACGGAAATGAATCCGTCCCTGCCTTTGGGGAAGGCAATGACCTCAGAATAAACCTCAGATGGCAGGGAGGATCTATTTGGAGAACAGGGTTTGAACTCTACTGCCGTCACTCACGCTGTGTGTGACCCTGAGCCACTCAAACTGCCTGCTTGGGAACTCAATTTTCTCACATTTAAAATGACAGGGTCTCTTCTGCTACCTAACCTATAATCCCCAGTAGATCACAGATCTAAATCTAGCTTCCTACTGACTCAGCCCTGGGGACTCGGGGATAAAGTAAGTAAGACTCAGGCCCTGGCTTCCTCATCATTAAAGTAAGGGGGCTCATTGGGATCCCTCCCAGCACGCCAGAGCCACAGTGGAGGACCAGGCAGACACAAAATGGGCCCCAGCTACAGCCATGGCGCTGCCAAAATGGCCACTCACCCCAAGTGCTGTGAGAATATGGGAGGGTGAGAAAGAACCCAACAGCACGCTCAGGAAAGGGACAGAGGTAACATAAAAATGTGCCAGCAGCCCATCTCCCTAACAAAGAGGATTCAGAAAATGGCTGGAGAATCTGAAACAGAGAAAGTTGTGAGGTGCCCTGAGCCAGGGGGCAGGAGCCTGGGGTTCTAATCCTGTCTAGGATACCACCGACTGTCCGACCTCCCTGGTCCTCAGTCTCCCCACTTCTACCTGGCCAGGGTACCCCTTCCAGCTCTGAAATGATGCCAAGTGTCCCCTAACTGGACTTGATGCCATAAAGTCTAGCTTTCCTGCATATTTGGGGAATGAATCGGGGTAAAAGAGCTGCCTTTTCATTTGCCCAGAGCTAACCAGGAAGGATAGTGGAAGGGAGAAGAGATCATTTGCCCCTTAGAACAAAGCATCTCTCCTCTCGCTCCTTCTTTATCCCTCTCCTTCTCTGTCTCCCCCCCCCCGCCACACACACACACACACACACACACACACACACACACACACACACACACACACACACACACACACACACACACACAGCAGGTCCTCTTTCTTCTTCTCCCCCAAACAGAGGGATTCTGTTTAGCTGAGCTCGACACTTGATGCTGTTATTGATGGGAAGGGGAGGAGGGTAGGGGGATAAAACCCACCATCTCTGGACCCACGGACAAAAGATAAGAAGGAGGTGAAAGGCAGGCGCCGGGCCACTCAGCCTTGCTCCCGCTGCATGAGTCCCGGCTGCCCAATGGCCACACGGCCCAGCGACTCACAGACTATTTTTCTGCGGCAGCTGTCTGTTATTATGCTCGGGAGTCCAAAGGCTCCGGAGACAGAGTTTGTCCAGAGCAGGTGAACGCCATCTGCCCATCTCTGACAAAATGCCGCCTGCCGCAGCAGGCCCTCCCCAAGGCCTCTGGAGGCCTGCCAGCCTGCCCACCCTCAGCAAGGAGGTGAGCCCCATCTCAGGGCGAGACCAAGGTGGGAGCTCCCACTTCACCATCTCCTCCAGGGACGCCCCTGCCCCCTACAGACTGCTACAGGGCCCACCGAGGGTGAGAAAAGGTGCCTTCTCATATTCTCTTGGGGGTGGGGTGGGGCAGTAAATACAGAATTGGAGAATCTGATCCAAATCTCAGATGTTATGCGGAGTCTCTGGGCCTAAATTTCTCCAACAACACCATCTGACGTGAGAACAGTGGACAAGAGGCTCCTCCCAGTTCTAAAGCCAAAATCGACTTCCCTGGTTCTCCCTGCTGTCTGACAATGACTGCACTCTGGGCGTGGGTTCAAATCCTCCCTCTATGCCACTGGGCCAAACATTCCCCTTGGTTTTTGCACCTGTAAAACATGCGGAATGGACCCTCTCTAGATCTGTGACTGTAATTTCTCAGGATTGAGGATGAAGCTCTGGCTTTGCTGCCCACCACCAGTGTGGACTAAGCTTCCCAAATCAGAGGCTTAAGCTTCTTCTTTCAGCTCAAGGACTATGAGGCCTTCCCAGCTGCCACTGCTCTCCTCACCCAAAACGACCTTATTTTTCTTTTCCATACATAGCAGGACCTCATCTAGGCAAAGACGGCTGTCCCTGTCCTCACAGTTTTCATTCTGATGGGGGAGACATGGGAGACACAAGGATGTTCCTACCTTCAAATTAAGCCCCAGGAAGGCTTCATCTGGGATGTGGCATTTGAACAATATTCCTGAGGACCGGAGATTTGGGGAGATGGAGGTACCTCCCAGTTCTGTCTGCCATGCCCTGTTCTAAGGCCCTCCCAGCTCTGTCTGCCGTCCCCTGTTCTAAGGCTCTCCCAGCCCTGCCATCCTCTGTTCTAAAGCCCTCCCAGCCCTGAATTTCTGTATTCTCAAACTCTCCCCAGGGCTAACATCTTATGTTCCAGGTCTGTTCAGCTCTAACATTTTCTGTACTGTAGCTAAAGGCACTTGATGGGAGAGGAAGGGATCCTTCTGATTTGTTCACAGGGATGGCAGTACCTAGAGAAGGGGGTGGGTAGTGGGTGGGAGTCAAGGAACGGGACAGTGGGCATCTGTGTAACTGGACACCAGTGTGTTCGGGGTGGGAAAGTTAAGCCATGGAGGGTGGGGGAGAAGTAAACCCACTGGGCCGTGCTGTCTTTCCTAGCTCTGCTCCCCAGCCTCCCCTCCAGAGAACAGCTCCAAGTGGGTGCTTTTCTGTTTGTTTGTTTTTTCAAGCATATTTAATGAGGAAGAGGAGAGAGCACACACAAGACAGGTCTCCTGGAAAGGCCCCATGCAGGTGACTAATGAAAGGTCTTGCTGTGGATGGGCGTTTTCTCACACCTCTGCCTCTCCCCCAAACCCCTCGCCCTCTAATCCAGAACCGTTCTTCCAAGTCAGACTAACAGGTGCTATTAACACATGATGCTAAGCACTGGGAACGCCACAGACAGGTCTTATGTCAAGAGACTTCTATCTGCAAAGGCGGGGGGTGTGAAGGGAAGGGAGGGGGCCGCCAGGAGCAGAGAGTGTGGACTGTCAGGGGAGGCCCTGAAAAGGCATTCCCTGGTGGCTGGCCTGGACACAGGCCAATCAGAGGGAGGGGCTTCCATCCCCCCCCCTTTCCCAACACACTAGAGGGTCTTGAGCTAAGACCTTCAACCACTCTTGGGCCTCCGTCTTGAGGTCACAATCTCGTTGGGGAGGAAACTCTCACATGTAATCGAGGCTGAAATTCAGCTGTTTTCAAGCTTGAGCTGACAAGGTAAGATGGTAAGCCTCTTGAGGGCAGGCACTCCCCCCAAAGGCATCGTCAGAGTACAGTGGCTTCCTGCCGACCGCCTGACTGACAGACAGAAGCCGCCCCCACAGGCCTCTGTAAGGAGGGCTTTCTCCCCAAAGCCCAGAGGACAATACCACAAACATTCCCATCCTTGCTGGACATAGGAGTGACTAGATTTTTCTGACCAGGAGGAGTTCTGAGACAGAAAGAGAGACAGAGAGAGAGAGAGAGAGAGAGAGAAAGCCGGCAGGGCCTGCACAGGTGCTTTCAATGACAGCACACGGGCAGGACCCACACCCCAAAGCTCGCTCCCCTCTGACACTCATGGCCCTGCCAGTTCCAGGGATGGCGGCTCAGACAGCACACCAGAGCTCAGCTCAGAGGTGCCCTGGACTGCAGGTTTAACCCAAGTCCAACTGTCAGCCTCCCCCAGGCGGCCCGTGGGCAGGAAAGACCAGAGGATCAGTGTGGAGCCAGGACTGATCTGGGCCAGGAGACCCCTCCCTCTCCCCAATTCCTCCAGGGAGGTCATAAGGGGCTGCCTGTGATTTCCCAAGAAATTCTCCCACTTTTAGGACATCTCAGAAAGGGGAGGTCCCTCACAAAGTGAGGGAGGGGACTAAAGGTCTGTAACATCCTGCCTGAATCACTAAAGGAAATGCTTTAGAGACAGAGGGAGAAGGAAAGGGAAAGGGAGAGAGAGAAAAAGAGAGAAAGACAAAGAGATGAAATAAAAGAAAAGAGGATCTAGTGTAATCTCTGGAGCTTGGAGGACGGGAACAAAGCCATCTGTGAGAGCCCACTTGGAAAGGGAGGTGCTTCCATCCCCTGTTCTCAGGCCCCTCCCAGCCCTGCCATCCCCTGTTCTCAGGCCCCTCCCAGCTCTGACATTCCCTGTTCTAAGGCCCCTCCCAGCCCTGCCATCCCCTGTTCTCAGGCCCCTTCCAGCTCTGACATCCCGTTCCCTACATCTCTGGCCTTCTTTATGTGCACATTGTTGGGTGTTGCCTTTTTTGTGACCTGTAGAAATGAGCAGTGATGTCAGACAGCCAAGGAGAGTGAGCCTTGGGGGAGGTGATCAGGGCAGGCTTTAGGGAGGACCCATCTCCTCTATGGGTCGTCCTAGATCTGAAATTCCATGTTCCAAGATTCAAGGACATGGACCCCAACAGAATCATCTCAGGACAAGGCTTCCAACGCAAGAAAACCAGCCTGTCCTGGTCCAACCTGAGTGTGCTGGCGAGTGAGGCAGGAAGGCCCTGGTAAAGGGGGGAGTGGGAGGTGAAGAGGGAAAGAGATGACTGGAACACATGAGTCCGGCACTGCCAGCCCCGCACCCCCACATCCTGTGACTCATTCCCCAAAGGTTCTCTGAGAGGCCACTAAGACCAGCCCTATGATTTCAAAAATGTCAAGCCTGGGGCCTAATACCATCATTCTAGCTCTCCAGGAGACAAAAAAGACCAGGGGCTGCTGGGGCTTTTTGGGGGGTGGGGTGGGCAGACAGGAGGGACAGGAGGGGAGAATTCAAAATGCCTTCATTTCTTTGATACTTAAAAGATCACCCAATTCATCAGCGTTGGTGCTGAGAAGAGCCCATTCAGGCATCAGCCCAAGGCCAAAATCCCACTATATGTTACTGATATTTTAACACCCATCGAGTCAAAGACACCATGGCCCAAAGATAAGCTGACATTAGAAGGCCCAGCCATGTTAACTGATGCAAAACTTTTAGTATAATTTGATTTTGAAATGAAATTTTCATCACCTCTATTTTCTTGGCTTTACAGATTAAAGAAAAAAAAAAGGACTGCATCAAATTGTCCCCTGCAGTCTCCTTAAATGACGGTCCTTCTAGCACCGAGGGGGGGAGGCCCTCCCTGCAGGAGGTCACATGGGCGGCTCCCACTTCAGGAGCCGCAGTTTGCTTTGCCACCAAGAAGCCTCTGGACACTCAAAGCCACTCAATCCAATCTGCAATTAAGGCCTGACCAGCTTCAAAGCACTAGGCTAGGCACTGGACTGCCAGAGCCAAAGCAAAAGGGAGTTTATGTCCTACTGATGGTGGCTATGTACAGGTCAACAGCTACAAGTGATTTACCAAGTAGCAAGGAATAGAGAGGGAGGAGAAGAGACGGGGTGAGAGAAAGAGTGAGAGGGGGGGGAAGGAGGGAGGGAGGAAGGTAAGAGAAGGGGGGACGCATCGAGGAACATGTGCGTGTAAATGCTTCTGTAAAGAGCTGTGGAGAGAAAGGAGGCCACACAGGGAAGAACACTCAGCCTGAAGGCCTGGGTTCAAATTTCACCTCTGCTGGAATAGCCAAGGACTGACTTTGGCCCTGGGGATTAGACTTCACATCAGCTGACTCCTGCATGAAAGGAGATGGATGGACCTTTGCTAGGCCTCAGTAGTATGAGCCTACGGCCTGGGCTCTCACTCCATCACCACCATCTAGTATAAATGCGTGGGGAGAAGTCACCCTCACCCTACGAGCTTTCATTTCCCAATCAAAAAGCACGTATTAAACACACTCTGTAAGTATACATGTACACCGAGCACCGGAGATATAAACACAGAAAATAAAACGATCCCCGCCCTCATGTAGCTTAAATTCTAACAGGGGACGCCGCCGTGCTTAGAGAGCTCAAGTCTGATACCTTGTGGGGCTGAGGGTCTGTGCCTCTAGGAGCGGGAGGACAGAATTCAGGATCTATGGGTTGTGTCAACAGCCATGATGAGAAGCTGCCTAGCATCTGCCTGTGTCTGGTGATCTGCTCTGCTCCCTCCCCATCCCTCTGGTCCTGTCCCGAGCTCAGCTGGGGCCCCTTGATCCAGGACCCTTCCAGGCACAGCAGGCCCACGTCCTCCCAAACACTTCCCGGGAAGCTGGCTCCCGGATCCCTGAAAGTGTCTGGGATCGGCGGGCTCCAGATGGCTCGGAGAAATGCCTCAATAGAGGGAGGAGGAGGAGGTCTCGCCAGCAATGCCTCTGCCAGGGACATGTGTGTTTGGGGAAGAGCGTGTTATTTCAGTCAACTCCTCCCCCCCATCCTGGCACCTGCCAATTGGAGGCTCCAGAGAAAGCCCACCCTCACCCCCACAACAACAACCAGCCTGGGGGTTGTCCCAAGGACACAGCTGAAAACGGGCTCCTGCCTCCTCCAGTCAATTGATGAGACCAGAATAGCTCCTGTGTCCTTCCCAGGCCTGACCTGATGTGTCCTAAGGCTCCTTGCGGGGATAAGAGTCTCCATTCTAGGGTCCCTAAGCCCAGACATTCTGCATCCTGGGGCCAACTTCCAGCTCTGACGTTCTCTGCTACAAGCGCCCCTTGGGCTCCAACATTCTAGGTTCTAAAGCATGTTCCATCTCACTTCTAAGCAAGGGCTCTCAACTCTGATCTTCTCTTTTCCAAGGCCCCTCACCGAGGGGGAAATGGAGGCTCTTGGGAAGTGAAGGGATTTACCCAAGGTAACACAGGAGGGTCAAAGGGAGGATTCAGACCAAATGCAGCCTGTGCTCTCCACTCCACACAACTACTTTGTGTCTGTGGGCCTCAGTGGCCTCCCCTCTAAGACCAAGGGCTTACAAACCTGGGAACTCCAGGCCAATGGACATACTGAACCAAAAGTGGGGAGAAAGGGCTTGGGAGACCCCCCACGCCTCCCCACATAGCCAGCTCCCCCCATGACCAGGGTCCTGTCAGGCAGCCATTCTTCTGCTCGTTGACCCAAAGCCCAGGGGCTCTACTACCAAGATCCTTTGTCTGCCCACAGCCCCGTGACTCAGTGACGAGAGAAACAAATCCAGGCGACTCTGAACCAAGCCAGACTGGCTGGTACCACCTGGGGGTTCCTGGGGGAACAATGGCAGCCTGAGCTGAGGGCCTGGGCCAGGAGACAAAGGCTGGGAACAGACTGGAGGGGAGTCCTCGGGCCGAGGGACTGCCACAAACCCAGCAAAAGGCTGGATTCTGTTTTCGGCAGACCCTCCACGCCTCCATGCTCTCTGCCACTCACTTGTGGGCTGCCTTGGAGCAGGGGAGGTCTCCTTCTGTGTCTTAGTTTCCTCCCTGGGTCTCTAAGGTCCATCCCCTGGCCCACGGTCACTGGGACAGATTCTGATGCACCATAGCCCAAGATGCCAACTACCCCAAAGGATTCATTGAGAATGTTCACCTCCCCTTCAAAATCCCAAACACAGCAAAGAGTAAGTGGCATATTGAGCATTTTATAGATTTATATAGAGAATAAACACATACACACATATATAGCATTCTATCTATCTATAT
Source organism: Pseudochirops cupreus (assembly GCA_028627135.1). NCBI lineage: Eukaryota > Metazoa > Chordata > Mammalia > Diprotodontia > Pseudocheiridae > Pseudochirops > Pseudochirops cupreus. Next base: position 21,125,282 of record CM053584.1, on the reverse strand, counting down.
ATACATACACACTATATATAATATATAGTATGTATCACATGTAAAATCTCATTGCTAGCTATCTCCCCACACACAGAGATAGGATTCTATTTCCTAACAGAGCTGTTGGCCAATTCTCTCCCCACCCAGCCATCTGGGGCTCAAAGAGAAGGTGTCAAACTGATCTCCAGTGTTGGATTGGAAGCATTCCCCCCCGCCCCCCGCCCCAATCCCCTTAAGTGAGAGGGTGCTTGAACCAATTCTCCTCTAACTGAGGGCACAAGCCACCAGCTGGAGTTAAAATGCTTCCTATCTATACCCCTTAAGAGAGGGTGAGGAGGTGAGAGCCGCCTTCTTCTGGCCCCAGGAGACTCGAAGCCCAGGCTCATGAGAAATGATCCTGGCAGCGGGATGCGGCAGCTGTCTGTGCCGCTCCTCGCTGTCTCCTCCCAAGGTCCCTTTCAAAATGGCACAAGGCTGGGGAAGGGGGGCATTAAGAAGGTTCATTCCGGGCCCATGCAGCACTTCCTGAGCTGCCCCTCTGGGTCTCGGCCCCAGACGACAGTTTCTAATCCTAAAACCGTGAATGTTTTTCAGAGACATATTCCTCTCAACCACTTGGAGGCAATACCAAGTGTTGTTATTCCCATTTCAGAGAAGGGAAAACTCAGGATCCGAGAGATGAAGCAATCGCCCATCATCTCACAGCTGGTTAATAATAAACCTCGTTAGCCAGTATTCCTATGGCTATCAGCTTTTCCATTCTGTCTTTTGAGGTAGGGATTGCAAGCACACTCATTTTAGGAAGGAGAAGAACAACGTTGGGAGAGTCCAAGGGTCCAAGGACACATGGCTCTGATGGACCCAAGTCCATCCATCATCATGTCCAGTCCCATTTCCTAAACAAGATGCCGCCTCCCTCCATGTCTCTCTGCTTCCTAGGAGACTCCCCTCTTTCCCCAGTCTAACACTATTTCCCGTGGCCTTGCTGTTCTGGTCCAACTGACTTTTGGGGACCCCCATGGTTTCTCTCTCCACCCTCCTCTTCCCTAGCAGGGTCTCTCCTAGCAAAGAGTGCAAAGAAATGCCAACACAAGGCTGAGGTGAGCAGAGGGAGCCTTAAGGGCCCAGAATTCTTCTAAGCCTTTGCAGTCTCTAAAAATCAGCCACCCCCCCCGCTTCCTGCATCAGTTCAGAACCTCCCATGGTCAAGAATCAATTTAATTTCCTTCTCCAGTCACCCCTTGTATTGCTCTTTACCATGCTTAATGATCAGCCCCCATAATCGGGACACTTTCTTCCAAAGAGAGGGAGGAAATTCCTACTTTCAGGCAAGAACTGCCAGTTGACAGCTCCCCCCCCCCCCCAAAGTTCTTTACTGGGCTGTAAAGGGGCTTTAAAAAAAACCACTGGTCCCTATAAGTCTTTCTTTTCTTTGTTGTGAATTGTATTTTTCTGTTGTGGGTGGGGGGAGCACAGAGTAGGGGCTAGAAAAAAGGATTAAAATCAAAGTTCCCAGATCTGCTTTCAAAATGAGATATTTACAGTCAGTATGTGCTAGGCACTAATACAATGACAAAAATGAAATGGTTCCAGCCTCCAAGGAGCTAACATCCAATTGGGTGCGATGTTGGTGGGGATACAAAAAGTCATTACAATTTATTTATGCACCCAGTCTATTCCAGGAGATAACACTAAGAACCAAGATAGTGAAAAGGGAAGGCCACGAGATGTGTCTGGCCAGCTGTGCAAGGATGAATGAAAGCTAAGAATGCTAGGAGGCCCAGATGGAGGAGGAGAGCGTTCCAGGGATGGGGAGAGACCAGGCACAGCTGGCAGTCCCGTTGGATTTCCTGCCCTCTGTCAACAGAACTCAATCCTGCAGACACTGGAAGTGGCTGTTCTGTACTGGGCACTGGGGATTCAGAGATCACAATAATTAAAACAAAAACCTGAAACAGAACCACAGGCCCTACCCCTATGGAAGATGAGGCCCTGCAGACTCTCCTAGCCCCATGAGTCTCACCAGCCCCAGGGATACTCCCTGCTAGAGGTCTCTGAGAAGACCAGGAGAGAAGCAGGGGGAGTCACAAGAGGCCAGAATTCTAAGAATCTACAGCTCTATGACTCTCACGTAGACTTTTACGAAATCAGAGCCACAAAGGTCACAGCATTATTGGGTGTCTGGCTAAGGGAAAACCCCAGAGGGGATCTTCCGGTAAGCTGACGGCCCCACTCAAAAGATCCATGTGGGGTTAAATGTCAGAATTTTCTGCTTGTCTCATTTCACAAAGGGGAGAAGCCTGGGGAGGGCAGCCAGCTACATCCAGCCACATGGCTCAAAACACATCCCCAAGCCTGGCTCTAGACAGGACTTCTCAAATTTCAGGACAAGCGCTCTCCAAACCACCTCACACAAGGCATTTCTACTGAAAGATCAATTTGCAGCATCCAGATTCTTCATAGATTCCCATGAGGCTTGCTGCTGATCAATACACACAAATCAATTGTACCTGAATCATATCAGGGAGCTTGGCAAGCCCTGGTGACCACTTCCTGCCTCCTAGGGTCTGGAGAACTAATCTGGATTAGAACACGGGAAAGAACATCATACCAGGAGGTGGGACGTCCATCCACTGACACAGCTGGGGGTCGCTGGATTTTGTCCCTTCTAACCGTCTGCACCTTTGTAAGATGCCTAGGTTGGCACCAGATAATGTTCAATGTCCCTTCCAACTCTGACATTGCACGTTCTAACGTTCCAAGGTCCCTCCATGTTCTTAAGCTTCTGGTTATTAAAAGTGCTGCTGGTTCAGACACTTTATGTTCTAAAGTTGCTTCTAACTCAGAAATTCCATGTTCCAAAGCCTTCTATGAGTTCTAACATTCTATGTTCTAAGGTTTCTCTCTAGCTCAGATTCTCAAAGTTTGAAGGTTGCATTCTGGATCTGACATTCTGTAATAATGTGATTAGCAATATTTATGATATAGGCTTTCAGAATGAGAGATTTTCTTCCTGAAAGTCACTGTTCTGCCAGTAAAGGAAGAAATGGTGCCCAGGCCACATCCCCTAAAGGTCAGGAGGGGGTAACAGCAGCAGAGGATATCAGATGGAAGAGCCCAGGCCTCCCCTCATCACAGCCTTAGAAGGCAGTCCTGATGGCTGGCTATCATGACCTTCATTTTACAGGTAAGGAAGCCAGAGACCCAAAACTGGTGCAGCGACTGCCCAAAGGGCACCAGGGAGTTGCTGAGAAGCCTGCTTTCTCATCAGACACCAGGCTACCCAGAGCAGGACCCTAGAAAGTTCCCAGGTCTGGCACCTGGACAGACACTTGGCAAGATTTCATATTCCCAACTAGCCAAAGCATGGAGGGAGGTGAGCACGGCAGGAGGGCCATGTAGCTCTACTCTGTCTGACCCTCCTGTGGGTCCAAGAAATAAGAGATGGTTGCATTTTGGTCTCTACGTGTAGCACTCAGCCCAGTGCTGGTAGAGAGACAATGGTTAACAAATGCTTACTGGAATCAAATCAGATGCCCAACTCCACTCCTCAAAGGATTCCATTTCACTCCAACTGAATATACTTGGAAAAAGACCCACAACTTTCCCTCCTTCCTGGGGACATTTAGAACAACTCTGTTCCTTGTAAAGATCTAGACTGTAGGGGCGGCTAGGTGCTGCAGTGAGTGGAGCACTGGCCCTGGAGTCAGGAGGCCCTGAGTTCAGGTCCGGCCTCAGACACTTATAGCCATGTGACCTTGGGCAAGTCACTTAACCCCAATAGCCCTCCAAAAAGCAAAAAAAAACCCCAAACTCTAGACTGTGAGGAGACATGGGGGAGCAAAGAAACAGACGTGGCATCAGGACACTGGCCTCTGCTACTTTCTAATGCTAGCTCACTGCTTCTTTTCAGCCTCAGTTTCCCTACCTGGAAAATGCAAGGTTTGGCCTAGATGACTCTCTGTAATTCTAATCACCCCTCCCCATTTAATTCTACCCCAGAGCACTGCAATCCAGTCCAACGGACCCTCAGGGAGCTTTCCTTCCCAGGATGCTTTTTCCAGAAGGAACTTCAGTGAGATTCAGCACATATCCACCAAGCTCCTATAATAAGGAGAGTATTGGCCCAAGTGCGGAAGAGAAGAAAGCACCACCACCCTAAAACATGACAGTTCCACCCCTCAAGGGGCTTACATTCAACTTACATTCAACTGGGGAGACACTTGTCCCAGGAAGCAAAAAGCACGAAGCACATAGAAAGTAACTGGGCGGGGTCTGGGGCCCGGGGTCCAGGAAGGTGCCCCTTCCTCAGGGTCTTTACGAGATTCTAGGGATACTGGGGGGAGGGGAAGATGCCCTCAAGACATGAAGGACGGCTTTCAGAGGCATAGAAGGGATGGAGGATCTGTGGGGGCTGGGAAGGGCCTATGAGGACACATCTGCCTATGCTGGCTCAGTGACCCAAGGCCAAGCCCTTTCCCCTCCTAAGCCTTGCTATCTCCCTCCACAGAACTAACAGCAGGGTGGGACAGTTGGTAGCTAACAAGGCACGTTTCTGTGCCCACAATCTCCTGACCCTCCTTCCACGGCCAAGACATGGGATACAGAACGGCTCCCAGGGAGGGGCAGTGACCAACGCCAGGGACACAGCCAGGGAAGTGCTGGAGCCACATGAGATGAGCCAGCTCCCTCAACCAGCACAAGGAGGAAAAGAAATGTCGGCCAAGGCCCAGTGATGCCTGGAGGAGCAGGCAGGCGGGGCCTCTTGGCAGGTTCAGCTCCGACCCTAAGCCGGGGGCCCTCCTAGCCTACCTGGAGCCAGTGCCTGGTTTTGCCACTGCCTCAGTTTACCATCTGTGCCATGGATGTCCAAATAGCCATCACCCCCATTAGAACGTGAGCTCCTTGGGGGTCGGGTATTCAATATTGTCAGTGCCGGCACACATTAAGTGCCCAATGAATGCTCACTGCCTGACTGATTCAACATAAATACTTTTTGTGTCCCCAAGCTGAAAACTAAGACCCAGGAGAAAGTAAAGGGAGGCAGACTGTGGTGCAAGATCAAGAGACATCCAAGGAGACTCTCTCGAGGAAGATGGACTCAAGATCTCCAATTCAGAGATGGAGCAGGCCTTCCCCCAGGGCAGCAGGTCCAGTACCTTCACCTGGCAGCTGAGGGACTCGCCCGGGTGATGCAAGCACTACAAGCAGCCGAGGCGGGGTTCAAACCCAGGTCCTCAGAATTCTGAACCCCAAAGAGAGCTTTTCAATGTTTCCTCATGTGTGCACTGAGGAACGATCCAGACACGGCATCTTAGGACAAGAAAATGGGGGACCTGGAAGGTGTCGTCAGGGAAATGAGGCCTTCTTTTTTATTTCTGAAGAAAATAATTGGCCAGCAGAGAGGACTCTGGGCCTGCTAGACCAGTGACTCACATCAAGCCCTGCTGTCTACACACAGAGACATAGACTCTCCAGCCTTGAGAATGCCCAGGGGACACTGAAGCCTCTCAGGATCCCTGGGGGCCTCCAGAAAATCTTATGCCTTGTAAGACACATGGATGCCCGTGGGACGAGGCCACAGTCCTACCAACACCTAGACAGAACCAGAACACCTGTGACTCTAGAGGAAAACAGAAAGGGGCTGTATCCCTTGGAATCTAGCCCCAGGCCTCCGGCAGCTCACAGAATGTGAGGGCTGGAGGCTTCCTCAGAAGACATGGTCAGAGCTGCTGGGATCCACAGAACAGGTGAAGTGAGAGCTGGGGGAAGCCTTGGAAGAACAGAGACCGTCAGAACCAGAAGCGTCTTTAAGGATTATGTAGGCCAGGGAGCCAAGGCCTTTTACATCTAGGTAAGAATGTGGCTTGCTAATGCCCTCCCCCACCCCCAATCTAGGTAAACCCCATCTTTTTACAGATGGCGAAACTGAGGTTTGCAGAGGATGTCACCTGCTATGATCCATTCAATACATATTAATTATGTACCTATTATGTACAAGGTGACATAAGACACGATCCCTTGCACTCTTGCACTCTAGGGTAAGGCGTGAGCCCAAACCAGAAATGCATATTATAAGGAAACATCCAAATGGGGTGAGAGAAGTATGAGACTGGGGAAGGGAGACAGCCTGCGTGCAGGGCTATCTTTGAAGGGAATTTCCTTTGGGAGAGGGCAGGAGCTCTGACTTTCCAAGGCAGGGTCTAGGCCAAGTGAGTAGGTTGATTCAGCAGGGATGCAGAAAGTCCAACCAAGCAGAGCCTATGATTTTAACATTCTGGGCCCACACTAATATACTGTGGGGGGGACAAAGATGATAAAAATCTAATAGGCCTTGGGGTCCAGGAGAAGAGATCCCCCCAAATAGAAGGTGATTTGGGGGAAGGAGTGGAAGGACAGGAAACGTGCTCAAGAAGAAGGTGGGGACTGAGATGAGCCCTGAGCTAAGCTATGGATTCACTGAAGGAGAATGAAGGAGGGAGTGAAAGATAGGATTGCATAGAAGCCTGCCCATCAGGGGCCTTGAAGGTCAGTGTCAGGAATTAAGGCAAGTTTTGGAGAGCAACTGGTCAGTCCTCTTGCATTCATTAAGGGCCAGATTACATGGCACTGGCCGCTGTCTGAAGGAGAGATCAGAGAGAGAAGTGTAATGGCCCAGGTGAGTGGTGACGGCAGGTGACCAGCATGGGAGTGGAGAGGACAAGCAGTTAGTGGCCTGGAACATTGAAGGCAGTAAAAGTCCAGCCTTGGCCCTCTGTCGGAAATGGCTCCCTCCCCACCAGACCCAAGCCTGGAAACAGGATGCCATTAACTAGCTTCTCCAAGAGAGACAACAATAACATGAACCAGTACCGCGGGTTATCAGAACCACGGAAAACAGACCCAGGAAGCGCTTGCTTTGGCTGGAATCCCTAGAATACGGAATATGTTTGTGGGGGCTGGGGCTGGGAGCAAGGCCAAGGAAACCTGTTCCTCCAGTGGGGCCAGATGCCACTGGGGCTCTGGAATTAGGACCAAGCATTCCACTCATCCTGGCAAGAGCCCATGAGGGAGCCCTCACCTTCTCTACTGTACTGTCCTGTCCTGTCCCATCCTGCCCGCCCTCACCCTGCCTCAACAGGTAGGCTGGGAGTGTTTTTCTCCCTTGCCTGAAGCCATGGGCTCAGGTAGGTATAAGCCCTCGCTGAGGCTGGCAGAGCTTCCGAGGCTCCAGGAAACCAGACATCTAGGGCTGGAAGGGACTTTGGGTGGTCTGGTCAAACTCTCCCAGTTAGCAAGTGAGGAAACTGAGGTGAAGGGCCCAAGGTTACACAGGCAAGGAAGAAAGCACCAGAACTGGAATTTGAATCCAGGACCCGGGATTATAGGCTCCTGGGAGACGGTTAAAGATATTAAGGAACAAACAACCAATTGATAAGCATTTATTAAATACCTGCTGCATGCCGGGCTATGGGGAAGCAGACAAGTCTGTCTCTTTTTTGTCTTTGTTTTCTCATTTTCCAAAAAACAAAACACAAGAAAGAAACCCACGTATGTATTGAGTCTAACCATAAGGGAAACAGAAATTCAAGCAGGAACAGAATGGATGGGGCCTTTTTCATTCTCTGTGAAGTACTTTACTGTGAGATCTGGGAGATTTAAGGCATGGGGGGGGGGGGAGGGACAGGTTCTCAGCTATATGGCCACGGTTATCACTGCACATCTCTGAGACACGGCTCCCTCACCTGTAATACAAGGATGATACCTACTCAATCTGGGGGTTGGCCGAAGACTCCATGAGAGGAGAGAGGAAATACCAGCAAGCCTTATTTGACTATTGTTAAGGAAAATAAGGGCCCTGCTGGAGGAAGGCCCAATCCATACCAGCACACAGTCAATGGGGTACTGGACCAAGAACAGAGACGCTAAGAGTTTGGGAACTGAGCTTAAATGGAAAGCAGCGTCCTGACCTCACAAACACATGGACCTCGACAGAGAGGGAAGGTCTGGGGAGAGTCTGGGGAAGACATGCTTCAGCTCAGAAAGAAGGGGCGGCAAGACGAGTCCTATTTCTGTGGCCCCTTCCAACAGGGGCCTGCCCTCTCAGAAACACTCAACCCAACCCAACCCAACCCAACAGTGGGCACCAAAGACATCAACGATCTGAAAGCAATCACAGAGGAAAAGTTTGGAGACCAGTCAATGGCTCCTAGGCTCCCAGTGATAATCTCAATGCACTGGTGGTCCACTCAGTGTGAGTTGTATGAGAGGCCCACGAAGGAAGGAAGATTTGGGGTCTAGACCCAAGTCTGCCAGTGTGAGCTCACATTTACACAATGCTTTAGGTCTGGCTACTAATCTGGAGGGGGTCTTGGAGAAGTGATGTTGTCTTCCTCTGTAAGATGTGGGGACCCAGACGATGTCTGAGGTTTCCTCCAGATAAAAATGGTAAGTACTAAAAATCCTGTGTTGTCAAGTCCCTCCCAGCTCTGACCATTCTAGGCCCGAGGTTCCTCTGCAACGCCATTTCATGTCCTTTCCAAGTCCTAGGACATGGGTGGTACACAACATGGGGCTTGGGAGTCAGGAAGACTTGTGTTTGAATTTGCCTAAGACACAGTAGCTATGTGGCCCTGAGAACGTCTCGCAACGTGCCTCAGTTTAAGACGGGGATAATGGCAGCACCTGCCTCCCAGGGTTCCTATGAGGATCAAATGAGTTATGTGAAACAGGCTTTTCAACCTTAAAATACTTAAATAAAAACAATATTATTACATGTTCGAAGATTCCTTCAGATTGTGACATTCTCTCTTCTAAGGTTCCTCCCAGCTCTGACGCACCATGATCTACGGTCCTTCCCAGCACTGACATTCCATGTTTTCAATATTCTCAGGCGTAAGGTCTTTTTCATCATTTTATTCCTCTATACCCACAGTCCAAACATACTGCTCCCCAATTTCAGGGGTTGGGGGAGAGGGGCAGTGGTGGGCTTCTGGATAGCCCCAGTCTCCATCCTGGAGGCAGTGGGTGGAGCGCGGGCTGGATGCTTCCCAGACGGGGAGCACGATGAGGCATACAGTCAGACTCCACGTTCCATCAATTCTGGGAGCCTGTAGTTACCACTGGGGTGGGGGGACAGGAGAGAAGAAAGCCAGCCATTGGCACGTCTGATTTACAGAACGGGTCAGTGTTGCATTGTGTTCAGAACCCTTTTGGGAAAACAGCAGTATTTGAGCAGCAGATTAATAGGGAGGTAGTTAATGGAGTGCCAATATTTCCTGCCTCAAATTTTTTGAAAAGTTTTTTGTCTTGAGTGGAAGTCTGGGGGATGTGCTGTGATTTAGCATTGCTGGCACCTGAGAACAAATGTCACCAGGCCATCAGTAAATCTGCTAAATGAGGTGGTTTCTGGAGGGCGATTTTCAAGATATATGGCTGAGCAGAGCTGCCAGATTTCCCTGCGAGCTAGGCCCCAAACTTGGAGGCAACGGGGCTGAGAGAAGCTGGCTCCCTTCACCAAATCCAGCAAGGTGGAGAGAGAGCAGGACACGTGCCAAGGCTCTGGGGCAGTAAGGGTTAGGGGAACCAGGCTCTGCTTTCAAAAGGAGGCAGCTGGTGGTGGTGCAATGGAGTCAGGAAGCCCTTGTGTTGTTCAGTCCTTTCAAGTGTGCCGACTCTCCCTGACCCCATCTGGGATTCTCTTGGCAAAAATACTGCAGGGGGTTGCCATTTCCTTCTCCAGCTCATTTGACAGATGAGGAAGCTGAGGCAGACAGGGTAAAGTGACTTGCCCAGGGTCATACAGCTAACAAGTATCTGAGATCAGATCTGAACTCAGGAGGATGGGTCTTCCTGACTCTAGGCACCTTTCACACCTGCCCTCTTCAGACAACCAGCTAGCAGTCTTGTGGGAGGGGACACACCAAACCTGTCCAGGATCAAAGGTTCTGGGAGGGTGGCCCAGCCCAGCCCCACACCTCTTTCTCCTCCCAAGATTAAACATTCCCCTGGCAAGTTTGAGGCCAAGGGCAGATCAATTCCAAAGCCATCATTTCCTGTTCCTTGGATTCATTCAATCAGATTAGTGGAGAGCCTCTATCCCTATAGCCTTGCTTTCACTATTTTTCTCTGTACGGATTGCCTCCTCAGTCTGGACGCCGGCCTGGATCTCCGTGGAAGGACCAGATACCTTGGAGAGCAGCTGCCCTCCTGTCTAAACCTCACCTGAGCCCCTATCAATGAGCTGAGGGGCTTCAACAAGGTTATCGGGGAGGTTCCAGCCTTCCAAGAATCTGGTCTAATGTGGATTTATGCACAGGACACACTTTGTTTGGATGGCAAGCTTTAAGAACGAGCCATTCCTTCTACTGAATCGAATGCTTTAAAAAAATCCACAAACTCCTGTCTTCCAGATAGACCTTCTGAAAGCCAACCTGTGTCTCCTAAGAGCACTGCCATTAAGAACTCCTCTCCAGTTAACACAGACAGAAAGAAGGTGCTAAGAAGCAACAGGGAATCTAGCCCTCCTCATATTACTGACGTGGAAACGGAGGCTGAGAAAGGCCCAGGGTCACACAGCTAAGTCAGGATTTGAACTCAGATATTCAGGACTCCAAATTCAGCACCTGCTTCCCAACACCACCTGCCTGCTTGGGTAACTGGCCTAAGCCCTGGCACACCTGGTCTGACTTAGGCCCCCCAAGTCTGCCAGCCAGGACCAGCTTTTGCTCAGGCCCCCTGTTTACCTGGATCTAGCTACTCTAAACAGCAGGTCTCAGGCCCTCCTTGGCTAAGGCTGACCCCAGGCCGGTCTGCACAAAGGCCAAAGGCTCTACGCCATCATAAAAAGGCCTCTAAACTGCAGGGGAGAGAAGGAAGGAGAGGGGAAATTCTCAAATCTCTTCTAGGCTCAGGGTAATCTGATGATCACAGAGGATAATTACATTCTCTTACCAAAACAATTAGCCATCCCTGAAACCTTACACAGGGCCAAGGATGGGGAAAAGAACCCACCAGCCTGGGACACCCCACTGCCCAGGGCAGGGTCCTAAAGGGGGAGATCTCTGAAGATTTTACCCTTTTTAACCAGCATTACAGCAATACTCAGCTGCCCCCCAGCCATCCCCCCCCACAGTGGGTGATTTCATTAGATGATGGTTAGTATTCTAAACTCTTCCACGATTTCATTAGATGATGGTTAGTATTCTAAACTCTTCCATCATTCACGGTGGCCCCCCCCCCTTCTCTCCCCATCTGTAAACAGGCTCCGGGATTCCGTATCATTTGTCTCTATCTTCATCCCACCCCCCACCTTCCCACTCCCCTTCTGGAAAACACCCAGGGATTAGCCAGAAGGCCCTTTGGAAACATAATCCCAAACGGTCCAGCCTCCTTGAGGCCACAAAACACAGGACGGATTGCCCAGAAGAGACCCTGAAGTTGGTCCCTTTGGCTTTGTCTGGAGAACCTGGGGGGAGGGGGGCACAATGAATGACTTTCATGGAGGGACCACATCACAGATGGCTGAGCACAGCAATTTCCAGGGGAAGTGGGAGTGGAGGGGTGGGGGCCACTCTCTGAGGCTCCCAGCTGAGGGAGGCCCATCCCCAAGCCCCATGCTCAAAGGGAGTCTGTCCTGCCCACTCTACTCCATTTTGGCCAATCCCTCTTGTCCGAGGCTTTGGCCCATGGCATCATCTATCCACCTCGGGCCCTGCAACCCCGTCAGGCGGCCCAGTACGCAACATCCCTCCATCAGTGAGAATGTGCTGACCGCAAGACCAAGAGGGCCCAGACTTCAAATCAATGGAGCATGGGGCATAAAGAAAGAACTGACCAACACCCCCCCCCGCCCCCCCCGGTCACCAAAGCTCTCTTCTGTCTTTTTAAGACGGTGCTGCAACTGCCAGGGCCTTGGTATACATCGAGAGAGAAAATAGGTAATTCTACTTTCTGAGTCATGTCAATTATGACGTGGTGATAAGAAACATTTTCTATGAATTTTTAAGTACGAGTAATTCAGTTGTGCGATTGTCCTGTTGAGTGGGGGGGCATGGGGGGCAGCAGGCACCGGAGCTGGAGGGGGCCCTGGGCTTATTTTCATCCCAGACAAGCCAGAAGCTACCACTCCGGCACTCTGAGCAGCTTCCTGCTTCCTTCTCATCTGTTCCCCCCAGCCCCAGCCCCAGGCTGCTCCCCGACATCCTCCTCTTCCTCCTCCTCCTCTCTCCTTCAGCCTGGCTTTTAAGCCCCATTCTGCCTCTTCAATGGAGCGGTTGTCCTTTAAGGCACATTTACATGCAAACTACTTCTATATACCAAATATAGTTCTCCAACCCGGCATTTATTTTTAAACATGGAGAATAAGAGTCTCCCATAATAAGGCTCGAGATAAATGTTGTGATTTTCAAAATGCCTTTTAGAAAGGGAGGAGGAGGAGGAGTATGAAGGAAAATAAAGAGGTGGGGGAAGAGAAAGACTCCAGCTCTGAGGCTGGAAAGGATGCTGGAACGTCTCAATGGGAAGGGGCAGGGCTCAGGCCGTGCCCCTGATGAGGAGTAAGTCTGGCCACCTGTCTGTGCTGGGTGAATTCTCTTAACTCATTTGTGTGACACAGTGATGTCTGTAGGACGAGAGCGGATGGCCCCTTGAGTCTCCTGCCCACTCCAGGCATACAGGGTGAGCTGGGCCCTAATAAGACATCCCATAAAAGCTCAGAGTCTAAAGACTGCCCAGACACTGGGAACTAAAAGCCAGGCCTCACCTGAGAACAGGAGGGCAGAGACACAAGAGCCCTGGCTGGGAAATCAGATGGTCAAGAGCGCTGTGTTCCAATACCAGGCAGGCACTAGTGACCCGAGGCACCTTTCTTCATCTAGAAAATGAGGGGATTGAGACAGATCCTAAAGGTCCCTGGTAAAGTCCTATTCTCTATGAAGTCACCAAACGCAACCCGTCCTTTTTCCAGGGGAGGCCCAATGACAGAGGGCCCTTCTAATTTTGAAATGCAGGGTTCTTGGGACCTGCCCACATCTACTGCTCAGTGTGCTGAGGTCCCAACAAGCTTGGTTTTCTTTCCTCTGGCTTTAATATTATCTGTTCTAACGTTCCTCCTGGTTCTGGGTTCCTGTGTTCTAAGGTCTTTTCCATGTTTTAGGACACACCTGGCATTGTGTTCTGACAGTCTGGGTTCTCAGATTGCCACCAACTCAAACATGCTCTGTTTAAGATCCCTCTAAGCCAGTGGTTCTCAGCCTGTGGGTCATGACCCCTTTGGGGGTCAAACGACCCTTTCACAGAGGTTGCCTAAGACCATCGGAAAACACTATTTCCAACGGTCTTAGGAACTGAGACACTGCTCCTCTATCCGTCTCCAGGTGGGTCCACCCACATGCAGATTACGCCCACATAAGAGTACTAAAGGGTCGCAGCATTAGGAAGGTTGAGAACCACGGCTCTAAGCTCTGAGAGGGCTCAATTCTCCCAGATGCCTTCAGGAAGCGAAAGGGCGGCTCTCCCTTGCCTCTGCTAAAAGTCAGACAGCCCTATCCCCAGGAGGCCTGGCCCTGATCTATACAATCAGCCTGACTCTAGAACTTGGGTCTCCCCTAGGGGTTGGGGGACGAAGAGCAGGAGGGGTGTCCGGGCTGTGTGCTGACTGTCCTCAGACCTGCAGTTGGAGTGGAAGGGTCTCCTGGCCTCTTACTAAGGGTGGGGCACCCCGCTCTGGTGGTCAGCGTCCAAAGGGCCGTGCCTTCACCCCAGTGATCCAAGCTCTGCTCGCTCCTGGAGTAGGGGCTCTTACCCCAAGCTCAGTGACTGTTCAACAGTGGTAAGCAGCAGTGTTTCCATGTATGACCATTTTCCTTTACATTTCAGGCACTTAAAAACACAATTCAGAGAATTCCTAATTCACCACATTGCCCAGAGTCCAGGAAACAAAAACAGTCAGAGAGGCTTGGTCTGTCACAACAGAGAAAATAAGTTACGGGTGATTCTGAGTTGTTATCGGCGAGCTAGCTGGCTGTCCGGGTCAGAAGACCAGGGCTCAAGTCCTGCTTCTGGCCGGTACAGGCCATGTGCCTCTCTCTGACACTTTGTTTTCAGAGGAAGGCGCACAGTAGGTGCTAACTGTTGGGTGTGGCTGACACTTAGTAGGAGCTAGGGAAATGTTTGCTGACTGACTGATCTGCACCGGTCAGGAAGAGAAGGGGTTTCTCCCTGGGGGAGCTTCCCAGACTGAAGAAACCCAGGCATCACCACAATCAATCACGCGACTACAAGGGTGAGAACGGAAGAATGCTCATCGTAACAGTTGCGGACAACGGCAGACGTTCCCAAAGGTTTCTTCACCTCCCCACACCCACAGTGGGGTGACTGCTACACTGCGATTCACGCACAGGGGCGTGAAAGTTCAGACGCCAGGGAAAAAACCCCGGGACACGGAACAAGCCCATGTAAGAAGAAGCCGGTAAAGAACACAGGAAGGGAGACAAGTGCTATTGTTATCCCCATTCTACAGATGGGAAACTGAGGACAACATACAAAGGGATGTGTGTGAAGTGTTCGGGGTTGGATCTGAACGCTGGTGCGGGGCTCTATCCAGGCAATCCTGAATCTAGGAAGAGAGGAGCTCAAGCAGGCTAGGCAGGTGTGCGGGGTGTGTGTGTGTGTGTATGAGTGAGTGTGAGTGACATCAAGCTCTTGCTAGCCCAATCCCTGGGATGGATTCAGGCTCCATCATCTGAATGCAAGGCACATCACTGCCCACCCACCCTGGTTCTAAGTGGGAGGGGGAAGACGTTATGAAGAAAACCGCCCCACAATAAAAATCTAAAGATGAATGCTGTATGTATGTACATTTAAAAATAAAGGGAAAAGTGCCAGGCCAGAGTCCATTAAAAGGATGGTGTGACTGACATGTTGCTCACTCTTAAATCAAAGCCCCCACTCCCTCCCCCCCACGGAAGACAGCCTGCCAGGCAAGCGAGCTGCAGGGACAAAAACCACTTCCCTCCCTCCTTCCCTCACTGAGCAGGCCATGGATCACACGCAGCTCGGTGGGAATGAATTCCAGGCTCCAGGAAAATCAATAGGGAGTTATGGTCGGGGAGGAGGGGGGAGGAGAGCTACAGGAAAGCAGGGTCTGTCTGAAGCCCCAGGGACACCCCAGGCATTGCACGTGTCCCATTGTGGCTGGCCTTCCCACCCCACCCTTGTCAACCCTGGACCCCAGCCGCCAGCCCTACCAGAGGCCCTGGGCTCCTCCTCCCTGACACCAACTCATGTCTGGTGAAATAAAGCCTGGGGGTGGGGGAGGGGGCTCCAAGAAGCCAGGCTCCCCCCACCCCAGTCTCCTCAATCCCATCTCGGGGTCAGGTCTCCATCCTTCCCTAATCCTAGTCTGGGGGAAAGGGGAGGGGTCCAAAGCGTCTGGCCACCCCAGCCCTGACCCCTTCCTCCAGGGGACTTCCCCTTCCTCCAAATGTACACACCAGGCCCTAGCAGGAGGGCTGGGCCCTTTGTACACTGCCTGCCCTCTCCTCTGAAGCTGGGAAATCTGTCCCAAAGGCTTTGTTGGGGGACAGCCGAGCAGCACCACTGTTGTTAGAGCAAAGAAAACAGAAGGCTTTCTCTGGAGGCTTGGGGTTTCATCAAGGGGCCGAGCAGCTGCGGGGGTGCCCATGGTGGTAGAGGTGGCCAGCTTGGGCCCTTCAGTCCCCTGGCTCAGTCATTCCTTGGGAAGCCCATGTAGGCCCCCCTAAATGAACAATGCCAGCAAGTAGCCAGTGCCTGGCCTACCTACAATGGGGGCAACCATTTCCCCTCTCAAGGCTGCATCTGAAGAGAGAGAGGAGGGAGGGAGGGAGGGGGAGAGAGAGAGAGAGAGAGAGAGAGAGAAAGACAGGGAAAGAGAGAGGGAAAGAGAGAGACAGAGAGAAAAGAGAGAGACACAGAGAGAGAGAAGGAGAGGGAGAGGGAAAGAGAGAGAGAGAAGGACAGGGAGAGAGACAAAGAGAGAAAGAGAGAGACACAGAGAGAGAGAGGGAGAGGGGGAGAGAGAGAGAGAGAGAGGGAGAGGGGGAGAGAGAGAGAGAGAGAGAGAGTAAGGTGGGGGGGAGAGACTTGGGAGCCACAGGCCCAGGTCTGAGGCCCCGCCCCAACCATCCTTATTCTCCTGGCATGAGTTATCTTGGCCCCCTTAATTCCCCCCACTCCCCAATTTCTCCATCAAGAAAATGAAACGAGCAGAGAAAAGCTCAGAGGGACCTGGACAAGCAGGGTGGTTCCTAGCATGTCAAACTGAACACAGAATTTAGAAATTCACACCACACATAATGTCTGACATGTGGTGGATTAGGCTTCAGCTCTAAAGGCTTTTCTAGTTCTAACAATCTTATGTTCTAGGGTTTCCCCCTCTACAGTTCTGCCGCTTTCTGCACCTGACTTCCAGCCCTGACATCCCCCGTTTTAGGGTCATCAGTACAGCACCCAGGACCTAACACACAGTAGATGTTTAACGAATGCTTGACTGGATCTGTATTTAAGGTCCTTCCATCTTGGACACTCTTCTGTCCTGAGGCTCCATCCAAGTGAAACCTTCTAAAGACAAAGTCAGGCCTAAGCTCTCCTGTGCCGACACAATGGCCTTGGAGGTTCCCTTCAAAGACGAGGAAGGAGACGTGGGAAGCATGGCTGGCTCTTCAGTAACAGAGGCAGGGGTTTTCCAGAGTGGCTCCAGCCAGCTGAGAGGGAACCCAACACCCAGGACAGGGGCGCATGCCAAGGCTGTGACGGCCCAGGGCTTCCCTCTCCCATCTTCATAAAAAGTGGCATCAAATTCGTCCTTGGATACCAGGTCTCCACGACCTCAAAGGGTGCCCCAGATTCATAATCAACCAACCCAGGCAGCGTCCAGTAGGTGTGAAAGTGAAACCTTGGCCTGGGGTTAGCTCCCGGTGGCAGATGCCCCTGGTCTGGGGGTGGGGCAGAGAGCAGTGAGGTCCTGGGCACAAGCAGGGGCATTATAGAGTCTCCAAAGTGCTTAGCAGTGATCAATGCCTACCACAGTGCATGGCACACAGTAGGGAGCTTAACCACTGTTTAGTGACTGACTCATCATCTCTTGCTGGCAGAATATATGTGATGATGATGATTTTTTAAAAATCTGGAGTCCCAGTGTGCAAACTCTCTCCACCCGGTGAGATCAGTGACTCCTGGTCATCTCTGATTTGAATTGGGGGAGGGGGACTTGGAGGGAATGGGGCACAAAGACTGATAAGTTAACTCATTTTCTAGCAGTCACACAGCTACCATGGGTTAGGGGGAGAACCTGAATCCAGGTCTCCCTGGCTCAGGGCCAGTCCTCTAGAGTACAATGTCCCAAACTCCATTTTTAGTTGGGGAAAAGGAGGCTCAGGGAGGGACCCCAGCCCAGCAACAAAGTTGTCAGGTGGAAGAGAAAGGATCCCAGAATTTCCTAACAGAATCAGAGGGTGGAGAGAAGCCAAGGAGCCAGGCAGCAGCCACTCAGCAGGCGTCCCGTGCTGGTCCCTCCCTTCTCCACCTTCCTCGCAGCCACCCGCGGGACTGTCCTACATCACAAGTCAGGCTGTGTCAGTGCCCTCCTTAGGAAGCACTGATGGCCCCCCACTGCCTCTAGGAGAAAACATGGCTCCTGCTGGGCCCTGAATGTCCTTCAAACAGAAATCCAGACTTTGGCCAGTGGCGCCTTGACCATCACTCTCCCTCACATAGCACGCATACATACACAGTCTAGCCGAGCTGACCTGCTCTGCTGGGAAGGCCTGCCCTCCTTCCTGCCTCTTGGAATCCCCCTATTCCTTCCAGGCTCAGAACCAGTGCCCCCTCGTCCAGGAAGCCTGTCCTGACTGCTCCCCAAGCCCAGCTGTTGGTATATACCCCCTCTGGAAATGATTCCATATTTGATTTTCTGTGTGGATGGTGCTAACCTGTGGCAGAATGTCTGTTGGTCTCTACCACACATAGACACTCTCTCTCTCTCTCTCTCTCTCTCTCACACACACACACACACACACACACACATACACAGAATACTAGGCCTGTTTGGGGATCCCAGATGGGAATCCTACATGGGAGTAGGAATGCCAGGTTCTCAGAACAGTGAGGCCCTCCTACAACCTCCCTGCCGGCTGGGTAACTGGTGCCCCTGCCCCTGCCCACAGAGCCCACTGGTCATGGCAGAAATCTGGGAACAAAGTCCAACTCCATACACCTGAGGCTCCTCTGCTTGAGGGACGCAGACTTCCAGGTCACTAAGGATCTCCGGCCCAAAATTGCCTTCTGGGGACCACAGCTGGAGCGGCCACCTGGCAGGCATGTAGCTGGAGGGGATCCCTGGGGTGGAAGCGAGGACTGGACTACACTGGAAGGCCTCAAGTCCCTTTGGGCTTGGGGACAGCATGGGGCCAAACCCCCCATCCTACTTAGGAGGACGCTTTGGAGAAGAACCCTAAGGCAGGCAGTGGACCAACCCTTAGAGTAGGGGCTCTGAGTGGAGCAGCAAAGTCAGTGCCTCCAAATCCAGACCATGTCCCTCCCAAGCTGCCTCTGTCCTGCTGTCCTCACACAATGGCCATGAGAGCAAAATGACCACAGTCAAGGCCCTTCCCTCAGCACCTGGGCCCTTCTCCCCGGCCATAGCCTTCCACCACGACGGCCCTTCTCCCACTGGCCACTATGACCCTGCTGGGCTGGCTACCCATTGTCCTCTCCTCCCCATCCTCTCTCTCCTGTTAGAAGGTAAGCTCCGTGAGGGCAGGCACTGTCTCCTTTTGCTTCTCTTTATATCTCCAAGCTACTTGTATGTAGCTCACATACACCTACCCAGTCACCTGGAGTCTGGCCTCAGGTACTTCCCAGCTGTGTGACCCTACGAGAGTCACTTAACCTGTCTGCCTCAGTTTCCTTATCTGTAAAATGCAGATAATAATTGCTCCTACCTCCCAGGGGTTGTTGCAAGGGCCAAAGGAGGCAGTAACTGTAAAGCCCCTAACACAACACCAGCTAGTGTTATTGATTATATATCCTATGTTACAATACACACAAACCTGTTATCTACAGTAAGATACACCTACATGATGCTGTCCCTGTTACCAGTGTTGAAGGTCTTCATTCTAAATGTCCCTCCCAGCCCAGGACCTCCAGGAAGGGAGAGAAGTGTCCCCTCACCCTGCCACGCTAAGCCACCAATCCAGGGGACTTTTACCTGAAGCATTTCCACTCATCTGTAATCTGGTCCAATTTCGAAGCCCCCAGGAATGCAGAGCAGGCCAGGGAACCCATTGTGAGGTCCCTGCCAGGACTGCATTTTGTTTTCCGAGGGCCCTGGGATGACACCCCCACCCACACACACCCGAGGCGTCTCTGGTTACCAGAATTCTATTAGAGCAGAGAAAATTGCTGTGTTTTCAAAATAAAGCTACATGCGCCAGGCCATGGCTGCAAACACCACGCACCCCCAAGGTTCCTCCCCACCCAGTACTACGGCCTTTCATTTCTTTAATATAAACACAATCAGATGTGCAACATTCCTACAATATTTCCAAGACAGGGATGGAGAAAGCAAAGGCTTCTGGGGACAAAAAATCCACTTGTCCCCTCCCTTACCCTGGGAAGTGGGGGAAGGGGTGGAGAGGACTTCTGAAGCCAATGGGTGGGTGGGGGCACACCCACAGGCCTGTGGCTGCCCCGGAAACTGCCACAGCCACTGCTGCAGCTACTCCCAGAGAACTCATTCTCCACTGAGATGAAACAGGTAAGCAATCAACATTTAGTAAGCGCCTACTGTGTACAAGGCACTGTGCCAAACCCAGAAATGGAAAGCGGTAGTTCCAGAGCTGGAAGGGGCCTTTGAGGTCTGTAGTCCCGCCCAACCCCCCCTTCTCACAACAGAAGGAACCGAGGCCCAGCAGTTAGGTGACCAGTCCAAAACAGGGCCTTCCAGGTGTAGACCCCCTCTGAGTCACAGACTACCATGCTGAAAGTGAGAATGAAAGCCCCCTGAGGACAGGCACTACCTTTGCAGTGCCTAGCCCAGTGCCTGACATGCAGAAAAGAGTTAATTAGTGCCCACTAAGTGATGACTAATTTCCCAACTATCAGAGTCATCTCACAACAGAGCAGGCTGCCCTGGGAAGGGATGAGCTCCCCATCACTGGAGGTATGCTGGGGTTAAGAGCATAAAGTGTAGGCAGGACTCCAAACCCAATGAGATCTCACCCCTCCCAGAATACAGCACCCACTGGCATCAGACACACTTTACACCTCCTGCTTCTGCTGGAAGGAGTGATGGGGACTGGGCCAATGGAAAGCCTGAACAAAGCCCCCGGTCTGATCCTCTGGGGGAAACACATCAGTGAAGACTGACATTACATGCCTGGAGCCCCCCACCCACCCTCTCTTAGGCCCCTCCAAGATGTACAATGAATACAAGTAAGGACCAATGGCACAGAACACTCACCAGGGGTCCAGGTGGATCCCCTAGCCTAGGAAGGAAACCCCCATCAGACTCAGCAGCCTCTCATCTCCCCCCACCCCAGACTTGGGACCCCTTCATCCCACAGCCCCCACTTCTCCAGGGCTCCCAGTTGCTATCTCCTCTGCCCAGACCCCAGGTCATGGCAGGATGGATGGATTGGAGGATGTGGAGGGGTCCTTCCCAGGAATCCTGAAGGCGAAGGCCGGGCAGAAACAATCAGAACATCTCAGCCCTCGACAGCTGGCAGGGACCAGGAAAACCAGCCAACTCCTTCATTTCACAAGAGGGGAAACTGAGGGAGGCGTTCATGACCACCTAGGAAGCCCCATGACCAATTCTATCATCACAGAGGGGGTAGACTGAGGCTCAGCACTCAGAGTCCCTGACCTGAATTCAGGACTCTTCCCTTACAAGAGATTCTCTGGCTATAGCCCAGAGGAAAGGGACATGGGATGAAGAGACAGAAGGCATTCGCCTTGGCCACCAAACTGGACACAAGGCCAGTCAGCCTTTCCTTCTGTACCCTCACACCTTGGGAGAGGGAACCCACAAGAGATGGGGAATGATATCCCAGGATCCCCAGCTTTCGCTTGGTCCCCCAGATCTCACAGATGCTGCCTGGCCAGGGGAGGACAAGCAGACCAGCTATCTAAGCTCCGGGCACACCCGCATCCCCCCTCTCACCTTCTACATCCCTGTCGACTTAGGGGTGACCGTGTGTGAGTGGGTCACAACCCACCCCCATCCAAATGTCCCCGTTCCTGAGGCCACACTCACCGCCTTCCAAGGACCCCCCAGGTTTCTGTCCTCATACTTCTTTCCATTCACACACCCACCAACCCGATTCATAACATGCAACTGTTAGCAGCCAGCGTGTCTAAAGCACCTTCCATGGCCCAGGCCCGGTGCTGAGCGCTTTACAATCATGAACTCATTTTATCCTTCCAACAGCCCCAGGAGCCAGGTGCTCTTATACTTACAGCTGAGGAAACCAAGGCAAGCAGAGATTAAGTGACTTGCCCAGGGTCACACAGCCAGGAAGTATCTGCATTATTTATTATCACACTGATTGTGACAGCCTCCATGTCCTTCTGGATGAAATCCAGGAATGTGGATTCAGGTGATGCCCCTGAGCCCTCGCCCACCCCCAATGAGCTATGAAGTGCTATGGGAGTCTGAAGAAGATGCTGATTCTGGCCTGCCTGGAGACTGGTGCCAACTGCCAGGCACAGCCCTAATCAAAGTGGAAAGAAGGGGGCCATCCCCAGTGAGGCTGCCCTCCCAGCTCATCCTGAGAGTCTGGAATCCAGACCTGGAACTAATGAACTGGAGCCTCTTCTCCCCCCCCCCCCCCATCAGCATGAACACATCTGTCTGACTCACAGCGGACAAACAAGACAAAGAATTCAGAGCCCCAAACAACAGAGCGGACACTCACATGCTCTGGGAGAATCCGAGGAGAAGGGATGCTAGCCCCGGGCAGAGGACACCCCATCCCCTGCTGGGACCTCCCTCCCCAGAGGTGAGCCGGACGCCTGGCCGCCATGGCCAGCCCCTGTGGCCCCCCCCCACTGCCTGGCCCCCGCAGCCACCCCCTGCTACCTGGCCACCTTGGCCAACCACCCACTGCCTGGCCACCTCTGCCACCCCCCACAGTCCAGCCACCAAGCAGGGGTGCTCTGGAGGGCAGGCTTCAGCCACAGGCACCTCCCCCATCCCAAGCAGGACAGAAAGGAAAAATCCAAACAGCCCCTCCCCAGCCCCCCACCCTCCCAAGCCCAATCTCCCCCGTCTGGAGAAGCATAACTCACTCTCCAGCAAGTCTAAGCATGCGCCAGGCATGGCGAACACCGAGTTCCTACATCTGGACAGGCGGCTATGATTCACCAGAGGCTTCCCAATTACAGAGTAATCACCATCACTTAACACGGATAACACATACATTAAAGGAGGGGGACCCCAAACCCAGGGACGGTAGGTAACGCGTGAGACAGCAGCTCATTCCCAAACCAGCACCGCAATAAAGGCGAGCTGATCCCCATGGGCCCTGGGCTGCCACGACACCCAGAAGCTTCCCGAGGCCAGGGATGGCGTCCCCTGGAAATGGCAGGGCCCCTGGGGCTCTATTATTAATGACAGATCTGCAGATAGTCACTCGAGGACATGCTCCAAGGTAGGTCTGCACACGTTGTCTCCTCCCTCGTCGGACGGTGGGCTTCTTCCTTTCTACTCTGATCTCCAGTGCCTGCCACACTCAGCCAGTACTTCAGCACCTACTGTGTGCCGGGGATCCGGATCCCAAGACAGCTCCTGCCTCCAAGGAGCTCCCAGGCTTGACGAGGCAAACCATCCCCCATGTAAGGCTCCAGCGTGGGGGGTCCCGGGACAGCTTCTCGCAGGCCGTGGGAGGTACAGGGGAAAAGGGAAGGAGAGCAGCGTTTTGGGCATACAGTAAACACTTAATATGTGCTTGCTGATAGACTTTTAAATTATTATTAACAGTAACAATGGCTCCAGTTTCTCCAACAACAACATCAATGGATATACCGCCGGCCTTTAAAGGTGTTGGGTCTGAAATGTTTGCCTGCTGAAAGCCCCGTGGGATTATTTCAAAAGCAAACGGGATCATCCCCATTGTACAGATGGGAAATGGAAGCTCAGCTGTGCCCTTCTTCCCAGCAAGACACGACTCTCCACTTTGGAGCTTCAACCCGAGTCTTCTGGTTCCAGCCCTTTCCATTGCACCGCACTCGTCTCATCAGGGAAAAAAAGCCTTCCACAGCATCAGATAGCACTGTCCAGAACCACCCACCATGGTCTAACACCCATCTGGTGAACCCAACCGTCGCTTCAATTCCCCGTGTTCACAGCTTAGTTCCTTCATCTGTAATCAGAGGGAATCGATTCAGGACTTGGACACTCCGTGTTCGAATGTTCCCTCAAGTTCCAATGTTTGATACAACTGCTTTCATGACCCTTTCAGACATTCTCAGGACAATCTCATTTGATTGTCTATGAGGACAGGGGGTTAGGCTTTGGAAGAAGAGTGGGCCCCTCTGTTCTAAAGGCCCAATTAGGCTAATAAGGATGCGCCCCATCCCTTTGGCCCCCAAAGTTAACTAATACTCTGTCTCACTTCCAGTGAAAAGGCAAAGTACGTCATGTCCCTCAATGCCTATCTATAACTGGGAGGCTCAAGGAAGCCTTCCTGGAAGAGAAGGCGCTCAAGCAAGATCTTCAAGAGGTCTACAGGTCAAGATTCTAGGCATTTTTTGATAAGGGTAGGGAGCCATAACTGTGTCTTAGAGTATGATGAGGGCACCAGTGAGAGAGGACACGAGAACTCTCAGAATTACAGGGGACCCGGTGTAACCCACAGCCCCTAAAACAATCGCCCACTGAAGGTTATATCTCCTCTGGCTTGCCATAGCTCCAGGGATGGGGAACTCACTACCTCCTAAGGCTGCCCATTTTATCTGAATGTTAGGAAGGTGCTGGGAAGTTTTTCATTGTGGACCCAAGTCTTTAATTTATATGCAACTTAGAGGTCCTAGGGTAGGTTGGGAGCCTGAATCAGAGAAGCAGAGATTTAACACTGCAGGGTCAGCCTAGTCAAACCTCCTCATTTCACAGACGAGGAAACTGGGCCTTAGGGACTGTCAGGGATCCCAGGATCCCACACGGAGAAGTCTCCCTAAATACAAGACTAGCGCTCTATCCATTCTGCCATAAA
Source organism: Pseudochirops cupreus (assembly GCA_028627135.1). Taxonomy (NCBI): domain Eukaryota; kingdom Metazoa; phylum Chordata; class Mammalia; order Diprotodontia; family Pseudocheiridae; genus Pseudochirops; species Pseudochirops cupreus. The sequence goes on along the minus strand of CM053584.1, from coordinate 21,101,067 downwards.
GCCTGATGAGAAGAGGGCTTCGAACGCCAAGCTAAGGAACGCTCACTTTGTTCAGCCAATAATAGGGAGCCATCGATACTGGAGGAATTCTAGGGCCATGAGCTCCCTCCTTGAGGAAGGGGACAAGGCTCATTCGCTCCAGCCCCACAGCTTAACTCAGGGCCAGAAGAGTAAATATTTACTGAATGAATTGAATAAATGAATATTTTATAGCCCTCGACTTTTTTCTCACCACCTTTCCAAAGGAAACAAGCACCACCAGCCCCCTCCCCCTTTCTCATTTTCAGCTATACTAATATTTGCATTGCCCAGGTAGCCCCAAAGAACAGAAATGTCCTGCTAAAGGAGGCTGGAAAGAGTGAGCTGGAGTCCATCTGCGAGGTCTGCCCACCTCCCTGCAGGGTCCAGCCAAAGGGAAGGTCCTCCTGCCATCTAGCCAAGGCTCTGTCCAACAGTGAACAAAGAGGCCCTACCAAGGCCTCCCCAAAATAACCAACCACAAACGCAAAAATACATGTTCTAACCATCCCAGGGCAGGCGCTTAGACAACAGGAAAGGTAACGGGGGCCGGGGAAGTGAGCTTTGCAGTTTATTACTTATTATTATTATTATTTTGGCGGGGAGGGGGTAGGGAGAAGGGGAGAGAGTGGGAGGAGGCAGCACGAGGTGTGGCCTTGTTTCACGGCTTCCATGGGTCCCCCAAAGCTTGATGGGCATAAAGGATAACAGAATCCAATGGAGGATTGTGGAGGGAAGCAGGGAGAAATGAGCCAGTGTAGAAAAGCCAGAAAGTACCTGAGGAACTGAGCCGATAACTGGACGACTGACAGAAACCTCAGCAAACAAGCGGAACCTCTGGGAAGGCACAAGCAGGCTCAAATCGCACCCAGTGTCCAGGGCTATGAAAAGCTAAGGAGAAACACTTCCAGAAAAACCTTCCAGCAATAAGGCAGAAAGGGAAAATACAGGAAGCACTGACCGGTAATACCCTCTCCCCCTGCCTACGTACCCTTCTTTGCTACAGGCCTCGCTCGGTAGGGCCATCTACAACAGACTAGCTGGGGTCTCTTAACCCAGGGCCCATGAGACAAATTTTCTAATAAATTGATAATGGCATTTCATTATAACTTGTTTCTTTTTTTGGGACGCATTTACAAACACTATTCTGAGAGGGGGTCCCTAGGCTTCAGACTGACTGCCAAAGGGGTGCCTTGCACCAAAAAGGACCCTCAGCCCCAGATGAACCCTATTGTTCTCTGGTTTAAAAGTCCTACAACGTTCTAGCATTCTGTGCTCCAAGATCCATTCTGGCAGGGACAGCCCATTGTTCTAGCATTCTATGTTCCAAAGTCCTCTATTTGGTTATTCTATGATCTAAGTCTTCTCGGCTCCAGGGCTCTGTGGTTACATGCCGAACATATGCCTGTCCTGGGGGCTGATCCAAATCCACCACAACGGAACACAGAGATTTCCCCGTCTTCTCTCTGTCTGCCCACATCCCTACAATGAGGGTCTGACCACTTCCAGAACACATACCTTCACAGATGCCCTGCATGTCAGGGCAAAAACTGATCCCAAAGCTGCATTTAAGGGAAGAAAGAACCTCGTAAGCAGGATTTCAGCACACCCAGATGGCTGGGCCTTTGGAAGCAGGGCAACCCAAGGCCTATGTGGCCACCCCATCCCAGAGCCCCACAAGCAGGAACCAAAGCTGGCCTTTCTCCTTGTCTGTGGCCTGCAAGGGCCACCACTTGTACTCGTGCCAGCACTGACTGATGCCAGATTTCTAGTCCAGATGCTTCCAGTGACTATCCAGGCAGCCTTGGCAGGATCCCTGGCTTAGAATGAGGAGGGACCTCAGAAGTCTTCCAGTACAACCTTGTCACGGTCCATAAGAGGAGTCATAGGCTCGGAGTTAAGTGATCTGTCCACCAAGGTCACAAAAGGAGTAAATGTCAGAGATAGAATGGGGACCCACAGGCTCACTCCACAGCCAAGACACAGCCTAACTCTGCACTTAAAGCGCTTACCAGGGCCCCGGCACGGCAACAACAACATGGTAAGATGTGTCGGATGATGCTGAGAAATGGCATGCCTGGAGGCCTGGGGTCACTCTGGGCAGGAGGCAGGAGATCAGTGACTGGGATGGTGCCAGGCCCTGAAAGGACACCATGCAAGGGAAGAAGTGGGGAGAGGCTTAGCCTAGAGAAGGGAAGGCTCAGAGGGGCTGGTTAGCTGTCTCCGGGTGGAGATCAGACTGTGCTCTTGGCTTGGCCCCAAAGGTCAGAACCAGTGGGTCAAGCTGAAAAGGGGACAGAGGCAGGATGGCTTCCTAAAGCAGGACAGAAAGGGACAGACCAACAGACAGAGAAGGTGACACAGAGACAGAGGGGAAGGCACTTAGGAACAGCTAGGGCAGGGAGGTGGAGGAAGAAGACCATATGGTTCTTCTTTCCCCCAAGGTCAGAGGGCAAAGTTTCTGGGAAAACGGCTTTTCTTTATGGGATGTTACTGTTTAGTTTTTAAATATGATTATTTTGGGGGGATGAGAGAGGGGTTATTGTGTTGTGTGCGCACAGATTTTTTCATCCTCCCCGATTACCGTCAGGTTAATGCATTTTTAAAGGGAAGATTTTAACGTGCTCAATCGATCCCTTTCCTCCATCCACTGAGGCTGAGTCTGGAGGGGAGGAGGGGCCGTCAGCTGCAGAGGCGACCTGAGAACAGACCCTCCCAACCAGTGTTGCTGCCCTGAACCAGCAGACTTCCAAGGACCTTGAACCCTTCCTGTGTTCTCCTACCAAGGGCAATCTGAGTGGCTGCTCCCTCTCAATGTTTGTCCCCAATTAGGACTCATCTCTCACTCCACTGGGAGGGTCCAAGGCAAACAGAAGGGATATCCTGGAAGGATAAACACACAGGATTTATGAAAGAGACCTTCCTCAGAGCACTGGAAACAGAGGAACTGAGTTCAAATCCTGACTCTTACAATTAAGACCTCTGTGACCTTGGGCCAATCATTTTATGCCCTAGGACTTATTTTCCTATCTGTAAAATAAAGGGGCTGGGCCAGAAATCCCTTCCAGCAGTAAGAAGTCACAACTATGTGTCCTTAGGTTTGTGGGGTCTTCTTCTTCCTAAACCTCAGTTTCCCCATCTGTAAAATGAACGAGACAACTTGAGATCCTTTGCAGATGCAGGTCTATGAAAACTAGAATCTGAACACGGGTCTAACTCCAGATCTGGAGCTCCCCTCCCATGTAATCTGGGTCCAATCAGGGACAGTCAGAAAGCCAAGGGCCCCGCACTCGGCCCCTGTGTGGAGCGGCCTTCCCTCCTCTCCTCCACTCTTGCTTATTCTCCGTTCCCCCCCCTTCTCCTCCCCATTTCCCCTCCCCCGGCCCCCAACAGAGGCTTGGCTCGGTCTCAAGTGAAAATCCTCACCAGGGCTTAGCAGATGGGCCTTCCCAAAATATAGCGCATGAAGCTGGTTTCGTGACTAACAAAATATGCCAGTCAGGACAGCCTGATCCCCCCGTGCGATAACCATGACTGTTTTCAGGAACAGGATTTTACACGTTTCCCAGGATTGGCGGGGCAGCGGTAGCTGGCGGCCTGCCACCATGCCAGTGCCTGCATCTCTCCCTCCATGTGCGCTCCAAGGTGCTTGCAAGGGACCGTCCTAAGACCAGAGCTCTAGAGCTGGAAGGAACCTCAGAGGCCATCTTATCCAGCCCCCCAAAAGAGGGAAAAAGGGAAGGGAGGACAGAAGGAAGGAGGGAAAGATTTATTAAGTACCACCCATATGCCAGGCACTGTGCTAGGCACTGTTATCTTACTGGAGCCTGACAATAACTCTGAGAGGTAGGAACTATTTATTATAACTCCATTTTACAGCTGAGGAAACTGAGACAAAGAGGGATAAGTGACTTGCCCAAGGTCCCACAGCCAGTAACTATGGGAGCCAAATTTGAACTCCAGGCCCTGTGCTCTGTGCACTGTGGCATCCCCTAGTGGCCATGGAGAGATTGTCCATACCTTCAACCAAAGTCAGGAGCCTGACTTTCCTAAGTCAAGTTCTGTATCCCGAGCGGGAGGGACCTCAGGGATGATCCAGCCCAACCTTCATCTTACAGGTTGAGCAACTGAGGCTCTCTGAGAAAGGCTGAGTGGCAGGGGCTGGATTTGCCTCTTCCCAGGGCCAAGGTCTCACACTGTCCCTCCCCCCTTCTTATTATGCTCTAAGGGTCACAAAACTCCAGTCTTCCCAGCAGACCTGTAAGGCAAGAAGAAGCCCAAATACTACTATGCCCATTTCCCAGATGAGGACAAGTGACCTTCCCAAGCTAACACACAAGACCCCACTATCCACAGAGGCTCTGGGATTCAGTTCTACTTCTCAAAAAGCCAATCACTCCACTGAGCAAGACTTGCCACCTCTGAATACAGATGGTGAGAGTCATGGGTCATGCAGCAAACCCCCAGAGCAGATAAGTAGACTGAGGCAATCTGTTCCACACCGGGGAAGGCGCACCAGGGAACAACAGAGGACATATCTGCAGATCTGGAGACCCCCAGCAGTTCAGATTCGTCAGACCCCACCCTGTAGAACCATCCTGAGCTTCCCATGCAGTTCCGGGTTACCAGCTTGCAGGGGATGGTCGCAGGCAGGGTGGAAGATTGATCCCAACAGCTTCTCCTCCACCTAGCCCCCCAGTGCTCTCTGCATGACCTCAGGAATGCTATATATATACATATATATATATATATATATATATATATATATATATATATATATATATATATATATACACAAGCAGCTCTGGACGGACACACAGGCCCTCCCAAGCTCACACGCACACTCACATGGGCATCCGTGTGCATCCGTGCAGAGATGGAGTTCCAGACAGCTGTGCTCCCGGGGCAGAGACCTCAGCCTGGGACTGAACCTTCCCTCTCTCTCTCCCTTCCTTTCTTTCCTCTCCTTTCCTTCTGTCCTTCTACTTCTTCCTCCCTCCTCCAGTACCATAATTTCTAACTAAATCAACCTCTCCGAAGTCTTTTTTTTCATTCACTCTACTCACACATTTGGAAATGTGAATGAGCCCTTTGTGGAGGGTGGGGGAGAACAGAGAAGAAAGGCCCTCAAATGCTTAGGAGCAGACTAAGTACTTCTTCCAAGGGTGGAAGCTCACTCCAGTTCAAGAAATGCTTGCCAGGGCTTCTGCGTTGTTCCCTGGAGTAAGGAGACAGCTCTGGGTCTAGAGAGGATGAAGAATCCTGGCCTTGGAGTCAGGAGACACAGAACATGGGTGTGAATCCTGGCTGGGACCCTCTCTCTATGGCACTAGGGGAAGTTGCTTCATTTCTAGGGTATCTAAGGTGAGGCTGACTCACCCTAGGTCAGTGAGGCGGGCTGTGCTCTGCCACCCAGGCATCTGACCCACGTTGGCTGAGGCCTTCCCTGCACATGTCTGCTCATGGTCCAGGGAGACTGGGCTCCCTCTAGGCTAGGGCAGGGTCCAGTGTGGAACCAAGGCCTTCCTGGGGGTCTTTTTCCCCCCATGCTCTACTGCCTCCCCAAGGCATTCAACTAGATGCAAAACTGAGACAGGGTGTGTAGAAAGACCTTCATCTGGCCCTTCTGTGCTCTTAGGATGGAAATCTCCCCCTCAGAAGGAACCTCTGGCCAGCTCTACACCTCCTGCCCAGACTACTTCAAAAGAACACAGGACTACGGCCTCAAGGGGACCGTTGTACAGCCCTTTGGCCCAGCCAAATCCTCTGGCCCCCTCTCTTCCTACCCAAGCACTCGGGACCTGGCTCACAACTCCACGCGGGCACCTGCCAGCACTGGCCTCTGGACCACAGGGCACACCTCGGTCCCCCAGCAGTCAACATCACAGCTCTGCCCTGGGGCACAGTGACCTAAGCCCTGTTTGCTGGACAGTGGGGCATGTGTGCCAGCTAATGACTCTTTCTGTGGCCAAGCTCAGCCAGAGAATTAGCCAGGAAAGAGGGAGAAGATGAGGAGAAAAGGGAAGGTGAGGGGAGGGGGGGTAGCTGGGAAGAGAAGGAAGGAAAAGGAAAGATGCGGGGAGAAGAGGGTGACTAGGCACCCACCTTCCTTGGCCCTGGCTCAGAGGCACTTGGACGCTCTGGGGAAGTCTCTAAGGACGGCCCCAGGATGCGGCCTCTGAGACACATTCCAGCTCTGAACCTACAAGCCTACTGAGAGCAGAGGACCAAGATAAAACTAAGGGGAAATAGGGCAGCATGGGGGAAAGGTCACTGGGCAGCAGGCCCAGAGACCCGGGCTCGCATCCAAGCCCTGGCACAACCAACCCAGGCAACCTCGGCCAAGACCACTGACCTCTCCAGTCCTCCCATTCCACATCTGGAAATGTGGACTCAGCTTCCTCCCTGCCCTGCCATTCCAGTTCTAAGCTCCCTGCCATCCCACATTCTAAGCCCCCTTCCCTGCCATCCCATGTTCTAAGCTCCCCTTTAAAGAAATTCAACACAAGCATACCCTGTGCAGCCTCACTGGTGCTTCTGCCAAAAATTAGCCGAAATCCTGAGGGGGCAGGGGCACAGATATGTGCCAGCCTTGAGAAAGGAGCCTGACATTCCAGCAGGGGCATCATCCCAGGTATCTATGGCCCCTTCCTCAAAGTAACCTTGGGACAGAGATGGGGAAAACAGGGTGGTCCCACCAATGAGAGAAGAGCCTTGGGCTGAGCAGACTCAGGGGTTCGGGGACCAGGGGGAGAGAGAGGCATTTTGACCAGGCTGTGTGACTGAGTCTCCTTACTGATGGAGAGCGCCCACCCCCACTGCCCAGGCAGAACTACGTTAAGCCCCAGGACTAACTTTGTTCTGTAGCTACTCTTTACCACAAGCTGTGGGAGCTGGAAGGGCCTCTGACAGGCCACGGGACAGCAGGGAGCGTCACTGGCCTCGGCCCAGCTCCACGACATTCACTGTACCGAGAGGGAAAATGCCAGGCTGTGACCCGGCTGCAATTAGGACCCAGGTATCCTGACTGCCAGCAAGGCAGTTATGCCAACCTGACGCATCATGGCCATCACTTCCAGCAATTTTAGAGAGGACATCAATTATTCAGGAGGAAAACTGCCCTTCCCAGGCTGCCTCCTCCTCAAAAGGGGCACAAACACGGGAGTGTGACCCCAGAGAAAAGTTAATTATTCCTCTGGGGCCAGGGCTGGGCACTGTTCTGTAGGAAGGACGTTACCAAGCTGGAATGAATTCAAGAAAGCTACCTTGAGGGCAGTGAGGTTCAACACATACTCTGTGTTCTAAGACCCCTCTGAGCTCTGACATCCCCTGCTCTCAGGCCCCTCCCAGCCCTGACATCCTCTGTTCTAAGACCCCTCTGAGCTCTGACATCCCCTGTTCTCAGGCCCCTCCCAGTCCTGACATCCCCTGTTCTCAGGCCCCTCCCAGTCCTGACATCCCCTGTTCTCAGGCTCCTCCCAGTCCTGACATCCCCTGTTCTAAAGCCCCTCCCAGCTCTGACATTCCCTGTTCTAAGGTCCTGACCTCTGAGTCTTGGCTACCTCAAAGGAACAGAAGGGCTGCTGAGGTTTCAGGGACTGGAGCCCAGGCTGCCAAAATGAAGGGTTTCTGAACAGTTGATGTCACACACTGGAGGTGGTGGGGGTGGGGATCCCCTAAAGTACTTAGGAAGGTTGTTGTTCCACATTTAAGTCCCCTGAAATGGTGGCATAAGAGAAGGGCCCCTCCAGCCTGCCCTGAACTTGGTGACACAGGTGGCTTTGTTATGTAGTGACAAGCATAATGAACTAGGTCAAAAAAATAAAATAAAATGAATCAGACCTCCCCTCCCCCAAGGACTTTAGAGATTGACTAGTGCAATGCCTTTGTTTTACAAATGGGGAAACTGAGTCTCAGCAGCACAGTCAGCAAGAGCACTAGACCTGAAACCGAGGCTCCAATACATCCGGGCACCATGCCGGCCCCTCAAGTCTCTCCACGGTAGCTAACAGGTCCAAGTGGTCCCTCTGCCCTAACACCCCTGACTCCCCTCGCTTTATTTTCCACACAGTGTGAGGATACTGGAGTCACAAGACTTCGGTTCGAATATTACGTCGGAGCAGGTCATGGGACCCCAGTGGGTCTGTTTCTTCAGCTGTGAAATGGGAGCGTTGGCCTCAATGCTCATCCAGCACACACAATTAAGGGGAGAGGCCACAAGGCGCAGAGAAAAGAACACAAGACTTGGGGTTTGGCGATGGAAGCCCCCAGCCCCTATATAAACCCTTTTCTATGGCCCTTTGGGGAATCACCCGAGCCAGCATGACCCCGAGGGCAGCAGGGAAATGCCAGCTGACGGGCTCACTGCTATTGGTGTGGTCACTCAGGGCTCTAGCCCCGGGAGCCTAGGGAGGGGAGGGGCCACCCACGGAAAGGGGGACACTGGGATTCCCCTTCCAGGTGGGGATCTGTGATCCTGGCCAACACCTCCCCTCAGGGCAGGTGGGGAGAGGCTAGAAAATGGGAGGAAAAAACGTAACACGTATATTTTAGATCAAGGCTTTTCCTTCTGTTTTCTCTAGTGAAGAAAATGATCCAGGAATTGAGAAGGGGGTGCAAATGGCCATCACTGAGAAGGAAGCCCAAGCTGGGGAGGGGATGGTGATGGTGGGAGAGCCCCCAGCCAGCAGGGCAAGGAAATGGTGCAGATGGGAGGTTCCTGGACTTTAGAAAGGTCTCTCGTGTTGGTCTGGAGTGAAGGATAGAGAGAGGACAGCTGGGTGACAGGATTTAGTGGGGTTCAGATCTGGCTGAAAGCCTGGACCCAGACAACTGGCATCATGTGCCTGTACGTCAGCTTGGAAGGTCTCCAGTGGAGTGCCCCAGGGATCTGTGCTATTTAACAGTTTTATCATCCAGTCTGCCAGTGTCGGAACACTGATTGTACTGGATGAGAGTCAGGATCCATTGCAGAATATATGGACTAAAACCAGTCAGGTAACGTTTAGGAAGAGGAACAGGGACTAGACCCCAAGATCTGACTGGTATAGGGAACTCCCAGGTGAGGAAATTCCCTCCACCAATGCAGGCTGGCACTCTCTCTGCAATTTATAATCTCAGTGAACTGCCAAGAGCCCTGAGCAGGGTCCCAGTCAGCAGACCTGAGAGAGGCAAGAATATAATCCTCTGTCTCTCTGACTTGGAAGCTGGCTTTCCATCTAGCACATTCTGATGCCAGACAACATTTACAAGAAATAAATGTAAAGCCTTCACCTTAAGGTCCAAAAATACAATGTCCCGAGTAAAATTTGGTGGCGCAGTGAAAAGGCTTGGATTTCATGTCAAGGCCCAAACTGGGATCTTACTGAGAAGTTTATTAGAGTCACCTGGGAAGGCCATTTATCTGCCCCGTGCCCAGTTTCCTCAGAGGGGCTGTTATTTTCAGTAACTTCTAAGATTCCTCCTAGCTCTAAATCTATGACCCTATAAAAGGGGGTATGGGGAGCAGGGAAGGGAAGAAGATGTGGTTAAACAGCCATTTGTTTGAAAAAGATGCTTAGATTTTAATTTTAGATTGTCTGATAAAGAGGCTGGTTACTAAGTGGACTCCCAGTCGGTTAGCAGCCCTCATTGTGAGGGGGAGAGGCGGATGGTCAATAGCTCAGCATTAGGGAGTGGATGACTGTCCCCCTGGTTTCTACCACATGGAAATCCTGATTGATGTTCAACTGTGGGAAGGGACAAGCTGCATTCTGTATAGATGGAGTGGGTACCAGGGAAGATGAGAAGATCAACACCTCCCTTTCCCAACACTGAAACTGGCACTGGATTTAATTGGGCAGGTGGGCAGAGGACGCATTAAGGCCCAAACAGGGTGGCCGTCACTGTCTTCAAGCAGCTTTCCCTCTGATAACCAAACATGCAGTTCTACTTTAAGCAAATCCAACAGAGGAAAATGAGGTTTCCCCCAAATGGAGGAGAAACAGGACAGAGACCTCGGAGATGAATCATTCCTGACATTACTCAAGTTGACCACGGGATTCCTTTAAAATAACCAGCACCCCCAGCCCCAGGGGCCCTAAAATAGATCTCATCCAACTTGTCACTGCCTGATGTCTGATGCTGCTGTGTGTGCAGGAGGGGACGCCCCAAAGTGAGCCCCAGGACCCCTCCCTATGCCTGGAGGACTCAGAGAGGAGGACCAAGACCCCTCCCCAGCAGACCCATCTGAACATCTTTGCTGCGGAATGCAGCCGCTCCTTGGCGGCCAGAATCAGGGCTGGGAGCACAGAAAGGAGCCAGCTGGAGTGCCGCTGCCGCCTCATGAAATAATGAAATGCCGAACCAGCCCCTCCATCGGCTCCAGCCTCTCAGGTCACCTACCAGATTAGAAAGCCTGTTGCTAAGGCAACCATATCTTGCCAGTGCGAGCTGAACTTCCCCATAATTTTTAACCCTTTCTGGAGCCCAACAGGGGAGCAGCTGGGAAGGAGGCTACACCTCCCAAAACTTGGCCTGACTCCCGGCTGCAATTTCTCTACTGGCCGGGGCCCTCGAATTTTTTAACTAATTAATTAATCCAATAGAGGATGGGATATAGAATGTTATAACTGAGTAAGACCCGAGAGTGGGAGAATAAAAAACACAGAATGGGGGTGTGGGGGTGCCTTGGAGCAGAGAACGTCCGAGCTGGGAAGGCTCTTAGAACATCAGAACATCATAGAACGTCAGAGCAAGGAGGGCCCTTAGAACAGGGAATGTCCGAGCTGGGAAGGCTCTTAGAACATCAGAACATCATAGAACGTCAGAGCAGGGAGGGCCCTTAGAACAGGGAATGTCCGAGCTGGGAAGACTCTTAGAACATCAGAACATCATAGAACATCAGAGCAAGAAGGGCCCTTAGAACAGGGAATGTCAGAGCTGGGAAGGCTCTTAGAACACCAGAACATTATAGAACGCCAGAGCAAGGAGGGCCCTTAGAACAGGGAACGTCAGAGCTGGGAAGGATATTACAACATCAGAATGTCATAGAACATCAGAGCAAGGAGGGCCCTTAGAACAGGGAATGCTTGTGCTGGGAAGGATCTTAGAACATCAGAACACAGTAGAAGGTTAGAACAAGAAGGACCCTTAGAACAGGGAATGTCTGAGCTGGGAAGGCTCTCAGAGAACATTAGAGCACAATAGACTATCAGAGCAGGAAGGGTCCTTAGAACTGAGAACATTGGAAGTGGGAAGGATCTTAGAACCCAGTTATTAGAAATAGCCTAACTGGGCTCTCAGCAAAGTGTGCTAGGGCTGGCTGGGCCCTTGGAACGTGGAATGTCAGAGCTAGGAGGGACCTCACCGCTGAGCTCACTAAAATCCTCTATTTTTTTAAGGCCACACCATCGATTCAAGGCTGGCCTTCCTCAGTTCCACACAACTACCCAGAGACCATAACAATGCGGCAAACTTTTCGTTGCATCTGGCAAGCTGTCCCCAAAAGCGAGAGATGAATATGAAATGCAGACAAACAAAGGGGAGAGCTGGACTTTTACAGCCCTTCCCAGTCAGCCACGCGGCCTCGTCCTGCAGAATCCGGGCCTGTCCTTCTGTGGGGAACAGAAGGCTGCGTACTGAGCGTGCTCGGAGGGGGACAGATGGTTACAATTGTACCATCATTTTCCAGTTGTCTGAGAGGGGCCTCCTGCCAAACGACAAGTCTTTCCCCCGTCCCCCCAAAGCGTTGTCTCAGAGGCGGCGATGCCAGGCTCTGGAAGGGCTTCAGCCAGAGCAGCCCCAGCTCCCTCCGGCCCCCTCAGAGGCAGGGAGCAGTTGCTCAGCAGCCGAGCTCACACCCACCGTGTGGGAGAGCCCACCACCACTGGGAGGACTCTCAGTTCCTGGCCCTCTCTGGCCCAGTGTCTGCTACTCTCTTAGACTGGGACAAGCGGCTCTCCAGTGAGCTCCACCCGCATCCTGCAGAATTCCTTCTCAGGCATCTCACACATTGGGGGAGAGAGGCCAGGGAAAACTTTTGTGGGAGCAAAGCCGTGCTGGGCACAGGCAGCAGCAGGAGGGTGTCGATTTCCCAGCCCCCTCCCCGCTGCCCCTGCTGCCCACAATCTACTCAATCCCTCTCCCCTCCCTGGGGAGAAATCTTCATCTGGGCCATAGGTCACATCTGTGCCTGGGTAGCTTGGGTTTCAATAATCTCCCCCCAGAGAGGTGGGGGGAGGAGGTAAGCTTAAGGGGGCCGGAGTCCCCTGGGCCTGGCCAGAGCCCACAAGGGGGGGTAGATCCCAGGGAAGACAGGAAATAGGGTGAGGGGACCCCCAAGAAGCATGAAACTGGAGGGGTGGGGAGGGGGAAAGGAGGCAAGGAGGAGGTGAAAAGAACGTGGGGGGGAGAAAAGAAAGGTGGGGGAAAGGGGGGAGAGAGGGGAGAGATGAGGAGAAATTCAGATAGTAAGAGGAGACTGGAGGGGGCAGACAACGGGGAGGGAGAGAAAGACGGGAGAGAGGAGCAAAGGGGAAGAAGATGAGAAGGGAAGAAGGAGGGGCAGTGGGGGAAGCCCTGCCTCTCCCAGGACGCTGCTCCCTTTCTCCTCTCCCAAGGGGCTGCCTTGCTCAGGAGGCACTTGGCAATGCAGACCCCGAGGATGGAAGGCAGACAGCGGCTGGGCTCAGGGCAGCGGGATCCATCAACGTTTGGGGGCAGGAGAAGAGGGGCAGTGCCTGGGCCAAGCACCCTCAGAGCAGAGCTGCCAAGAGAGATAAAGCTGGGTGGCTACAGGAGGGGCACAGGGGAGCTAGGAACAGTCAATGAGGCCTTCTCAACCTTGGGCACACACACACAGGCCAGGCTGGGACAGCGGCAGGTGGCAGGGACTGGGGAGGCCACTGGGGACCGGGATCACTGGCTGCAGACTTCCTGGGGGTCTCGGTTACTTAAGGCTAGCAGAGGCGGATGGGCCATTGGGTGGGGATGCCCCGATGGCCCTTGGGAATATTGGGACTCAAGTCAATGACCATTTATGTGCTGGGACTGAGCAAGAGGTGAAGACCAAGGGCCTGCCTTCAAGGAATATGGGCTTCTCTCTTAAAGCTAGAAAGGAAGTCAGACGTGAATCCTGCCCTTTCTTGGGTCTTGGTAACCCCAGAATCTACCATGGTCTGGAACAAGTGAGTGAATAACTGAACTCCTGAAGGGCGGAACCTTTTGTCTGCCTCCTGGTAAGCCCAGGACTTGGCAGAATGGTTGGCATGTAGTGGACCTTTAAATAAAGGCTTGTTGACTGGCTCACCTCCTCATTTCAGACAGGTGAAGTGACCAAAAGGTAGGAGGACTTCCTTCACACACAGGTCAAGTGCAAAATCCCTTAGGTGGGCCTGGGAACGGACCGAGGGGAGCAGGAGAGCGGCAGCCCACTGGGCCAGGGCTATGAATGCCAGGCACCACTGACACTTCTCAGAGATTCAGAAATGTCTGACTGTCGCCAGTAACAGAACCTAGCACTCCCATCAGGCTCCTTGGTCCCAACGTCATCTGCTTCTATCCTCACAATGACCAGAGCAGAGGTGATGGCCCTCATTTCACAAATGAGAAACTGAGGCAAGAGGGGAAGGAAGAAGCAGCAGCTCACACCCTGCCTTCAAGGCCCACCATCAGGGCTGTTTCCACTCTTCCACCAGGTCCCTGCCCCTCTCGTCCTGACTCCTACCAATGGACCCTGCCTATCTCCGACTGGCAAATGTGGCCCAGTAAGCTATAAAGCGCCAGACAGATGTGCATCGCCAAGTGAAAGGACGACCCTTGTCTCCCTCAACTGCAGGCAGCTCTCCAAACTTTTATGAATGAACGAGGCTGGGAAGGGCTTTGTTACTGGGCTTTTCATGTGTGTCACTCTCATCTCCCCAACAATTAACTCCCAGGCAGCAAAGATAGTGTCTTATCTTTCCTGTCTCTCCACCCAAACTTTGGCAGGTGCGACGTACACAACACAGACACGTGCCTCCCCCCATCTCTCTCCCTCCTTTGTCTCTTTTCTCTCACTCCCCTTTTCTTTCTCTCTGTCCCCTTCTTCCCTCCCTAAACACACACACACACACACACACACACACACACACACACACACACACTCTCACTTTCAGGCTGAGGTTGGGTATAAAGTGTGCCTTTCGTTCAGGAAGTAGTTGGACCACATGGTTGCTGGGCCCCTTCCAAGTCTCCGCACTCTATGTGTGCCCTGACCCCTGGACATTTGGTTTCTGATCCCTCCTGCCTCTCTCCCCCACAATGAAATCACAGGGATGAGGGAGGGGACCCACTGACCATGATGGGGGCACTGAGGCCGCCCAAGGCTGGGGAGAACAGAGGTGACGCAGGGGCGGCAGCTCTGCCAGCAGCCACCACCCACGCAAGGGCAGTCACAGGGAAACTTTAGCAACCACACCAAGTGATCACACCTAGGCACGTTGGGGGATAAGGTTAACCTGCACTAAGACAGCACTGGGGAGAGACCCCCAGGGAGGCAGAGCTGTTCCGGGGTTGCCCGAGGGACTGAGGGGGCCGAGGACTGGAATTCTGGACCTGGGCCTCAGGTGCCATCAGTAAGCATTCAGGAACCACCTACTGTGTGCCAGGCACTGGGCCCCAAAGACAGAGTGAACCCATCTTTATGACAGCGAGAGCACATTATGAGAGGGACACAACGCGGGACGGCCAAAGTGTGGGCAATGTGTGTGCACATCTAGGGTGTGAATGTGGACTAATGTGCTGGCTGTGCTTGTGTGTGTGTATGTGTGTGAGAGAGAAAAAGAGAGAGGGAGAGAAGAGGGAGAGAGAGGGAGAGAGAGAAAGGGGGAGGAGAGAGAGAGAAAGAGAGAGAGAGGATGAGAGGGAGAGAGAGAAAGAGAAAGAGAGGGAAAGAGGGAAAGAGAAGAGAGAGAGAGAAAGGGAGAGAAGAGAGAGAAAGGGAGAGGAGAGGGAGAGAGGAAGAGGGGGAGAGAGAGAGAGAAAGGGGGAGGGGGGAGGAGGGAGGAAGAGAAAGAGACAGAGAGAGAAAGAGTGAAAGGGAGAGAGGGAAGAGAACCAGAGCATTTAAAGGCTGCGCAGCCCCAGCCCCAGCAAAGGACCTTGCCAACAGCAGGGGCTTAAGAAATGTTTGCTGAGGCCCGCCCGGTGCCAGGCTCTATCTAGAGAAATAATGGCTACACAGGCCCTGGAGGGTAGAGGGCCGAGGGGAGCTGCGCTGCGCTGATCCTGAGGCCCGAAGCCCGATTCTGGAGTATGGGGGGGGCTCAGGACGGGGCAGCGGTGGTGGGGGCAGTGACTCATCTAAGCCGCCCCCACAGAGAGGACCAGCTGCTCCCCCTGTGCACCTCAGAGCACAGGAATAATCTGGCTGGCATTCCTAGGAAATTCTGACCTGGAGGTTTACTGAACTCTGGCCAGGAAGAAACTCACGTTGGGCACAAATGGACCAACTGGACATTTAGTCAAGCACCTACTATGACACCAGGCACTGTGCCGAGCACACACTAGGGATACAAAAAGAAGGCAGCTCCTGGCCTCGAAGAGCTTCCAATCTCACAGACTAATGTTACAATCCAATGGGATAGCACTTGAATGGACATTCATTAAGGGCCTATGTGCCACCAAGCCCTGCCTTCAGGAAGCTCCCCATCTGCCCGGCTAATGCTTGCCCATTCCTGAGGGCATGCTGCAGCCCCAGAGGCCATCAAGGACAAGCCCCTCATTGTATGGCTAAGTCCCACTATTAAACACCTGAGGCAGCATTTGGACCCGGGTCCCCACTCCAGGACCTGGGCCAAAACCGGTACCAGACAGGGAATAGCTCTGACCAAGCCTTCTCATCATTTTGATTTTTAAGTAAAAACCCCTAGTTAAGTCTCTACCCCAATGGAGAACCCACAAAGCCTTGTCTGGTGCCAAAGGAAGGGCTGCAGTCAATAGAGATCAATGCATTTTGGCTGACTCAGTCATGATCCATTTCAATGATGGTTGGGTGAGAGTCTGCTGCCCAGGGCACCCTGAGGACACAGAACACAGGAGCTATGGATCCACCACAGCCCTCGGCCTACAGGAGCAGCCCAGTGTGTAGGGGGGCAAGACACTGTTAGCTACATGTATGTGCTCGTAGTAACCGCAAACACATATAAATGCAGGTTCACTATATGTATGTATGCATACATGCACAGAAATAAAATGGGTGACATTCTATGGGGAGGGAGGTAAGAGAAATACTGAAAGGCAGGGTTATGTGAGCCCCTAAAGGGAGATCTTGAGACGGTGTCTTCTGAGAGATCAGGGAAGGCTTTGAGGAGGAAGTGAAGCCCCGGCCGGCCTTCCCAGCGCCCACAGGAATCGGACACAGGAAGACACGGCCGGCAATGGCCCTGGGCTAAGGAGGAGGGAGGGGGCACAGGAAGGAGAAGGGCCCAGGACTGCTGACATGGGAGGAAAAATCAGGGCAAAAACTGGAAAACGGTAGGTCAGCACCAAGTCAGAGAGCCCGGGTGGACAGCACCCGCCTCTGGCCTTTGCTTGGGATGCAGGCGGGGAGACCCTGAGGATTCTGAGCAGAGAGGCTCAGGAGGGGGCAGTCACTGACCCCTCCAGCAGCATAGACTGCAGCTGAGATAAAGCCAGGACGTCTTCAATTCTTCCAAGATACTGAGGTTGTCCCCTTAACACCAGGGAGCCAGGACCCCAAAGGCATCTCTGGTCCTCGACTCTCCCACAGGGGGTCTGCGGGAGGCCTTGGTGGGAGCTGAATGAGCATTTACTGAGCCCTCCCTCGGGCGACGGAGAGAAAAGCAAGCCAAGCCTGCTCACAAGGAGCTCCTGTTCCAGGGGGGCTCTGGGAGCCCAAGGAGCCTGGCCTGAAGGAGAAGCTAAAGAAAGAGGCCGGGGGCAGGCAGACACTCACAAGGCTTCTTGGAAGCGGAAAGGCAGGGCGCTGCAGTGAGGCAAAGACAGGCAAATCTCAGGTTTACATTGGGATGAATGTTCTAACAATCAGAACTTTTCCAAAGGGAATGGGCTGTCTGGGGAGGTAGTGAGCTCCCCATCACTGGGGCCTTCAAGCAGCCCCAGAGGCTCACTTGTCAATGAAGTGACAGCATGGGCTGAGTGCACAGCCTGCAGCCCTTTCCTGTTCTATTAATTCTATTTTTAAAGAACACTGGCTGAAGTGGGGGACATGCCTTCCCACATCTCTACTCAGATGACAGGTGTGCGATATAGCACATAAGGCCCAACTTCTTTCAATGCATGGATTGGTTTTAGGGAACTGGCCTCGATCTTTTTCTGTTATAAAGACTGGCTCTCTGGGAGGGGATGGGGAAGAGTTACATTGGGGCCCTAGGGCAATGCATATAAACATTTACTTTAAAAATACCGCCTGAACTGAACAGTCTGTTGGATTGGAGTATCCTTGAGGAAAAACCAAAAATCGGGACACGGAAAATAAAAACAAGCTAAGGTTGTCAGCTGATGGTGCGTTTGAAGAAATCCTGGCATCGAGGGGGACGGGTGGGCAGGTGAGTGGTGGACTGTCAGGAAATTCTAAAAAACACACAGAAAAGGAGCTCCGTTTGCTTCCAAACAACCGTCTCTCATGTTTGCTGGTATTCTTTTAAATTAAAAAGAAGGAAATACCGGACTTCCCTGCCCAGAAAGGTGGTGGTCCCCAGGAGCAGCGGGAGTCAGACAGGCCAGTGACGGCCTCACATCAGCGCATCAGTGGGTGATGGGAGAAGGGGAGGGCTTTGGGACTGACAGAAATATAAAAAAAGGATAGATTTTCAAGGTGAATTCACACCAGGCCTGCCAACATCAGCCAGCCAGCCAGCCACAGGACCACCACCACCACCCCCCACAGTCTGCTGGGACCAGATGCTGCATCCCCGGAGAAGGACGGAGGGATTCCTCCAGGACACACACAATTTCTGACTGGAGAAGGACAAAATCAAAACAGGGAAGTGGGGAGAACAGGCTACAGTTCCTGGCTTGGCCAGAATGTCAACTCTGGAGAAACCAGGGAGAGGCCAAGGGGCAGCTGGCAGGAGAGCATCCTTCCCACTGTAGGCAGAGTATGTGGGCATGCCCGATAACAGCTTCAGATTTCAGCTCCTCTAAGGAATCCCAAGCCTGCCCCAGGTCCATAAGTGGATCGGCCTGAATCGCAACCCCTTCGTTTGGGGGGAAACTGAGGCACGCTAAGATGGGAAGGGACCTGACCAAGGTCTCAGAGCTCAGCGAAGAGCGGCGCCTGGATTGGAACCCAGGTTCTCTGATTCCACGCTTGGTGGCTCTTCCCACAGCACCAAGCTGGGTATCAGGAGCCTCCAGCACAGACCAGGGAGTGGGGTTTATTTAGTCAGCTTTAATTTATTTTCTTAAGCTGGGCAAACATTCGTGGCAGCATCTGCTGCGCAGGTGGCGTGTGGCGTGCGAGCACGGGGCGGCCTGTGCGTGTGTTGCTCAAACACTAACAACAACAAGACCTCACAGAGAATGCTCTAGGAGGACGCCAGCGCCTCAGACTTTGCCTCCTGGGTCTCAGTCTCCTCCTCTGTAAGAGATATGAAAGATGGACAGCTGGGTGGTACAGTGGATAGTGCACTATCCCTGGTGTCAGGAGGACCTGAGTCCAAATGTGGCCTCGCTTACTAGCTGTGTGACCCTGGCCCAGTCACTTAACCCTGAATGCCTCAAAAGAAAAAAAGAAAGAAAGAAAAAAGAAAGGTTCAGTCAGTCGGCTTCTAGGTTCTAAATTTATAATCCTTTAAATCCCTTTCAAGTCTGTTCTCTCTTGGGAGCCTCAACACCCTTACAGACAGCTAGAGGGGATAATCATACCCATTTCTCAGATAAGGAGAACAAAGACCCAGAGAGGTGAACAGACACAAATCCCAATGTGTGCGTCCCAGGCCAATTCCCAAGGACCACATGGGATGACCTCATTTTTGAGCCCAGAAAGGACCAAAATATTCCAGGTTTTGTAATAATTCCTCCAGAGCCAGCTAAGGGGACACAGTGGAATAACAGGGAAATCACGGGGCCGGATCAAAAAGCAGGGGGTTCTCGGTTCTGTGACTATTCACACCTGGCCTGAGTTTTGTCATCTGCAAATGGGGAGATGACCATCCCTGCCAGAGTCCCAGCGCCGAGTCACGTCCAGTAGAAATCCAGGGACGTCTTTTCACATCATCTCATGCTTTAAGAAGTTTAAAAGCTAAATGTGTAATCACTGAAAGCATAACTTTGCACAAAATTAAGGTATTTAGGGTAAGAAGGAAAGCAGGTGATTTGGAAAATATCTTTGCATCCAACCTCTCTGCTAAGAATTTACTCTCTAAGATGGAGAGAAAACAAATATATTTAAGACCAAAGGCAATGAAATCATGTGAACAGTTCTCAAAAGAGTGGCCAGCTATCAGCTCCCATGTGAACGCATGTCCCAAAACACTAGGGAGAGAAAGGAAGATAAATGGGGTTCCTCTCACGTCCTACAAGCTGACAAAGGTAACAACAGATGGGACTAGTCAGTGTTGGAAGACAGGGACACTGGTGCATTGTTGGTGATACTGTGAATTGGCCCAACCCTTCCAGAAAGCAAAGCCAAAGTCCACCGGTAGGCATATCACCACATACAGTAGGAGTTACATAAATGTTCCTTCCCTTTCCTTCCCCTTATCTTAAAACAAAATATAACAATAAAAATCTATTAAGCTAGAGTCAGGAAGACCCGAGTTCAAATCCAGCCTTAGACACTAGCTCTGTGACCCTGGGCAAGTCACATCACCTGTTTGCCTCAGTTTCCCCTCCAGGGCTGTTGTGAGCATCAAAAGCAATTATGTCAGTAAAGCACACAGTAGGCGCTACATAAATGTTATTTATCAAGAGGTGGTGAGGGGGGCAGCAAACAAACCGAGTGTCTATGGGACAGAGGGGCCTGTGTCCTGACCCGGGGTTACGTAAGCCGTAGGAATGGGGAGACCCTTCCAGGGAGAGGAAGGGGCTGCAGGTTCAGAACAGCCAGGCAGGAGAAGTGGACAACAAACCGGCGGCTTTATGGAGAACGCCCTGCCAGCCCCACCAGAGGAAGAGAGAGTATGATGTGTGCGTGTGCGTGCCTGTGTGCACGCATGTGTGCTGCAGCCACACCCACAGAACCCACACAGGTCCCGTGTGGTTCAGCTAACATCTGCAGCGCCCGTGTTGGGGGGAGGGGATCCCCAAAGTCCGCTGTCTAGGCAGGACAATCAGCATTGCACACAGGTTTCAGGAACATAAAAAGCCTTCAGATACACGGGGCTAAAACACAAAAATAGGTTAATATTTATTAAGTCCCCAGGGCAAACAGCCCCCCGCATGGTCGCTGGGGTCCTGGGAGAAGCTGTGTTTGGAGGGCTGATTCTCCAGCACGAGACAGAAGAGGAGGGTCCCAGAACCAGATGGGACTTTACAGAACCAGAAGGTGCCCTGCAGGGCACCTACAGACAGGGAAACTGAGGCCCAGGGAGGGGCCCTTGATTTCACAGACAGGGAAGCTGAGACCCAGGAGGGGCCCTTGGCTCCTGAGGCCAGACTCACACCCCCTGCCCCAACGGCCGGTCTTACTACATTGCACCCAGGAGGCCGCCCCTGCTCCGTGATGGGTGTGAGTTGCACAGGACCTGCCCGGAGGTCTGACACCCCACAGGTGCCTGGGCTCACCTGGATTGGAGATGGGGAAGGGGAGCTGCTCAAAGGTGCCGTTGGACGGCAGGCGCCATGCGGAGTGAAGCCGACCCTTCCTTTTTTGTTCTGTTTTTTCTTTCTCATGGGTCTCTCCATTCATTCTAACTCTTCTGTGCAACATGATCAATGTGAACATGTGTTCTGCAGGAATGTATGTGTAGAGCCCACGCCAGATTACAGGCCTCCTTGGGGGAGGGAGGGGGAGAAAACTGAAAACTTATGGAAACGAATGCGGAAAACTAAAAATAAACAAGGATTTTTTAAAAAGAAGAAGAAAGGTGCTGCCGGAGTCAGAGTCTACACTCCCAGGAGCATGTGAAAGCAGGCCTGCCAAGGACCACCCTGAGGGAAGGGGAAGAAGGCGACCAGGAGTAAAAGAATAAATGCGCATTTATTCAGTGCCTACTGCATGCCAAGCCTGAAACACGCAGAAATCTCTTCAGACGGTCTCTGCTCTCAGGGTGCGTCTTCCTCCAGCTGGAGAAAATACACAACTACAGGGCAGGGGCACAGCGACCCTGCAGACGGCAAGGCCCAGAGGGAGGGCACGAGTGGCATTTTCCACGTAAAGAAGGTTCTCAGAAATTAACTCACCTAGGGTCAGAGAGGCAAGATATGGGCCCCAGCCTTTCTGACCCCTTCCTCAGGGCAACATCTACAGGGACGATGAAGGATAAGGGCAGTCACACGGACAAGCGGAGGGAGGGGAGACCCAGAGATAAAGGGGCCAGCTGGAGGTCATCCAGAAAGCAAGGCAAGGTCCCTTCTGGCCAGCTGTTGTTACTGAGCATTTAACAACTGGCTCCAACGTTGCCCACCCACCCACACGTGTATAAATGTGCCCAGACATACACACACACACACACACACACACACACACACACACACACACACACACACACACACACGGTACACTCAAGCTTTGTCTGCATTAAGGTTTTTCTCCATTTTCTTAAGAACCAACAAAACAGTAATTCAAGCCTTCCTGGGAAGCATTAGCCCCTTACCAAGGAGTGAGTGCTCTCACTGGCCCCAGCACATCCCTCTCCTCAACCCCTGCTTTCAGTCTAAATCTATGACTCAGTTTCCTCATCTGTAAAATGAAGAATCATGGATTTAGATAGAGCTGGAAGGGTTCTCGGCCTGTTTTGTACAATGAAACCCTTCTCAGTGTAATGTTTTCAAATGTTTAAAAATATATAGCATCACAAAAGAAACCAATTAGATTGAAAATAGTTAAATGTTTTAAAATTAATTATTTTGATGAATTAATGAAATTTTAAAGCTGAGTTGAGAGGCCCCAAGCTGAGAACCACGGGTCCAGTCTGTTCTCTTCTTCATTCTGGAGATGGCCTCTGAGGGCCTTTCCACTACGGGCTTTCATTTTACAGATGAGGAGACTGAGGCTCGCCCATGAGGGAATTGGCTTGGCGGTGGTCACCCAGCCCACACAGGTCTGGCACCAGACCCCTCACAGGCACAGAGAGGAGGAGACCCATTGGTGTGCCCCTCCCACCCAGCACTGTGCCAGGTGCTGAGTGAACATTGGGTAGACAGAGGCCTGTTGACTCTCAGGCTGCTCTCTGGCCTGTCTGGCACTCTGAGCACCCTGCCAATCACAGGAGCCTCAGCATCTCTGTCGTTACCAAGGACAGCACAGGTCCCGAGCTAGGGGGAGATGCCCCAGAAGACTCGTCTCACAAATCCCTCCCTGCCCAGGTAGCAGGACTCCTGCTGGTCAGCTCTCCTAGAAGGTCAGTCTGGCCATCTTTACAGGAAGCCTCAAGTCCCTGGGTCAGCAGCAGCAGCCCAGCCCCTCCCAGGTGGGTCCTCTGGGAGCAGGAAGAGCAAGGCAAGCTCCAGGCTGGAATTTAGGGTCAGTGCCAAGGCTTCTCCAGAAGATTACAACACAGCATTTATATGGGGATTTAAGGTTAGCAAAGAGCTTCAACAGCTTATCTCTTCTCATCTCATCTCATGGTCTGGAGTCAGGAAGATAGACCTCAGACCCTTACTAGCTGTGTGACCCTGGGCAAGTCACTTAACCTGGCTGCCTCAGTTTCCTCCTCTGTACAAAGGGGATAAAAGCAATAGCAGGTACTTCACAGGATTGTTGTTTGTAAAGCGCTCTGTGAAACTGAAAACCCCACAGAAATGCTAACTGTTAAGTGTCTGATGAAGGATTTGAACTCAGGTCTTCTAACATTCTCATGAAGAATGAAAGACATTCAAAATACTGATTGTCCTAATGGCCAAATGAGAGATAGGTGGTACAAGTATTAATTATCCCCATTTCACAGATGGAAACTGAGCCCTAGAGAGGCTCGCCCCTCTCACTACTACCCCAACTACTCAGATTTGGAGGGGAGACGGAAACCCAGGCCTTCTTCCCAAGGGGCCACACCAAGCCACCCAGATCATGACACAATTAGCTAGAATGCCCCAACCTTAGAGGCAAAGAAGAATGAGAGCACCTGGGATCTAGTGACCTGGGTTTGAAGGTAACAGTTGGCTACCATCTTTAACATTTGTGAAGCACTGATATCTATTATCTCATCAATGAGGGCCATCTATGCCAAGCAAGAAGAAAGCTGGAACAGAGGGGCAGGGGCTTGCCCAAGGTCCCCCAGCCAGGACCAGGAGCCTCCACATTCATCCCACCTGCTCCCAAAACCTAAGGGCACTCACTCTTGGTCAATCCAGTCCTTCATGGATCAGTTAGCCGTGAAGCCTAAGGGAAGCCTGTCTATGATTCTTAGTAAATACAGTCAAGATGCTCCATCAATTATTGGGGACTCGAGGAGATGAGGAAGGAAGAGAGCAGGCTAATGAGATTACCTGGAATCTACCTGACTGTGTGAGAGGAAGAGAAGAGAGGGGGAGGGAGAAGGACAGACAGAGAGAGAGAGAGACAGGGAGGGAGAGAGAGACAGAGACAGAGAGACAGAGACAAAGAGAGACAGACAGAGAGACAGAGACAAAGAGAGAGAGACAGAGACAGAGAGAGACAGAGAGAGAGAGAGAGAGAGAGAGAGAGAAGGAAGGAAAGGAAGACCAAGAGGGAAAGGTCATTGCAATGGGCAAGGGACCCATTTGGGGCCACCCAGGTCAGGGCACTCTGTGACTTCGGTAAGATAAACTCGTGTCCAGGCGCCAGCTATCCCCCCCTTTGCTCCAACTGCCCAAGTCCCTGTGCTTTCAAGGCTGTGTCTGCTGTGTCCCGAGTCCTTCTAACTTCCTACACGTAACCAAATACATCTCTTCCAAAAACAGGGTATTTCAGTTGGTTAAGAATTGAATGACTGACTGACTGAAGGAATGAGCAAACAAGCAGGCGAATGACTGAAGGGTCCTTCCTGCCGGACCCTAGCTTGGAAGGGATAAATGACTTCTCTATTCACCAGTGAACACATGGGAAGATTTGGGGGCTGCCCCGCCACTAACCCTGTAACCCTGAGCAGATCCTCTGAGCAGATGACCTCCAGAGACCTCTTCTAACCCTACCCCTCCAGGATACCTTTAAAATGAGTGGACAGGGGAGAATAAGCTCTAAGCCCTCCCAGCTCTGCCATCCCCTGTTCTCAGGCCCCTCCCAGCTCTGCCATCCCCTGTTCTAAGACCCCTCCCAGCCCTGACATCCCCTGTTCTTAGGCCCTCCCAGCCCCGACATCCCCTGTTCTCAGGCCCTCCCAGCCCCGACACCCCCTGTTCTAAGACCCCTCCCAGCCCTGACATCCCCTGTTCTTAGGCCCTCCCAGCCCTGACATCCCCTGTTCTCAGGCCCCTCCCAGCTCTGACATCCCTTGTTCACTCAGGCCCCTCCCAGCCCTGACATCCCCTGTTCTCAGGCCCCTCCCAGCTCTGCCATCCCCTGTTCTCAGGCCCCTCCCAGCCCTGACACTCTTCATTCCAAGGGCCCTCCCAGTTCTAAGGCGACTTTTTGTTCTGACATTTAATATTCAAGCACTGGGGTCTCCAGATCTCAAATCTCACTGCTTCAGACGCCAAGCTGGGCCCCCCATTTCTAGAGTCCCAGCCCCACCCACAAGCCCCTCATGCCCAGCCCAGTGCCTTGCTGAAGAACATGTGGATAAGCTACAGCCCAGTGATTAATCCTGGCTCTCCAGAGGGTCCAGCCCTGCCCCCAGCCCCAGGGAGGGGAAGGGGAGTATCTGAGGCCTCAGAGCCCCCAGGGCTGCCCAGGGGGAAGGGTGGATGTGCTGGGGTGGGGCCCTTTATCTCTATCTCCACCAAACAGTGGGAAAGGGGGAGGGGAGGGGGAGGCAGCTGGTGGCTCCAAAGCAGCTGAAGGCTGGGCTGCCACAGCTGCACGTGCTCGTTCAGGAGGGCTGGGGGGGGGGGGAGCCTCTTTACCCAGGGCTCTAAACAGCTCTAAGGACCTTCAGACATTTCATTACACCCCAGATGGTCTGTGCCCCCACTGCACAGATGACAAGACTGAGGCAGAGACTGTGCCTGCAGCCCAAGCTCAGGCTCCCATGCTCTGC
>CM053584.1:20971144-21068315 GCA_028627135.1 Pseudochirops cupreus | reverse complement strand
CCCCTGTTGTAGGTCTCTCTTAGTCCTGACATCCCCTGTTCTAAGGCCCTCCCAGCCCTGACATCCCCTGTTCTAAGGCCCTCCCAGTCCTGACAGCCCCTGTTGTAGGTCTCTCTTAGCCCTGACATCCCCTGTTCTAGGGCCCTCTCAGCCCTGACATCCCCTGTTCTAGGGCCCTCCCAGCCCTGACATTTTCTGTCCATTCCAGTCCTGCCATTTTACATCCGAAGGTTCTGAACGATCAGTTGGTATCTGCCAGCTCTGACATTTTCAAACTCCAGGCCTTCCTGGAGGCTGATACCCCACCCCACATACCCATGATATTATTCTTTTCAAATACATAGAGCACCTTGTAATTCAAAAGCACCCAGCTGAGGGCAGGATTCTCACCAGCAGCCCTGCTCTCCCATTTGCCCAGCCCAAATCGCCCAACACCGGGCTAGGCACTCAGTAACAGGGACTTAAGAAATGCTGTCCATTTACAAAGTGACTCAAATCTAGGCAGGATCACTGGAACTGGGGGTCACAGGACCTGAGTTCATATCTCAGCTGTGGCACTCAAGGCCCCTCCCAGCTCCAGCTCTGCGATCTCTTTCTGAAGCTTGAAGTCAAGCACTCCCAGGACGCAGCAGGCGTGTTCCAGGAACCGTCCTCCACACAATCACTCTCACTAATCCCCCTCTCACTCCCATTTCTACTTCTTATTTTTTCTTTTTTGGGCTAAAATATCTCCCCCAGAGAAGAACTTAAATTTTGGAAGATTTTTTTTCCATGAAACTGAATTTACACATTTCTCCGACTTTCCAAACCACTCAGAATTAGGGGAACGGAAGGGGGAAAGGGAGAAAAAACCCACACGTCTGTTTCTATTTGAAACTGTCAAAATTAGCATTCAGTAATTAAAAATCACACCCTTTCTCTTAATAACCTAACCAGCATGATACAATCAGGTTGTGCCAACTCTTTAATCTAATTGACTAATTACAGATTTTAATTTAGTCAGTTACTGAACAACTGTTGACAATTTGTTTTCATTAGGGACAGAACAGGATAAATATTTAGGATTCCCACAGCAAAGACTCCAGCAAACAGCTCCCACCGTGACCCCCGTGGCAGGCCTCTCTCTGCTTGTCGTCAACAAGCGGCCCAAGGAAGGCGGAGAGTCTCCAAGAGCTTCTCCGCCGCTGCCACCAGCACCTGGAGGAGCTTTCCTGGAAAGGCTTTCCAACTCTGTGAGCCCCCACCAGCGGCTCCAGGGCTCCAGGGCCACAGGCCCGGCCCGTCAGCACAGGAAGAAAGCGTGAGGGATGCACACTCCACGCTGCTCCCCCCAGGAGGCCTGGACTTTTCCTTCTCTTTTCAAAGAGCAAGACCTGGTTCCCTCACTGAGGTGGGCTAAGCACACCCCTACATGCAAAAAGCACTGGAGCCATACGTGGTCCCATTCTCTCCAAGGGGGAGCCCGGACGGTAACATGTTTCCTTGGCTCTTCCAAGGTCACCAAGCTGTTTCATGCCAACAAACCCCTTCCCTGCCCCAGGAGGACCACCACCTTCACCATACAAGGAATAAAGTAGAGTTCAAAGACAGAGAAGAAGAGCTGCCGCCCCGGTGGGGAGAGAATTGAGTGCTGGTCTTGGGAGTCAAGAGCTGAGTTCAAATCCAGCCTTGGAAACTGACTAGCTATGGGATTCTGAGCAAGTCACATGACCTCTCCTGGCCTGGGTCTCCTCAAGATCCCCCACCCAGCTCTAAACTCCAGATCCAACAATCTTTTAATGGGTAATTGGGGTAGTGATTGACGTTGGGCCAGGATTCAAACCCAGAACCCCCTCTTCCACTGCCTCTCTTGAAGATCACACAGGCTGTTTTCCCAGAGTGCTAATAAGCGGTCACTACTATCTACACCATCGTCATCATCACAGCCACTCGGTCCCTCTGGTTTTCAGGCACTCTTTCTACTGGGATCACCTCACTGCGACCCTGTGCGGTGTGGGGGGCTGGAGGAGGAACCCCAACACAAAGAACACGGCAGGAAGGACATTTCGCCCAACTCCCTCCTTGTTTCATGACAAGTAAACTGAGGCTCAGTGGAGAAGTCACTGGGATCTGGGACCAGAAGCCAGCCCTCTGCTCCCTATCCCAGCCAAAGCTGCATGCATGGGGTACCTTGCACATCCTGTGCTCAAAGAACCCAGAGACCCTCTAAGCATGAGGAGCATTTTCTGAACTGGGCCTCCTTTGCTACCTCCTCCAAATCTGAGCTTCTGGAGCCCAGCAGCATTTCCTCCAGCCAGGCGTGTGACCCCCAGGCTCCCCACTTCCTCCACTTCTACCTTGGGAAGCTGCTCCTCATGCCCCCGAGATGTGAGCCAGCTTCAGGCAGACAGCCCCCCCTAGTCTGGTTCCCTGTCCCGAGGCTCTGACTCTGACCAGGACCACCCTGACCAGCCCCTCAGCATTCCAGAGAACAGAGTAACACAGAGTAACAGACGCCTCAGAAGGCAGCAAGCGACACTGCACTAGATTTAAGTTCATTTTCCATAGCTCGAGGTCAAAATTGAGTGGAGTTGTTCCGATGATCAAGTTTTCAGAAAATCCCCCTCCTCCATATTAGCCATTTGACAGAAATTCACTGCGGTATTTAAACTGGCAGCCATCACGGCTAACTCAAATTGTATTGGCTTCCCAGACGTGGAAACGCTCAAGTGTGATCATCAATTGGCCAATTCGGAGAGAGCTCGGCGGCTGAAATTCCCTGTCATGTTGTAAAATTCCCATCGCAGCTCCTCGGCTTGGGAGAGCCCCCACAGAGCCAGTGATAAGGGTAGGGTGGAGCAGGGGGACAAAGCCACTCCCCTGGATCCAGCACACTAAGGTGGGAGCCCAGCCAAGGCCACTCCCCCAGATCCAACAGGCCAAGGTGAACCCCCATAGAGCCTGCCACCAGCGAGGGGCAGAGTAGCCATCCTACATCAGAGGGGGCCAGCCCACAGAAGCCTTCAAGAGACAAGCAGAAAACAGAGACAGAAAGAGAATCAGAAGGGAGAGAAAAGGAGCGAGATGGGAGTGAAAGGAGAAAG
This sequence comes from Pseudochirops cupreus, assembly GCA_028627135.1. Lineage (NCBI taxonomy): Eukaryota > Metazoa > Chordata > Mammalia > Diprotodontia > Pseudocheiridae > Pseudochirops > Pseudochirops cupreus. The sequence continues at coordinate 21,065,232 of CM053584.1, read as the reverse complement.
GCAAGAGGAAAGACACAGGGGCGAGAAGACAGACAGACCCGTGCTGGGACAGCAGGCGCAGCAGGGACCCTGGGGTCTCAGGGGGCCAGGTCTGGGGTCTCAGGCTGGAGTTTCCACCTCCCTCCCTGGCAGCAGAAACAGGAAGCTGGGCCTGCCCAGCCTGCCCCAAACAGCCCGGAGGCTGCCGGCAGAAAGGCAACCCCCTAGAGAGAAAAATCAGCAGTGGGGGCCACGGGGCGCACCCCACACCTGACGACAACAATGGAAAACGGCCTGTCTTGTTGTTTGTTTGTCTGAAAACCAGATCAACAGCCTAGAACTCAGTGCTGGCCGAGCCAGGGCCGACAGCCCTTCAGCTCGGTCTGGGGCACACTGAGCCTTTTTTTTTCCAGCCTGGCCCAGGGGGATTGGTTTTGCTTCACTATATACATCGAGGACATTAGAGCGGTTTTTTCTTGCTTTCTCCATGGGAGTTGGGGAGGGAGTGAAGGGAGGAGGGAAAGTAGGCAGAGTTTTGCTTTTTTAGAAAAACAAAATAAAAGAGACGAGCTCAAAAACCCCACAATTCTGTTAGCTGGTTAGCTAGATGAAAGCTGGACCTCTCGGCCTCAGTTTCCCCAGCTGTATAACTGGGAAGACAGTCTTACCTAGCAAATGGAAACCCTGCCGAGGAGCCGGCGAGATACCAGGTACAATAATCCTCAGGAAGAAGTCTTGAGCTTCCTGAGGGCTGGGGGAGTGAGTGCCAGTCCCCCCACCCCTAAGGGCAGTGCCAGGCCCACGGGTGTTCAGGCGGCCACTCCTGGCCGCATACCTCCAGTCCTAGGACCCTGCCCTCCCAGACACAAACCCAAACTCCCCAGGCTGACATCGAGGCCCCTCAGCTAACACTCAGCTCCTTCCTGCACGCTCGCCTCAGAACCATCTCCCCCATGAAAAATCCCCCAGGGAAGTCTGTTCTTTCTCAAATATGCCAGCGGCTCTCCTGCCTCTGCCCCCATCACACTCTGCATGGACTGGAAGCTCCCAGTGGGCCAGCAGCTGCAGTTCATCCCAATTAAACATTAATTCATTTTCAGAGTCACTGGCCACCTGCCCTGTTTCCTGGAAACACCAGGGGAGAGTCTATTAGCTAGCTCCTGCTTCACACCCCAGCTTTGTGTGAGGTCATCCAACTTCGGGCCATATCTGTGGTCAAAGCTCAACTCTACAACTCCTACCTCCGTGCCTTTACAGAGGTTGTGCCCCCTCCTGGGACTGCACTCCCTCCTCACCTTCCACTTCCAGCATCCCTCCCTGCTGGCAAACCCCCTCAGGTCAAGCCCTATTGCCACATGAAGCCTCCCCTCCCCATTACCTTAAATGTATTTTGTATGTGTAATACGTAAGGTCAGCAACCATCTCTGCAGCCCCAGGCCCAGAACAAGGTGAAGGCTTAATAAAGCTTGTGGATTGGATGATAGGATGCTGGGGAACAGAAGCCCAGGACAGCAGGTTATGACACTGTGTGTTTAGTCTCTTATCTCCAGGCCTACAACACAGTAGGTGCTTGATAAATGCTTACTGGCTGAAAGCAGGCAAGAAGTCAGAGGCACATGCCTGCCCATTGCCAAGACCGGGAACTCAGATGAGATGGGGCCCAGCAGCCTGAGGAAGCCGGGCACACCTCGACCCACTGACCAAACTGGGCTCTCCTACTAGAACCTGCCGAAGCAAAACTAAACTCAGCCAGGAGTGTGTGTAAGGGAAAGTACCCGTGAACCCAGTAAAGCCTGGGGTTTTAAAGGAAATCTAAGAAAAAGTTCATTTATAGCATCCGCCTACACAGTCTGGGAGGGCAGAGAGGCCTCCCCACCCCATTCCCCTCCGAGGAGGGCCCAACAAACACAGAATTCATTCATTCATTCATTCAAGAAGGCTTGCGGGGGTCCCAAGGGCCCCCACCCATGCAGGCCGTGGGAGTAATCCTGAAAGTGAAAACTGCAGCAACACCCCAGACGCACACAATGTGGACAGATGGGAGGTCAGCAGATCTGTCACTCAATGAGAATGCTGGGCCCCAAGCTAGGCCCTAGGCCCCAGGGGAGACAGAGATTAAAAAAAAAAAAGCTGCCCTGGGGAGCTCCCCCAGGCTGAGGAGAGGCCCAGAGAGTGACCAACCAATATCGGGGTCAGGGTGGTGGCTGAATATCCAATCATTCAAATGGCACTTTACCCAGTGCTAAGACTGAGCAGAGAGGGGGCCCCCTGAAGCTAGGTGCTTTGGGGGGAGGGGGGAGGAGTGCGAATACTGCCTCCAACCCCCTCCCCAAAAGAAGGTCAGGGGCTGGTTCTGCCTGGTGTCCATCCCCAGCCCCAGGCTCAGTCGTGCCAGGGGCGGGCCCCAAGCCTTCCTTCTCCCTAAGAACCTTGGATTCGGTGACCTGGCCTCCCCACCCGCCTCTTAATCAAAGGTGGCTGAATGAACAAATTGCCCTACTCTCGAGGGACACGAGTCTCACCAATGAGCTAGAATTTGTCTAGAATTAAGCACACTGCTAGGCCCGGAAGATGGGACCTCCTTTGATGGGACCTTAGAGAGCAGCGTGTCCCACTTCCCTTGTGGTACAGCCAAGGAAATTAAGTCATCAGGCTATAGATGATGCAGGTGGGACTTGAACTCAGGTCCTCCAACCACAACTCCAGTGTTCTTTCCACTGTTCAACACTGCCTCCCTAGGGCAGGAAGAATCCCTTTATTTAAAGGGAAAAAAACCCATTGCAAGAAATAAATCGTTTGGATTTTTTTAAAATTCCTGTAAGCACTGATGATTAGCCCATTAGGATTTGCCCCAGACCCTACCCAGAGCCCCTCTCCTTTTCCCACTGGCTCCTTCCCCTGTTGGCCAACCAGTGGTCCTGGATCCCAGAGCAGCCTTTCTGGAGTACCCTCTGCCTCTCCCATCTCTCTCCTCCCCTTCTGGACAAAGCATCCTAAGCCTGCTGCTGCTGCTTCCAGCTCATGACTTCTCCCTTCCCCTCCCCCTTCTCACTGATACTCAGCACTCCGCACACAGTAGGACCGTAATACATCAACTTGGGTGATGGATTCCATTCCACACCCCCCACACCTCTCCAATGAGAGTGCTATCTCCAAGGCCCACCAACGGCCACCTCTTCCTAATCACCAAATGCGCCACCCTCTGGGGTCTGATTCATCATGACCCCCTCAACAACCATCCCTCTCTCCCCTCCTAGCTCCCCCGTCTCTTTCCAGCTCCTTAACGGTGGACTTCCCTGGCCATCCCCCATTCTTGGCCCTCTCAAATGGAACAGGAAGAGACTTTGGGCCTGACTTTAGGAGGCTCCACTTTACTAAAACAAATTCTCTGTGTGACCTTGGAGAAGTCATTTGCCCTTTCAATTCAACCACCATTTATCAAGTTAGGGGGCAGGGGGAAGGGACCACATTTTACAGATGAAGAAACCTAGAGCTGTTACAGACAAAGGGCCCTGTCAACCTCAAAATGCTACAGAGACGTGGATTGTTTCTCTCTTGACAAGCTTACATTCTACTGGACTCTGGAGTTCTCATCTGTAAAATGGGGAAGTGACCAGTGACCCTTCTCTCCAGGTGTCAGTTGAAGGAAAAGCTCTTTGTAAACTGCAAAGTCGAGTTAGAAGCACCACCATCAATGCATGCTGGGGATGGACAGACAGGAAATTATTGGAGAAATGAAGTCCTGTGTGACAGAGGGCAGAACAGCTTGGGGCGGGGTAGGGTGGGGCAGGGTGGAGCAGGGCAGGATTCCCAAGAAGAGGAGGCCTTTCTGCACACAAACCCACACCCAGCCTGGTGGTGACTTTACTAGGGCCCCAGGAGGACCAGAAGAGGCCCCCACACCCCGAGGGGATGCCCATCTACGGGGCTGGTTCCAGCTTTGTTTCTCTGACACACCTGGGTTTGGGACCCTTCCTTACACAGATTAAAGTGGTCACTTTTACTGGCTATGGGGCTGAAGCCCCATGATTCCACTTGGGGATAGTGAGGCCCATTGATTTAGGGCTAGGAAGGGGCCCCAGAAGCCGCATAGTCCAACTGCCTCATCTTACAGATGAAGGGACTTGTCCGGGGGTGACTGACTGACTACTAAGAATAAAGTCATGACTTGAACCCAGGCCCTCTGATTTCAATTCCTGGCCTCTTTCTGCTCCACAGCACAGGTGAAACTTGGCTTCCTTCCCCCAAGTTACAAAGACTTACCCACCTGGGTTTGTCTTACATCAGCTTTAAGCCACAGGTAGCAGAGAACTCTAAAGAATCAGCTCCTGCACTGGAGCCATTGTTTTAGAATTATTACGGAGCAATAAAGATTTGATTTTTCTATAGTTACTAGGAGGCTGTGGCTTGGGCTAACTTGTTCTCTTAAGGGACATAAGTCCTCATTAAGGTATGCTGTTTGTCCATATGTACACCCCTCCCGTTATCAGCCCCCCTAAAAAAATAAAAGCTCACCCACAAACCTGTGGGCCACTGTAAGAATTCCCCAGAGTCCTAAGCTCCAGAGAGCAGGGGGCCACCTGGTTTAGCATAACTGTAAGCGACAACATTCTCTACTTCTGCTCATGTACCCCCAGCCACAGGGAACTCACCACCTCCCCCAGTATCACTGGGTTTCCACCTCGGTTGTGGCCCTGTCGGAATCTGCTGCCTCCCTTCGCCCCAACACTCATGTTAGGAACACGTCCATTGCCTAAAAGAGCCGTGTGCCCGTGGGTACACAGTGCCCAGGGAGTGGCTCCAGCCAAGTTCGCAAGTGATTAACTAACAAAGATGGTATTCATCAGACAGAAGGGAGGGCCAAGCCCCACTCCACGCTGCCGCTGCTGCCGCTGCTGGCCTGGAAGGCCAAGTGACCCTTTGCCAAGATGGGCTTGTTTGGGTTTGGGCAAAAGTGATCCCAATTTAGGGTCTTGTCTCCACTTGAAACCTATTGAGTGAACCACAGGGCCTGGGCACTGGCGATTTCAGATGCTGGCTAGGCTTTTAGCGCTAATTAGCCACAGTTCAAGAAGTCTGGCAGCCCTGGGGTAAACAAGCCAGCTTGCAGGAGACCAGGGAGAGAAATGCAACAGAAAATGCATGTTTGGGGGCTTTTTTCCACCAGACTCAAAAAAGTTTTTAAAAAATTAAATTAAAGCAACAGAGGTGCCAGTGAGGGCCTGCAAGGGCTCAACCTGCCCCTCCCTCCAGCCCCTGGACACGGGGCCACGTCAACCCACTCCTCTAACTGTCCCTTCTATCCTGCCCACTCTTCCCCTCCCTCCTCCTCCACCCAGTTCTGCCAACTGGGACCCCACCTGGCAAAACATCCACTTAGCACATTTTACTGATGAGGAAACTGAGGCCCAGAGACCCACGCACTCAGGCTGTCAACCAGAAGGGAATCCAGAGGCATCTGATTTGGTCTGTGTCCAAGGTCACACAGCCACTAAGGACCAGAAGGGGATCTGAGCAGAGGCCCTCCCACATCTGGGCCCCTCCACTGCCTTCGAGATGGCAGGAGCAGCCTCAGACCTGCCTGAGGAATCGAGGTCCAACTCCCTTCATTTTAGCGGTGAGCAGACAAGAGAAAAGACTGCTCTTCATTCAATGTCGCAAGTCCATTCTTTATTGTGACCAGGAGGGGAGTCTACTCTCACTGTTCTCTCAGTGGATGGCAGCAACAAAAGGATCCTGGACAGGTCACACCAGCTGCCAGATCCACTCTGCAAACCCTGTAGGGAACGTGGGAGGGAGACCCGGAGCCAAACGGGCCTGGGCCTCTTCTCCTGAACCAAATCCCTTCTGTTATGGAGGTCCCAGAATGACACCAAGTGTCGTTAGTGGTCATCCTGCCCAGCTCTTTCTTTTTACAGAGAGGGAAACTGAGGCCCAGAAAGAAATTTCTGGCCACCTAGTGAGAAGGGGTAGAGCCAGGGCTCTCTCACTAGTGCAACCCCTGCATCACTGTGGGACGCAGCTCCCTGGCTTCTAACGTTGGACAACAGCAACAACAGTGATGATGAGAATAACGCCAGCCATCCCGATGAGGGGTCAAGGAGTCTGACAAGGTCAAGGGACCTTCTCTGCCTCTCAGTTTTCCTATAACACCAACTCAGACCTGCCTGGGCATCGCCGGGGACCTCAACGGAGCCTCGTCCAGCCTGGCCCCTCACAGAGGGAGGAAAGCTAAGGTTCTAAGTCAGGAAGCAAGCTGGCCAGGGTGACAAACCCCTCAGGAGCTGGGACTAGAACCCAGGCTCCCCTACTCGGACCAGAGCCTCCACCACACCCCCACACACCGCTTTCTGCCCGGAGCCCATGCTGAGCAAGCAAGGCACTAGTCATGGCACTTGGGAGGGAGCTGATCGGAGAGGGGGGAGGAAAGGGGAGATGGCGACGGGGGGAGGGAGAGACAGGGTGGAGGGAGGAGGCGAGATGGAGGGCGGACACACAGGCTCCCTGCCCTCAAGGATCTTACATTCTCTTCCACAGAGGAGGAAACCAGATCAGTGAACTCACATTAGCCAACTTGCTGGGTGAGCTGAAGCAAATTGCCTAATGTGAGTTAACTGTTCTAGTTATTGGAATTCAGTCTTCGAACCCCCGGCCGGGCCGGGCCAGCCCTCTGTGCCAGCCGGGCCAGCCCTCCGTGCCAGCCCTCTGTGCCAGCCGGGCCAGCCCTCCGTGCCAGAGCTGCTTCCTGCTCAGCGGCTTCTCTCCAGACCACGGCTTACGCGATCGGCCAGTCTCTACTGAAAACCTTCTAGGGTGCAAGGCCCTTGAGGAGCTCACGGTTGGGAAAGTGAGACTCACACACACAACAGGGGAGTGATCACTGACACAACAAACCATTTGTGTGAAAAATGCCAGATGAGTCAGACAGACGATGTCAGGACGAGATGGGGACTGGAATGGCCAAGGAAGAAGGAAGGCATCATGGCAGCGGGGAGGCTCGTGCTGGACCTTGAACGCCGATCAGGAGGGCAGGGACGAAGGAGGAGGGAGAGGGGGGACCGGTCCAAGGCCAAGCTCAGATGGTGGAGGCAGGAGATAGGAAAGGGAGGGGAGAGAGGAGGCTCTGTATCAAAGCATAGATGGGGACAGAACCACAACCTTAGAGGTGCAACAGACCTCAGGGCACCTGTGGCCCAAAGAGGACCAGGAGGGAAATCCCCTCCTGTGGCCAACCCGTGCTCAGCCAGGGGCCACAAGCTGAACCAAATCACAGCCTCAGGGCCTCTGTCCCATAGACATGATAGGGAAGCACCCTAAGGACTCTGAACTAGGAGGAAAAAGGTATTTTGCGGAAGACTCTCCTGGTGAGTTGGTTCAGAAATGGTGGATGTTAAGGGTCCACTATGGCAAGACCCTGAAATGGTGAGAGCAGACAAGGGCAAGGCTGGCTTTCAAGGAGTCCCCCTCCCTTTCTACCCACACCACTGGCCTGTCGCCACATCCTGCCCCACAAATCCTCAGACAAGTCCAGTCTTTATTCTTTGGCCCCCAAATCAGTGCCTCTTTCAGCTGTATTTCATTTGTTCCTTCCCAGCCTTTTCCACCCATTCGATAAACATTTCTGACATACCTCCTCCATGTAAGGGACACAGTTTTTTGGATTATCTCCAAATTATCTTGTCTACATTCTGTGTGTATGTTGTCTCCTCTATTGGACTATAAGTTCCTTGAGGGCAGGGACTATCTTTTGTCTTTTTTTGGGGGGGGGGTGAGGCAGTTAAGTGGTGGTTAAGTGACTTACCCAGGATCACATAGCTAGTAAGTGTTAAGTGTGTGAAACCAGATTTGAACTCAGGTCCTCCTGACTCCAGAGCCTAGCTGCCCTTATCTTTTGTCTTTCTTTGTATTCCCAGTGCTTGCAACATAGTAGGAGTTAGTAAATGCTGATGGCTTGACTTGACGTGGCCAGGCCCACCATGGAGGCGATGGATGGCCTACAGTTATCTCTGGCCCTCATCACTGCCCAAAAGGGGAACTGTGCTGGAGAATGACTCAGAGTTCTGGGAAGTGGAACTCTTCACAGCAGAGTGTTCTCTCTGCCCCTTACTCGGGCTTGGGAAATGGGGGCTTTTGCATTCCTCATTTGTAACATCTCTTAAGGTCTCTTCCAGGACTGACATTCTGATTCTATAACCTAGCAAACTCACTCGGCTGCCATTTTATTTCAACATGGCAGCTGGGACCACACAGCAAACAAGGTTTGTACCTTTACCCACCAGTCTCATAATGCTTTTAGTCAAAAGTTAGACACAGATCCAAAGTACCTAGACACTGACTGCTTTTACACCAAGAGACTCACATTCATTAGGATGTGTCCTCAGAAACCACCACAGACTTGAAGTCAACAAACCCAGAGATCCTCCAACTTTGAGGGTCTAGGAGAAGATACTCAAAATACAGAACCAAGTGGGAGAACAGCTCAGGCAGATTAATCAGCCAGGACTCCTTGGCTTTCCCTGCTCACACTCTCCAGCCACAATAGCCCAAAACAACCAGTATCACCGATAAACCCAAGGTTTTCCCAAAAGAACCACAGTCCAGTTTGACCAGTCCCACATCAGCCTTTTCACCACCAAAAACTGACTTCACTCACTCTCTTGCCTGTCCCAAGAAGAAATAAGCAGAAGATTCCAATTCACTCCAAGAAAAACACACACACACACACACACACACACACACACACACACACGCACGCACGCACGCACACGCACGCATGCACACACATACGCACTCTTTCTCTCTCCAAACACAGACTCCAGAAAACTCATCCAGTTAGCCTCATGCCTCCCTGGCCCAATCTCATCCCAGAACATTGCTCATAACCAATGGCATGTCACCACTTGCCAGAAAGTCTGTTTGGAGACAGAAGGACTCTCCATGAAAGAGTCTGAGCTACCCCAGTACTGGACCCTGGCTCTTTCTCTGGATGCCTCTGCCCACAGCCACAGCTTTAGCTTCCTGGAGACCCAGCAGACAGGAAGTCGAGAGTGGCCACTGGAAAGATGGCCCTCTCCTCTCCACCAAGTCTTCCCTGCTACAGCCATTCACCAAAAGCCGACGAAAAGAAGTCATGCTAAGGCACTCTAGATCCATCTCCCAAGAACAAACACCTACCATATTCCATGCCCTTCAAATACCACTGACCTCCAGGTTCAACAGAAAGCAGGAATCAAGGGAAAGCCTAAAACATCTTCTCCGTCCATCAAAAAGGCCACAGAAAACCCAAGTCTATCCAGTCAGCTCATCAAGGTTTAAGCTAGTACCAATGATGCCAAGAAACTTTTTGGGGGGAGGGGGAACCTCTCAGTCAGATCTTAGTCCTTAAGTACCTCATTCAAGGAAGGGACCAGTTTGAAGGACCTAAGAGCACCCAAAAATGCATCTCTAGATTACTACTTCTGAGACAGGATTATCAAGCAAACAACTTAGGATGTCCCAAGACAAGCACCTCAACCAGGGAGCAGCCAACACAGCCCTACCTTTTCTCCTGACTAACTGGCTTGGACAATGCTGACCGGTCCATGAGCACTCCTCTCTTCCATATCACGTCCAGAAACACAAGTCTGAGGCTTGTTTTGCACATAAAAGTCCATAGGATCCAGGGGCAGGGGGCAGTGCGCACTCTAAGGAGACCCTCTCACCCAGCTGAGAGCACAATCAGACTTGTTCCCACCATGACAGCAGATGACAATGTCAGCGATGATGGACCAGTCCTCAAGGCACAACACTGTCAGGTTTGGGGGAGTGAGGGAGGAGGCAGAAAAACCCAGAAGCGGGGGGGAGCGCCAGACCTCTGCCAGCTGGCCACGTGTTTGCTTTGGATCCTCAAGAAGTCCGAGTTACCCAACCCTGTAATTATCACGTGGATTAAAAATTGGTTACTCACGTAATCGTGAAAGGCCTTGGCTTCACTAGAATGCTCACAAGTATCTCGTCTCTCGGGAGCTGCACAGTAAAGGTCCCAGAAAACACTGCAGGATGGAAAAGTCAGATCCGAATCAGTTATTAACAACACCTTAGTAGCACACACACACACACACACACACACACACACACACACACACACACACACACTCTTTCTCTCTCCAAACACAGACTCCAGAAAACTCATCCGCTATCAGAAATAGCAAATAACACATTGGTGTGACCTGGCATCAAGATCTAACTCTAGAGTCCGAGGATGTGGGGCAAATTCCACTTCTGATGATGACTAGGCTAGACCTCAGTTTCTTCTCTGTAAAATGGGGCTGTTGTGGATGCCTCCTGAGGTCCCTTTATGATCCCGTGTCTAGAATGCTATAACATTCCATATGGATACCATTCACAGAGCTCTAAGGACATGGAGCCACTATGGTCCCCATCTCACAGAGGATGAAACTGAGGGACTTTGTCCATAATCCTCACACTGGCCTTGGGGCCAGAGGCCCTGTATTTGTCACTTTGTACGACCTTGGGCAAGGAAATTCCCCATTCCAGGCTTTCTTTTTCAGCTTTAAAACAAAGGAGTCATCTCTCTGAGCTCAAAATCTCCACTCTGGTAACCTTGGGCCAGTCCCACTAAGAGTCAAGCAACTTGAGAAAATCATCAGAAGGTAGAATGGAAACTCCCTGAGGGCAGAGACTGGTTGGTTGTGTTTCCCTTAGAATCTCCACAGCTTAAAGCAGGGACCAGTAGGTAGGTGATTAATAAGTGCCTGCTGATTGATTAGACCCAGAGAGAAAGGAATAGCCAGGATTAAAACTCAAGCTCCCTCTGACTTCTCACATCCCTTTCTCCCATCCCAATTTTGGGCCTCAGTTTCCCAATCTGTAAAAAAGAGGGGGTTGGCTAGATGGCAGGTAGATGGCACCTCCCGATATCTAAGATCCTTTGGCACCAGAGACTCAAGCCCAGCTACATACACAAAATCACTTCCAACCTCCCAAGATAGCAGTTTTGTAAAGCAAAAATTACTGCATCTTGAGACATTTTAAAAGGCACAAATTGGTACTTGATGGAGGGAACAATGATGAAGGGGGAGGGTGGGCCCAAGTCTCAACCCCATAGCACCCCCCACATAATGGCCCTGCAGGGAAGGACTGGAGACCAGAAGCACTTCTCCCACCCACCCACCACCCACCCAAGAATGCATACCAATTACCCAGAGAGGTTCTCATGGTAACCAGGTATTTCTCCCTTTTATGGTGAAATAGTAAAAGTCCTGGCAAGTCCTAGGACAGAAATTCAAAACAGGTGCAGTTCCAAGGAACAGAGTAAGTAGGACTGTTCTTTCCTAAGTCACCAAGCATCTCCCCACCCCCTCAAATATTAAAAATTTTTAGGCACCCAATCATTCCCCAGGAAAAGTCTCCCAGACCCAGATAGTTTTGGGACAGCCCCTAGGAAATAATCTGGTCTAATCCATTCATTTTAACAGGAGTAAAGAGGAGATGGGAGAGCTCCACGGATAGATGGAGGAAGATTATGATGACAACATGCAATTATGTAGTACTGTAAAATCTGTAAAAACCTTTACGAAGATAATCTCTTTGATCTTTGAAAGTTCTATGATCTAAGTGCAATAATGATTCCATTTTACAGATGAGGAAACAGGCCCAGAGAATGACTTGCCCAGGGTCACACAGCAAGGAGATTTGAACTCAGGCTCTGCTGATTCCAAAGCCAGTGTCTATCTGCCAAGCTTAGAGCCCAACTCCATCGACACCATCTCAGAGAAACACAGCAGATATTATCAGCCTTCATTATGGGTCCTTTTCAAAGGTTTTGCTGAATAGATGCTGCTTTCACCAGTCAGCTGGGACTACGTGCCCAGCTAGGTACACAGGGCACAAAAAAATTCCCGTTGTTACTAACAGCCAGCCCCCAAAATAAAGAGACAAAACAGAGAGAAAACCAAGTCAGCTGGGCACCACCCCTGGCATGGCCATCCAGCCTAGAGCACGGCTGCAGACTGTGCTGTGCACAGCCCCCGGGCCACACCTGTGCACCTCGCCTCCAGGGGAGGTGCCTCAAGGAGAGAACAGGAAAAAGCAGGTTCACAAGCTGATGGGAGCAGGGGGAAGGGAGGAGGGAGAGCAAGGCTGTGGAGGCCAGGGCTTCAGCCTCCAGACTGGCACCTTCAATGTGAGGCCCCCCAGTCCTGCCACAACCACCTCTACCTCCTTAAAAATGGAACCTGGCTCCTTCCCCGCCCCACAAAAAGCTGCTGCTTCCTAAAGTGGCGGTCATACAGACTAGTCTGAAATGGGGGAAGGTCATTTCCAACGCATTTCTCTGTACCTGTTCCCACAGGTGGTCACGCCTGCCTGCTCAACAGAACTTTCAATGGGAGTCTGGGGCTCCTCCCCTCCCCATATTCTACTAGCGCCATTGATAAGGCCTGCTGGGCAGGGAGGGTGGGCCCAGGCTGGGGAGTCGGTGGGATTTCTGGAGAAGATGTCAATGCCCATAAAGAGTCGTCTGTCCCCCCCATATCAGAAATGCTATTCTATCACAAAATGCCACTCTGCTTATCTGTGTGACAGGAAGGCAGCATCCCTGGCCTGGAGGACAGGGCGAAACTTAACCTCCCCATGACCCTGGACACCCCTGGGGGGAGGGGGAGGGGACTTCCCAGCAGTCCATAGGAAGCAAAACATAAGGAAAAAACCAAGAAAAATAATCATAATAACAAGCACCCAAGAATGGGTCGATTTCTTTTAGTTTGGAATTTCCCCCCAACCTCCTTTATTCAGGGGGCCAAAAGCTAACTACTCTCTCCCATCTGAAGCCCCCAAAGGCTTTGTAGTGGTATGGAATCTCTTGGATAAAAATGAGTGCGTTTGGAGGCTCTATCTGCTTAATGGAATAATTAAAAGGTAAGTCAAATTCTCCCAAGACTTTAAGGTTTTTAGCAGGCTACAAACCAAATCTTCCTGGCTAACTCAAGAGACTTCCCTAAGATGCACCCCTCCTGTGACATGCAGCTCCAGTCTGTCTGCCTGGAGTCTTGCTAACAGTTAAAAATGACAGCCTAGGATGGGGGCCAAGAACACCTCTAGTGTGGTCATCCTGGAGAATGAGAAAAGAAGTCAGTACCCTCCCTTCAGGAGGAACCATGACAGTGTATTCTAGAGAGACAGACAGGAGAGAGGGAGAGAGAGGGAGAGAGAGAGAGAGAGAGAGAAAAGAAGAAGAGAGGGAAACAGTATATCTAGAGAGAGAGACAGACAAGGGGGAGTGAGAGAAAAGAGGGGAGAAGGGAACAGAGAAAAAAAGGAGAGAAGGGTGAGAAGGAGGAAAGAAAGGAAGGAGAGGAGAAAGAAAGAGAGAGAAGGGAGGGAAAGAGAGAAGGGAGTGAAGAAGAGAGAGGAGAGGCAGAAGGGAAGGAGAAAAGGGAGGGAAAGAGAAGGAATGGAAGGAGGGAGAGAAAAGGCAAAGAAGGAGAGAGAGAAGGGAGGGGAGGGGAGGAAAGGAGGGGGAAGGCACCCCAACACCCACAGGCATGGTCTAGGCTACAAGAATAACTCCGAGGAGGGAGCAGGAGGCCCCTAGGTTGTAAACGAGACCCGGTGGTATTCTGCCCTGCCCCCACCTCTCCCTTTAATTAAAGCAGTATGCAGAATTGCCTAAAAAAACGAGAGAAACCCTTACAACATTTCCTCCCAGTCTCCAGCATTCCTGCTACACCTGGGGGGGGGGGGGAGGCATTAATGGAAAAAAGAAAGTCTCTCAAGCCCCTTCAAAAATCAAGACACTCGATTTCTTTCTCTCTCAAGGAGATGGGGAGAAGCCAGCACCGGCCCAAACTTTCTGCCCTACCCTCTTCTGTGGGCCTTTAAGAAAGCCGACGTCTAAGACTTGTTAATATCACTGCTGTTCACATTAATAAGCCAAGAAACAAACTTACCACCACCACGAATGCAAAAACCCGGGCGGTTCTCCTAACGTGATATTTTTTTCCCATCGGATCTAGACACAGGAAAAACAAAGAGAGAAGGGAGTTGGGTGCGGAGTGGGAACCAGGGGTTCGCTCCCTCTGGGAGGGGGAGGGCTCAGAGACAAACTAGCAATAAATGGCAAAAGGTGATAAAAATTCAAAATGGTGCCCACCGTGGCTGCTTGGGAAAACAAAGGCTATCGGGATAATAGGCTAGGAGGGGGGGTCCAGGATTCAAACGCACTCACCTCGGACAAAAAGGTCTGGGCTGACTTCTGGGCTCCCACGTGTAGCAAGTATTCATAGACGTATAAAGCTAACCTGCAAGGGGGTGGGGATGGGGGCAGAAGTTGGAGAAAAGTCATCAATCGGGAATCTCTGTCCCAGAGGACATCCAGCTGCCCCCCTCCAGAGACCCCCTACCCGCCCATCTGAGACTGACTAGGAAAAAAGGAGCGTCCTCCAAGCATAACAAGAGAGGGGTCCCTAAAGTTGGGCAGGTGAGCCCGGTGTGGGCTCCCGTGTCCCGAGCACCGGCTGGGTGCCGGACAAAACTCCACTGGCCAACTCTGCTTCCCGACCTGTCTCGGCTGGTCCCAGTGTTCCTCGCACCAGGGCTGTCCAGCAACGGCCCCAGCTGCCGGGAAGGGGAGCGGACAACCAGCCCCCTCGAACCCTGGAGGGCTTGCTGGGGGTTCTTGGGGAGTCCCAGGCTTTGGGCATGTGCGCCAGGGGCGGCAAGAGCAGAGACTGAGGCTGGCCAGTCCTCCCCAATCGCCCCCCAACCCACCCACCAACTCCTCCCTCCAACACACCTGAGACAGAAAGGGATAGTGGGGGGCGTCGTGGAAGGGGCTCTCTGCTGGGTCAAAGCAGCAGGAAAGGTGCTGCGGCCCCCGGAACAAAGCCTCCAACACACACTTCCCAGTGCGCGCACACACACACACACACACACACACACACACACTCACACTCACACTCACACAGACACACACACACCAAGGGACAGACAAAAGGAGGGATCCGGGCTGCAGAAATGCCCCCACCTGGGAGCGCGAGCCCCGAGCTCAGCGCCCCCGGCCGCCCCTCCCCCCTCGCGCTTGCCCCCAGCCCACCCCCGGCCCGGCCACCCCTTCCCGGGGCCCCAGACTCCCGCTCCCGCTCGGGCTCCCGCTCCTGCTCCGGCTCCTCCTCCCTGCACTCCCAACAATAGAGGCGGCGCTCGGAGCACGCCGGCGGCCCGCGGCCCGGGGCAGGGGGCGGCGGCGGGGGCCCCGTCGAGCAGCGGCTGCTCGTCTGCCCGCCCGCCGGCCCGGGCCCGGCCCCGAGCTGCCCCTGCCCGGCCCGCCCCGCGCACGCACCGCGCCGCGACGCTCCCCTCGGGCGGCAGCGGCGGCCCGTCCGCCCCCTCCGGCGGCAGCGGCCCGCCGAGCCCCGGGGACCCCGCTTACTTTTCCCGAGCCTGCCCGTCCGAGGGCACCGCCGAGCCTTTGCCTTTGGCGAACATGGTGTGCAGCGAGGAGGGGACGCGGCCGAGCTCGTGGTCGTGGTCCCGCCGCCGCCGCTCCGCTGGCCGCCTCCCGGGGCTCCCCCGCTCGAGATCCCCACCGCCGCCGCCGCCCCGGCCCCGCTCGCCCCGTCTCTCTCCGGCTCGCTCGTTGGCTCCCGCCCCCTCGGCCCGGCCCGGCCCGGCTCCCGCTCCGGCTCCGGCGCCTTCCCTCGCTCGGTCCAGCTGTCAAAGCCTCAGCCCCGGCCTCGACCCCATCGCCCTGGGACGGCTCGGGCTGGGGCGGCTGCAGATGCTGCCGCTGTAGCTGCTCGGGCTGCTGCTCCGGCTGCTCCGCGGCGCGGCGCGGCGCGGCTCGCTCTGCCCCTGCCTCCCACCTCAGCGCTGGCTCCGCCAAGCTCGGCTCGGGCTCGGCTCGGGCTGCCGCCGCTGCTGCTGCTGCCACCGCTGCCACTGCTGCTGCTCCGCCGCCGCCGCCGCCGCCGCCGCTCTGCTGGGAAGCTCAACCGAACGTGGCTACCCGGGAGGATGGAACGCGGCGGGCGTCAACGTTCCACAATTGATCCGCGCCTCGGCCAATCGGCGCGGCCGGGGGCGGGCTCGCGAGCCAGCGGGGTGGCAACGTTGTGTGTGCTCGGGGACCGCCGCCGCCGCAGCCAGGCAGCAGCAGCAGCAGCAGCAGCAACGGCCAGGCAGAGCAGCCAGGCAGGCCCCGCTCTGCTTGGTCTCTGCGCCTGGCTCTGCCGCTTCGGCTCCTTCTCAGAGCCGGGGACACTGCTGCATGGCCACCCCGCGGGGGCCGCGCGTGGGCTCTTTAAAAATAAGAGAGAGAAAGAGAGAGAGAGAGAGAGAGAGAGAGAGAGAGAGAGAGAGAGAGAGAGAGAGAGAGAGAGATGGGAGGGGGGGGGCTCAAGGCTGGGGGAGGGGCTCTGCCCTCAGCCGGAGAGGGCTGCACCGCTCCGACGGGGGCGGGGGGCTGGGGCCGCGGGGACCCTTTCCCTCGGGGCCACCTCTCCCCCGTCCCCTACCCCCGCCCGATCGGGGCTTCTCGTGGGGCGACAGGAGCTTGCCCACCCCCTCCCCAGTGGAGGCGAGGGGGACGCGGAGGCAGGAGGGCTGGACCCCTCTCCCTCGAGCCGAGGGCTTCCTGGCGACCATGCACGAGCCACCTGCGAAACTTCAGTTGGGCCACATTGGGGGAAGGGGGGCCCTTGCTATAGTGGGGGTGACCCAGGTACACAATAGAAAACCGGGGTATGGGGGCGGCCATCTAGGAAGCCGATCCCCTTTGAAAAGGGAAAGCCACCAAAAGTCCAACCCATGGGGGATCTACGAGATCAGAAACTGAAGTTGGGGGCCGAAGACGGATGCTCCCCCATTTCCAAAGCTCCTTTTTTTGAGCGCGTTTCTCTTTAAATGTGATATAACACGATGCGTTCTGTCCCTTTAAAAGAGTCGAGCTGAAAAAGCTGTGTAAGCGCTGATTGGCTACCTCTTTGGATACATCTTTAGGGGAGCCTTGAAACTGTTAGCCTAGGTTGATTTTTTTTTTTAACTGCGCTGTTCCAATAAACAAGTCACGCCCCTCCCCCTTACATGCCTATCACCAAACAATTAAAGTCTAGGTCAGTGTCCTGGGGAAAACACGTTTCAAGTAGAAGTCGAACCCAGATTTAAGCAAAATAAAGAAAATATCCTTCCCCCCCGCCTATTAAAGTTTACTTGCTAATTCTGTCTGTAAAGGGGTAGAAGGGCTTCTCCCTCCCCCCGCCCAATATGCCAGCATTGGTTTAAAAAGGAGGCTTTGGGGCTTAAATGTAGCAGCCACCACCCCCGAATATGATGATCTGTCCCGACCTCTGGGTCCTCATCCTGACTTAATCCACTCCCTGCAGGGAAGTAGAGCTGGTTGGAAAGGGGAGAACCTAAGAAGAGGGAAGCGGGTTGGGGGCCGGGGAGAGATCATTCAGTAGTGTGTGGGCGCCCCCAATTTAAAGGCTGTTCCGTTTTGTGAATGAGAGGCTGGAAGCTGGGGAGGCCATTGAATTTCATCCTTTGTGGGTGGGAGAGGGAAGGAGAGAAGAATGCCAGTCTCTCTCCCCAGCCCCCTAGGCTGGTTCGTTTCTCTAGAGGACAATTTAAAGTCCCACTGAGCCCAGGTTCATTAAACTAGCCTGCCCCCAACACCTCCCCCATATGCTGAACTTCCTTCTAGAGCTTGGTGGGCTAGTGATCACCAGGGAAGACTGCTGGTCTACCGACCCTCTTGTCCTCTCTGCATCCACTGAGCCGGCTAGCTCTGGGCGCAGGCTGGCTTTCGCAAGCCAGCCACAAAGCCTGTTTGCTTACACTGTTCTTCTTACTAGGGGCAATGAAGGCTTGGATGGGTGAGCTCGATGGAGCAATGGAAGGAATTGCTATGTGCCTAGACTGGGAGCTTGCCAAATGACCTGAGACCTTTCCTCTCTACCTTAGGCTCAGAGATTCATACAGCAAGTCAGAGCTGGGAGAGACCTTTCCACTTCAAACGGGTAGAGCTGGGAGGGACCTTCCCACCTCAAACGGGTAGAGCTGGGAGGGTGGGAGAACACAGAACATCAGACACGAAAGCCATCTGAGAATGTGGAAAGTCAGAGCTGGGAGGGGCCTTAGAACAGGATTAGAATACAGAAGGTTAGAGCTGAGAGGGAGCCTAGAACACAGAACATCCAACTGAGAGTGACTTAGAATTCTAGAATGCCAGATTTGGAGAGAA
Source organism: Pseudochirops cupreus (assembly GCA_028627135.1). Classification (NCBI taxonomy): domain Eukaryota; kingdom Metazoa; phylum Chordata; class Mammalia; order Diprotodontia; family Pseudocheiridae; genus Pseudochirops; species Pseudochirops cupreus. Next base: position 21,047,012 of record CM053584.1, on the reverse strand, counting down.
CATAGAATGTCAGGGCTGAAAGTGGCCCTAAAACATAGAACGTCAGAGCTGGGAATGATCTTAGAATTCTGAAATGAAAAGGGAACTTTGAACGTGGAATGTTAAAATTGGAAGCTCGAATGTCCCACCTGAGAGGACCCCAGAGATTTGGTGAGATATACATATATACATACATACATACACATATACACATATATATATGCATACGCCTCTGTTCCCTTCTCTGTAAATGAAGGGATTGTTCCAGATGAGCTGTAGAGCCCTCGGAGCTGGGAAGCTCTAAGCTGCTATGATTTCTCCTCCCTTCTCTCCCTCCCACCCCCCAATCAAATGACTGGCAAGGGTGATCATGAAAACCATTACTGGCATCTCTTCTGTTAGCACTTCTGGCAGATGGGGATGGATGGTATCCAGCATGCTGAGAGCCCTTGCCTGTTCCTGGGTCATCGTGCCAGACTTGGCTGGCCCTAGGCACGTGCTGGTGAGTGAGGTAGGCACACCCCAGAGGTGAAAAGGAGAAAAGGGCCGCTATTAAGACCAGACAGAGAGAAGGGGCATGGGAGAGATGGTAGTGAGGGAGTGAGCCTAGCTTGGTGGAGAGAAGCTGTGGGCTGAGACCTGCAGAGATCTGAGTTGTCCTTGCTGGACTTTGTGATCTTGAGTAAGGCATTTCACAACCCCCCCCTCAGTTTCCTCATTTGTTAAAAAAAAAAAAGTTAATTGCCACTCTACTTGCTTCTTTTTCCTTGAATATCCAATGAGCTAATACATATCTGGGCCTCAGTCTCTCCATTTGTAAAATGAAGAGGCTTAATTAGAAGATGCATTAAGCACTTTCTTCCTGTTCTTAACTTCATGGATATATGGGACTCCCCGTCACTGCACAGAAGAGGTATCTTAGAACCATCAAGCCAAAGAATGATAGGGTTGGAAGGGGCTGAAACTGTGCTCCAGAGAAAGAAATGTGCTTGAGGCACGTTAAGTTAGCGCTAGCCCCTCCCCCCAACAGAGAAAACTTCTCTGCTACCAGAGTGCCTAGAATGGAAGACCTAGCTTAGTCCCAGAGCAAAAGTCTTCTTCAAATATGGGTACCACGAATCAGAATGAGAATTGGGACAGAGAGAAATAGCTTCTTCCAAATTTACACCGAGTTCCTTCCATCCTTCTTTCCTTCTCTCTCTCTCTCTCTCTCTCTCTCTCTCATCTTGTTTCCTTTCCTCCTCTCTCTTCTTCCTTCATTTCTTTCACTCTTTTCTTTTTTCATTTTTCCCTACTGCCTCCCTTCTCCCTCTCCTGCCTTTCTCCCCTCCCTTCTTTCTTTTTCTTCCTCCTTCTTTTTATCTTTTCCCTTCTCTCCCTCTCTCCTTTCTTCATCTGCTCCCTCTTTCCTTCATTCCTTCTTTTCCTTCTATCCTTTTTACCTCTCTTCCTTTTCTCTTCTTCATCCTTCTCTTCCTTCTTCCTTTCTTTTTCTCTCTACTTCTTACTCTCTCTTTTCCTTCACTCCTTTCTTCCCTCTCTCCTTTCCTTCCCTTCTTTTTCTCAATCAATCTTTTCTTCCCTTCTTCCCTCCTTCTCCATTTTGTTCCCTCTTTCCTTTCTTCACTACTCCTTCACTTCCCTCCTTCCTTTTTGTCTCTCATTCTTTTCCTCCTTTCTTCCCTCTCCCCACATTTCCTTCCCTCTTTTCTTTCTTTCATTCCTCCCTCCCTCCTTTCTTCCTTCCCTTCTTCCTTCCTCCCTTCTTTTTCTTCCCATTCCTTCCATCCCCCTTTGCTACCTTGCAATTTCCTTCCCTCTTCTCTTCCTTCCTTCCTTCCTTCCTTCCTTTCCATCTAGTCTCTTCACCAGCCACTTTAGGTGATAGGGGTGCAGTAGAGCATGGGAGAGGGAGTTGTGTGGAACCCCAGCTCCCTGCATCCACCAGCTCTATCCCAGTATTGCCTGAAGTCCCTGAGCCTAGCTTGAGAGCCCACAGCCTCCGAATGGAGCCACCCCTGGTGCCTGGTGCTCTGGCCAGCGTTCCATTTGCCCTGCCCCATGGAGGAAATGGAAGAAGCTCCCAGCTGGAAAGGAGCCAGTGCCTGTTTCAACATAAATACCTGAGACAGCCAGCAAAGAAGGGGGAGGGGAACAGGGTGGGAAGGATTTAGGTTCAAAATCCAAAGGACTTGGATGTTGCTTCCAAGAGGTGAGTCCCTGTCTGGGGACAGTTTATTGTGACACCATAGTGTGGGGGAAGAGCATGAACCGAGGGTCAAAAGAACTGGCTTCAAGCCTCCCAGGTACGTTAGCTATGGGACCTCAGAAAAGTCACTTCACCTCTGGCTTCTTTCTGAGAGGCAGTGAGCTAGAATGGAATAAGTGCTAGTTTAGGAGTCAGAGAACCGGAATTAAAATCCAGTCTCTGTTACTTACTATGCATGTGGACATGGACAACCAACTTAATCTCTCTCAGCCTTAGTTTCTTGATCTGTAAAATGATGGGATGGAATTCTGTGGTCCCTAAGATGCCCTTCGGCTTTAAGTATATTATCCCATAATCCTTACCTGTTGAAGTAGGTTGTATCTGAGGTCCCTTCCAGGTCCAAGCTACCTCTCTGAGCCTCAGTCACCTTGTCTGTAATATGAATAGAATAATCCTTATGTAAAGGTGGGGTGTTGGATTAGCTAATTTTCACCTGTCTAGATTCAGTCAAACAACCCAAAGTAAACAAGGTGTCAATAAGGCAATCAGCTTGAAAGGATCACATGGGCTTTGGGTCATTGAATAAAAGCAGATGGCCCTGCAGAGGACATACCTTGTGATTGTCTGAAAGAATTAGGCTCACTTTTGTACTTACATATAACAGAGCACAACGGTTCAAAATCTTTCATTCTAGAAGTACATCAAGTGGTGGTCAAATCCAGTGGTGAAGAACTTCTGAAAGGGAATCCACCTCCAGCTCCTTCAAGCAATTTACAAAGTTGCCACCTTGTGAAATTTGAAAGAATGGAAGATCTGGAATTCCCATAAGCATTAGTAGCAGTGCCCCTGGAGCGGCAGCGGCTGTTGGCATTGATATTCCCAGGACAAATGCACACCAAAGAAAGGCGGCCACCCTTATGACCCAAAGTTACAACTAAGAGGAACTTCATTAAGACTCCACAAAAGGAGAAAAAGACTTCCAACAACCAAGGGTTCGTGGGAATTTGCCTTTTGGCCATATGTGCTCTTTATGTTGGAAGCTATCCACCCCAGGGAATCTATATACAAAAGGGGAGAGTGAGCCCCTGGTTAGGAGTAAAGTTGCTATAACCACTGTCCTTGTGGATTATTCCACTTTAGTAAATATTCTCTTAAAAAGCTACTTAGCTCTGGCTAATAATTAGTGTGGAACATACTCGATGGGGGCTCATGAATGACACTACTAGAAATGAGTATACTACCCTCTGGGGACCCATTCTAATAACACAAGTAGTATTTGGAGAAGTAGCCCCAGAAGGGGTGCTGTGCTTGTAGGGTCCCTCACAGGGTACTTTGTAAACATTTAAAGCTTTTTATGTTTTCTCCCTTCCTTCCTTCCTCCTTTCCTTCTTTCCTCCCTCCCTCTCTTCCTTCATTCCTTTGTTCTTTCTTTCCTCCTTTTTTCCTTCCTTCCTTCCTTCCTTCTTCCTTCCTTCCTTCTTTCTTCTGTCCCTCTCTTCCTTCATTCCTTTGTTCCTCCCTCCTTCCCTCCTTTTCTTCCTTTCTTCTTTTCCTCCTTCAGTCCTTGTCCCCGTTCCTCCTACCAATGCTGTGCAGTGCTCTTAGAATATGTTCTGTTTACACTGTGTTAGTATTTTATGTATATAATTGTTTCCATTGTTGTCTCTCCTATTAGACTGTGAACTCCTGGAGGACAAGAACCATATTTTTGCTCTTTTTTACCCTTTGTATCCCGGTGGCTTAGCACAATGCCTGGAACATAATAAGCACTTAATAAATGTTTGACTGAATGACTTTCTTCCTAGGTGCCTTTTTTTTTCCTTTCCTTCCTTTCTACTTCCTTTCCTCAATCCTTCTTTCTCCTTTCCTCTTTCTAAGGTACTTTCCAATTCTAACATGACAATATTCTGCATCTCTGAGTCTTGGTTTCCTTATCTGTGAAATGGGCATGAAAGTGATTGCTATGAGGAAACCCCTTTGTAACTTCTATAGCCTGGTGAATTTCTTTAGTTCCTCTTTAGGAAAAAGCAAGAAATGTAAGCTGCTGTTATTTCTCAGATGAATTCATGAGCCCTCAGCTGCTAGTGCTAATTTGGTTCAATTTGACAAAAGCGTGTTCTACAGGCTGCCAGAGATACAAAGGAGCTCTTGCCTTCACAGAGCTTCCCATCTGGTTGGAGAGATAGGACTTAGCTAAATGAATAGTTTAGCTCCTAAAATCTGGAGAAGAGCCTTGGCCTGGTCTCTTTCTTCACCTCTCCGAGGGATTATCGTGAAAAACAGCACAGATGTCCCCCTGGCTCAACTGCCTACTAGCTGTGTGACCTTGGACGACTCATTTAACTTCTGCCTTGTTTCCTCATAAATAGAGAACTCCCAGATGAGGAAATTCCCTCCACCAATGCAGGTCTTAAAGCTGGGAAGTAAGGCCAAGCCAAGAAGAGGGATGAAAACTGGCCTGAGTTCCCTCCCCAAAAAGGGGGCTGCAGGCAGAACTCAGCAAAGGGAGAAAGAGATGAGTCTTACAGAGGTCTGGTCCAGGTTAGGAGTTGGCAGCCCCAGGCACCCAGGAAATTCCAGGATGAGCCAATACAGTGTGGAAGATAAGGAGCTAGTCGTGGAGTCACAGAAATAGAAAGGACTGGAAAGTAACAGAGCCTCTGACCCCACATCTGACCCCAGGCTAGCCTCTGAATGCTGCCATGAGAAGTGCTGGCATTTCCACAGTACTTTACAGTTTGCAAAGCCCTTCACACGGGTTACCTCCCCACAGTGATAGTCTCTCACATGCTGGACAGCTGAAGGACAGACTGTTGTCCACCCAACCTCTTCTGGTTCCATCCGCCAGGGCTGGGATTTGAACCCATGCGTCCTGCCTTATCCCTGCACTCTGCCCTGGCCCTTTCAGATCTCCTAGTCCAACCCATTCGATTTTCAGCTGGAGAAAATGAGGCCCTGAGAGGGAAGGACATCCAGCCCCACACCAAAATCTCTTTTTTCTTTCTGCTACGTTGTGAAGAGAAGATAAGAACAACACATTGGGAGCCGGGAGGAGAACAGCAAACCACAGCAGAAAAATCCAGAACTTAGAGCTAGGAGAGACCCTGGGTTCAAGCCCCAGCTCTGATAGTCACCTGGTCATTTGACTTCCCCTTGCCTCAGTTTTCCCTTGTGTGAAATGGGAACAACAATATTTGCACCAGCTATCTCAGAGGCTTTTTGTGAAGAAAGCACTTTTGTATGCCTTAAAGGAGTATGGCGATATGAACTATTACGAGAACCTTGAAATGGGGAGCGCAGGCTTACTCTGCTCAGCTTTGATTCTTGTCGGATCAATCATGGCCTGGAGGGACCCCAGGGACCAACTATGGTGACCTCGAGGCAGCAGAGGAGGAAGGATGGAAGGGTCCTAGAGTCTGGTCAGCCTCAAGAAAGATCAGAAAGTAGCTTGGAATTCTGACTCCTGCATGAGACTTCAGCATAGACAACAACTGCAATTCCTTCTTGCAATTCAATTCAACGATTTGTTGAGTGCCTTGAATGTGCAAGGCATTATTTCCGACTAGGTTTCTTGTCAGGATTTCATGATCTCCAAAAACTCATCTCTTCCACAAAATGAAATCAGCTCTGAAACTCACACTTCCTCTGTTCCCTGAGCCCCCTCCCTCCCTCTGGAGAGCTCCTCCCACATCCTCCACTATTTAAGGCGGTCACCCAGAGAATCCACTTCTTGGTTGCCCCCCTAGCTGCTCCCCGTGATTTCATGTTCTCTAGAAAGATACCCTTCCTTCCTTCCTTCTTTCCTTCCTTCCTTCCTTCCTTCTTTCCTTTGTTCCTTCCTTCTTTCCTTCCTTTTCTTTCTTTTTTCCTTTCTTTCTTTCTTTCCTTCCTTCCTTCCTTCCTTCCTTCTTTCCTCCTTCTGTTCTTTCTTTCCTCCTTCCTTCAGTCCTTCCTTCCTTCCTTTCTCCCTCCCTTTTTTCTTTTCTTCCTTCCTTCTTTCCTCCCTCTGTTCTTTCTTTCTTTCTTTTCTTTCCTCCTTCCTCCCTCCCTTTCTTTCCTCCTTCCTTCAGTCCTTCCTTCCTTTCTCCCTCCCTTTTTCCCTTCCTTCCTTAGTTCCTTCCTACCTCCCTCTCTTCCTTCCTTCCTCCATCCCTTTCTTCTTCCCTTCATCACCTTGATGAAATTAAGTCTGAAACCCACTTCCTCAAATCCATCATGCCCAAAGGCAGGTAGTCACCTTGGTGGGCTCCGTGGAAACACACTTTTCCAGCTTCTTTTTATGTATCATCTCCTCTACTTGATTTTGAGTTCCTGAGGGCAAGGGACTGTTTTATGCATTTCTCTGTATCCCAAGCCCTTAGCTCGGTGCTTGACTGCTAATAGCTTCTTGATAAACATTTAGTGACTCTGCAGGCTTTGTACTGAGTGTTAGAGACAAACGAAATAGTCCTCGCTCTCAGAGAGCTTACTTTTACTAGGGAGGGTGTGCTTAACCTCTTATGTACCAAGCACCGCTGTGGCCCAAACATCACAATGATGTTTGTTGTCTGTGCTCAAAAGTGAAGGAAATAGACGTTTCAGTTAAAGATGAGTGAAAATAAAGGTGGCATTTTTTTTCCTCATCCAAATTCATGGATCCCCTGAAAACTAACTATGCAGAGATTCCTTAGAAGTTCATGGCCCCCATGGTTAAGAATCAGAGGGGAATACAGTATGTACACAGATAAGCAAATAACAGTTAGTTTTAGGAGGAGAAAGTTCTAAGACTGATGAAACACAGGAATAAATAGCTTTATAACCTGAGAGTGGAAAAAGCCCAGAAACAAGGAAGGTCCCTCTAGACTAGAGGAAGCTTCTCTAAGAAGGCTCCTGTGACTTGGTGTGACTAAAAGGTAGTCTTACAGATCAGTGAGTCCTAAAAGGGGGCCATACAAGCTGGCAAAGCAGGAGTGAAGAGGAACGGAGTGTGATCTGAGTCTTCTGGCATCAGATCAGCCAGAGTCCCTCTCAGGTGTTAACCTTAAGTCTCAATCTCTTTGGCTCATGATGCCCCAGTCAGACTTTACTCTGGAAAATCTCTATTACTTGTGTCTGAGCTTCCACAGACGTAGTAACTGTGTCCCCAGCTCCTGTATGAGCTCTCAGGACAATAAACGTATATGGGGTATAGGGTAACTTTTATTTCACTCCACAGGGAAAAAAAAAGCAGAAAACCACAAAAATTCACGGGAGCCTATAAACAAATCTAGATAACACAGAAAAAGGAAGAACAATAGCAGTAAATCCAGTAGATTCCCTAGTTTATATACCCCATAGGGACCCTTTGAAGGATTACTCTCCCCAGAGAAAAACTTACTTTGGGGTCTCAGGATCACCAGCCCCCTAGACCCACCTTGTTGGAATAACTTATAGAAGTAATAGAAAAGGACTTTCGTTCCCCCGCCCCCCAAGTCATGACTTTAGTCCCTTATTGATCCTCTAGCTTCAGGGAACATAAAGGTGACCTTTTCTTTCCCAGAGGTCTCGTGATCAGGAAATTTCTTTTTCCTGGTTTCCCAAACTCTTGAGCTTAAAGTACTTAAAAGATACCCCCCAAAGCTGGTGAGTCTCAAGAAATCTCTCTTCTTTTGCTAGAAGATGATATTCTGGGATCATACTGCCTGAGGAATCCTCCTCTAAGTAGGAGATAGATCCAAATATGACATTGTCCACAAACTCCCCTCTTGGACCTCTCTTCACAAGGGGGAAAGAGAGAAGGTGAAAAGGAAGAGCCCTGAGAATCCCATGAATACTGTCAGTAGCACATCCCAAATGGGGGACTTCTGCCTACTCTCTGGAATGGATAATCAGAGACAATGAAATTTTCCTTAAAAAGCTAAAAGAAAGACTTCCTTGAAAAAACAAGGAAGAGAAATAATCTTGAAAGGGTGGGGGAGGGGATCACCCTAAACAATCACCTACCCCATTTAAATTAACCAGATGCTATATCCTGATACCTCTGTCAAGTGAGACAAAGGTAAACTTCAGAAGACAGAAAGATTGGTACTTTCTATTGGCATCCTGAGGTGGCAAGGTGGTGCAGTAGATAGAGCACCAGACCTGGAGTCAGGAGGACCTGAGTTCCAATGTGGCCTCAGACACTTACTAGCTGTGTGACCCTGGGCAAGTCACTTAACCCTGTTTGCCTCAGTTTCCTCATCTGTAAAATGAGCTGGAGAAGGAAATGGCAAACCTCTCCAGTATCTTTGCCAAAAAAAACCCAAATGGAGTCATAAAGAGTCAGACACAAGTGAAAAAAATGAGTAAACAACAACATTGGCATCCTAGCGGTGTCCATGGGATATCAGTGGCTGGCACTGATGTCTGCATCAGGAAGCAAGAACAGAGAGGGAGGCCAAATAGTAAAGAAAGGCCAATTCCAGGATCCATAAGGAGTCTAGCAGAAAAGCAACACTATACTGAAAAGGAACATTTTAACAAGCTGGCTCTAAGCTATCTTTCTTACTGATTTCGCTTTATCCCTTTGCTCCCTCCCCTCGAATACCCCCCCACACTGTGTTCCTTTAATCTGACATTCTTGCCATTCCCTGTACACAATCCCTCTCTCCCTCCTCCATGTTTCTCACAGGCTGTCCCCTCCCCATGCGCCTGGAATGCTCTTCCTCCTCCTCACCTCTCTAGTTCCCTTCAGAGCTCAGCGTGTACTCTGCCATCTGCACAAAGCCTTCCCTGATGCCCCCAAGAGTTAGTGCCCTCACTATCCCCTCAGGAAAATTGCTCGGTGTGGACTTTATGCTTGTTTCTCTCTCTGTTTGTCATTTCCCATAAGCAAAACGTTCTCTCCTGCAAGGCAGGGACTTCAATTATATTTATTTCTGTATCACCAGTTCCTGGTCCATAGTAGGTGCTTAATAAGTATTTATTTAACTTAGTTGAATTGGTGTGTCAAACCTGAAGACTGTTGTCCATTTCTGATCACTCCTTTGGGTGCAAGTGATACTGTCAGAGGGAGCCTAGCATTATTAACAGAAAAGATGGCATCCCAGTCAAGGAATCAAAGAGGTGGTGTTTCCATCCCTTTAGTCATTCAAAGGCAGAGGCTTCAGAAGAGAAAAGGCAGATTTGGAAAGATATAGGTGTCCTGAGCTTCGGGCCAGGGATGGATGTATCTAATGAGGGCCAGTACAAAAAGGAAATCATGCCTGGAGACATCCAATCTGACCAAGGGGGTATACAATGAAAATCAACCTGGAAGAAGGAGAAGGGGCCATGGGGACTCACCAGACTAGAGCAAGGATATCATAAAAGGGAGATTACGGTAGAGATGATCAAAAATTTCAGGAGGAAGTAAGGGACCCTGTGGGCCTGCCTATAGAGAGTATGGGTAGAAACCAAGATGAACTAATGCTCTTATATCAAACAGGTAAATTTGTCCTCACGAGACTGGGAGAAATGTGCCTTTTGACTATAATACGTCTAAAGAAAGGTATTTATTCAAAAGAAAATAGATTCCATAGAAGAGGGGTGGGATAGCGTGGTACATTACAAAGATATTCACAAGGAGAAGACTACAAACTCAAGGGGAAAAGTAGGATGAGAATCTGTGGGTGAGGATCCATAGACGAAGAATTAGAAACTACAGTGGGCTGGGAATGTACTGAAGTTGTCGACTCTGCTAAAAGGATGAAATGAATAATGAGTTTAGGAAAGAGATCACAAACTTGATACAGAGGCATCATGGACAAAGGAGGAGGGACTGTCACAATCGAGACATCATCAAAGCCTTTGATCGTGGTCATCGTTGTTTGTATTTCTAGAGCGCTTTAAGTTTTACAAAACAATTTATACTTTATCTCATTAGACATCTTCCTAAGTTCTCTTTAGGCTAAAAACAAACAGCTCACAATGGATTAACTTGCCTTTTGAGGATAATTTTATTGCTCTTAAAAATTGAAGAAAAGCATAGAGCTACTTTCTTGGATCTGGTTCTTTCTACTAAGAAGAAGGGAGTTGCTAAGGTGGGCGTTAAGACTCGTGAATGGAAGTGACCACTCTGTCTTGGAGTTCATGATAAATAAGGAGGAGTTAGCCAATGGTGGTCAGTTACACATCTTATATTTTAAAGGAGTCCTTTTCAAAGAGATGAAGGAAAGGGTAGGTAGATTCCAATAGCCTAAAGACTCTAGGGGGGGTGGGCCACTAGGTGGCACAATGAATAGAGCACGGGACCTGGAGTCAGGACGACCTGAGTTCAAATCCAGCCTCAGACACTTAACACTTACTAGCCATGTGACCTTGAGCAAGTCACTTAACCCCAATTGCCCTTCCCCCATCCCTCCAAAAAGCAAAAAAATAAAAGACTCTAGAGGGAAGGAAAATCAACATGAGAAGGATGGGATGGTTGCAAGACTGAAATTTTATGAAGCAAACACAAACGATTGTGACAAGAAATGAAAGGGAGGGTCAATAGAAAAAAAGTCAGGTGAGTGCATAGAGGACTCATCCATCAACCTGGATTTTTAACAGATGTATATAGATGATGAAAACAAGGTGTGGTAATATCACAGAATGCCACAATTCTATAAGAACAGTGCCTGGTGTGTGAAAGCTCGCTGAGGCTGGCGAGACAATAAAAATGGTTCTTCTTTTTTTATGTTATTTGGGAGGCAAAAAGATAAAAAATGGCCTGCTCTTTGGTGTGAGTTGGGATGACAGCTCGACTAACAGAAGACAGAACTATTCAGCTCATTTTATTTCGGTTCTATTGGAAACGAAAGCTGGGTTTTTTGTTTTGTTTTGAAGTCCCAACATTCTAACATTATCATTGTACGGCTAAAAACTGAGGGACACAACCATCTCCAAATGACCATTGGTAGAGAAGAGTGATGGGCGATGTAGAGGCCCATAGTGAGGGTGAGCAGGCTGTAAATCATTGAGAAACTTCAAAGTGAAGGAAGTCATTAGGATAGTGCATGAGAGGGAAAGAAGACAGGCTGGGCCTGTGTCAAGGGTGAGGGGTGACAAGTGGGCAGCCCAAGGCATCCACTGGTAACCTCATGTTGTCAGGAGAAAGGGAGGAGCATATCCAGCACATTGGGTAGACTCCTGGTGTAAAACTAAGGGGAGGCCATAGGGACAGTAGCACAGGATGGACAGGCCTGAATGGAATGAGATCTCCATCCTTGGAGGAGCATCAAAATTGAGGAAATCACAAATCCATTTTCAGTATTTTTTTCACTGAGAATCTTTGGACTAGACAGGAGAGAATAAAAGTGATTAACAGGAAATCAATGATATTTAAGTTGTGTAAAGGTAGGGAGGGGGCTGAAATCCCCCCTACCCTAATTAATGGGGACTTAGAGGCTCCAGACTTTTTTTTTTATTGAGTTGATCAATCAACCCAAGGTGAAAGCTAGATGTGAATAAGCTTTGATCAATTTCGGATTGTGAAGCACTTTGATCATTGGATAAAATCAGAAGATATCTCACAGGAGATATATTGGGATTGGCTGGAAAAAAATCAGATGTACTCCAAGAACTGTCCATGAAATAGAGCAAGCCTGTTTGAGATTAGAGCAGCCACTGGTGGTTGAGAAAACTGCCCTCCAGGTAGAGGGAGAGATTGTTGAGGGGAAAAGGATTGAGTTTCTCTTCTCCTTCACCCTCCATCCCTTCCCCACCGCTGGGAAATGGTCTAATACATTTCAAAAGGTAGGAAGATCTGGAGTTTCCATGATGGTTCCCATGGTGGTTCCCATGGGTGTCTCCGGAACAACAGTGGCTGATGGCATCACCTGCCTCAGGAACTGAGAGACTCATCAAAGACAACCAACCACTGAGGAAAGGCAACGGGAGAACTCTACAAGGGCACTGACCCTCAGAGCTCAGCAGAGAGCCTTATTTAAATGAGATCATAAGGACAACAACCGGAAGCAAGTTGTCACAGGCATCTAGATGGTATGGTGGATAGAGGCTGGACCTAGGATTGGAAAGAGCTGAGTTCAAAACCAGCCTTAGACATTCACCTCTGTGAACCTCAGTTTTCTCCTCTGCAAAATGGGGATAATCGTGCCTGCTTCCCAGGCTTGTTATGATGTTCAAATGAGATAATATTTGTAAAGTTCTGGGTAAACTTCAAAAGTTCTATAAATTCTACCTACCACCATCACTACTGCTACTACTACTACTACTACTACTACTACTACTACTACTACTACTATTCCTACTACTACTGCTGCTGCTAATAATAATGAAGGTCTTCCAGTCACCAGGAGTCATGAGTTACTCTTTGGCCACACATACTCTCTCACAGTTTAAGCCTATTTTTCCTAGAGACTTTGTGTGTGGGGTTAGTGTGCCCCCAGTTTGAGGGAGGGGCATGTTTTGCACCAGTTAATCAATGCTCATTTCTAAAAGTTGTTTAATTCCAAGTGGCTCACTGATTATCAGCACAGAAGATGGTGGCTCCTGAGTGATAACACTATAAAATACTCTCAGATTTATCCCAAGAAATCAAAGGAAGAGAGAAGAAGCCAGCTGCCCTCTGGGAACCTGGCCTGCCCATATGAGTAGCAGTTGGGAATGTAGCACAAAGAACAAACAGGAAGTCCAGCACTTGGGTTCAAACACAGAACTGCAAAGTACAAGATGTGGTATGTGACCTAGAAAGTAATTTGACTGAAAAGCACTTGAGTGTCCTAGTGGGCTGTAAGCTTCAATGGAGTCCTCAGGGGGATGCCATAGCTTTGGGATCTAATCAAGGAAGCCAAGTGCCTTGAACAAAGAAGGTAACCATCCTACTGTCCTCTTCCCTGGTCAGAGCATGTCTGGAGTGTCTTGATCACTTCTGAGCACCATAGTTTAAGAAGGATATTGATCAACCACTGAGCATCCAGAGAAGGGCAACCAGGATGTCAAAAGACCTTGCGTCCATGCCATGAGCACAGGTAGAATGAACCTGGAGAAGAGAAGATTGGGGGAGGGGTTGGTAGTGGTCCATGAGAGCTGTGTTCTAGTATTAATGGCATCCTGTGGAGGAAAGATTAGGTGTGTTCTGCTCAGCCCCAGAGGGTCCAAGTAGGAGTGGGTGGGAGCTGCCAAAAGGCAGAGGTTGGCTTGATGTTCAGAGAAACTTTCCAACAATGAAAGTCATCCTAGGGTGACCTAGGCAGCCTCTGCAAGTAATGAGTTCCCCATTCTAGGGGGGTCTTCAAGCAAAGGCTGGAAGGATGCTTTTTGAGTATGTTATAAAGGAGATTCTTGTTGGGGTTTGCATGGAGCTAAGTAACATCAGAGGTCCTAGCCATTCTATAATTTGGGTTATGTAGTTCAATGTCTTGTATTACAGATAGTGAAACAACGACCTAGGGAACCTACATGACTGGCCCAAGGTCACAGTGACTTAGTACATAGTTCAGTCTAGAATCCCGTATATTCTGGCATACATGACTTATTGCTTCTTCCTTAAGAGAAGGATTGGTATCTTATGAAGGAGTGAAGGAATGAGAAAGCATTAAGTGCTTACTATGAGCCAAGAACAGTGCAAAATGTTGAGAATACAAATCCTAGAGGCAAAGCAGTCCCTGCCCTCAGAGAGCTTGCATTCCAACAGTGGGCAAGGGGTGGCCTGAGTGAGAGAAGTCACAGAGATGGTCAGTGGATCCCTAGGACAACTGAGAGACCTTGGCCTTAGTTCAGACACCTTATCATAGGATCTTAAGATTTAAAGTTGGCAAGAACCTTGGAGGTCATCTGTTCATGTTACTCTTCTGAAAGTGATTGAATTTAAGACTTCTTTGCTTGGCATATAAATGCCTTCTTCTTTGGAAGAGGCAATCAGCAAGCTTCCACATGGCTGCAATGAGTCTTGCCAGAGAGACATGGTTTCCTTTGCTTTTTTGTAATAACATGTGGTTACCAGTCCAGGGCATGGATAGTAGTCACAGTGGAAGGAATGTCAGTCAGTCAGTAACCATTTATCAAGCACCTACTGTATACCAGGCACTGTTCTAAGTGCTAGGGACACATACACAAAAGCTAAAGACAGCCCCTGCCCTCCAGGAGCTCACAATCTAATTGGGGAGACAACAAGCAAACCAATATTAAACAGAAAACTGTTAAGAGAGATAAGGCACTGGAATTAAGATGCCTGAAAGGGAGTTGGGGGATATGAGACTGCAGGTCAACAGAAAGATTAGGACAGGATAGGTCAATTTTGGAATCGCTAACACAGAGATGGTAATTCAATCCATGGAAGCTGATGAGGTCACCCAGCGAAGTAGGAGAGAGGGAAAAGAGAAGAGGGTCTGGGACAGAACCCTGAGGGGCACCTACAGACAGAGGGGGTGATGTGGAGAAGGATCCATCCAATGAGACTGAGAAGGAGCAGTCAGATTGGTTGTTGTCCTTCATGCTCGAAGAAGACCAAAATGATATCACTATATTGGGGTCGAGGTACAGTGTGTCCAACTATGGCTGACCAGACCAACACAAGCTCAGAAGGCTCTACCACAGGTCAGGCATAAATAGTTAATATGAACTTTGGAGTGGAGATGGCACACAGGGAGGAGCCCTATCCCCCCAAACCCAGGGATGTTGTGGAAAACTGGAAAAATTGTGCTTTCTACGGCTGGAGGGAAGATCCACTGAAGTGTTCTAGTCTAATATGTCATGGAAATGTCATTGACAGGGTGGGTCTGAATTTCGACACTTGGCTAAATCTTTCTTAATATCCTTGTGAACAAAATGGTGGGATGGGGGCTAAACTTCCACATGCGTAGGTTGGTTCAGAATTGGCTGCCTAACAACACAGAGAAGGCTGAGCTGCTCAATCTTTATTTGGCTTGGGTTTTTTCTGCCAAAGAAAATGACCTTTGCCCTGGAAAGAACAGAAGGAGAGTTGTTAATAGAGGATTGATCCTCAAGATGAGTAAGGAGATAGTACAACCCAGAACCAGCACTGGGGAACTCCTTTCACCCACATGGCCCAGAAGAACGGCATCCTTAGGGCCTGAAAGAGCTGGCAGCTGTGACCGCTGAAAACTGGTGGAGAAGGGGAGTGCCACAGAGACGCAAAAGGGCAAACATAGTTCTGGTACTTTTTTTTAAAGATGGGACAATAGAATCTGTAAATTATAAGCCAATGGGTTTGACTCTGATTCCTGGCAAAATTCTACAACATATTAAGAGCATTTGAGAACACCTAGAAAAGGAAGAGGTGAACACAAAGAACCAGCACTGCTTTATGAAGAAGAGGTAATGCCAAACTCACTATAAGAAAAAATTTAATGGAAATAAATATAAAGTCTTACACTTAGGTTCAAAATCTTGTCTCCAGAAGTACAGAGCAGGACAGATGGTTCTTAGGTTTATGGATGACACAAAGCCAAGAGGGATAGCTAATATGCTGGATGTCAGAAGCAGAATCCATTAAGATCTGGAGGGCCTTGGAGGGCAGACTGAAATGAACAAGGTAAAACATTGAGGATAAATGTAAAATCCTATACTTGGTCTCAAAAACTAAATTGCAAGAGGAAGACACACCAAGAAACAATTCATGTGCAAAAGATCTTGGCAATTAGTGACCCACAAATTCCATACGAATTAGGACAGTGGCCCAGCAGCCCCAAAAAGCTATGGTGTCGTCCTCAATGACAGTAAGAGAGTCCCAGTGCCCAGGATAAGAGAAGGGATGGTTTCACCATACATACCATATGTGAAGGATTATGTTCATTCCTGGATAATGCAAAACAGAACCATCAGGATGGTCCATGGCCTGAAGCACCGGTCCCCAGACTGGAGAAAGGAAGGCTTGAGGAGGAGTAGGGGGTATGATCACTCTCTTCAGTCTGATGTTAAGAAAGAGTTCTTGATTTGAAAGCAAGTGACTAAGGGTCTTATGTAAGCTCTATCACTTAGAACCTGTGACCTTGGCTAAGCCATTTAATCCATGAGCCTCTGTTTCTTCATCTGTCTAATGAGAGGATTGGCCTAGGTGAGCCTTCCAGATCTAAATCAATGATACTGCGATGCTATTTGGACAGCTCTTTCCAGCCTTCATTGACATTTACAAGCCAGGTGCCCAGAAAGTAGCTCTGACTTCTTCCTGCCTCGAGGCTCTAGGGGTAACCCACCACGCTGAGGATTCTTGTATCATGATCCCTGATAAACCCCCAGCAACAGGCTCCACATTTCAATTGACCAGGTGACATCAATTAGTTTTTGTTTTGTTCATTTGTTTCACGTAAAAGGCATTTACTGAAGTACAAAGATGGGTAAAAAAAAATCCCTTTAAGAATCTGGGACACCCTCTCTCACAAGTACACGGGGATCCCAGGGAAGGTAGGTTCTAAACGTAGAGAATACACATGTCCAAAGGGTCAATTGGTGGCTCCTAGATACTAGAATTCATTTTCTCCCTTTGTAGCGTCCTCATGGGGTTTCCCTTAGGCATAACTCTCTGCAGGAGTCTGTGAGTAGGGGGCCTTTGTAGCCCATCATAGCTAGAACTTCTCTCCACCATGAGGGCTCATGATCCCTATAGATATTCTCTCCCTCTGGTGTCTGTGATTTCACAGGGGTTTTCTTGGTTGTTGGCCCTGCTCCCAGCTGTGCTACTGTCTCTAGTTACCAGGGGACGCCTCTGATGAGTCTCCTAAATTCACACAGTTGCCTGAAATTGTGGGGTGGGGGGAGGATTACCTCTCAGGGGCTTGGCTGGAGCAACTCAACCACCAGACTGCCCGATTGCTGAAATGTGAGATTCCCAACTGACTTGCTATTTTTATACATAGACCCAGATTCTTTCAGCCAATCACACAATATTTCCTGTATGACAAGTCTTTATCCAGTGACCAAAGTACTATATCCCTCTCAAATTAGTTAAGGACCTGCTTACACCTAGCTTACTTTTTTAAATGGTTGATTGGATTAATTTGTTTGGGCTTTCCATGATTGCATTAATTTGGGTGGAGGTAGACACTCCCACCCTTACCCTGAGAATGTTTGAATGGTGATCAGGTGAATTTGTTCTACTTGGACCCAAGGGGAAGTGCCAGAAACGACTGGCAGATATTACAAGAAGAATGATTTTGGCTAGATCTGAGGAAGAAATTCCCAACACTCAGTCATCAAAAATGGAATGGACTGCCTCTGGACAAAGAGGGTTTCCTACCACTGGAAGTCTTCATGTAAGAGATGATGGGTGCATGCTTCTCAGGGATGCTGTGGAGACACTGCCCCAGATGACCCCTGAGATCCCTACCAGCAGCTCCAAGATTTGATAACCCTATTTGAAGGGGATGACTAAATCCAGTGCTCTTTCTAGTCTTCTTCAAGGGAGGTTTTCTGTGCTGTTCTGCTCAGGGTGAGGCCAACGAACAAGACCTTCCCCAAGCTGAGACTTTGATTGTTCCAGGAACAGAGTAATGTTCACCTGGGGTCCCTTCTTGCCCTGAGTCCTATGATTCTATGGTTGGGGATTGAAAAAAAGCCTTGGTCCACAGCTTCACCCTTCAGGGATTGTCCAAAAGTTACCACATGGTCATACACCCAACCAGAGCAGGGAATGGAGGAGGGGAGTCTCTGAGCTGAGGGCCTGGAGAACTGTATCCAGATCTAAAACAGAGTCTGAAAGGAAGGAGTGATTGAAAAGATATGGTCTGGGGTGGGGCTTTGATGATCCTTATCTGGTAAGTGTGAATGCTAGTTCCTACTGTACCTGCCTCCCATGGTAGTTTGAGGGAAATGCTCCAACATTGAAAATGGGAGTTATTATTTGTGGATGTGGCTCAGACCTGTGATATAGGCATAGACCTGGCATAGGGAACTCCCAATGGAGAAACTTCCTTTACCAGTGCAGGTCAGTATCTCCTTTGCAACAGAGAGTTATCTGGGTCATTGAGAAGTTAAATAACTTGCCCAAGGTCACATAGTTACAAAGTGTGTGATGTCTGAAGATGGTTCTCTAACTACTACCCCGTGCAGCTTCTCATTATTCAATCAATCTATGAGCATTTTATTAAGTACCTACTCTGTCTGACTCTGACACTTAGCTAGTGATAGAAAGACCATAAATGAAGCAAAAAACTTATATTTTAATGAGAGGGGCAAAAAGGAGATATATAAGCATGTATAGAATAGATACGAAGTGAATAAATACAAATTATTACTATTGATAGTAATTCTTAACATGTATATAGCCCTTTAAAGCTTACAAAGTACACTACAGAAATTCTCATAATAATAACGGGCATTTATTTAATGTTTACAATTTACAAAACATTTTACAAATATTATCTCATTTGATCCTCAAAAGGTGGTGCTTGAGCTGTGTCTGGAATGAAGAAGGAGATTCCAAGAGGCTGAAGTGAAGAGGAAGGACATTCCAGGAATAGGGAAGAGTCAGTTGAAAGTCAAAGAGATGGGCAGGGAAGTGTGATATGTGAGAAATAGGGAAAAGGCTAGTCTGACTGGATCTAAGAATCCCAGAGGTGGAGTCATATACAACTAGGTTGGAAAGAGAGTTTGGGGAAATTGTGAAGAATTTTTGAAAGAGAGGTATTTCTATTTTACCCTCCCCTGGATATTATTGAGCAAGAGAACGAGAGGGGTGGCTAGATGGCACAGTGAATAGAGCGCCAGTCCTGGAGTCAGGAGGACCTGAGTTCAAATCCAGCCTCAGATACTTAACACACTTACTAGCCATGTGACTTTGGGCAAGTCACTTACCCCAATTGCCTTCCCAAAAGCAAAAAAAAAAGAGAGAGAGTGAGGCGGTCACCTCCTTGTGGGGATAGGCTAAAGTAGGGAGAGGCCTGAGGTTTGGGGGCCAATGGAGGAAGCTGGTGGAGATCCAGTTAAGAGGTGTTGGGGGCCCAGAGCTAAGCTGGTAGCTTACTATAGGAGTAGGAGTAATGTAACAGGAAGGCTCTGAGGCTTCTGTAAATTTCTTCAATTTGCAGCCTTGGCTTTCTTCTGATATGTGAATGTCTTTGCTTTCAGTCTGCTGACAATGACCTGGCCCTCTAGGCTGCCTTCCATGAGCTACATCTGACGCTCCTTACCATCACCTCAAATATCACTCACCATGGAAACTGCAGCCTATATTGTAACTCTTCTGAAAGGGAGTATGTATGTGTGTGTGTATATATGTCTGTCTATATATTTCATGTGTGTAAACATATACATGCACGCATGTATGTTGTGTGTATATACACGTGTGACATGTATTATAGGTGTACATGCATATATATGTACATACACATGCATTTATACACACATAGGTATTGTGTTGTATATATACACATGTGTTTTATACACATATGTATATGTACATGCACACATATGCACATGTGTGTTGCATGATACATATGCATTGCGTGTTTGGGTGTGTATGCACATGCATGAGGTGTGTATTACACAGTGTGCACACATATTGTCTGTTGATATAAAGTGTGTGCGTGCATGCGTGTGTAGTGTCATATATGTTTATGTATACACACATTCATATACACATAAATACATACATATACATGCAGATGAAACTTCTTGAGGGCAAGATCATAAATCAAGAGCTAGAAAGGACCTTAGGGGTCACTGAGTCCAGTCCTTTCATTTTCTAGTAGAAACTGAGACCAAGGTTTAAATGACACTGAGGTGGCACAAGGAGTCCCCATGAATGGTTACTCTGAGGGTCAAGCGAATGGCTTGGATCACCTATGGTGCATGATACTAGAGGAGAGGCAGGTCCAGAGAGTGGGCCTAAAAATAATGATGGGGAAGGAGGAGCTCAGAAACAGAATCTCAGGCTCAGAAGGGACATCAGGGGCCACAGAGATCATCTGAGACACGAGTCCTTAGCCTTTTGTGGATCCTGGACCCCCTTGGCATTCTGGGGCCCTTCTCATAATCATGTTTTAAATAATAGAAGAAAATGCCAAATTTTACTTAGAGATTAGTGAAAACAAAAGTGTAATTTTTCCTAACTGTCTTCACCAGCCTGCTGGGACCTATCTACAGACCCCCCCCTGTGGAAGACTCTAGGTTACCAGCTCCTGACCTAATCCAATCTCCCCCTTTATCAGTTGGAGAAACTGAGGCTCTGAGTGACATCTGGAAGGTCACACAATCAGTAATTAGCAGAGTTAGGATCAGAAGACCCTAGCTCCCTCCAATCCACATTCAGTCCTCTTCCCTATGCTCCCTAGCTATTGCCCACATTGGGAGGTCCCAGCGCATCAGTCACTACCCTGATTCAGCTAACTTCATTCAGGAGACAGGGGCAGATTGTGGGGATGGGCCACTGCGGCGACTGCTCAGAAAAGCCCAGGGGGACAGCTGCGCAGCGCTCAGCTCTGTGGGGGGTGACAGGCCACATCCTGGAAGGCTCCTGCCAGAGGAAAAATCTACTCTGCCCAGCGCCTAGTGGTTGCAGGCCCTTCCTTGGCCTTGGACTCTCCCTTCGTCCGTCCTCTAGTATCCCAGGGACTCCTAGTTTCTGACTTTCCAGTTTCTTCTGAGGACATTTCCTTTGCCTGGGCTATTTTTTAATTGTAGTGGAAATACCCCCACAATTCTGTTAAATTCCCATGACCTGGATTTGAATCTCAAGCCCTTGCCTTACAACCTTGCCTGGGTAACGTTAATGTCCTCATCCCTAAATGGGCACAACCTTCCTGGCACTAACTACCACGCAGTGATGAGGTTCAGGGGCATTAACAAGGCTGCCAAGAGAAAGGCGCCTTGTAAACCTGGAATCGCCATGGTCAGCTGTGTATTAGCCAGCCTTTATTAAGCACCAATTATGCCCCAGGCACCTCAGACACAAGTTAGCCCCTTGCCCTAGACAGGACAGGTCACATCTCTGTGCTTCAGTTCCTTCACCTATAAAATGAGGTAGTTGGATTGGATGCTCTTGTAAACTCTTTCCTGCTGGAACTATCCTATAGCATTTGGTTGGTTGGTTGGTGTCCTTTGTTCTCGAAGAGGACCAAAATGACATCTCTTTGCTAGAGTCAAGTCTCAATGTGTCCGACTGTGACTGATCAGACCCATATAAGCTCAGAAGGCTCCAGCACAGGTCAGGCACAAACAGTCTACGTGAACATTTGGGGTGGATTCTCCAAATCTGAGCATCCTGCATTTCCTTTGAACTGTCTCAATTCTGCTTTGCTCATAGAGCATAGCACCCTCTCTGATGTGGATATGCCATGCTAGGTGGTGCTGTGCCAGTGTCTCCCATGTCACACAATCAATTCCAAAATTCTTAAAAGAGGCCTCCAGAGCGTGCCTGTATCGTTTCGACTCAACCAGGATCTACTTTTCTTTACAATTCATTATCCTTCACATCCAGACAGATCTTTCCTGCCCAGTGGCTCTATCTGCTGAGAGTCCTCAGCCTCTATTTGAGAGGGTTCTCAGCAGCTGGTTTTGGAATCTCAAAGACCTTCTAACCCTAAGTCAGAGTGAGGCCACTGACATAGTTGCTAGTCTTGGTGAACAGGATGTTGAAGTTAAACATCTCAATAGATTTAAGCCTGAAGGTGTTAGCTGGGGAAGTGTTCTGGGTTCCAAAGAGCTTGGTTCTTGGTTGGGGAATTTCCTTCAAGAGAGGATATGCGCATTTTAAAGTCAGGAGAAGGAGACAGAGCCCCTACCTTACAAATTAAAACCTCTAAGAGATTTCCCCCACTCTAGTCTGATGACTGGGTATTTTATGGGTTTGCTCTTTTAAAAGACTGTAGCAAAAGACTTTTATATTCTAAGCTCAAAGATCAGTGGTAGCCATGCCTTCTCTTATGAGGCAGCAATAGAACCTCTACTGAGGGTCTCTGGCTGAAGCTAGAGGTTAGAAGCAGAGAAAAGTGCCACTAACTCAGGTTCACTGGAGCCATAGTTGAAACCATCAATATCCAGCAGAGAGTAGACATTGCTGCCACCCACATAGCCACTGAGATGATGTAGAAAAACAGTGCAAAGACCAGCATGATGACATCTCCAGAAAACAACGGTGACCCTGAGGGCCTGTCCCTCTATATTCCTGCCCTGGACACTCAAATTCCTTGTATTGTCTTTGCCATGTGTGTACACTATAATCTACAGATTGTTGTTGTTGTTCAGTCATTTCTCAGTCACATCTGACTCTTGGTGACCCCATTTGGGGTTTTCTTGGTAAAGATACCAGAGTGGTTTGCCATTTCCTTCTCCAGTTCATTTTACAGATGAGGAAACTGAGGTGAACATGGTTAAGTGACTTGCCCAGACCACCAGCAAGTGTCTAAGGCCAGGAGTCTTCCTGATTCCAGGTCCAACACACTAACCACCACACCATCTAGCTGTCGTACCAATGGATAAGGCATGTAATTATGGGAAAGGGCACCCCAGGTTTAGGACAGAAATGTTTTGTTGCTACCTTTCATGCTATCATTCTATTTCATTTAATACTTTTGCTTTGAACAAAATGTCTGACTTCATGTTTGTGGGGTAGTCTGAGTACCTCGAGTGAGGCAGCCTTATCCAGGATACTCACTATACAAGATAAGGAGGGGTGTGCCTCCAGGTGCTATATTTTACAAAGACGTGAAAGTAACCCTGGGTCCTCAAAAGCTACTCCAGTGAAGCTTAAGCCATGGTAGACCCTACCAAGCTGGAAAGGCTTTAAGTATAAGACAGGGGATGAGCCTTCAGAGAAACTCATCACCAGATTGACTGGAAAGAGATGAAATTACATCAACTGTGACAACTCTGCAAGACATCATGAGCAATGGACTTGGAGTCAGGAAGAACTGTGTTCCAATTCCATCTCTGACGCTGACATTTATCGTGTGACCCTAGACAAGTCACTTCTCCCTCAGCCTCGGTATCGTCATCTTTAAAATGGGCACATTAATACCTGAAACACTTACTTTACCCAGTTATTTTGATGGTCAAATGAAATAATGTAGTTATTACATTAATAATGTGATAATATGTGACCATAATTTAATAATGAAATGACATATAAAGCATTTTGTAAAGTGTTTCAGAAACCTTAATGATATATAAAAGATATATAAAAGATAATAATATTTCTTGTTATATATAAAATGCATTATACAAAAGATAATAATTCTTGTTATCACTTGATTCTCCTCATGTCCTTCTCTATTCTTCTTGCTATTAGCAGAGCTGTAACTAGGATGGAGTAGCCAGGGCTTTGACTAGGTATCAGCATGGCAGATGGAGGGGCATACTTCCTCATGGTGGGAGAAGCATCATATCTGGGTTTTGCCCTCCCTTCCCATGAATTGCTTTTGCAATTCCTGATGAAATGAACTCTGAGGTCTCTGATTAAAGGCCATAAGGGTGCTGTAAGCTGCATCATAGGAGGAAGGTCTCAGGTCCCTGGGGTTTTGAAATACAAGTGGGCAGAGCCCCTGCTCACACTGGAAGAGGTTAGATAAGATGAAGTCTTAGGTAAAGCCACTTGTGCCACCTGACCTTGGGGCTTTTTTCCATAAAAATTAATATGTTTTTCTTCATATTTGTTTTCATTTGGGGTTTATTCCCTCTATATCACCCTCTACCACCTCTCAGAAAGCCTTGATCTGTGTTTTAAAGGTTCCTTGCCAAGCCCCCTTCCCATCTGAGTAATGGGACAATCACATACTAGATTGGAGGAAGGTGGCAGTATCCACAGGGAGAGTTGGTGCCCACTCCCAGTGCTGACAGCTGACACCTGGCTGCAGGGGGCCTTTCCACCCGGGACAGCTCCTGGGCCTCCATCTTGGCATGTTTGGTTTTCTTCCACACTGCCTGTCCATGAGGCTTGACCAGTACCTCCCATCTCCAGACTCCCTTGGATCCATTTTGTGTGCAAGCGTAAAGCACTATTACTACCTGAGTTATTATCGTGATCTAAATATGAGCTACTATATTATTCTTTAATCTCTTATTTGAGAGTACCAGACAGTTAGGTAGCATTTAGGAAGCACCTACTGTGTGCCAGACACTGCTATATGCTGGATATCAAGAGAAGCGTTATGATTTGTCTAAGGTCATACAGGTGGCAAATGGCAGAGTCAAGATTTGAACCCAGATTCTCTGACTCCAGATCCAATGTCATTTAATTTCCCTTTCCTTCAATTCAACAAGCCTACGAGGTGCCAAGTGCTGTGCTGGAGATAAAAACAAATAGGAAAACAGCCCTTGCCCTCTAGCAGCTTACATTATTTTAGGGGGAAACAACATGTACTGAGCTAAGTCAAAACACCAAAACTAACACCTAGTAATAGAAAGTAATTGACCTCAGACACTTAACACTTACTAGCCATGTGACCTTGGGCAAGTCACTTAATTGCCCTTCCCCCCCAAAAAAAAGCAAAAAAGAAGAAAGTAATTGGTTAGTGGGAGGAGGAATTGGTGATGTCAAGAGGGATCACAGGAGGCATCTTGTAAAAAGTGGCCCTCAAGCTGATCCTTGAATGGAACCAGAGATTTCAAGAAGCTGAGGTGAGAAGGGAGAGCCTTCCAAGGATGGAGTACACAGCTTGTGCAAAGGCATGAAGGCTAGCATTTAATTCATTCTGGAATAACCTAATAATATAGGAACAAAGCGTCTGGTTTGACTGGGACTTAGAGTGTACAAAAGTAACTTAAGTGGTGTTGAGTTTCTCTCTACCAGTGCAGATCATACCCATCCACACCTGTGATTTTCTCTCCCTCTGCCAACATGAAAATCACAACCTCTCTATGACTTAGTAGTTGTGTTCTAGGAGAGGGTTAGCAACATGCCCAGGATCTCACAGCTAGTAAATATTAGAGGTGGCATTTAAACCCAAGTCTACCTGATCCCAGATCCAATACCCCATCCAATGATCATGTGTTACTGCTCATTGTAGTATTTGTGTATGTGCCCTATACCTCATTAGCCCATGGGCAAGTCTCCGTTATACCTAATTCTCTCAGCCCTTAGTATAGTACTCAGTATACAACAAGAGATTAGGAAATGTTTATTGCATAAATGAATTAGAGCTATGTGATATGGTAGCCTGGCTCTGGGGAGTTTGATTTAGCTGGGTGGTTTTCCTAATGTTTCAATGTTTCTCTGTGCTATGGGATAAACCTGAGGAAAATTTCATGTACTGGTCTGTGCTGTGAAATGCCTGAGATCTTAGGCATAGAGAACATGAGGGGGAATTGGTCAGTCCCATCTTCTGAGTCTTTCCTTATTCTTTCAGGTATTTCTTTAAAAAAAATTAACTAATTTACTTTTTGTTTACAACATTCAGTTCCACAAACTTTTGAATTCCAAATTTTCTCCCCCTCCTTCTCCCCCCACATGGTGGCATGCAATCCAATATAGGTTCTACAAATACCTTCACATTAAGTTGTAGAGAAGGATTGTAACCAACGGAATGAACAATGAGAAAGAAGCAACAAAACAAAACAAAAGAGAGAGCAAGTAGTTTGCTTCAGTCTTCATTCAGACTCCGTAGATCTTTCTCTGGATGTGGATATCCCTTTCCATCATGAGTCCTTTGGAGTTGTCTTATAACCTTGCATTGCTGAGATGAGCCCAGTTTATCAAAGTCAGTCATTACAGATACAATGTGTCTGTAATTGTGTACAATGTTCTCCTGGTTCTGCTCCTCTCACTCAGCATCAGTTTATATAAATCTCTCCAGATTGTTATGAAGTCTGTCTGTTCCTGCACAATAGTATTCCATTACATTAATATACCACAACTTGTTTAGCCATACCCCAATTGATGAACATTTCTTTCATTTCCAATTCTTTGCCACCACAAAAAGAGCTGCTTTAAATATTTTTGTATATATGAGTCCTCCTCCTACTTGTATGATCTCTTTGGGATACAGCCCTAGAAGTGGTATTGCTGGATCAAAGGGTATGCACAATTTTATAGCCCTTTGGGCATAGTTCCAAATTGCTCTCCACAATGGTTGGATCAGTTCACAACTCCACTAACAATGCATTAGTATTCCAATATTTCCACATCTTCTCCAGCATTTGTCATTTTCCTGTTTTGTTATGTTAGCCAATCTGACCAGTGAGATGTGGTACCTCTCTCTCAGGTATTTCTGTGTCCATTAACACATCATAGGACAAAGATGAGCCTTTGAGTGTCATATAATAGACCACTACATGGCTATAACCCTAGATCCGGTATTGATCCCCTTTTTCATGAACCATTACAATATCTTTTTAATTTGTCTCCCTACATCAAATAGCAAACCTTATCCAACCACCACAAAGCTGCAAAAGGAGTATTTCCAAGAGGACTTGGAAGAAGGGGGCATGAAAGTTGCCTTCACATATTTGAAGGATTGTCCTAAGAAAGAGAGACTAGATTTGGGATCAAAGATTTAGAATCATTTAAAATCAGATCATTGATTAAGAGTTTGAACAGATCTTAGAAGTCCTCAAATCCATCTCTGTCATTTTTAGATGAAGAAATTGAGGCTGAAAAAGATGAGAGGGCTTATCCCACATGACGCGTCTCTGGAGTCAGAACTTTATCCAGAGGACAGAGCTAGAAACAGTGGGTGGAAATTGCAGGGGCAAGTTTCAACTTAATGGAAGGGAAAACGTCTTCAATGATTTTAGCTGGCCTTGAGTCAAATGGTCTGTGTTGGGAGGTAGTGAGTTTTCCATCACCAGAGGTGATCAAACAGAGATTGGATGATGCCTTTCTGGAAACATCAGAGTGAGAATTCCAGCTTCAGGGTTAGACTACCTGAGCTCTTTGAAAATAATTAAATTACTTTTATTTTTAATTTATAGAATAAAACAAGCTCTTAGACTCCTTCTACCTCTGAGAGTCTAAGGATTCGAACCCCGATGGAGACACCTGCCACTTTGTACCATCTCTGTGTTTCTTCACTACTCTCCTGGCTCCCCAAGGCTGGGGCTCAAGGTTCCACTTAGGAGACACCTGTTGTATCTTTCCCAACAATTCTTCCCAAAAGCCCTGCTTTCCCAAAGGCAGCCTACTTCCTAGGGCTTTACCCTCTTTTCCTGTGGTTTGAGAGACATAGTTGATGGGTCCTGAGTCAGGTAGGGACCCTCATCTTCCTGGAGGTTGTCAGGTGGACCTCCCCCTTAAAGAAAACGAATGTGAGCAGAGTCCATCTCTCTCAGGACCTGAGTCCCTTCAAATGCTCACTGCTGGGCAATCTTTTCCAGGTTGGGGAGATGGAGTTTGGTCTCAGTGGGTCAGAGATGCAACTCTCCAGCTGATTCCGTAAGACATATCATCACCTCTCAGATTCCCTCTAAAATGCCCTTCATATGCTGGTGGGATAGAGTCTAACCATGGCCCACAGAAGACATCTGGGGTAATAGAGGATACGTGAGCTCTGTATTGTCCCCCCAGAGGCTTAGCCATCAAGACAACATTATGAGAGCACTGAGGAAATCAGAAGGGAAAATCCATAGCCCCAGAACCAAGTTCCTGAGAGTTTCTAGGAAACTTACTAGACCATTCATTTTCTCAGTCTTGGAGACATTGTACTGAGAACTTATCTGTCTGTAGAGGGTCCAGCCTAACAATGGTACCCAAGCACAGGGAAACAGTTCAAAACTGGTTTAAATACACTCTTTTCCTAATCCAGATGTGGGTGCAACCCTTGAAATTTGTCTCTGGTATAGGACTCCAGCTGTGTTTCTCCCCCCTTGTTCTATGGCTGACAACAAACTTTTCAGAAATTGTACTTCAGAAGGTAGTGTGTTACTCTTATTTTACAGATGGGGAAACTGAGGCTCAGGGAGATTAAATGATTTGATGAGCATTAGACAGCTAGTAGACCATGAAGGTAAGGCTAGAAGCCTGGACTTGATGTTAGGACCTTTTCCAGCCATGTGATCCATGGCAAACATGGCCACAGCCTCTGTTTCCCTATCTATAAAATGGGAACAATAATAACACTTGGGGTTTTTTTGAAGATCCAATGAAGTAATGCTGATAAATCACTTTCCAAACCTGAAGACGTTACAAGTGCCAGCTGTTCATATTTATAGTGATCGTTTTGACCTTAAATTCAATGTTATTTCCCATGCACTATGTCTCTTCAACCTTCTCTGGGATTTGATTTGACCCTACATCCAAGAGCGGAGGCTCTGAACCTTGTTTGTGTCACGGCCCTCTCTGGAAGTCAGTTTGGCGAGCTGAGGGCCCTCTCCTTCTCAGAATCATGTTAAATAATTGAAGGAAATGTTGAATTCTAGTTAGTCAGTGGAAACAAAAAATGTCCTTTTTTCTTTCCATGCAAGCTCACAGGCCCCTTAAGTCCTAAGTCCCTAGATTAAGAATTCCTGTTCTGGAATATCAGAACACACGACATAGAAGGTCAGAGCTGGAAGGGATCTTCATTCATGCTCTGAGGTTTGGGGAGGCCAAGGTCACATCACCAAACAAATGTCAGAGCCCAGATTTGAGCCCAACGTGTCCCCCATTGGCGGGATTGTCATATCGTTCTGCCACGGTGCTATTTCTTGAGCGCCATCATCCAATGAGGTAAGATGGCCAGCCTTGCGAAGGGAACTGGCCAGGGGCTGTTGGCACGCAGCAGGAGCTGGCTGGCTGTAAAGATTTCAGAGACCATGCCAGGAAAAGAAGTTGGAGGCAAGCAGCCCTCTCACCCTGCGTATCTGGGGCATTCTCCATGCACACACACACACACACACACACACACACACATATTTAGCTCTTCAATTCCAATTCCCGTTTCCATGGAAACAGACATTGGTAAACGTCAGAGGCTATGCTTTCAAACTCAGGTCTCTTTTCTCAAACTTGTCTTTACCTGACTCATAGAATGCAGGGAGCTCAAAGGAACTCTGGAGGTCACCCAGTCCCATCCCCTCCTTTTACAGAGAGGGACACTGAGGCCCAGAGAGGGGGCTGTGACTTGGCCCAGGTCTAACCTGGTTGCCAGGCTTCCTCCCAGGCTCTGCTCTCTCCCAACCACACGACTGGAGGCAGTCACTTCACCCTGGGTCCCACTTCCCTCTCTGCAAAATGAGGGGGTTGGACCAGATGGCCTCTTCTGTGTCTTCCTATCATCCTTGGCCAAGTTACTGAACCTCCTCAGACCTCTGATTTCTTCATCTTTAAAATGAAAGGCTTGGGCTGGAAGGTTTCTAGGGAGGATGCTATCTCTGAGACAGGCTCCTAATGGCTGCCTGACTCAAAACCCACTGCTCCATTTTGGCTAATTCAGTTCCATTTTAATTTTTTTTTTTTTTAGCATTTTTTAAAGCGCCTACTGTGAAGGCTAAGTACTGAGGATAAAAACTCAAAAATTAAATAGCCCCTGATCTCAGGGGGCTTCCTTTCCAGAACAAGAAGCGTTTTGGGCAATGTTTCCCAAAGGAATTTGATCAATTGGTCATTCCCCAATCCCTTTCTCTGTTTTATACTACTCAGCACTAAATCTGTTCTGATTATGCTCTCCACCTACTCCAAACCTCCAAGCTGCCAAGACCCTGGCTTCATCGTGAAACATTTGGGCTTGAAATACATTCATAAAGACTTAAATTCTGGCCTAGAAAGTCTGGGTCTTACATACCTACTCACATTTTTACTGTCTACAGGATCATACTCCAAGCCTCCAATACATTCACAATTTCTTCCCCACCAAATGCCCTCTTTTCCTGACCAGGAGATTACAGGAAGATTCGGATGGTGTCATTCAGTTAGAGGCCTATCCTCACTGTGTCTAGATGCTACCATTGCAACATAGGAAAGCCCTGGTACCAATAGGTCCTCAATCTCACTGGCTGAAGACTCAGTTCAAGGGCACCTGCCTCAACATGCCACCTTCACCCCCTTGTTGTCCCCCACCCCACAAATCAAGGCTCATCTGGAACAAATCCATCCTCTGGGGACCTGTTGCTGGGGTCTTTCACTAAACTGCCAGACCACAGCACCCAACAGCAAGCATGCCCTGACTCATGCACCCTCTGCCTTCACACAGTCCCATTTTTCTGGTTTATTCTACTAATCACTAAGAGTCAAACCCTCAAGAGCTGGTTTCACCATGACTCCTCCAGTAAATTCCATCCTGACAGCTCTCTTACTACCTAGGGCTCCCTCCCAATTATAGATGCCTATACTCTTTTCACCGTTGATGCACAACCATTTGCCTTGCAAGGCAGCTGTTCCATGAGTCTAACACTGGGGGTATAGATACCCTAGGGACAAAGAGATCTCGTTGGGGTGGGCATTTCCCACAAATGTGTACGTCATTGCTTCTCATCCTGTGTGTTTTTTTCCATGTCCATTTGTAAATACTCCATAGGAAATCCATCCAAAGGGCTAGAGGTCATCCTTTGGGTCTGTGAACATTTCCTGGACCCCACTGCTTCACTTGGCCTTTCTAGTTGTGGCATTTAACTGTCTCAATATGACTCAGACTCCTCCCCTTTGACTCATGTATTAACACTTTGACATTTAATATTTTAGAGGTAGAAATGTTTTCCAATGCCCTTATTCATACTGTGTAGAACCCCAGAGTGCCTCAGAATATAACTGAAACAACACAGGCTTAAAAATATTTATGGGTGATCACTTCCTAACAAGCTGTTACAGACTCCTATTTCTTCATATGGACCTGAAACTCTCCCCAGCCCCAACTGACTTTCATAAGATTTTGGGAGCTTTTCACAGGATTTGGAGCTAGCAGAGACCTCAGAAATCATCTGCCTCAACCTCTTTATATGAAAGAGAGGAAAACTGAGTCCCAGAGAGAAGAGACTTTCCCAAAGTCACAGAAGTAATACTTAGCAGAGGATTTATTCAAATTCACATCCAATTGATGGGTTGACCCCGTTACACCAGACAGCCTCTCCAGGCTGTTCCCTTCCTCTAGCTAACATCAAGGCTAGGTGATTTTTTAAGTTTCCCCCCTGTAGTCCCAGAGTGATATGGATTCCCAAACAACCTCCTGGGCTCATCCCACTTTTCTGCAGTGGAACAAAAAATTGGGAAAGAAAGGTGTTTCTGAGTCCTGTTAATGGTGATGATGCAGCTGCGATGCTCCCCTGTGCACATCTTCACTGGCTCACAGATTCTTGGAGGTGGAAGACCCCTCTGTGGCCTCACAGCTCAACCAACAACTAAGAAAGGAACTGTCTGTGCAACACAGCAAACAGACTGTCCAAACGATGCCTCAGCTGTCTCCTCCAGTAACTTCCCTCAGCACCTGGGGCCACCTCACCCTGAAACATCCAACCCGGTTGCAGCCTTTTCTCCAGGAAATATCCCTTCTGCAGGAGGGTCCCCTTCCTCCATTGGTAAGTTCCTCCTGGAGCCTCCATTTTCTGAGGGGGTCCTGGCTGACCAACCTTCATTCCCCTCCTGTTTCTGCTCCTGACTTTCTAGACTCCAAATCTGCACCCTTGCAGGTAGGTTTTCTCTGCCGTATCTCTCACTTTTCAGCTCTCTTTCTGGGGGCTATCTTCCCGAATTAGAATGTAAGCTCCTTGAGGGCAGGGCCTCTCTTTCTTCTTAGCTTCTCCTCAGCTCTAGCACCCAGCCTGGAGCACAGTAAGACCTTAACAGAAACTTGTGGCCTCACTCTGTTTTTTTGATGGCGTCCAATGAGGAGAAACCCACAAGTTTCCAAGACAACTGGTCTGGCTTTTGTACAGCTGCCTTGGTTAGGAAGCTTTTCCTAAGGTCCAGGCTAAACCTGCCTCTCTGCCTCTAAACCTCCTAGCTCTGCCCTCTGGGGCCAAATGGGAAAGTCTAATCAGTCAATCACTAAATATTTATTAAAAACCTTCTATTTGCTAAGCACTAATGGTACCAGGAAGATCTAAAGACAATCCCTGTCCTCTGGAAGCTCCCAGTCCAATGTAGGAGATAATATTCAAACAACCAAGGAGGTGAATTCAGGATTAATTGTAAATAATTAGCCAAAGGGAAAGTACTACTTGGGGAATGGGGAAGACTTCCTCTAGAAGGCGGGGTTTAGCTGGGACCTGAAGGAAGCCAGGGAAGGGGTAGGGGGAATGGGTCTGAGGAAGGAGAGGCAGGGAGGCACAGCCAGAGAGAAGGCCCAGGGTCAGGAGACGGAGGGACTTATTCAAGGACCAGCCAGGACGCCGGTGTTGCTGGATTGCAGAGTTCATGATGGGGGTTAAAGTATAAGAAGATTGGAAAGGTGGAGGGGGATCAAGCAGAGGCTTTCATATTTGATCCTGCAAGTTACAGGGAGCCCCTGGACTTTCCTGAGGCAGAGGGCCAGTGGGGGTGCATGGTCAGACCTGTGCTTCCAGAAGGTCCCTTGGGTGCCTGAACAGGAGCTGGACTGGAGGAGGGAGAGAGGAGATAGGCAGGCAGGCAGACCACCAGCAACTGTGCACAGTCCAGGGGTGAGGTGATCAGGGTATGCACCCTCCTCCAGAGGGTAGACTTTCAGCTAGTCTGGTCCATCAGTCAGAGTACTAGTATCTAAATGCCCTTTGACAGATGTCAGCTGTGTGACAGCGACCTTTTCTTGTAGTTTGTTCAGTCATTTCACTCGTCTGACTCTTCCTGACCTTGTTTGGGGTTTTTTTGGCAAAGATCCTAGAGTGGTTTGCCATTTCCTTCTCCAGCTCATTTTAAAGATGAGGAAACTGAGGTAAAGAGGGTGAAATGACTTGACCGGGGTCACACAGCTGGTACATCTCCTTAGACATCTCATTTAATCTCCACGGGCCTCAGTTTCTTCATCTATAAAGTAATAGGATTGGCCTCTGAGGCCCCTTCAGTCCTCAGTCTATGTAATGTATGTGCCTGATTTTGTGCAGAGCCCTGGGACACAAGAATAGCAGTAGCAAAGGGCCCTGTCCTCAAGGGGCTTCTATTTCTTCCCACGTGCTCCCGGCAGATCTCTCCTGTCAGTCAGCTAACATGAAGCACCTACTATGTGCCAGATCTGGTCTAAGCAATGAGGAAGCAATGAAAGGTTGAAAGCAGCGCCTACTCTCAAGGACCTCACCTGTAAATAGAGAGGCAATGTACAAACTTTGTCTAACTCATTGTAAGCAGAGTCAATTTGGAGACAACCAGCAGAGGGAAGACCTAGAATGAAGGGGGATCAGGGAAGGCTTCCTGTAGGAGGTAGAGATGAGGAGGGAGGGCAGTCTAGGCACAGAGGATGAAAGCCAAGGCAAAGGCTCAGAGTCTGGAGATGGTCTTGTTCAAAGAACAGCAAAGCCAGTGTCACTGGATCCCA
Source organism: Pseudochirops cupreus (assembly GCA_028627135.1). Classification (NCBI taxonomy): domain Eukaryota; kingdom Metazoa; phylum Chordata; class Mammalia; order Diprotodontia; family Pseudocheiridae; genus Pseudochirops; species Pseudochirops cupreus. Next base: position 21,013,601 of record CM053584.1, on the reverse strand, counting down.
GAGTCATGGGTGGAAAATAAGATGTGAAACTGGAAGTGTGGGAGGGGAATAGCTTATGGAGGGTTTCCAAAGCCAAGGAACATTTTGTCCTTGATCCAGGAGGCAATGGGGGCCATTGAAGGTTCTTGAATGTATGTGGGGTGAGTGACATGGTTAGACCTTTAGTGGCTGAACAGAGCATGAACTGGATTGAGATGAGACTCAGGGCAAGCAGACCCACCAAGGGGCTGTCGCAATGGTCCATATTTTGATGGAAAAACCATGGGTTGGGTTTCAGATGTCTTTGGGACCTCCAGTTGGAGATGTGGGTAAATAGAGAGGTCAGGTCTGGACAAGCAAATCTGAGAGTCATCCGAATAGAGATGATAAAGTAGGAATGACAGGAGTCTTGTGCCAAAAGACCAAAATAGAAATGTTTTGCATAATTGTATATGTAATATCCATATATATATATACAATATACATAATTGTATATGTATAACCTATATCTGATTGCTTGCCCTCTCAGGGAGAAGAGGAAGGGGTAGGATTTGGAACTCAAAACTTTAAATAAAAATGTTAAAAAATTGGAAAAAAAAATAGCTAACATTTGCACAACACCTACTATGTGCTTGGACTCTGTACTAAGTAAGTGCTTTATAAATATTACCTCATTTGATCCCTGCAACAACCCTGAGAGGTAGTTTCTATTATTATTCCCACTTTACAGATGAGGAAACTGAGGCAAAGATAGGTTAAGTGACTTACCAGAGTCACGTGGTTAGTAATTGTCTGGTCCTCTATTCACTGTGCTACTATCCACCTAAGTGATAACTGAAACTTCACCAAATTAATGGGATTACCAAACTAAATAGTAAAGGAAGAAAAGAGGAGAATCCAAGATTAAGCCTTGAGGAGGCACCCCACCCCCTCCCCGAAGTAAGCATGACTTTGATGAAGAGCAGCAAAGGAGACTGAGAAGGAGTGGTCAGAGAGGGAGAGGGGTCCCAGAAACCTGGAGAAGAAAGTTCCAAAAAGAGGGTGATTGAGAGTGTCAGTGATGGAGGGGAGCTACAGAAGGATGACCCGGAGGAATGGTCCTTAAGAGATTGTTGGCAACTTTGGAGAGAGCAGTTTCAGTGGAGCCATGGGATCAGCAGCTCGATAGTAAGGGATTAAGAAGGGAGGGAGAAGAAAGGAAGTGAAGGGATCTATTGTAGACGGTCTGTTCTAGGAGCTTAGCCGCAAGAGGAAGTAGAGATATGGGACCACGGCTAGTGGGGATGGACAGATCAAGAGAGAGGTTTTTGAGGTTGGGGGAGATGTGGGCATGTGTGGAGACAGCAGGGAACCAAGGAGTAGACAGGGAGAGAATTAAAGTGAGGAGTGGGGAAGATAGAGGGGGGACCTGCTGGAGAAGATGGCATGGAACAGAATCCCTTGTGCATTTGGAGGGGGTGGCCTTGGCCAGAGGAAAGGCCAACTCTTCTGGTGAACCAGGGTCATCTGGGAAATGGTGACAAGTCATCTGAGTGATGGAGGGGAAGGGGAAGGGAGAGAGAGAGAGAGAGAGAGAGAGAGAGAGAGAGAGAGAGAGAGAAGCCTCAGGGCAAATGGCCTCAAGGCTTTCAGTGAAATATGAGACGAGCTTCTCATCTTGTTAGCTTCCTGGTGAATGTTTCTGCCTAACAAATGTGTGCCATCTTGCAGTCAAACTCAATGTGTCCAAAAGCAACCTATTACTTTTCCCCAAACTAGGTCCAGCTGAGAGAAGGGTGGGAGGGGGAGCTGATGGAGGTCTAACGAGGGGAAATGATTTGGAAGAGACACTAGTGAGAGTGACTCGTCTACAGAGACTTAACAGGACTACCAGGAGACATGCTAGAAACCTCCCCAGGCTGGGACCATGGGGTGCTGGCCCACCTCTCTCTCTTCCATAGTCTCTCTCTGTCACTCTCTCTCTCTCCACATACTTTCTCTTAGTATCCCTACCACCTCTGAGAGAGAGAGAGAGAGAGAGAGAGAGAGAGAGAGAGAGAGAGAGAGAGAGAGAGAGTGAGAGAGAGAGAGAGAGAGTTAGAGAGAGGGAGGGAGGGAGGAAGGGAGGGAGGGAGGGAGAAAAGAAACATCTGTGGAATTCTTTCCAGTTTATGTTTTCAGGCTGACTAAGGTAACTTAAATTCAAGCCCTCCCAGGCTGAGCACCTAGATTACCATCTCCATGCATATTTTTCTCCTTGGGAATTCCCATGGCTTGAGGCAGGATCTCAGGGGGCAGGTGGGCCCTTCTTGGGGCCTCTGAAATCCTACTGTGCAGGAAAACTCTTCTTCTGCCCTATATGAAGCTGACCCTGCAAGTAACCCAATGCTGCTGAGGCCCTGAAGGATCTTAAATTAGAGAAAGCCTGCATGACTCATAGCCAGGACTGGAAATGGACTCTCTGGGGGAGTGAGATGGAGGGAAAGAGGAAAGGGCCTCCAGCTTCCCCAGATCACTCTCCACTCTCCTGCTGACCTCCAGATAACCCAAGTCCAATCAGTCAGCCATTTCTTTATCAGGAGGCTACTGTGTGCCTGTGGAAGACCAGGCCCCCAGCCTCAGTCACTGTTGATCTGGATTGGTGTCCCCCCGGCTTCCTGGAGTCCATTTGCCCCTTTCACTACATTTCTAACCCATCCATCTCTACTTTCCTGGGCTCCCTCTCCTTTTCCAGGCACCACTCATCTGGGGCAGTAGCAAGATTGGTTTGGTGACCTGTGGGGAGGAGACTAGAGGCAGGGAGGCTGCTGAGGAGACCAGCAAAGGTTGAGAAGTGTGAGGGCCTGAACTAGAGAGGGGGCTTTGGGAATGCTAAGGAGCAAGTGGACCCAAGAAATATTTTAAAAGAAGAATAGATAGAATTTAATATTGATTGGATATGTGGGAATACAATTGAATTTAATTCAATAAGCATTTATTAAATACCTACTGTGTGCCAGGCATCACTCAAAGCGCTGGGAAAACAAAGGCAAGAATGAAAGAGCCCCTACCCTTAAGGAGCTTATATTGTGCTTGGGGAAACAGTATGTACATATCAATTGGCATGCATCAAGCTTTGGATTAAGTGAGTGCTGTATACACTTATGAAAGTATATATGTGTAGCACTTACTGTGGACCCATTCTCCCAGCTCCTAGTCACATTGGCAAGTCAGAGAGTGGCTGTTATATCCCCTCAGAGCACTAGTGTTAACCCTGAGGAGCTGGGGCTAGGAATATAGGTGTCTTGCTAAAGCTATGAGCCCCCATCAGTGTGCTTCCTGTTATGCTTATTGATAGATGTCAAAAAGTCACCCAGACTTAATGTACTTTTAGAAAGGGGTATTGACTAAAGTAGCAAATTAAGACCAGGTAGTATAAAACATTCCCACGAAAAGTCTGTGATACACGTTCCCAAAAGCACATATAAAATTTAGGAGAAAATGGGCTAACGCTTAGAGGGCATATGTGGCCAAGTGATAACTCAAAAGCTCCTAGAAGACTTTGGCTAGAATCTTCAAGTCATTCCCTTAATTATGTTATAGCTTTTCGGTGGGACTCTTTGTAAAGCCTTGAATATGCTTACCTCATCCATCAACCTGTCCTTAGGCTCCCAATACAGACAATGCTGTCAGCTATTCCAGGGACACTGCCAGAGCACCCAGAGAAAGGTGGGAAACCCAAAGTTCTCTAGACCTTCCAAAATTCAAAGGGTCTTCCCCTGTCAAGGAGAGGGGGTGAGGAGGCCAAGATGCTTTCTTCCTCCTAAGCTATTTTTTCCCCCCAGCTAGAACCCTTTCTCCTGGTTCTCCACTTTCTCAGGACCCTGAATCCAACTATCTTGCTGTTCTACAGGGTCTTACCAAGTCCCTAGATCAATGTCCCAGCTAGGGAGTTGGCTAGGCCTTGTTCACACCTGTGATCAGTTGAAGTGTTTTCTCATCAAGGTTAAGTGAAATGGGATGATTTCAACGCCACTTTTACAGATAGAATGAAAACAAGGTTAATAACTCACTTTTGAGTTTGGGTGACATGGAGGCGATGAGACAGTACTGTGACAGAGAGGATGGGCCGGAGTTCCATATTTACCATCTTCTACTTGTGTGTCCCAGAGTCAGTCACTTTCCTTCCTTTGTCTTGTTTCCTCCTCTGCAGAAAAAGGGGGACAAACTAAACAACCTTTAAGACTCCCTCCGTGTGAAAAGTCAACAATTCTAACATTGGACTTGGTTTAGGGAAAAGGTATAGTTTTTCTTTTGGACAGGTTGAGTTTGACTTGCAGGTGGTCCACGTTTGTTAGGCAGAAACATTCACCAGGAAGCCAATAAGTCTGGAGGATGTAGGGGCAGTGGAAACCCAGAGCCCAGGACTCAGGTCAGTGCACATGTTGGGGCTTCCCTCGCCCTTCCCTCATTAGAATTTCCAGTCATCAACAGCAGCCTGGCAACCACATATTTGAACGTTACTTACCGACAGCTAGAGTTTGTAAGCTGTAATCTCTCAGGGAAGTAGGAAGAAAGAGCTGAGGGTAGTTGGCTCAGGAGATGAGTCAGTGCATGGAAAAAGCTGAAAAGTTATCATTTCCATTTCTGTAAAGTGACTGAAGATTTGCAGAGAACACTCCTCACAATAACCCTGTGGGCTAGGTGGCCCAGTGGCTGGAGCCCAGGACCTGAAGTCTAAAGGGCATGAGTTCAAGTCCAACCTTTACCAGTCCAGATATTTACTAGCTGGGTTTCCCTGGGCAAGGCAGTCTCTTTCAGGCTCAGTTTTTCCCTCTATCAAATGGGGATCATAATAGCACCTACCTTCAAGGGCAGTTATTTTGACCATGTGAGTAAAGGGAATAAAGCCCTTTACAAACCTTAAATTGCTCCATAAATACTATTATTATTACCCCCATTTTATAAGTGAGGAGACAGAGGCTCAGACTACATTAATTTAAAATGTATAATTTCGTGGGCAGAGGGTGTTGGACAAAAGATGAATTAAGTCTGATGAGCTTACGGGACAGCAAAGTAAACCTTTGTTTGTGAAGGTTTGATAAGGACATGCCCACAGGTACCTTGTTAAGAGGACAAAGACAGTGCCTGATTGGTTTCTGGGAACTGAGGATGCCCTCAATATGGTTAGAGACTCTGAGGAGGTCTAGTTAGAGGAAATACTTCTCTGTGCCAGTCTAGAAGAGAAACATCTGAGTGCTCACCCTACTTGTTTTGGGATCTTGGGGTGGCATCAATAGTTTTCTTGTATCATATGCATGCAGTGACCTGTGTCTTTGTGTATGGGCCCACATGACTTGAGAGGGGAATTCCCATTCCTCAGCTTGTTATTGTTGTTCCATAGATTAGTTGTGTCTGACTCTTTGTGACCTCATTTGGGGTTCTCTTTGCAAAGACACTGGAGTGGTTTGTCATTTCCTTCTCCAGCTCATATTACAGATGTCAAAACTGAGGCAAACAGAGTTAAGTGACTTACCCAGGGTCACACAGCTAGTAAGCATTTAAGGATAGATTTAAACTCAAGTCCTCCTGACTCCAGAGCTGGCAGTCTATCCACTGTTCCACTTAGCTGCCCTTAGCTACTTTTTGGAGTTCTGTTTTCTGTTTCCCTTTCTCTAAATGCAGGTCAGAACTGTCTAGTACAAGAGATGGCTACAGCATCTGGGTAGGGAACATCATGGAAGTACATCATGCAAGACATAGATATGTACTTGCCCTCATGACCTGAGAGGGGAAGACAATCAATCAATTGACTCCCAACCTCTTATGTAGATGAGGTAGGTGGCATGATCCTGAAGCCTCTGGGTGGAGAATGGACATTTTTGTTTGGAACCAGTTTTGGGAGCTGCCTCAAGAGCAATCCTAGATTATTGCCTCTAGAGAGGGAAGGGTCATTCCTCAGCTACATATCTCTTGGAAATAGAAAAGGATCACCTATGCAGCCCCATAACTGGGGGAATAGTAAAGGTATTAAAGTCACCTCATGAGGGAGAAGATTTCCTGGTATCACCTGGTATCACCCTGAGTTAGTTGGACAATGGAGGACTGATGGAAAGGGGATGTCCCAAAGTATGGGGAATTCTTCTCTGGGAAAGCCTAATTTATAAGGTAGAATTGAGAGGGTTCATGCAAAACCCTGTAGATCCCACTGGAATGTCAGGGTGCTTTCCCAAATAGTAACCCCAGTTCAGGTCTTTTGAGGGGAGCTTATGGGCTACTGTCATTACTTTGTTCTATATCTATATATAGGCTCTTGTGTGTTCTTTGAACCTTCTTCAATTTCCATGAGGTAAAATAAGGGCTGTCCTTTACATGATATGCATTTGTTAGCTTGAGTGCTCAAATAGGAACTGGTAATTCTGTTACCCACATTGGTAGAAACCTAGACTAGAGCATATCTGTAGAGGAGACTTTTACTGGAGACGCATGGGCCTAAAAGAGAATTTCTCCTTTGAGTCAACCTTCAAAAATCAGGCCTGGTTTATTTGAGCCCCAAGTTCTTCAAGCCCTGGTTCATACCTATAAAATAAAGATTACTCTGTTTTTAATATCTCATACTAAAGTTTTTCCCTGATACGCCTTGTGATGAGAAGCTGTGGTTGTCAAAGGCTCTATCAGGGGAGCATAAGTCCTGGTAGATCCTAACGCAAAAGGAAAGGTTTGAGAATGGTTCTGGAAGGACTTGTTGTCTAGAACCCAGCCCAGTTCACTACAGAGAGGCTCAGTGCCCAGTTGGCACCAGGAGGGTGAAATTTTTGTTTACAGTAATTCTTGGAGCCTGTAGAACATGTCATGGTGATGGTGGTGGTGATGGTGATCTGTGTCATCTGGGGACAGGTCCCAAGCAACCACATCACAGGTCTGTGAAATATGAAGCATTTTAAAAAATAAACAGGCTTCATGCATTGATCTTTCTTAGAGATGCTAGGATTTTGTGGGGATGGGGACAACGGGGGAAGAGACCTGGGGTCTAGTGCCAGCCTTGCTGGCTAATGAGTGATGCAACCTCAGCCACTTCTGTTCTCCTACCCTCAACTTCCTTATTTGTAAAAATAGAGGCTTAACCCTTCCAAATAAAAATCCTCTGGTTTTATGACTCAATGACCTCAAAGGTGACTTTGAGCTTCAATGAATGCTGTGATGTAAACTTGAGGGACCCCCCAGCTCCCACATTCTGTCATTTTTGTTCTAATTCTTTGTGTACTAAGGACAGTCCCAGTTTCAACAGTTACGTTCTGACAGCAAATATGTCTGTTCTGATATATGCTCTCACAAAACTAAAAGCCTCTTCAACCCGATGAACCCCTTCCCATATCTAATATCCTATGTTTGAAGGGTACTCGTATCTGTAATAGTCTACATTCTCATATGTTCTAAGGTACATTTTATATTCAAAAGTACCACCCAGCTCTGCCATTCCCTGCCCTTGGGCCCCTCCCTGCTCTGATATCCTGAGGTCCATGCTACAAGTCAGAAGATTATAGGAAAAGGGAAACAATATTCGTTGCATCGAACAGCATTCCTAATTCCTGTCCAGAAGGCCGTCCCGTGATGTGGCTGTCCTTCTCTTCCAACTCTAGCTGCCCAAGAGACCTTAAGAAACACTTGCTAGTTAGCTCCTCAGAGCCCAGAGATGCTGCTCAGCTTTGGTCTTGCTGCCTGCCCCCACCCCCGCCCCAGATGTCCTATCTGCTTCCCCCCAGCCCCATGGTGGCCTTGTCCCCAGGGCCCAGGGCTGGAGGAGGTGGCCGACCTCTGGGGAAGAGAGATCCCAGGTTTATTGATCCTCCTTTAGCTGCTGCAAAGTCACCACTTATCCCTCCACCCCCATGCTCCAGTGGAAGGGAACTCAGGGGCCCTCTGGTCCAACCCACCCATTTTACATATGGGGAAACTGAGGCCCAGAGAGGCAGTGAGGGGATTTGGCAGGAGGGTGGCAAATTAAATGCTGCCTTTTGAGAAAATCAGCCCTCCCTAGTTTGGTCACTTCCTTTGTGAAGTCTATGTCTTTTTCATCTCGGTTTCTAATAATAGCAGCTCCTTTGTCCATAATATTTTACAAGTCATGAAGTACTTTCCCTCAAAGGCCCAGTGACATAGGGAGAGTATGAGTTACTACTCCCATTTAACAGATAAGGAAACTGAGGTTCAGAGAGAAAGGGGAGATAACTCACCTGGGGTTATCCCACTGGTATCAGGGCAGGAACTTGAACCCCAATCTTCTGGCCTGAAACTCAGGCTCCTTCCCTCCCCTATCCCATGCTGCCTTCTCCTGGATGCTGAGTCATGAAGAGCCATCAATGGGCACCTTCTCTGGAGCTCCCACTCAGTCTCCCCCCACTCTCCTGTGAGACCAACTCCTAGGGCCTGTGTACCCTGTCAGTGGGGGGTCTAGGGGAGCCCCTCAAGAACCCTGTAGGAAAAGGAGAGCTGTCTATGGGTTACCTTCTCCTTTGCATGCTTCACTCACTGGGTGCTGTGCAATAAAGATCTATGTATGTGGTTTCACTTCCCTCTCTGGGTCTGTTTGCTGATGTGGAAAATGAGGGCATTGGGCTAGATCAGAGACGTCTGACTGCCCTTCCAGCTCTGATGTTCTGGGTTTTGTGTTCTAATATTCTATGTTCCTTCTAACTCTAGAATTCCATGTTCTGTGTTCTAACATTCGATGCTCCAAGGTCTCTTCTGGCTCTGACATGATGAATTCCAACACCCTGTCTTCTCAGGTTCCATTCAACTCTGATGTTTTCTGTTCCAAGGTCCTTTCCAGCTCTGACTTTCTCTGTTCTCAAATATCTCTGACACACTATATACTATTTGATGTTTTAGACAAGGGTGAGTTGGAGCCAGTTTGTATTGTCTTGGGAGAGCTGGTTGTTAAATTTTCAGTGTGAGCATTTACACATCAGACATTGGCAAATGCTACAACTCTGGGCTCAATTTACTGCTTTGTGATTGTCTAGATTCAAGAAAGTGATAGAAAAGCGTCAAGATGCAGATTAAGCTCTAGAGTGTGTTAGTCAATTTTTTTTTAACAACTTGGTATTCAACATTTACCAGCACATCCTGTTCTGAAGTCGTCCACCACTGACCTTCTCTGTCCTAAGGTCTCTCCCAGCTCTATCATTCTTCATTCTAAAGCAGCTTCCATTTCTGATATTCTGTATTCTAAGGTTTCTCCCAGCTCTTATGTTCTGTGTTCTAAGGATCCCACCAGTCCTAACAGTCTCTGTTTTAAGGATCTTCCAAGCTTGGGCATTCTGAGCACTTCCTGCTCTGCCATTCTGTGTTCTAAGCTCTCCCAGTTCTGATGTCCTATGTTCTAAAGTCCCTCCCAATCCTAGCATCCTCTATTCTATGGAGCCTCCCAGCTGTGACATTCTGTGTGCTAAGGTCTTTCTTCTTGCCCTCATCTGCTCATTTCAAGAGCATTTAGGTATCACTCATGAGTACTCCACTTTAGATAAGCTTACAAGAGGGCATCGTATTTAAAAGTGGTGACCAACTGGTCATAGCAATGACATTCTATTAACTCATTTTCAGAGTGGGTTACAGGGCCAAGAGTCACTCTTTACATCTGCGTGTGTGTGTGTGTGTGTGTGTGTGTGTGTGTGTGTGTGTGTGTGTGTGCGTGTGTGTGTAAAATGGTCATACACAGGAGCATTGAAGCTTATCTATGTGGAATGACATTCGGAGCCCTAGGAAAGCCTATTAGCTCCCCAAGTATCTCCCTCACCTGCCCCTGAGGGTGTCAGTGACTGATATTAGAGCTTTTCCTGAGAATGGCTTAGATCATTAGGGACATAGAACTTAGAATATTGGAACTTAGAACTTACTGGAACCTGAAACAGAGCGGGATAGCAGAATGAGCGAATCATAGAATCCAGAGTTAGAAGAGGGCTTAGGGACCATTTACCTGACTCCTTCATTTTAGAGATGGGGAAACTGAGGCCCAGAGAAGCAGGGATCTGCCCAAGGACAAATGGGAGTAAGCTGCCCATTAGAGAGAATCAGAAGTCTGCAATTTAAGAAGACCATCCTCAACAGAGGAAGGATTGGGACACGTCTTTGCTGACTTCTAATTCGGTGGGGGTGTCAGCCTGGAGGTTAATGTTGGATAGGCATGGAGCATCACCAAAAGAACACCGAAATTTAAAAGATGATCTCAGAGAATGAGACACACCTTTTTGTACTTGGACAAAGTGGGAATTTGTTCTGCTTGATAAAATTTGTGTTTTGTTTATGAATGTTTCATTTGTCTTTTTTTCCTTTTAAATTAGGAGGGGTGGGAGAGAGAAAAAATAAATTCTAACTAATTAAAAAAGAAAAAGAAAAAATGATCTTAATAGAGTTCCATTGATGGAGAGAAAAAAAAAGATGAACTTTAGTTTAAAAAAGTTGACTAAAATGCCTGTCACCTTTGACTCAGAGATCCTGCTGCTAGGTCTGTATCCTTAAGAGGATAAAGACAGAAAGTCCTATACACACCAAAATTAGTAGCATTTTTTAAAAAAGATTTTAATCATAGCTTTTGTTTTTATATCACCTTCACTTCCAATATATGAGAAGGATTAAGGCACTTGGAAAGAGCATTGACTTTGGAGCCAAAGGACCTGGGTTCAAATCCTACCTATGGCATGTGATCTTGGTCAAGTTATCTGTAAAATGAGGAGGTTGGACCAGATGCTATTTAAGGTCTTTTTAAGGCAGAAAATCTATGATCCCTCCCTTTCCCCCATCCAGAGAGCCATCTCCTGTAGCAAAAAATAACAAAGGAAAATGGAGAAGGGAAGGAGAAGCAGGTTAGCAATGACCTATCTGCCCAATCCAGTGGGAGGTGAAAAGGTCCTGACCCCTCGGCCTCCACCCCTTTGAAGAAGGAAGGAAGAGCATCTTCCCAACTCTGTTTTGGGGACCACCTTGGTCATTACAATTAGGGATCCCTGAGTTTCTTTTTCAGTTGTTTCTGTTTATATCCTTGTAGAGCTGGAGTTGTGGTGACAGGGAGCCAGGCTCTGACCTTCCTCATTGAGGAAGGAAGGGGAATGTTCTGGGCAATGATAGATACCAGGCTCTGGGATCTGAACTGGGTGATAAATTTGAAGAATATGGACTTCAAAGGAGGGATGGTGACAGATGGAAAGCCTGGGAGTGGCAATGGGGAGGAAGGAAGGAGGATTCCAATTCCCCCACCATGAACTGAGAGTTGGGAGAATGAGTGGAAGCATAAGTTCTGGAAAGGGTGACCACTCAACTGCCAAAGTCATTTTTGCAGTAGTTCTCAACCTTCCTAATGCTGTGACGACCCTTTAATACTCGCATGTGGGCAGACGCGCCTGGAGACAGATAGAGGAGTGGTGTCTCGGTTCCTAAGACCATTGGAAATATGTGTTTTCCAATGGTCTTAGGCGACCCCAAAGGGGTCATGACCCACAGGTTGAGAACCACTGTATAAAGCATGAATGAGTCTGACCATGTCATGCCCCCCCCTACTCAACAACCTTCAGTGACTCCCTATCACCTCTAGGATCAAATATAAAATCCTCTGTTTAGCTTTTAAAGCCCTCCATGTCCTTCCTACCTTCATGGTCTTCTTATATTTTACTCTTAACTACTTTTCAATCCAGTGATTGAATCTTGCTGTTCCTCCAACAACACACTCCATTTCCAGGCTCTGGGGGTTATCCCTTGATGTTCCCTATAACTAGACTGCTCTCCTTCTTCCCCTTTGCCTCCTGGCTTTCCTGACCTCCTTCAAGATTCAGTTCGAATCCCAACTTCTGTAAGAGACCTTTCCTGGGCCACCTCTTCCCTTCCCCACCTCCTCTCACTCAGTGCCTTCCCTCCAAAACCACCTCACTTTTTATACCATCTAGATGCTCTACGTACATAATGATTTGTGTGTCGTCTCCCACACTAGAAGATACATTCTTTGAGGAAAATGCCTCTATTTTTATCCCTACTGTTTATCACAGTGCCCAGTAAATGCATAACCAGTTTTTATTAACTGGTTGACTAGAAGATGCCTTAGAACATAGAATATCATATCTGGCATCTTAGAATGTGGAATATTTAAACATGCAATATTCAGGTTGGAAGAAGTCTTAGAATGCAGCATGTTAGAAAATATGTAGCTCCCTTTTGGGGTTCACGTAGACCTAACCTGAAGAGGCACTGAGCACAGTGCATCCCCAGAGAGAAGCTGCTACTACCCTGTGAATTCTTGGAGCAACCACCCTCCTAAGAGTACTGCTCATGAGCCCCCATCCAGGGCATTCTCCACATTATTATGTACTCAAAGTACCTTCCCCCCCCTTCCCCATTATTCATCTCCCTGAGTTTGTCCCCAATACCAATTAACCAACTAATAGCAATTAGACTCTACAAAAAGATATTTTTCTGAGAAAGTACAGCAAAGATAGAATTAAAATAATATTCTTCTCAACCAGGGCCCATTCTCTCCACTTGGTGTTTGCTACAAAGCTTTCTTCCCACTGGATTCTAGGTAATGCCATAGTCTCGGACTGGGAATTTGTTTCATTCTGTCTTTTTGTGGGTTCTATTGCTCTAGGATTTGTTTAAAGTCATTTTTAAAAGGTATTTGGAAGAAAAAAAAGGGTTTGGGGGAGAGCTCAGGTGAATCCCTGCCTTTACTCCACCATCTTGGCTCTCTCAGTAAGGTCGCCTTGTGTGCATAGGCTTCTGGGCTGGGTCAAGGAAGTTATTCTTCAGTTACTGGAAAACTTCCATGAATTCCAGTTGCCCAGCCTTTGATGGTTCTTCTGAGCTGCCAAAGCTCACCTGGTCTGTCTGTGTTCAATGCTCATTCACCTCCCATTAGGAAACAGCAAACCTAGCAGGCACAGAAGAAACAGAAGCAGCTGTGTGTTTACAGCCACATGGTGGCCAGGTGAGGAAACTCTCTCTAACAATGAAGATTACACTTTCTCTGCAACTTACAATCTCAAAGATTTAATGAGGAGTATCACCCTTACCTCTCACTCCCTGGAAAAGAGTTCACTAGAACACTAGAATTTTAAATGACCTGCCCAGGTTACAGAGCCAAGGTTCGTCAGAGGCCAGGACCTCCTTGCTTCCAGGTTTACTCTCTGTCCACATTTTGCCTATTTTCAGATGGGAGGTGCTAAATACATGTTTGTTGGATTAAATTGCATGAAGATGGAAACTGAGGCTTGGAGAAGTTACCTGACTTGTCCAAGGTCACACAGTGAGGAAGCATTGGAGCTGGAATTTAAAGCCAGATTTCCTGACTCTTTCCCCTGGAGTCACTGGCTCTGCCAGTGAAGAGAGCATTAATAATGTGTTGTTGGTGATAATGAGAACAGTTATTAGATATTCTGTTGTATATCATGTTAGAGATATATACCTAATAATTACCAGCACCCAGCCCAGAGTGGCCTTCAGGGGGCCAGGTTTGTCCAGCTGTTGAGAGGATGGACCCTCACCCTGTGACCTCCCTGTCCTTGAGACCAGGAGGCCACAGGCTGCCCTCATTTAGTATTACAGGCAGGCTGGGTCAGGGGTTGGGCCCTCTCCACCTGCTGCCCTCCCTGTCTCCAGAGCCATAGCATCAGTGGAGGCTGCCACGTTTCTTGTCTATAGTTAGCATTGCCCCCATTCAGCTCGATGACAGGCCCTTGGACAGGAGGTGAGGCAGGTCCCTCCCAGGAGGCTGGAGGGAGACTTGGCTCAGATCCCAATGTGACTGGCAAGGCCCAGGCCCACACCTCCCCAGGGGAGAGGAGAACCTGCAAGGACTGGCCTGTGCTGGCTACAGGAGAGGGAGGAGGGAAGGCGGGTGCTGCTGCTGCTGCTGATACTAGTGCTGATGTCCATCTGGTCTGCCTGGGGCTGCCAGGAAACTAGTCTTAAAGGAGCCCAGGCCCAGGGAGTGGAAGGATCGAGGACAGAGCAGCTGGGGGGACAGAAGGATGGGGGACTTGGGAATTTATGGAGGGAGGGATGGACCTACAAGGTGTGAATTTATGCCTGGGGATCAAAGAATGTCAGAACTGGGAGATCCCTGAGAACAGGAGATGTCAGGGCTGGGAGGGACTTGAGAACAGTGACTTTTAGCACAGAATGTTCAAACTGGAGAGAATTTTAGAGTATAGACTAAAAAAACATAGAATGTTCTAGATGTCCTCAGGAAGTTCAAGCTCCCATTCTCTAGATGAGAAAACTGAAACCTGGAAAGAGAATTTACTTGCCTGGGGATGCACATCAGGCCAGTGGTGTTCAAAGCCAGTGTAACCTGTGACTACTTGATCTTGCCCCAAGTGAGAACCTCCTACCTTAGCACTTCTTTGATTTTCAACTTTATTTTATGTGCTGTTTCATTTTTAGAGTGTAAACTCCTTGAGGGCAGGAATTTTTTTGCTTATATTTATGTTAGGAAACATTTTTTACACCACCTTTATTTATATTCCCAGCACAGTGCTTAACAAATGTTTTATCTGTCTATCTATCAGCGGCATAATGTGGATTTTCTCATCCCAAGCCTCCTCCTTGTCTCCCTTGGATGTTCTAGGTACTGGGTCAAACAGGGAAGGAAATTTGACACCTCTGTTCTGCAACTCAGAAGACATCAGGGACTTCTTCTGTTATTTCCCTCTAGGAGGATGTTCATTTTTTCCCACTCTTAATATTTCTTTGAGTATTTTTCATTGAAGTCATTTTTTAAACATCTTCACTTGTTTTTGGTTTTGGGAGCAATTGTGGTTAAATGACTTGCCCAGGGCCACATAGCTAGTAAGTGTCTGAGGTTGGATTTGAACTCAGATCCTCCTGACTCCAGGGCCAGTGCTCTATTGTGACAACTAGCTGCCCCTTACTTTTATTTGTGAATATATTCCACCTCCTAGACTACCCAGTGAACCACCCCTTTAAAAACCAAAGAGCAAAAGTATAGTTCAATAAATCCAATCAACATATTGCTAGAATCTGACAACATATACAGTATTCTACTCACATTGTCCCTTACCTTTGCAAAGAAATAAGGGCAATTAGAATTCTCAACTTTATTTTGCTCTGGATAAAACAAAAACAGTGTAACTGTGTTGTATAATTATAGTGGCAAAGGCTGCTGGCCTCAGAAAAAACCACTGAAAATATGCATCTCTCTGCCTTACATTGTCCTTCATTGTGAACATGGTTTGCCTGGTTCTGCTAACTTCATCCTGCATCAGTTCACATAAGTCTTTTCTTCTTCTCTTAATTCTTCATATTTATCTTTTCTTGCCCTGTGGTAGTAAATGATTCCTTTCATTCACCACTATTTGCTTAACCATTCCCCAACAAATGGACACTTGGGCCGCAACAGAAAAAAAGATTTGAATTTGAATCTTGCCTCAGATATTTACTAGCTTTGTAACTTTGGGCAGCTCCCTCCTCTCAGCCTCAACTTCCTCATCTGTAAAATGGGAATGATATGAGCACCCGTCTCACAGGGTTGATGTAAGGATCAAATGAAATAGTATAAGTTGCTAAGTGCTTTGCAAAGCTTTTATAAGTATTACTTTGTTTCCATATCTTTGCTAAATGAATGAATGAATCAATGAAAGGAAGTAGGGGTGGACTTCAATGAGGGATGAGGGACTCTCTCTTACTTTGCTTGTCCTAACTGGAATATCTGTGGAGCAGTGGGATCTCTGGGTTAAGGAGTACGGACACGGCAATCACTTCTCCTCCCCCATAATTCTAAATTGCCTTTCAGAATGGTTGGGGAGATCCAAGAGCATTTGGATTTTTTTTTTTAAAGGAGAGGGGAAAGCTTTCCTCCGAAGTAAGAATTCCAAGTGGTAGAATGTCTGGAATCCAGTGGGAAAGTCCTTTGTGAAGAGCCCCAACCAGCCTCGAAGTTTGTCAAGTGGTTGAGTCCCTGGTTCACACACAATGTTTCAGGGGCTATTTGTGGGTGAAAATGAAACTCATATATTGAAGAACCGGGGCTCTGTTCTCTATCCCCTTCTTATCGCTCCCCTTTAACCTCTAGTGAGGCAGTGAGGTATAGTGGAAGGAAAGGCATGGAATTTGAGTGCTACCATTAGCTTACATGTATGATCCTGGTGGGCATACCTTAGTAAGAGTTCAAATCCAGTTTCAGATAGTTGTGTGTAACCCCAAACCTCTCTCAGCCTGTTTTCCTCATCTGCAGAATGGGGATAATAAAAGCATTTATCTCAGAGTTGTGAGAATGAAATCAAATGAGACAATATATTAGTAACGGTGCTTTGTAAACCTCAAAGAACAGTAGGAAAGTTAGCTATTGTTGTCACTTCCCCTTCCTGGCCCCTCCCTCCCTAATCTTCTCCATTCTAATGACCCTTTCTTCAGAGACCTTCCACTTTTCCTCCCAGTTCTAACATTCTCTGTTCTAGGTCTCTTCTCTCAATTCCAAGAACCTCCGAAGTGCTTCCTTTTTTTTTTTGTCTGGAGCCTTTAAAACACAACAACTGCTCTAAATTTCCTGGCTGGGGCTGCTGCCGGGGGTCTCTATAGGCAGAACATTTCTTCTTCGAGATCTTTATTCCCCTCAAATTTTATATGCGGGAAGCCTCCTGGGCTGGGGCAATAACTTCCAGCTGGGCTGGGGGGCTGGGCAGTAGGGAATCCATGAGGGGGAGGGGGAAGGAGGGAACTGCCAACTGCTGGGGGGGTGGGGCTGCCCTCCAGCTCCTCCCCCTCCTCTTCCTAACTCCTTAGTCGCCTTCATCTGCCCTAGAAAGCGGATCAGGTTGTAGGTCTTTAACATAAATGCTACTTTTCTTTAAAGCTTCTCTGGCCTGAATGTATCTGGACTCCATGGCTATTACACTTAGGTTTTCATTTCCTCTCTTTTTAACCACCCCTCTCTCCTTTTTCCCTTATGTCCCTCTCAGAATTTCTTTGCCCCAGCACAGGTCTTTCTTCCCATCTTGCTTTTATATTCCCTGTCAGACTTGCCAGGTTCCACTATCAGCAGAGAGGTCACTGAGATCAGTCTTTGTTTTGAGTCCTAGAATTCTGGGACCCTGAGCCTCGGTTTGGAGCGCTAGGACAATGGCTCAATCTTCTGAATTCTAGGAAAAGAGACTGAGGTTCTTCTGTTGTAACCCTTGTTAAGTCATCTCTTTAGATTTAAAACTGGGATGGACCTTAGATCCAGTCATCCAGCCTAGATTTAGAGGTGGCAGGAACCTTGGAGGCTGTCCTGTCCCACCCTGCCATTTTGCAGATTTGGGAACTGAGGCTGAAGAAAGTCAAGTGATTGTCACATAACTAATAGGTGTTTGAGAGGCATGCTTTGAACATAGTTCTAGTTTACTCCAAGGCAGGGCTCTATCCTCAAATCCCAGTAAATCTTAGACCCAGAGAGATGAAGCTTAGATTTCAAGCTGGAAGAGGCAGAGAGCAGATAGCTGGTTTTACCCTGTCTTTGTGGCCAAGAGGAATCAGTGGCCCAGAGACTTTTAAGGAACTTCTCCAAGGACAAGCTGCTGATAACTAGGGGCAGATGGGTCCAAACCAAGGTCCTTGGGCTCCAAAGCTATGTTCCACTTTTGACATGAATGGAACCCAGAGCCCAGAGAGACCAGTGACTTGGCCAAAGTCACAGAGTTGAGATTCCAGTCCAACTCCATGGGTGACAAATCTGGGGTTCCATTCCAGTCCAACTCTATGGATGGCAAATCTTGACTTCCTTCCAATCTAGCCATTTCTTTCTCAGCCTGTGGTGGTGGTGGTGCTAGGACTGGGGTGCAAGATTGTGGGCAGGCTTTTAGTTAGTTTTATTCACGAGTTTTAAAGACTCTTCCTCTTTCTCTAAAACTCCCCCCCCCCTCATTTTTCCCCACCTTTCTTTTCGCTCTTGGAAGCCATTTCTGAGTCTTTGATGCCTTCTCCAAGAAGCTATGACCAAGGTTCTGGTCAGTGAGACCCTAATGAAAAGGATTGGGCCTGGAAGACCAGATACTGCTGGACCGTGAAATAACTGTGATGATTGGCTGACCTCAGTTTCTCCTCTGGAAGGGACAGGGGACTGTTCTTTGACAGGACTATTTCTAGCACTGCAGGTCTGATTTTATTAACAATTAAGACAACAGGTACTCAAGTATTTTCTGACCATGGCCCTGACTTAGACTGTGCCAAGACCTCTATTTCCCTTTTGCAAAAAAGTAAACTGAGAGTCAGAAAAGAAAGTGAGTGGATGGCTTAGCTACCGTCCCTGGGCAAGGAGCCATAATTCTGAGCTTCATTTCAGCACTGCCACTAAGTTACAGGACCCAGACTAGAAGAAGGGGCCTCAGGGGTCAGGCCCAGGAAAGGGCAGTCATTAGCCCTGGGTTCCCAGGTAGAATCAGGATTGGGATTTGTCTTCCTGACTCTTGAGTCTAAGCATTTGACGGGCTATGGCAAGCTGCCTCTCAGTGACTGTGGGTGAGTCCCTTAGCAAGGTATATCTTGCCTCTTTTCCAGTCCTACTCCCCCGGCTCCGGTTTCCCCCTCACCCTTCAGTGGCCTGGGGGTGAGATGTGTAAGCAGAAAGGACTGGGCTCCTTTAAGACTCCTCTGATAAGAGACCCCAGGGAGCCGGAGTGCTGGGAGTTGGAGGGAGAGAGGTGGCCCCGAAAGCCCCATCTGTTCTGCAGGGCGTCGCCTGGGCTGTGTGGGAGGATCTGGAAGGCCCAGGACAAAAGATATTTAAATGTTGTCTTTGTTCTGCTCCTCACAGATGCCTGGAGGCTTGGGGACTGGAATGGAGGGGGGAGGGAGGGCAGGGAGGTCGTGGGGCTGGGGAAGGTGGTGTGAGGACCGCAGGCTTGGCGTCTGAGCCTCAGGGGAAAGACTATGCTGTCGGCTGGAGCTGCCTTCCCCTGTGGGGCCAAAACCCCTGATTTCCAGAAGAGGAAACTGAGGCTGGGACCACCCCAGGTGCTGCCGTGGAACCGATGCCTAGATTTGGAGCTTCTAGACCCGGAGCCTTCTGCACACAAGCATTAAGAATGCTGTCCTACCTCATCTGTGTGTTGCTAGACCCAGGCTTTGTAATACCCTCCCTTTTCGAGGCCTTGGTTTCTCACTCTAAAGTCCCGGTGTGTGATGGCTACGGTCCTTCTCTCTATTCTATTTCCCTCTTTTCCTTTCTTCCTTATCCCCTTGCTCCCTTCTCTTTTCCTCAGTTTCCTCATCTGTAAAATGAAGGGGTCCACATAGTCAGCCCCTGCTTTGGCTGTATGAACCTCCTGGCCCACTCTCTAGTCTGTTGGCCTTCCTTACCTTGCCTTCCTGAGCTGGGGCGGGGCATGGGTGTGTGTGCTTAGGGGGGAGCTACAAAGTGGAGAGGCATCATTTCCCAAGATCACCCAGTCAATGAATTAGTGGCAAAGCTGGAATCAGAACCCAGGTGTTTTTACTCCCAAGCCCCACGAAGAGGAGGGAGTCCTTCTGGGGTCCCACAATTAAGGGAAACATCAGGGTCTTTTCTCGAATGGGCCTAGACAGATAAGAGGACAGGGTGCCAAACTCGGTTCTGCTCTGTGTACCTGGGCAACTGTGGGCAAGTGCCTTGCTTTGTGTGTGCCCTGACTGTCTGCAGTCCAATCTCGGAGGGGTAGGGGTAGATGATTTCGAAGTCCCCCTTCCACGGCAGCCGCTTTCCCCGCCTGCCCTGCCTAGAAACAGGGCTCCTTTGTCCCTATGGCTAGTGCAGCTATGATTTATGGGCGGGCAGGAAGTACACACAGTGGGAGCCGGGGTGGCAGTCTGCCTCTCCTGGGCCAGGCTGGAGAAGGGAGGGGAAAGGAGAGCAGAAGGAGGACCCGGGAGCTGGTGTATCTAGGGAGGCCTTGCCTCCTGGCTCCAGGAAAAGCTTGGTCATTAAAAAGCTTGGGAACTAGGGCTGGAAGGGCCCTTAGAGCTGAAAACGTTTCTACTGCCAGGGCCCCTAGAAACCATCTGGACCATCTCCCCTAATTTGAGTTAACAAGCCCAGAGAGAGGAAGGAACCTTGGCAACGTAGTGATATGGTCACCCTGGACTGAGTTCAGGTTTAGAACATAAACAAAAGACCTGGGAGGTGTCTGGACTGGTGGGAGCTCTCCAGAACTAAGCTACCTGACTACCTATCCTCCACCGGATCCCTCACCACTGTTTCTCAGAATCACAGTTGGTCAATGACCCTATGGCTCCACACGGAAGGCCTGGGACTTCCTAGACCAAAGCAGCCCCTCCCGGCCAGTCCTCCAGCTCCCTGCTCAGCCTTCCCTTCCTCTAAGGAACTGTTTTTGTATCTTGCTAGACCTTAGCAAAGTGCCTCGGACAACACAAGCATTTAAGAAATACTTTTTATTCCTTTATTAATGCATTCCTTCATTCTTTTTATACTGGCCCTAGGGGGAAAGAGGAGTCAGGAATGCCAAAATTTGAGGTCTTGCAGGAATACGGCTTATTCTCCCTTTGACCTCGGGAAAGATGTTTCTCTGATACTTGGTCTCCTCGACTGAAGGGGTTATACTATGACCTATAAAGTTTCTTTCTAATATTTTTTTGTTCTGATACCCCTTTCAGCTCTAAAAATTTGTGCTCTAAAGCCTCTCCCACCTTCTCTAAGGGCCCTGCCAGCTCTAATATTCTTTGTTCTAAATTCCCTTCCTATTCTGACATTCTCTATGCTGAGGCCCTTTCCGGCTTAGCTTTCACATTCTGTGTTTTACAATTCTAGACCTTGGTGACCTTTCCCTCCTCCTAATGCTTATCATCTCACTTGTGGTTGTATATAGTGGTCTCACCCAGGCCCATCTCATAGGTTATGACTTAACTCTTCATCCTCTGGTGTCCCCTCCTGGCTAGGCTCTAAATACCTTTTGGGCAACACCTGCCTCTTATATTTCTCCCCAATAGTGCTGATCGTGGGGCTGACCAAAAGCTCATATTCATTCACTGTTCATGGAATGAAGGGAGTTTGGCACCCAGCTCCAGCAAGGCAGCTGGCCACCATTCGGCAAAGATCCGAAAATTGGAAATCGGGGGCCACTGTCTGAAGTCTGCATCATGACCTTGGCCAACTCCCTTCCCCTTTCTGGCACTCACCTGTAAAAAGAAGAGGTTGAACTAGAGGCCTGGGAGTCCTTTCCAATTCTGAAAGCCTACAGGTGGGACCCCAGCTTTTCCTTCCCATTTTATTTGCTCATCCTCTGCTTCTTTCTCCTGCCTTCTCTGCCTTACCCATTATTTCAGAAAGCTCAGTCATACCAGGTGACAGGAAGGAAGGGCCTGGATGAGCCAGAATGACTTTGCTCCTCCTTTCCTTTCTGGATCAAATAGAATTCCAGTTTGGGGATGGCAGGATTTAGAGCTGAAAATGATGCTGAAGATCAGATCAAGTGGTCCAACTCCATCATTTCACAGGAAAGGAAACTGAGGCCCAGTGACCAAGGTCATGAAGGTAGCAGGAAACAGAAGAAACTCCAAATCCTTTCCCCTTACATCTGAACTGCTGAGTCTAGAGTCCAGTCTTCTTGGGATTACAACTCGATTCCTTTCAATGGGCATTTATTAAGCACTTACTGCGTGCATGTCCTACAAACTGTCTGTGCCAATGAACCAATCTCAATGTCCTAGGAAACTCTAAGACTCTAAGTTAAAGAAAAGTTACTCATCTGCCTCAGTGTGGAGAGTTTTCACGCTGGGAGTTCTCTTCATGGGAAATAATAAAAATTTATATTATTATTGTTACATTTTAAAGTCAACAAAGTGCTTCACAACAACCCTGCGAGATAGGCACTGTTATTATTATTCCTTCCCAAACAACAACAAAGAAAAGGTATTTTCTTAGACCTATTAAAAAGACCTTAGGGCTTATCAAAACAAATCTTGAGGTTCACTGCAAATTGATGCTATCTAGCCTCAACAGGGCCCTCAGCAAAGCAGGACAGCCATTCTATTCCTCTTTAATCGATTCACTCCCCTACTTTCTTCAGCAGCTGTTCCAAACCTTCTCTTCTTTCCTGAAGCTTCCCACGGCACCCCTCCCCCAGTCCTCTGAGCAGACCTCGACTCATATTTCACTGAAAAAATTGAAACCATTCCATGGGAGCTCCCCCTGCCCCCCTCCTCGGCTCACATCACTCAGACAACTTTCCCCATAATACTCTCCTTCATGCCAATGTCAGAAGAAGAGGTGGCTCTTCTTTTTGCCAAGGCATGCCTTGTCTCTAAGCACAAGTGATCCCATCCCCTCCTGTCTTCTCCTGCAAGAATGCCCCCCAATCATCCCTGTTCTCACTTATCTTCAATCTCTTCTTATCTACAGGTTCCTACCCCACTGCCTACAAACACGCCCATGCCTCTCTCTTCCTTAAAAAACCCTCACTCACGGCTAGCATTCTATATTCTCTCCTCCCCTTCTTGGCTAAACTCCTTGAAAAAGAGCAATCAGCAAAAATCAGCCTTCTCTCCTTTCTACTCTCCATGCCCTATTGAGAAGGCAAGAAAAACAAAACCCTGTTACAAACGTGTAGAGTCAAGCAAAACTAATTACAGTTTCATCTTTAGCCAAAAAAATGTTTCTCTTGCTGCACTCTTGAGTCCTCCCCCTCTTTATTGGGAGGTGGGCGGCAGGTTTCATCATGAGTCCTCTGGAATCATCTTTACACTGATCAGTGATTCTAAGTGTTTCAAAGTTTCTTGTCTTTACAAAATTGTTGCTGTTGTGTGAATTACAATACTGGTTCTGCTCACCTCATTCTTCATCAGTTCAAATAAATTTTCCCAGGTTTTTTTGATACCATCCTGTTCATCATTTCTTATAGCATATTAGTATTCCATCACATACACTACAATTTGTTCAACCATTACCTGATTGATGACTACCCTTCAGTTTCCAATTCTTTGCTCTGCTAAAAGAGCTATTGTTGATATTTTTGTGTATCTATAGTTAAAGTTTGTTTTGCTTAGGACTCATCCCTCCCTTAATCTACCTTCTCTCTTATTTGCCCCTGTGTCTTCTCCCCTTTCCTTCCTGTTTTTCTGTTTAGTGAAATAGATTTCTGGACCTAACAATGTGTATATACTTCCCTCTTTTGACCACTTCAAATGAGAGTGAGGTTAAAGTATTGCCTGCTTTCCCTACCCCTTCCCCTTTGTTTGTATAGACTTCTATTTGCCCACTCCAATGATGCGGGATAATTTCCCCAACCTTGCTCTCCCTTTTCCCACTTTTCTCTTTTCCTCCCTTTTCATTTCCATTCCTTCCTTTTTAAGATCAACAAAATAGAACAGAACTAGTCCCAGGTCCTCTGCCTAATTAGACTTTTTCTATGACTCCTGACAATAATAATATTCAAAGGGGACACATGTTTCTTTCTGTGTATTAGGATGTAAACAGTTTATCCTTATTTCATCCCTTGTGCTTGTTAAATCATGCTTACTTTCTTATGTTTCTCTTCATCAGAGTCTCTGAGCAGCAATGTTATTTTCATCAGGAATGCTTGGAAGTCTTCTATTTCATTAAAGATCCATTTCCCTGCCTGTAAGCATTATGCTTAATTTTCTTTCTTTTTTTTTGGAGGGGGGAAAGCAGGGCATTTGGGCGACTTGCCCAAGTCATATTAAGTGACTTGCCCAAGGTCATATGGCTAGTAAATGCATTATATTTAGTTTTGCTGAGTAAGTTATTCTTGGTTATAAGCCTAAATCCATTGTCTTTTGGAATATGACATTCCAAGTTCTCCAGTCCTTCATGTTGGGGGTCACTAAATTTTGTGTGATTCTAACTGTGGTTCCTTGGCACTTGAATTCTTTCTAGTTGCTTACATTGTTTTTCCTTTAACCCAGAAGCTCGATTTTTTTGGCTGTAATGTTACTGGGAGTTTTCATTTTGGGCTGTCTTATAGGCGATGACCAGTGGGTTCTTTTTATTTCTACTTTATCCTTTAGTTTTAAGACGTCATGTAGCTTTCTTTCATGATTTCTTGAAGTATTATGTATAGACTTTTTCATCATAGCTTTTAGGTAGTCCAATGATTCTTAAATTATCTCTCTTCAATCTGTTTTCTAGATCAGGTAAGATACCTTACATTTTCTTCTGTTTCCCCCCCCCCCCCCCATTATTTAACTTAATTTCAATGCTTCTTGTTGTCTCATGGAGTCATGGGTTCTATTTGACCCATTCCAATTTTCAGGGAGTTTGTTACTTGGGCAAGGTTTTGTACCTTTGTGCTAAGCTATTAATGCTCATTCAATTCTTCCTTTCATAACTCTTATTTCTTTCCCAACTTCCTCTTCTCCTCCCACCCCATTCTCATTTAATTTATATAAAAATGTTTAGCCATTAAAAAAAAAACCCTCTTTCTTTCTCTCTTTCAGGAATTCTGATTAAATTTATGCCTAAACTATGTTTTTCTTTGAGATTTTCCACAAAGATATTTTGTAGTCCCTGTAGATGTTTCTTCTTCTTTGAAAGGGGGGAGCTCATTATACTTTTTCTGGTACTCCAACATCTTGGCTCCATCATCAATAATCTCTTAATTGCCAAATCTAATGGCCTTTTCTGAATCCACATTCTCTTTGATATCTCTAGAGCAAATTGACTCTGTGGCTCACCCTCTTCTCTATGATACTCTCTCCTCTAAGTTTTTGTGGCACTGATTTCTTTTGGTTCTTCCCCTATTTATCTGATTGTTCCTTCTCAACATTCTTTGCTGGACCTTCATCCAAGTCATGCCTCTTAGCCATGAGTGTCCCCTGTGGTTCTGTCTTGGGCATCCTTTTAAAAAAAAAACACCAAAACTATAATATCTCATTTTATGATCTCATCAGTTCTCATGGGTTCAATTATATCTCCTTTCAAATGTTTCCCAGAACTATATATCCAGCCCTAATCTCTCTCCTGATTTACAGAAATGTATCACCAACTGTTTCTTCGACACCTGGAACTAGATGTCCCATAGGTATCTCAAACTCAAAGTGTTTATGAAGTCCCAACCTTAGTGATGGGGTTTAGACTCTGGGAACCCCATTGAATCTTCCCACTTGATGAAGCATTTGCCTGAGACCATAAGCCTTTCTTTATTGCTAGGCCCAAATCTGTTAGTCTTAACCTGGCCAAGCCCTCTATTGTCCAGCTACTTCACACCCTGGATCCTATCAAAATATCTATACCCAAATCTGTTACCCTTAGACTAGCCTAGCCCTCCATTGTCTGTCATCTCCAGGTAGCTTTCAGCTGTTTCTCACCCTTAATCTCATTCCTGGAGTCTGACCTCAGATCCATCAAAGATTGTCCTTAGACTCCTCATCAACACCTTCCCCAAACTCCTCTTCTAGACCACCCCTAAATCCTCTCACAGTCTTTTTGTATATAAGATTCATCTTGCCTCCATGAAGGGGCTGAGAGTAACCTAGTGCAGATTCACTCTGTGTCAGATTATTCTGGCCCGCTGGTCCAATACAAGTGTTGCTGATACCTAGGCTCCTTAAGAGTCTATCCATTATGGTGAATATCTAATAAACTTTGTTTTACTTTGGCTGAGAGAAGACTTGAGTGGAATTCATTCAGCAGGACCTGGTGTGTTGGTATTTTGGGATCTCGAGCTCCCCTAAACCTCAACTCTTAATACAGGTCCTCATCATTTTTGGTCTAGACTATTATAATAACTTTGATTGATCTGTCTCAAGTCTTTCTCCACTTCAATCCATCTTCCACTCAGCTGCCAAAGTGTTTTTTCTCCCCTAAATTGTAGATTTACTTCCTGTTACTCCTAGAATCCCATATAAAGTCCTCTGTCATTTAAAACTCTTCATAACCTGGCCCCTTCACATCTTTTCAGCTTTCTTTCACCTTACTTCCAGCCTTGTACTCTATGATCCAACTGCTTTGATCTACTGGCAGTTCCTCCAACATTTCCCTTCTCCATGCCTTTGTATCGGCTGTCCCCCAGTGCCTGGAATGCTCTCATTCCTCATCTCTGCCTCCTGGCTACTTTTCAAGGCTCCGCTCAAATTCTGCCTTCTGGAGGAAGCCTTTCCTGTCCTACCAGCTCTTGCTCAATCGCATTGAGATGACCTTCATACACTCTGAACATGTCTTGTATATGCCTGATTATTTACATGTTGGTTCCCCCACTAGAATATAAGATACCTGAGGACACAAATTGGGGCTTTTTTGGCCTTTCTTTTTACTCCCTTCACTTGGCACACACTACTTGCCCAATAAATGTTTTTTGACTTGATTTGACATGGCATATACTAGGTGCTTAGGTTGTTAACTGACTGACAGAAAAAAGCCAGTCCTTGCCTTCAAGCAGCTTACTTGGGGATAGGGAAAAGGGGAGAGATACACCAAGTATATTGATAATTAAACACATAATTTAAGGAAGAAAAACAACCAGTGATTGCTGGGACTGGGGGTGGGGAATGATGGGAGGCTGCATAGAGGGGGCAGAATCTGAGGTGAGTCTAGAGAAAACAAGGATTCTGGGAGGTGGAGATGAGGGGATGCATCCTGGGCAGGGTGGGCAGTTTATATGCAAATGTCTGGACTTGGGAGTTTCTGGCACAGCCTTTGGATCAAATTCAGTATTTGTGGGGGGTGGAGGGATGGCAGGAGGACCATTTACTAAATATATTTAGTAGGGATTCCTTTCATTTGTTTCTGGAAATTTCCTTTCCAACTCTCAAAATCTGCTATTCTCTGACATTGGGGTTCTATGAAAAGAGATGGGTAAGGGAGGCTAGAGCCTGCTTGTGGAGGGCCTCACATGGACACACTTGGCACCAGGGAGTTCTGCCAACCCATGATGGGCTGTACCTTTTCCTTCTTTTTTGGGCATTGCCAGGCTGAAGCTGGGATTTCTCTTTTTTCACCTAGGAGCATTTGCAGGGTAGGAACAGGGAGGCCTAGGTCACCCTGCCGTAGAGAAGATAGGCTTCACATGCCTGACTTTTCTCCCAGAAGGCAGAGATCCATATATCTGATTGGTCTTTAGTCCCTTCCCACTTGTGGTCTTGTGGGTAGAATCAAAGGACCTGGGTTCAAGTCCCACCTCTGACACACCCTGGCTGTGCCCCAGGCAGCTCTTTCAGATGAGAATTTGCAGGGCAAGTGCAGATCTGCCTGAATAGGGCCAATTGTTTCACCAGGAGTTCCTTATGCTGATAGAATCTTACCCTTTCCTCTCCCTCCTTCAGAAAAATCAAACACCTAGTGTGTGCTAAATGCTGTGGAAGAGATCAGAAATTTATTAAGCACCTACTATGTACTGAGTATTGTGCTGGGGTCACAAAGAAAGGCCAAACACATTCCCTACCCTTGCAGAGTCCCCAGTCCAATAGGGGAGACCACATGCAAATCGTTCTGTACAGCCCAGATCAACGGGAGATAATCACAGAATCCAGCCTATACCCAAGCAGGAATTCTTTGTCTAGTGTGGCCAGCGTGTGTCCATCTGGCCTCTCCAAAGACTTCCAGGGACAAGGAATCCACCACATTTCAGGGCAGCCCATTTGGAATGGATCTGGCCCTTCGGAAACTTCTTCCCTGTTCTGCCTTTTAGGGACCAAACAGAGGTGACAGACAGTCAGCTCTCATGCCCTGGCAATTAAAAAAAAATTTTTTTAGAGGGGGGAAGGTAGGGCAATTAGGGTTAAGTGACTTGCCCAAGGTCACACGGCTAGTAAGTGTTAAGTGTCTGAGGCTAGATTTGAACTCAGGTCCTGTGCTCTATTCACTGCACCCCCTAGCCACCCTGGCAATTCAACATTTGATCCAGGGATACTTATTTATTGGTCCTGCCCTGGCCTCAGCATTCCATCTCCTTGTCACTGAACCTCCCAGATTAGGCAGTCTGGTCCAGTAACCAGAAGAGGCTTTCTTTGGAAAACTGAGTGGGGACTTGAACTAGTCAGGGAAGCAAGGGCAAGTCTCTTTCAGGACTGTCCAGTGGAGGAGGGGTCCAGAGGGCAGAACCAGGAGCAATGGGTGGGGAGGACAGTTAGACTTGATATCAGGAAAAAATCCAAGCAAGGAGAGCTCTGGGAGTGGAAGAGTGGTAGAGGGAGGAACTCCCCGTCCCTGGAATTCTAGAGGCAGGGGCTTGAGATTCTTGTAGGTCTGGTGTGGGTTCTTGACCTGTGTCATGTCCTGGAACCCTTTGACAATCATTCTGGTGAGACCTCAGGACCCCTTCTCTGAATCATGCTTTTAAAGGTATAAAATAAAATTCATGAGGTTACAAAGCAAACATTGCATTAAAATACAATTATCTAGGGGTGGCTAGGTGGTACAGTGAACAGAACACAGGACCTGAGTTCAAATCCAGCCTCAGATACTTAATACTTACTAGCCATGTGACCTTGGGCAAGTGACTTAACCCCAATCGCCCTGCTTCCCCCCTCCAAAAAGCAAAAAAAGTAAAAATAAAAATACAATGATTCATATTTTTTTTTCAAAAAACCAAGTGCATGGACTCTAGACTAAGCACCTCTCATCTGCAGGTTGAGCCAAACACTCTATATTCCCTTCTCACCCAGATTCTCTCGGAATGTGTCATCACTCCCCAGAGCCTCAGTTTCCTCATCCATACGATAACTCTGCTTTCACGAGCTCTCAAGGTTATTGAGAGAAAAGAACTTGGCACACCCTTAAGACCTAGAGAAACGTGGTATCATCTTCCTGGTCTCCAAGATTCTCTCCATCTTGACCCTTCTCTTTGGAAAAGGCTCCAGTTCACTTCACTTCTTCCCTCCCTCATGGTCTAACTAGGAAGCAGATACCCACACGCAATTAAGTAGCAAGACTGTCAAGGCCAGGGTTGTTTTATTTCTGGAGTCCCAGTTTCATAGAACTATAGATTGTTAAAGTTGGAAGGAATCTCAGAGATCTTCCAGCTCAACTCCCTTATTTAAAAAATGAGTAAATGGAAGTCCATAGGGGAGAATTAACTTACACAAGGTTTCTTGGCAGGTTAACAAAAGTAATAAATGAAATAATAATGAATAAAAATAAATGAATAATAAATGAAAATATTAGCCGGTGTTTATATAGATATTATATATTTATTTTTATTTTATGTTTTAATTTATATAGATAATACAAGTCAGGTGCTGTGATTATTCCAATTTTACAGATGAGGAATCAGAGACTGAGAGAGGATGATTCATTTGCCCTTGGTTGCACAGCTTGTAAGTAACTGAAGCTGAATTTGAACTCATGTCTTCTTTACTCAAGGTATACCTTGATAATCACTAGATCATCCAACTATTTCAAACAGAGCTTGTAGCCGAGTTGAGATTTAAACTCAGGTTTCCTTCCATGCTGGATCAGAACTTGTCATGTATGTTGTACTGCTGTGGCCCCCGGTAAGTTCTATCCTTCATGCTTGGGGGTTGCCAAAAGACCACTCTACCCTGCAATGTAAACATCTTTCCAAATGGAGATGGAGGTGGGGTATACATCTACAGAAGCTAAGAGTGACCCCTTCCTGGTTGCTTTGTTAGTGCCTTCTTATGTTAACTGCTAAGGGCCTCATTTCCTCCCAACTTTGCACCTGACCCAACAGCAGAACCTTTCATTTCCCTGGGCTTTACTTTTCTAAAGCCAATATAGTTCAACTTCCAATGATAGAGAGCCAACTGTCCAGGTCACATTTGGACCTTTCACATTGTTAGGGAGTTTTTCCTTCCATCAAGGCTTAATCTGCCTCATTGCCTTTTGTCCACACAACTTACAGTTTCCACCCATGAGTTTTCTCCTTTATAAAATTATGGGGTTGGATTCAGTGGTCTCTATGGTCTCTTTCAACTCTGTCCTTCTCCATTCTAAGGCTTTACCAGGTCTAAAACTAGGATTCTGCAGTCTTTGAAAGACAGATAGAGGATAAAGGATGATGCGGGAGAACCAGGGTGAGCAAAGACTCTGAAGTGGGGAAAGCATAGGTACAGTATTGAAGAGGGAGGACCCCATTGGAATTGGGGAGTTCTTGTAGCTGGGCAACAGGAGAGAAGGTGATATGAAGGAGTGCTTAAAAGCCAGGCAGAAGAGTCAGACTCAGAATGTTAGTGCTGGATAGACTTGTCACAAACATAGAACCCTGTACTTAAATGGACCTTGAGTCCTAAAGTTTGAAGGGACCTAAGAGCCTCAAATATGTAAGGCATCTTAGAAGTGAGAATGTTAGAATGTACAAGGTTGAGGCTTGGAAAGACCTTAGAACATCAAATTTAGATCTAGGAGAGACCTTAAAACATGGAACATTGAAACTGATAGGGGCTTAAGACAATGGAATCTAGACTATTAGAGCTGCAAGAGATCTTAGAACATAGAACAGAGAATGTCAGAGTTACGGGAGAGTGCTTAGGTAGAAGTGAGCTTAGAACATCAAATATCACAACTTGGAGGTCCCTTTGAACATAGGACAGTAAAAAAGAGAATGTCTGAGCCCAGAGGAACATTAGAACAGAGAATGTTAGAACAGTGTCAGAGCTGAGAGAGATTTAAGGACTTAGATTGTTCTTAAGGGACCTTAAAATTCATATACTCCAACCCCTTTGTTTTGTAGATAACTGAGAGCCAGAGAAGGGCAGTGTCTTGTCCGAGGTCACATATGGAATTAGCAGGGACCCAGGGCAAGAAGGGCTCCCCCTCCTCCATGGGAGGCCACTGGCCTCCCAGTACTTCTGCCTCTGCACTGACCACAGTAGGTAGGGAGCTAAACTCAGGGCAGGTGCAGGGAGAGGCCGCAGCCCAACTTACCCTGCTTGTGGTTAGTAAAGTAACCAGCAACTTGATGAGAGGCATTTGGTTGGAAATGTTGACAGGAATTGAAGATGTAACTGGTTTCCCGAGCTTCAGAAGGCATTTTTCTGTGACTTTTAAATTACAGTGTAGTGGGCGTTGGGTTACCCTTAGTCATGAATGAGCGGCTTATAGCAGTACTCCCAAGTTTTCCTCGGGCTCCCCATCCACCAAGGTCTCAGCCAAAGAGTAAACTCTCTCTCACCACCTTTGTTTCCTCCTTCCACAGCTTTTCTTAAAGAACAAAAACCATTTCCTTCAAACTTCCAGAAAGTGGGTGTTATTGACTCCTAAATACAAGAAGTCCCTGGTTTTTAAAGACGCAAGGAAAGAACTCAGGCTTCGAAATCAGACCTGTTCCTCGCTACTTGTGTGACTTTAAACGGGCCATTTCATATCTGTAAGCCTCAGTTGCTTCCATAAATGAAGGAGCCAGATGATGGAATCAGGCCTCTGTTGAACTGCAAGACACTTAACTCAAGCTCAAGATAAAAGAGCTGGGGGTTAACCCTGGTCACATCTCATTCTCCAGCAGAATGAAGAAGATTGGACCATCCAAATGGGACTTGGGAGTGGTATTAATGATAGCAACCATCATCATAGTGAGCACCTACTATGTGCCAGAGACTGTGCTAAGCCCTTTACAAATATTGTCTCATTTGATCTTCAAAACGCCACCAGGTAGTAGATGCTTTTATAGATGAGGAAATGGAGGCAAGCAGAGATTAAGTGACTTTCCCAAGGTCACACAGCTAGTGAGAGCCTAAGGCTAAATTTGAACTCAGATCTTTCTGACAAAAAGCCCAGTGCTAAATCCATTGCCCCATACTGTGGTCTTTGGGCATTCTAGAGTCCCTTCTTTCTAAGTTCTCTGTAGATTTCACAGGAAAGTAAGCCTGTCCTTTATTTGTCTTCCCTGGAATCAATTCTTGTCTGTTTGAGGCTATCTATATCTGAGGCTGGTGTCCTAGGCTTCACATCCCACACAGGTGTCCATGCACACCATCTCCATTGTCGTCACCTCCATAGAATATCCTTGGGTCACATCAAGCCCCTGGGACCTCCCACACCCATGGCTGTGGTCTTTGGATGTTAATTTCCTCAGTTCTGGTACTGGGGATGAGCCCTCTCACCAGTAGACAAACTTGCCTAGTCAGTTGTCCCTAGATCACATCCCACTTAGCCATCCCACAGGCCATCTGTCTCAGTTTTTGTGTTTGTAACTCCGGCAGTCAACACATAATAACAGCCAGTCAGTTAACAAACATTTAGTAAGTTCTTATATACGAGGTACTTTGCTAAGTGCTGGGGATACAAAGAAAAACAAAATCATCATATATTAAATGTGGTTTCTTTCATTCATTCATTTATTCATCCATCCATCCATCAATCCATTCATTCATCCTCCATCTATCTGTCTATCCACCCATCCATTCATTTATTCACCATCCATCCATTCATCCACCCACCCATCCATCCAAGAGACCAGGGCAGTTTAGTCCCATGAGGGAACAGTCAACGAAGAGATAGCTGTCTCAAACTCAGTTGTGTTCTGCTTGTCTGATGCTTCTGATCAGAGGCCTGATGCCTTCCCTTTTTCTCTGAGGACAGATCCCATTACATAGGTCTTTGCCTCTGCCACTGGAGCCTTCCCCCACCGGTGTGCCCATAAAATGTGTTAGGCTTGAGGGAAACCTGGGATGATTTGAGGTGGTTATTTAAACTGCATTGGGGTTAAGATAATAGGAATGGACATTTCTTTAGCTCTTTAAGGTTTACAAAGTGCTTTACAGACATTATCTCATTAGTTCCTCACAACCCAGGGAAGGGGGTGCCATTTTATAGATGAAGAAACAGAGGTTCAATGATGTTGGCTGACTGGCCCAGCATGGCATAACCAGAGGCTGAGGACAAATTTAGATCTAAGTCTTCCTGACTTAAGATGTGGTGTGTTTAGTGCCATCAGTAAGTGAGACCCTTTCGGAGTCTCAGTTTGCATGTCTCTATATAACCTACAGTCTTCAGGGCTTCTTAAACTGTGGGTCCAGACCCCATGTGGGGTTGAAAAAAACTTGGCAACATTAAAAGGTTTCTGAACACCCAATGACCAAAAATTAATTAAAAATCAAACGTAATGAATCCGAGGTGTTTCTGGCAGCACTGAACCATGTTACATCAAGCAATTTCACTGCAGCCTTGGTTTTGAACACGAAGCATGTGCAGTGCAAAGTGTCACCAATGACAAGGCACTGCCAAAACTTGAAAAGGGGTCTCAGGTGGAAAAAGTTTAAATAGCCCTACTCTATATAATCTCTGAAGTTCCTTATAAACTCCTTCAACTTTTAATTCTGATTTGGATAAAGGAGTGTGTTTTGAGTTAAAATAGTGATCTTACAAGGAAGAGAGTGGTGTGGACTCACTTTCATTGGAAGTTTTCAGGCAGAGGGTAAGTGACCACTTGGAAACGTTACATTGGATTAAGAAAGCAAGGATTCCCTCCATTAATCATTTTCTATTTGTCCTGGTTCTAGCTTGTTTGTATATGTTTGTTTGCCTGTTGTCAGCTCCCTTAGAATGTAAGCTCTTTGGGGACAGGGACTGTCTTTTGCCTCTTTTGGTATCCCAAGTGCTTAGCACAAGATTAATATGTGTTTATTGATTAATCAACTGAATTCCTGATTCAGGGACTGGACCAAATGACCTTTGGGGTCCCTTCCAAACTCTAGACTCAGGGATTTGACCAAATGCTTAGAACATAAGCTGTTTGTGTGATAGGCTGGATTCTGTAGGCTGGAATGTCTCTCTTCCTTTTGGTCTGAATTCCTATTAGTATTGGGGAAAGTGGCCTCTAACAGGGAGTAAGATATTTTCCCACCCAAGGCAAAACCTCACATCTTTTTAGCTTCCTTTCTCCTCCTAGATGCTGCTAGAGTTGGAGGAACCTCTCCTTACCCCCTACTTCACAGCATACCTCTTCCATGCCTCCTTCTCTCCTCTAACATTCTGACCATTATAGCATAGGCCCTCATCAAATCAGGCCTGGATCATTGCCTTTGACTACTGGTTGGCCTCCCTGCCCCAAGTCTCTCCCCACTCCATTCCATTCTCCATTCAGCTCTCACAATGATCTTCCTAAAGCATAGGAGTAACCTTGTCTTTCCTCTAGACTTATTAAACTCCACTGGCTCCCTGTTACCTCTAACATTAAAATCTGCTTGGCTTTTAAAGCCCTTCACAACTTGGCTCCTTCCTATCTTCTTACATTTTCCTTCTGTGCATATAATCTCTGATTCAGTGACACTGGCCTTGCTGATCCTCATACAAGACACATTGTCTCTCCTCTCTGAGAATTGGCACAGGCCGTTTCCCATGCCTGGGATGCTCTTCCTCCTTACCTCCATCTCCTTGCTTTCTTTAAGATTTAGCCTAAATTCTTCTTTCTGTAGGAAGACTTTACCAGCCTACTTGTTGCAGGTACCTTCCCCTGAGATTACTTTGCATTTAATCTGTCTATATTTAGTATACACATTGTATACACAGTTTGTATATACATTGCATACATATTTTGTATATACATTGTATACATTTTTGGGGCCTTTTTTGGGGGGGGAAGGTAGGGCAATTGGGGTTAAGTGACTTGCCCAAGGTCACACAGCTAATAAATGTGATCAAGCCTCTGAGGCCCGGTTTGAACTCAAATTCTTCTGACTCCAGTACTCTATTCACTGCACCACCTAGCTGCCCCTACACATTTTGTATATACATTTGTATGTATCTGCCATTAGAATGGGAGCTTCTTGAGAGTAGGGACTGTTTTCGTCCTGAAGTTAACACAGTTCCTGGCATAGAGTAAGCACTTAATAAGTGCTTGTTTGTAGACTGATTGCCATTAGTAAATACTTCTTTAAAAACTAATTAAGTCTGTCTGTCTGATAATCCCTGGGAAACACCCTGGATGGGAGCTCAAGAAAAATGGAACAGAGAAACTTCTCAGCCTCTCAGGGTTATTTCCAGACTCAGAGGGGAAAAGTAGTGAAGTGCCTTTTGTGAATCTAACCTGTCTACAAAAGAGAGAACTGGAACGAACAGAGAGAGGTGCTACAAGTGAATGGATGAAATCTCTCCCTTGAGTTCCAGCTACTTCTTTATCCTAATTAGGCACTCCTCATCTCACACCTGAATTATTGTTGCCAAACTCCTACATGTGTTCCCAATCTCCAGTTTCTCCCTGTCTTTCCTGCTGTTGCTTAGATTACTGTTCCTGACACATAGCTCTGATTCTATCACTCCCATACTAAAAAAAAAAAAAAATGCTACTCCCTCCCAACCTTCAATAACTCCCCATTACCTTTAGAATAAACTCAGGTTCACATTCCAGACCCTCCACAATGGGCTCCCATTATTCTCTTGGGAGAAGCCTTTGTTGTAGCCTCCCTTGTTCTTTAGTTTCCCTCCCTCCCTACCCTAGGGCCAAGCTTTATACCTTGGTTTCTAACTACCATGCCTCTGCCAGGAATTCCCTCCTTTTTGTCTGTCCTACCTAACTTTTAGCTCCCAGATTAAATCCCACTGCTTCCTTGAAGCAGGTCTGCCTAGACTCCCTAGTGCCCAGTGGAGTCTCTTGCCCCAGATTTTCTATAATACTGTCTATGCTACAATTTTCTCCTTCATTTACTGAATTGTGAGCCCTTGGATTGTACATAGGCATAGCTTGTACTTTAACTCTTTGTCTTTACCCCAGGCCTGAGCACAACATCAGATAACAATCTGTGCCTCTGTGTTTACTAAGATGGTTGGTTCTTTAATGGAACCTGGAGGAGGGCCTAGGTATTGTCCTTGTAAAAGCTGGTAGAAGGGACTTGGAACAGTTAGCCTGGAGAAGAGAAAATCTGGAACATCAATGAGGAAGGACAAGATGGGTGTCTGGGTGGGGATCTCTAGTGGAAGGCAGATGAAAGATCTTGAAGTGAACAATGGGTGGGCACTTTGGAGATCTATTGTCCAGTACAGGTTGGCCCAGAGGACTGCTGGGGTCCCTCTTATTACTCAGACTCTGACTCTGACTTCTGGTTTTCTTTCTGCCCCTCAGTCTTTGTGTGGTTGTGGGCAAGTCATGGCAATTAGGCCTTGCAACAGAGTGTAACATGGGTCCCAAGGTCAGCCAGTCCAAATCAGAGACAACACTTGAACCCAGATCTCAGCACTCTTCTGACCTGTCTGCTTTCCAACAGGGTCTTTAAGTGACCCGAGATCTAGCCTTGATTCTGCCCTTTCTCTGGGCCTTCATTTCCCAGTCAGTAAGATGGGTGTATTTCTTCCTGCCCTGGCAATCTAAGGAACAGCACAGACCTTGAAGAGATCTTAGAGACTATTAAGTCCAAGCCCACATTCGGGGATGGGGAGCTTATTCCCTTCTAAGTCCCTTGTGTCTTTGGGACAGGTCTAATTTATGAGGACATTTTACTTTCTGTCTAACCTAATACTTCTCTGCATTCTCTGGACATTGCTGCTAATTCTTCCCTCTGGTCCAAGCAGAATAAAACCAATTCTTCCCCCACACCACAGCCCCTCAGATACTTGAAAACAGCCAGACCTTAATTCCATCCTCCCCTGGTCTTCTTGTCTCCTTGTTACCTTCTCTGGACACTCTATGCAGATAATCAATAAATGTCCCAAGTGTATGTATCATCAGCCAACAGTCTGTGTCTCCATGTTTACTAAGGCTGCTGGGTTTTTAATAGGTACTTGGGGAGGGCCTGGATATTGTCCCTATGAATGCTGGTGGAAGGGATGTGGAATGGTTAGGCAGAGAACTCTTGGTGTGGTAACCTGAGCACCACACTCCTGATGTTGCCTGACCAGGGCAGGGAGTGACTGGACCAGCTCTTATCTACCCAGCCTTCAACAAACTCTGTGCAACCTAACGTTGGAGGAGATTGGTTTGGCAGTTAAAAACCTTCATAATCAACAGCAGCCCTTGTCATAATCCCCCATTCCATGGCAAGATATTAGGTCACCATGGAATCATAACTTTAGACATTAGGAGTCATAGGATACTGAGATCCAGAGAGGAGAGCTGCATTGTCTCCATGGCTGAGTCAGAATTTGAACCCAGATCTTCTTACTCTCAACCCAGCCCTCTTGCCTTGACATCTACTATATGTGGAAGGATGTGAGTTAAGTCACTGGAGTCTTTGTCTCAGGCATATCAACTGCTGTGGGATCAGAGCTGAACCAAACAGCCTTAAACCCTCCCAGGGAAGGGACTGTGCTTCCTGCCCTTATCTCCCTTACTGGGCTAACGTTCTCTCTAAACACATCAGAACCTACAAAAAAATCTTTTTACTGTTTCATTTTATTTGAGTGATAAAAAACTGTTACAAAGATCTCAACTTGAAGATACTTGAATATTTTCAAAGATTATATATCTATATATACATATGTACAAGCACCTAACATAGAGTACTGTACACATTCATACATGTGTGTTGGAACATACTGCAAGACTGGGTGTATACACACACAATTGTAAAAATACTGACCCACATATAGAAATCTATCTTACCCTATAGGAAAATCAAAGGGGAAAGGGATACAAGAAGGGGGTGGGGGATAGAAGGGAGGGCAGAATGGGGAAAGGGGTAATCAGAACGCGCACCGTCCTGGGGTGGGGGAGGGGGAAGATGGGGAGAAAAAATTTGGAACTCAGAATCTTGTGGAAATGAATGTTGAAAACTAAAAATAAATAAATAAAAGTACCACAAAATAGTGCCAAAGATAGTAACTATTAAAAATAGGAAGTCGTGTGATATTAGAAGTTATTCAGTAACCTTAATAGAAAAATAAAAGTGACCTGTTCAAGTAAGAAAAAAATGCTGACCCCCCCTGAACCCCACAGAGATTTTAGTTCTGTCCTAGTCCCTCATAGAGATGCAGCAGAACAACAGATTATTAACATTGAAAGAGACCTGAGGACACAGAATTGGAGCTTGGAAATCATACGGTCCAACCCACCCATTGTACAGATGAAGAAACAGAAGTCTAGACAGGTAAAGTAACTTATTGGAAGTCACACAGATATAGAACATTTCAGGACATAGAATGTCAGAAGTGGGAAGAACCTTAGAACAGGGGGTATCAGAGCTGGAAAGAGACTGCAGAGATCATCTTGTCCAAAACCCTAGTTCTACATAAGAGGAAACTGAGACCCAGACAAGGGCATTGATTTACCCAAGGTCACAATGGATGTGGCAGGACTCAGAGCCCATATCCACTTCTGCTCTCCCTCCCAGCAGCTCTGAGCACCTGGGCAGGCTTCCTTTTCAAGGGGGGATGGAAACCCCTTCCTCTCCCTCTCTCTCCCCTGGGGCTGTGCTGCAGGATTTCTTCCCCAGCTCTCAGAGTTGATACTTAAATCAGGAAAGAGGTGGCAGGAGCTGGGAGCTGGCCCTTCATTTTTATTTATCTAAGGTCAGCTACCCTTTGGGGTGGGCTAGGGGGAGGGGCTGCAGGGAGTCAAGCTCTCGAGCTCTCCCTCTCTCCCTCCCTCCCTCCTCGCAGTCACTGCCAGGAAAATGTGTCCCCAGCTGACATGGTTGGAGAGCAGCAGGCGGTCGGGGGAGGAGGGAAGAGGGAAGAGGGAAGAGGGAGGAAGGAGGAGAGAAGAGGGAGGAGGGAGGTTACCTGCAGTGCCCCCCATCCCCAGCCAGGGAGGCCTAGAGCTGCAGCTTCAGGAGCCTGGGGGTGGGGGCTACTCTCTGGATCTGGTCAGTTGCATCATCCCAGCACCCCTCCCATATCTCCTTTGCTCTCTCCCTCTTTCCCTCTCCCTTCCTCCTCTTCGCTCTTTCTCTGACTCTTTCTCCCCTACTTTTTAATGGCAGGACCTGTCTAGCTTTTGTCTTTTGCATTACTAGAACCTAGCCTAGGACTTGGCACATAGTAGGTGCTTAATAAAGATGTGGTAGATTTTTTTTTCTTCTTTTTCAGTGTGTTTCTCTCTCTCCTTCCCTCCCTCTCTCTTTCTTTCCTTCTCTCTCCCTCCCTCTTTCTCTCACTGTGTCCTTATTTCTTTCCGTATATGTATATCTCTGTACATCTCTCTCTTTGCATCCGTGTGTCTCTATCTCTTACTGTGTTTGTCTCTGTGTCTCTATCTTTTCTACTCTCTCTCTCTTTTTTTTCTGGGTGTTTCCTTGTGTGTGTCTCTGTATGTTCCTGTTCCTTTCTTTGGGTGTTTCTTTCTGTATTATCTCTCTGTGTATCTCTGTCTTTCTCTCTGTGGCTATGTCTTTATCTTTCTGAGTGTCTCTGTCTCCCTTTCTCTGCCCTCTTTGGCCATGTGTGTGTTTCTGTCTCTGTGTATCTCTTTCTGTGTCCCTCTCTGTGCCTTCCTTTCTCTGTATCGCCCTGTTTCCTTCTTTCTGTATGTTTCTCTGTGTTACTTTCTCTTCTTTCTGTGTTTTCTTCTCCTTCTATGTTTCTATATCTCTCTGTCCTTCTGTTTTTTTCTTTCCTTCTTTCCTTTTTCTTTCTTCCCACCTTTCTTTGTCTGAATGTTTTCCTTTCACTGTCTGTGTTTGTCTGTCAGCACCCCCCCCCCCGCCCCTTTCTCTCTCTGTCTCACTCTTTCTCTCTCCATCTTTCTGTCTCCTTTTTTCTGTGTGCGCATGTTTCCCTCTCTCACTATCTCTGTCTGTTTGTCTCTCATGGGGAAGGCATGTGAGGGAGTCCTGACCTAGAAACATGGCCGGCTCTCTTCTCTGTCTGTTCATTTCTGAAGGGGAATTACTGCAGGGTGGGAGGTGGGAGCAATTTGTCATTCGGGAAGAGGGAGGGAAAGGGTCTCTCTTTTAGCCATAGCTCCAGAAGCTCCCACACCATACCCTTGTCTGCTGGTGGCAGTGTGGGAATGAGGGCTAGCCCCAATGTGGCTTCAGGGGGAGAAATGAGGCCGTGGAATTGCTCATACTGCTCAAGCCCCTGTGCTCGAGCATACACATGTACACATGCACACATACGTGCACTCACACACATGCACACACAGCACACACACACGCACACACAGCACACACACACACGCGCACACACACACACACACACACACACACACACACAAACACACAGACGCGCACCGCTCCAGCCTGTAGCCCTTTCTAGACAGACCAGTTACAAGAGACAAGGGCTATAGCTCCCCTTTTCTTCAATGTAATATAAACATTGGATCCTGGTGCCTGGGGAGGAGGAGAGGAGAAAGGACTTGAAGGGACGGTGAAAGGTGGGGCTTCCTAATAGGGAAGAGGACTGCTAGATCTTGGGGAACATCACCAAGGAGGGTTCTTTTAGCCCATCCCCCAGCCCTGGGCGAGCCTCTGCCTAAATCCTCCCCAGCAACTGGTTTCCTCGGAGTTCCCTAGGAGCTATGGCAGGTTCTAAGGTGCCCCTCCTACCCGGGGAGGCTTACCTGATGGCTCCCCTCAAACCTCCTCCTGTATTTCCCATCCTCCCCGGAGAAAAGGAGGAACAGGGGCCACCTGGGTATTAAAGCCCTAGAGGGCATCCCTTAGGGCCCAGCAAAGAGCTTGGGACTTGTGGGGGTGGGGGAGGGGAGGGGGAAAGTTTTGCTTCAGCCAATGTTTAAATAAGCACAGGAACCTCTTCTGTGTTGGAAGAGGTGCCTGAGTCAGGAGCAGAGGCCAGATCTGAGAGATGACAACAGCCCAGAGCTGGAGGGGCCTTAGAGACAGGTGGTCCAAGCTTTACTGGGCGGTGAATGAGCTCAAAGAACTACCTAACAAGTGGTCACCTGGTGTCAGCTGGAAGGCCTCCCCAGGCAGCCCAACCCACTGTTTGGCCCTCTTCTCCAGCTCCGGTCTTCTGCTTAATCTGCCCCTCTCCAAGGTCCTTCCATCCACCCCTCTCCAAGAACTCTGCCATTCAATGACAGCAGCTTTCTCTCACAAGATGCTCCACCTCCTGACTCCAGGCATTTTCACTCACCAGCCCCCCATCTGCTCCTCCCTTGCCCCTTCCTAGATCCCCCTATTCTCCACTCATCCCTCCCTTCCCTCTACCCCTTCCCCTAGGTCTGGAACGCCCTCCTTCCTCACCTCCATCTCTCTCACCCCCTCCCACCCCAGTCATCCTTCCCTCACCTCCCATTCATCCCTCCCACCTCCCCACCCCCTCCCAGGCCTGGAATGCCCTTCCTTCTCACCTCCATCTCCTGTCCTCCCTGGCTTCCTTCAAACATCTCAGTTTTTGAAGAAGCCTTTCCCGATCCCTCCTGACCCTCACGCTTTCTCTCTGGATTGTCCCCAGTTGATCTTTGTCTAGATCTTGCTCATACCCCAGTGTTTGCATGTTGTCTCCCCCATTAGTACGTAAGCTCTCTAGGGGCAGGGACTGGGTGGTTTAGGGATTTTTTTTTTTTGCCTTTCTTTTTATTCCCAGTTCTTAGCCCAGTGCCTGGCACACAGTAGGTGCTTATTAAGTGCCCACTGACTGATTGATAGCTCTTGTTAGAATGGTTTTTATGACTGGAAGCCTCGATCTGCCTCTTTATGGCTTCCCCTCACTGCCACAGGCCAGCTGAGGATTCCATTTCACAGATTTCAGGTCTGCAAAGCACTTTACACACAACTCATTGGATCCTTCCCCCGACTCCCAGGAGCTACTATGATTATCCCTTCTTTACTGGTGAGGAAACTGAGGCAAACAATGACTTCCCAGAATCACCCAGCTAAGCAGGGATGAGACAGGATTCTGTC
Source organism: Pseudochirops cupreus (assembly GCA_028627135.1). Classification (NCBI taxonomy): domain Eukaryota; kingdom Metazoa; phylum Chordata; class Mammalia; order Diprotodontia; family Pseudocheiridae; genus Pseudochirops; species Pseudochirops cupreus. The sequence goes on along the minus strand of CM053584.1, from coordinate 20,972,042 downwards.
TCAGATCTAGATTCAATAAACACTTCTTAAGTTCCAGAAAGATACAAAGCCAGAGGAGGGGAGGGGAGGATGGCGGAGGGGGACTGCAGGACCCTGGGGGTAAAGTCACTTAACCTCTCAGTCCTCTAGGACCTTCCAGTCTCTAGGACCTTAAGATGACAAATAATCGTCAAAGTACTTTGCTTGAGGGATTTCCTTATTCTAAACGCGATGCACTGATGAAATGACAGGTGCAGTAAAGAAAAAAAGTCTATAAAGGTACAAAGCCCTGCCTTCCCTGCTACAGAAGGATAATGTAACAATAATAAAGAAGACATTGTGTCCTCCCTCCCAGAGCACGACACTCTTCTAGTGAGGGGAAAGGGGGGGGCTGGGTATGCACAAGTGAGCATGGAAGAAGAGGGAGAGAAAAGAGGACAAAGGACTTTGGTGGTGGCTGTTGTTCACTTGTTCAGTTGGGTCTGACTCTTTATGACCCCCCTTTTGGGGTTTTCTTGGCAAAGATGCTGGAATGATTTGCCATTTTCATCTCCAACTCATTTTATAGATGAGAAAACTGAGGTTAAACTGGGTTAAGTGACTTGCCCAGGGTCACATAGCTAGTAACTGTCTAAAGCTTCATTTGAACTCAGGTCTTCCTGACTTAAGGCTCAGCATTCTATCCACTGTGCCACCTAATGACCTAAATTTGGGAAAATATTAGTGCCCAATGTGGGAAATATTTTGGTCGAGACAGGGACTGCTCACACCCAGCACTAGATAGGGGTCTGGAGGAGGGAGTGGGCTGCCTGTTAATTGTCAGGGCAGCTTAGCTTCCCCATATCCACCTTATTCGAAATTCTGGGTTAAAAGTTCCTCAGGTGTCCCTCCTTCCCCCATCCTCTCCCCCCTCCTCTCC
>CM053584.1:20941095-20970644 GCA_028627135.1 Pseudochirops cupreus | reverse complement strand
CTTCCCTCCTCCATCCCCCTTCCCCATCCTCCCTCCCCTCCTTCATCCCATCACATACACCTCTCAGACCTGACCAGTCCTCTCCATGCCTACACTCAGCACCCTGGCCCAGGTGCTTAAGACCTCTCACCTGGCCCCTTGCTCACTGATCTCCTTGCCCCAAGCCTCTCTCTTCTCTGATCTCTTCCACACAGCTGCTAAAATTACCTTCCTGAGACATGTCACTGCCCTGCTCCAAACTTGTCAGTGACTCCTTGTTCTTTCTGGAATGAAACAGAAGCTCCCTGGCCCAGCAAACAAAGCCAGGGCACAGTCTGGGTCCAGGCCAACTTTGCTGCTCTTCTTCAGTACAGACTGAACTGCTCCCACCACTAGGTGAAGTAGCTACTGTCCTGTACAGTGTGTCCTAGGTGCCTGGAATCTCTTGGTGGACCTTGCAGCCTTACCTTACACTGAGTCAGAAAGAGAAGTGACCTGCCCAAGGTCATACTTGGTCTGACTTGGATTTGAGCCTACAGCATAGGATCAAAGATAGAGCTGGTTGTTGAGTCCCTCCATCACTCTACAAATGAAGAAACAGAAGCCAAGAGCCCCTGGGTAAATGTGTCAAAGGTGGGATTTAAACCTTAAGCCTCTAGCAGGCAGTAAGTGACAGGGCAGCCAGAGTCTAGACTTTGGGATCCTTTGTTTTGTCCCCTCTGCTGTTCCCTGCTCCTTTCTGTCTGGAGAACCCAGTCCTTTCTTTAAAGCATTATCCACCCTATGGATAAAGAGCTAGATGTGGAGTTAGCAAGAGCTGAGTTCAAATTTCATCCCAGAGGCATATTAGCTAACCGCGTCATCCTGGGCAATTTATTTAACCTCTATCTGCTGTGAACTATAAAATGGGGATTAATTAATGCTATTGCATCTACCTTCCAGGGCTGTTGTGAGGATCAAAGGAGATAACATTTCTGTTTGCTTAGCCGAGTGCCTGACTTATAGCAGGTGCTTAATAAACACTCTTCTCCCTTTTCCTCCTTCCTTCCTTCCTTCCTCCTCCCTCTCTTTCTCTTCCTTCTTTCCTCACTCCTTCCCCCCTTCTCCCTCCCTCCTTTCCTTCTTTCTTCCCTCCCTTCCTCTTTCTTTCCTTTCCTTCCTCCTTCTTTACCTTCTTCCTTCCTTCCTTTCTTTCTTCCCTTCTTCCTTCCTTTCTTTCTCCTTCTTTCTTTCATTTTCTCCTCCCTCCCTCTGTTCCTTCCTCCTTCCTCCTCCCTCCCTCTCTTCCTTCCTCCTTCCTCCCTCTGTCCCTTCCTCCTTCTTCCCTCCCTCCTTCCCTCTCTTCCTTCCTTCCTTTCTCCTTCTTTCCTTCCTTCCTCTTTCTTTCTTTTTCTCCTCCCTCCCTCTCTTCTTTCCTCCTTCCTTCCTCTCTCACTCCCTCCTTCCTTTCCTCCTTCCTTCTTCCCTCCCTCCTTCCCTCTCTTCCTGCCTGCCTTCCTTCCTTCCTTCCTTCCTTCCCTCCTTCCTTCCTTCTTTCCTAGCTAAAGTGCCACCTCTGAGCCTTAGATTCTGGAATTTCTTCATCCTTTCTTAATCTTTCCCAACTGAAAGTGTCCCTCCCTGCTCCCATGTCCCTAAGACTTTGGTCTGGTTCTTCCACTGCTTTCTGTTCCATTCCACCTCACATCACTCTTCTTTATGTAACCATTACCTTCCCCTCCCCCCCAAGCTCCATCTTTGTTTCTACCTGTGCAGCCATGCACATAGATGGCATTCAAAGAAATATTTGTTGGAATCAGCTAAATTCACATAAATCCTGACTTCCCCTAAGGTCCTTTTAGGAAAGAGGACAAACACTGGGATGTTAGAGTGTTGGTGGGTGGGAAGCAGACATGAGGACAGTAGGAGCTAAGAGGATATTGAAGGCTCTGGAGGTCATTAAGCATGGAAGGCTGACTGAAGGAACTGGGGCTGGTCAGTTGGAGAAGAAGATTTGGGGAGGCCAGGATACTCTCACTGAGTGTCTGAAGGGCTGTCTTGGAAAAGGGATCAGGTTTGTTCTGGGAATTGCCCAGAAGGCAGAAATAGGAACAATGGTAGAAAGCAAATGGCAGTTAGCTCCAATGTCAGGAATGATTTCCTAACATTTGGAGCTGTCCAGAAGTGGAGGTTCCCTCTCACTGGAGGTCTTCCAGCAGGGGCTGGATGAGCCCTTATTAGTCAAGGCAGCAAGCATTTATTAAGCACCTTCTGTATATCGAGCTCTGTGCTAAGCACTGGGGACACAAAGGAGGGAAAAACAGTCCCTGCCCACAAAACTTATGTTGTATTGGGGAGACAACATGTAAACAACTGTTAGGTTTGTCATAGGAGGGATTCATGTTTAGGTAAAGGTTGGAGTAGAGGCCCTCTGAAGTCCCTTCCAACTCTGACATTCTGGGATTCCCTCGAGGGTACTTTGAGGGGTACCCAGTTTGGAAATTGTGAGGTTCAGCTGGGTTAGTTAGTGGGTGGGATTGACTGCTTGGAAGCAGGAGGACTGAGCTGTTGCTGAAAGGGTGATAAGACTGTGTCAAGAGTCAAGGGAAAGGGCTCCTTGCTTCCCCCCCCCTCCCCCGCCCCCAACTTAACTAGTACCAAGCAGTTCTCAGGCAAATCTACAAATACTCGTTAAGAATCTGCTCAGTGCCAGGCTCTGGTGACATAAAGAGAAAAGCCAGCTACAGCCTGTCATCAAGGAGCCATTGGATCTTGGCCAAGACACTTTTTCTTGAGGCTCAGTGTTTACATCTGTGAAATGGGAATAATAACTCTTGCATGTCTAATTTCCAGAGCTTTTTGTAAATCTCATAGCATTGCACCAATGGGAACTATAATTATTAATGTTGAAAATGAGGTCATTTCTGGAGTTGCATCCTCATGCAGGCCTGAGTCCTTGGATATGGTCTAGTCTGTAGGCAGAAGTCCAGAAGACCCAGGTTCAAATCCCACTTCAGATACTCATAGCACTTAGCACAGTGCCTGACCTATTCATAGAAAGGGCTTGTTGAGTCAGTGACCCTGAGCAAGTCACTTAGCATCTTAGGGACTCAGTTTCCCCCATATGAAAAAATGGGGGGGGCTAAATGTCCCCTGAAGTCCCTTCTAACCCTAAAATTAAGCAGTTAGATGTACAATCAGGGTCTCTGAGTGTGAAGACTGTTGATGTCTGAGGAAGGGAAGAGGTCACCAGGCCTATTCCTGTGTCCAGTATCCAGGTAGGGCTGTACTCTAGCAGCCTGCCATTATGGAACCTTCCTATCATTCGACCTTCAGTCCTGAGCAGCTGCTTTTTTTTTTTCTTTCCCTTTCTTTCTATGGTGACGTTATAGATTTGCAGTCAAGAATACATGAGTCTGGATCTCAGTTTTGCTGACATGTAAGCAAATCCCATCCTTGCTCTGGACCTAGATTTCCTCCTGTATAAAAGTGTAGGACTGTGTCATCTCTAAAGTTCCTTCTGGCTCTGACATTCTACATTCTAAGACCCTCTCTAGCTCTGATACTGTGTGTTTTAGGTCCCCTGCTATGACTTTGACATTCTGGATTCCTCAGACGCTCCCAGCTTGAAATCCCATGATCCTCTGCTCTGGGACGCTGCACCCCATGCTCCTCTGCCCTACCTTTGCTTGGCTCAACTCCCTCCAAACAGCAATTTCCCCCAATTGTACTGCTTTGTTCTTATTCTACACAGGGTCCCTTGGGAGACCCTGGCTGGGCCAGCCAGTGATGTCCTGCCCAGGGCCCCAGCCAAAGGGATGGCTGCAGTAGAGGGAGTTATAATCCTTGGCTGCTGTTCAGGGCAGGCCATGCTGCAAAGACACCATGAGCCAGGGGGCTGCTGTCTCTTGGACAAGTTGGCCCTGGTGGAGGAGAGGAAGAGATGCCTGGTCCAGCCAGAAGTCCGGCTAGTGCTTAGGTCATTGGATTAGAGCCTGAAGGGGTCTTAAAGATGATCTCTGAGGCTCAGAGAAATGAAGTGACATGTCCAAGGTCACACAAGCATCAGAGGTTATAGATTTAAGCCCAGTTGCTGTGACTTTAGACCTAGTTCTGCACATCCCCCCCAACACTGACTTAAATGACACAGGCAGGGCAAGATTCACCCTCCAAATGCAGTACTCATTCCACAGCGAAATGTATCCATCTGATTCTTGCCTGTCCATCAAGGGTTAGTCAAAGCCACCCTCTTCCTGAAGCCTTCCTTCTCCCCTCTCAGCTTGGGTGATCATTTGCATTTCTATTTTTCTGCCAACTCTCCTGGGAAGACAGGACTTGTGACCAGGGATGGGACCTTGGGGATATACCTTGCTCCCAGTGGATAAGGACAATGAGGCTCAGAGAGAAGTGATTTACTCAAGGTCATGCAGATGGCTAGAGTGACGATTATATCTGTTACGGCACCCCCTGGATGGTCATGGCACCCTTGTTATGGTGCCCTACTGAATGAAGGACAAACTCTGGATCCCGGCATTCAAGCTCATGATGACCTTGCCAACCTTCTCCAATCCCTTCCTTCCATGGACTCTTTTTTTGAGCCAAACCAGGCTACTCTCCTAGTCGGGTTTTGTTTTGCTAACTCCCATCTGTGTCTGCTCAGACCTTCACCTATGCTTGTTATAGACTCGTCTCTGCCCCTTAGTTCCCCTTCCCTTCATAGCCCAGCTCAGTTGTCCCTTCTTACATGAAACTCTTTCTTATACATCCAGGTGAAGGGGATCTCTCTCTTCAAATTCTTCCTCACACTCATCCCTCCATCATAATTCTCTGTGTATGTTTTCCCCCTCATTCAGCAGTAAGCTCCTTAAAGGCAGGGTCTGTGATGTCTCTGTCTTTGTAATCCCAGAGCTAAGTACAAGACCTAGCACTAAATAAATATTCGTTGACTGAGTGAATGAGATCAGTCAGGAATCAAGCCAGTGTCTCCCTGGAGCAACATGGGAATTTTATCACTGACACACCAATTCTTTTTTTTTTTTAAAGATAAATTGCTATTGATATCCTTTGTTTTCACATTAGCCAAAATTCCTCTCAGTATCCTTTCCTCTTTCCCCTCCCAGGAAGTTAGCCCAAATAGCAAATATTTTTTTTGAAGACAAAAAAATGAGGGAAAAAAATCAGCAGAACTGATCAATATAGGGCAAAAGTCAGAAAAGATCTCCAGTGTTTCACATCTGTGGTCCTTTTAGCTTTGTAAAAGAGTATGAAGGCATCTTCTGAAAGCTCTGCTTTGGAACCATGTTGGTTCTTTGTGATTTTGCAAAATTCACTTTCAATTGTTTTGTGGTTGATGTTCTTTGCTCTGCTTACTCTACCCTGTATCAGTTCATGCAAGTTTTTCCATGCTTCTTGGTATCCATGATACGCATAATTTCTTGGAGCACGTTCCATTCTATCCATGCATGCAATTCCAGTTTACACTACATTCATTTGCCACAATTTGTTTAGCCAATCTCTAATCAAAGGAGATCTGTTTTGTTTCCAATTCTTTGTTACCATAGAAAATTTTGCTATTAACCTTTGAGTGTATATAGGAGCTTTCTTCTCATCAATGACCTCTTTAGGGCATATGCCTAGTAGAGGAATCTTTGTTACCCACCAATTCTGATGCATTAAATTTAGTCCCCAATATTTTCCTGATGTGGAACTTTTTAAAAAATTCCATACTCTAAAATTTCCCCCACCATACCAATTCATCAATCAATTAACCAACAAATAATCTCAATATTTAAGGAGTAGAAAGAACAGTTAATCTAGTTGTCAGTTTAAGTCAGTGGTAAATCAGTCAAAAAGTGGAGGACTGCAGTCTTGATAGGGACTTCAGGAGGTAGACCCTTGTACCCACCTGAGGGAAGCAGAAGGAATCTGAGAGTGAGCCCAGAAGGAGTTATACTCCTCCTCTTGACACTGATCCTATCATCAGAGAGAAGAGACCAGTAGGAGATTAGACATATAGCCAAGAGTAGCAAGATATATTCAAAGCAAAGATTGTCACCTCAGAAAGGGCTTTTTCCTCAGGGATCTTGTGTGTACAAGGGAAAAATATGCCTCTGGCTAGAGGTGAAAGGAGAATGTTTTCTTTCAACTCTTCTTTCAATGTGTTTAATAAATGCCTTTTGTAAAAGCTAATTAAGCATAACTAATTGTCAGTGGGAAGAACAGCCAACAGGGGTTCATGAGTAAGAATACTAGAAATACATCCCTTTAGAGTTGCCCCTAACATCCTGGGGGGAGAAGCCATTAGCCATCCCTGGCAATCCCAAACTACAATTGCACAAATAGGTTGGAGAAATAAGCCTTAGAGGGAGAGCTACACAATTACAAAAATGAAATGGTCTCTACCCTCAAAGAGCTTACATTCTATGAGGGGAGACATGTTCATACATAGATATATACAAACACATGGAAAGTAGATTTAAGGTAACATTGCAGAGAAATATAAAATCCTCTGATGGGATTTTAAAATCCTTAATAAGATCCCTTCTTTCCACTTTTCAAGTCTTAACCCTTATTCCCCTCTGTGTCCTATACAATACGGTAACACTGGCCTCCTTGCTGTTTCTTACCCATGACACTCCCTGTCTTGATTCCATGCATTTTTTTTCTGGCTGTCCCCCATGCTTGGAAGTGTCACCCTTCTCATTGCCACCTCCTGAGTTTCTCTGACCTTCTTGAAGTCCCTGCTAGAATCCCACCTTCTTTTGAAAATACTTCCAGATCCCCCTTACTGTTGGTGCCTTCCCTCAGATTTCTCCTGGATGTAACATTTCTTCCATAGTTGTTTACACATTATCACCCCCTTAGAATGTGAGCTCCTTGAAGGCAGGGACTGATCTTTGCCTTCATTTAAATAGCCGGTACTTAGCACTGTGCCTGGAATATTGCAGTTGCTTAATAAATGCTTGTTGACTTACTACTGACTTGAGAAAGGCTCTGGCAGCTGGGAGAACTAGGAAAGACTCCCTAGGGAAGGTAGCACTGGAGTATTGAATGAAACAAAAGGCTCTAGAGACAGGTGAGGAGGGAAAGCATTTGAGGCAGTCAGTATTAAGACACAGAGATGGAGCATTTTGGGTGAGATCAGGAAAGGCTATTGGTTTTGGAATGTGACCAAGATAAACAGGTAGATTGGAAAGAAAAACAAAATGCCCAGGCAAGTTTGAGGGTGGATCTCAGGTTCTACTTACTAGACCAAGCAAATGGTCATGAAGTTACAGAAATGGTCATTTTTAGTTAATGTCTGTTTCAGAAACAAGGGGCAAATGTGTACTTGGCTAACCATCCTTGCCTGAGCACAGCTGAGGGTTAAAGCCTAGAGGCATTGTGTAAGAGGGATCTTAGGTTTAGAGAGAACAGAATTATTAAAATTAAATCTAAGGGCTTTGAGGGGATGAGGAAGAGAAGGCAGGTCTTGGTGTATTGACCCAGCATAGAGAAAATGAACAGGCTGTTGGCGATTTCTTCTGGAGAGAATCCCTTTGGAATTCCTTTAGGTAGAGTTGGGGGTACCACAGAACTGGGGTTCCAGTGGGCGCTTGTGCTCAAGTATATGGTGGAGTCTGCCTTTAGAGTCACACTTTCAGAAAAGAGCCTCAGGAGGCTAGTCTGAGGTCAGTTCTCATCTGTGATCAGCATCCTTAGAAACCTGACTTGTTCAAGATACTTTCACGGTTTCTTCCAACTGCCTGCAGAGGAGGGAAGACCAGTAAGGTTCTGCTCAGGGGTCCTCACTCTCTCAAAGGCATAAGATAGGAGGACACATCAGACTGCTTAAGTTGCACTCCTGTATTGATCACTGATTCACTGTGGGGCCCTGAATAGGTCATTTTCTGTCATTGGGCTTTAGTCAGTCAACAAACATTAATTGTGTGACTTTCCCATTGTAAAAGGGGCTTGAATTGGATGATTTGTATGGTTCCTTTCTACTTCTACCCTACTCTGTTTGCCTCATGCCAGTCCCAAATGGACTGAACTGATGGTGATGTGTAAACAGAGAGCAGACTAGTTGAGTGTAGTGGGGAAAGAGAGGTCCCTAATGTGGAAGATGAGAACTTTCCTGCCTAATATGGTCGGGTTCAAGTGCCCTATGTATGTGATGGGAGATCTTGGCTCAGAGATAACCTTTATCAACCAGGCCTAGGAAACGTGGTTGGCATTGGATCCCCAACGGTAGAGAATATTCCCATGTTGATTCGTTTAGGACCAGTTTTTCCTCACCAAGAGGAGTGTTGGCCATTGAGAAGGTCCTTCAGGTACACCCCTCCCCCCCCCCAACTCTTGGTCATTAGGATGGCTCCTTTTCTCAGTTGGCAGCCAATGTTACCGGATTATATGGTGGTGGTGACTTTTGCCAGGTGCTTATGGGGCTGTCTACTTCATGTCAGGTATCTGTGTCCCAGGGCTTTGAAGCATTTCCTTGTTGCTGCTTACAATGAATTCCAGTTCCAGATGGCTCTGGGGAGAACAGTTTCAACCTGAGGCCAAGAAATAACACTGGGAACCTAGACAGAGAGGCTTGTTTATAGCTAGTGAGCACAAATATTCACAGGACCCTAGATTTAGACCTCGAAGAGATCTCAGAGACCATTGAGTCTTCATTATATAGATGGAGAACTGAAGCACAGAGAGGTTAAGGGACTGGCCTAGGATCACACAGCTAGTAAGTGTCTGGGACGTGATTCAAACCTGAGTCTTTCTGACCCCAACTCCAGTGTCCTATATATTATATGGTTCTGCCTGAGAGAGAAAGATTTCATCTTTGTACTGGGTACATGATTATGTATCAACTAGAAAGAAGAGAGAATGATCCTGTTTGGGCTAGAGGAGGGGCCAGCTTATGTCAAAGGATCTAACACAGAAGCTCTGTTATTTTTCTTCAGTGGAGGTTCACCAGCTTTAGAGCTGGAGGGGACCTTGGAAGTCACCTACCAGGGCTTCTTAAACTTTCTCCACTCCCCACCCCTTTTCCCATTGTGGCAGTATTCATTGGCATTGTGTAGCATGACAGCATGCACAGGGCAAAGCGTGCATGCTTTGTATTCAGAACCAAGGCTGCAGTGAAGTTGCTCGATGCAACATGGGCAAACACTTCCAGAAACACTTTGGATTCATTAAACGTTTGAATTTTTTTTTTTTGCCTTTTGCAGGGCAATTGGGGTTAAGTGACTTGCCCAAGGTCCCATGGCTAGTTTTTGTGTTAAGTGTCTGAGGCTGGATTTGAACTCAGTTCCTCCTGACTCCAGGGCCAGTGCTTTGTTCACTGTACCACCTAAACATTTGATTTTTAATCGATTTTTGGTTGTTGCACATTCAGAAGCTTTCAGACACTTGCTAGACACTTCAAACACTAACCAGACTCACAATATAAGAAGTCTGAATACCAACCTTCTAATTTTGTTGTTGTTCAGTTATTTCAGTCATGTCTGACTGTCCATTGACCCCACCTGGGGTTTTCTTGGCAGAAATACTGGAGTGGTTTCTCATTTCCTTCTCTAGTTCATTTTATAGATGAGAAAACTGAAGCAAACAGGGTTAAGTGACTTGACCAGGGTCACATAGTTTGTATCTGAAGCCAGATTTGAACTCAGGAGGATGAGTCTTCCTGACTTCAGGCCTAGTGCTCTATCTACTATGGCACCACCTAGAGCTGGAGGTGTTTTCAGAGGTCATCTAGTCCAACCCACTCATTTTACAGATGAGGAAACTGAGGCTCAGAGGGGGAAAGTCACTTTTTTTAAAGGTTTGATTGAAAGATAATACCACAATCATCAGTACTGGAGGTGACCTGAAGGTTTCACATAGCTAATACAGTAGAGACAGAATCTGGGTTCAAATGATCTCAACAGGTTAGAAAAATCTAAGAGGTTGAAATTTAGTGAGGTAAGTACAGAGTCCTCTTCTCTGGGCCTCACTTTCCTCATCTGTAAGACAAGAGGGTTGAATTCTATGACCTTGAAAGGTCCTTTCCAGCTCTAAATCATTGGTTCTAGAATTCCTCATTGTGGTTAAAGATGATCATAGGTTCATAAGCCCTGATGGGTCCTATCTACAGGGGAAGATGGAGAATTTGTGTGTGTTGTCTGAGGGCCAGTCTTAGATTTGGAGAGGCTCATTACCAAATTTGCTGCAGTCAACAAACTTTTATTAAGCACTTACTTTGTGTCCCTACCATTTGGCACAGGGCCTGAAACATGGTAAGCACTTATTAAATACTTGTTGTTGTCATCAGGATGATGAATTTTTGCCTGCAGAAATTCATTGTCAGGGGATAGGTTCCCATTTATTTTGGTGGAAGGGGTAGTTCTGACAATGAAATCACAGATCCTTTGAGAATGAAAGCAAATATAAAGTCCTATATTCAGGTTCCAAAAAACCAGTGGCACCATTGCAAGAGCAAGGTAGCCACAGATGCACAAGCAGTTCATGTAATAAAAAAGAAAAGATCTGTGGGTCTTAGCAGACTACAAGCTGTGGATGAGTCAGCACTGTGACATGACAGAGCATGTGGTCTTCAGGCATGGCACCTAGGAGTAGAGGGATAACCGGCAGCCCTGGTCAGAGCTCTGGGCATAGTCTAAGAAGGAGATTTCTCAAGGTAGAGAATTTCCAGAAGAGGGCACCCAGGATGGGTAGGAGACCACGGCTGTGCTATGCAAGGAAGGGCTGAAGGAACTGGAGACTTATAAAAAAAAAGTCTCAGGTGGGGGATGGGTCATGAAAACTGTCATTAGGTCCTTGGCAGGTTATCTAGGGAAGGAGAGATAAGATTTATTCTGCTTGGCCTCAGAGAACAGAACCAGGGCTACTGAGGTGGAAGTTTCAGAGAAGCCTCTAATATTTTGGGGAAAACCTCTTGGCTGGACTTGGTTTGCCTTGCTCATTAGTACTTGTTTCACCACCAAAAGAAATCAGTTACCCTGGAGAAATCGAATCTTCCTGGTAGAGGTTGATGGAGCTGGGGTGGGGGATTGGCCTCAGGCTTCCTTTAACTGCCCAGCTGCCAAAGCTCTAGGTATCACTTTAGGAGAGGTTGAATGGAGTTGAGGGACAAGGCTCTAAATCAGAGAGCTTCTGTTCATCTCAGGAAGCACCTTGGATAGATGAATCAAGCTACCTTGGAGCCTTTGCTGAAGGTCTTCATGGGATCTTTTCTATAAATCCTAGGGGACCCTGTAAAGGCCACAAGGATGAGGTCCCGGTCCTTAGGATTTACTGATCCCAATCTGTTTCCTGCAGAAACAGGAATCTCAGGACAGGATGGAGGAGGCAAAGTCAGACAGCAATTGTTTGGGAAAAGATCTGGGGAGGGATTATTGGATTGCAAACTCAGTATGAGTCAGCAGTGTGATCTGGCAGCTTCCAAAGTTGCTGAGATCTTGGGCTGCATTAATGGAGGGAGGAATAGTTTTTAGGAATAAGGAAATGAGAGCTCCATTGTATTCTGCCCTGGTCAGACCACATCCCCAGTGTTGGTTCCTTTCTAAATATCATAATTAAGGAAGACATTGAGAAGCTGGAGAGCAACTGGAGACAACTGGGATGGTTGCGCCATATTTGGATGAGGAAGAAATTAGAGGCGTTTTGCCTGGAAAAGAAAAGAAAAGAAAAGATCTGGGGGGAGCATGGGAGCTGCCAGTTAGGGTTAGGGCCATCTTGAGGATTGTTCCAAAGTGCAATGGCTTACCTAGAGGAAGCTTTTCCTGATCCCCCCTAATTCTAGCACTTTTCTTCTGTTGTTTATCTCTAATTTCACACACACACACATCTGTCTGTTTATTTTATCTGTACATAGTTATTTGTTTGTTGTCTCCTCAAAAGAAGCCTTTTCCAATACTCTTGAATTCTGTTCATGCAAAGAGTGAATGACCCACGGCCAAGGGTGGATGACCCGTTGCCAAGGGGATTCTGGTTGAGATCCTAGTTAGCCTGGATGGTTGCTCAGGTACTTCCTGCTCTGAGGTTTTCTGATTGCTGAAGTATCCATGTCAGTCAAAAGAACCTCCTCTTGGAAAGCATAGACCCAAAGGATCGTGGACCCAGACCTGGAAGGACCTTAGAATCATCTAGTTCAACTTGCTCATTTTGCAGATGAGGAAACGGAGGCCAGAGCTTGTGACATGCCCAAAGGCACACCAAGGAACCAAGCTTCCTGGGCCTTCCTGAGCCCTGGGATGCTTTGCTTCCAAGTTCAGAGACCATAGAATTATACAAGGTGGACAGGGCCTGAGATCTCCTTGCTAAGTAAGGCCATTTCTGTGTGTGTCCTTGATTCCATCCCCTCCCATTTTCTGGCCCCTTAAATCATCCTGTATCACTTTTCCCTTTCTCAGTCAAACTTCTGAAAGAACTATCTCCACTTGTCTCCGCTTTCTCCCCCCTCATGCCTCAGCCCTTTGTAATCCAGGGTTCTGATCTCTCCAACTCAACTGAAATGGTTCTTTCCAAAGCTACCAATGATCTCTTTGATGCCAAATATGATGATCTGTTTCATTCCTTACCCTGTGTGACCTATCTGCTGAACTGCTGCTGTTGACGAGTCTCTTCTTCCTGGTCTCTGTCTCCTCTCTGGGTTTCTGGGATACTATTTTTCTCCTTGTTCTTCTTCCTACTTCTCCACCCAGTCCTTCTCAGCCTCCTTACTTTTCATGATCCATATCATGCCCCCTGAGTGCAAGTGTTTTCCAAGGCTGTTTCCTGTCACCTTGGCAGCTCCCACGGGCATAACTACCATCTCTTTCTGTCTATCCTTAGTTTACCCTCAGAGCTCCCTTCTCTCCATCACCTTCTGCCTATTGGCCATTTCAAGCTGGATATCTCAGTTTGTCCTTCACTTCTCCCAACATCTACCCCTATTTTTGTCAAAGACCACAGTTCTTCCAGTCTTCCAGGTTGGTAACTGCGGCATTAATCTCTACTCCTCCTTCTCCGTTACCCCACATATGTGCAGCTCTGCCTCATTTAAATCCAATTCACACTGAAAGGCAAGATACCACCCCATGACGTCATTGGTCTCATTCAAAAACCAAGGCTGAACGACAACATCCCATCCAGTCAGTTTCCAGATCTTGCCTTTTTTTTTTTTATTTCGTTCTCTTTTTGCTTTTCAGAGTGGGGGGAGAGGTAGGGCAGTTGGGGTTAAATGACTTGCTCAAGGTCACACAGCTAGGGGTTTTTTTGGGGTGTGTGTGTGTGTGTGTGTGTGTGTGTGTGTGTGTGTGTGTTAAGTGTCTGAGGCCGCATTTGAACTCAGGTCCTCCTGACTTCAGGGCTGGTACTGTGTTCACTGCACCACCTAGCCACCCCAAATCTTGCCTTTTCTATCTCCACAACGTCTTTCTTGCCTTCCATCTTCTTTCTACTCACCCTAGTTCAGCTCCTCTTCATCTCTCATCCCATTATTACAACTGCCTCCTGATTGGTCTTCCTGTCCCAAGTCTTTTCCCACTTTGCTTTGTCTGTGGTCCAAATGGTTCTCCTCAACACTAGAAGGACAAGGTGCATCAATTTCCACAACATTTACAAAATACTCTTATTATTATTTCTCCTTTCTGTGCAAAAGGACTTTAAATACAAATAATCACAAGCAGATGTTTATAATTTTACATAGAAATACAATTGTCCATCCTACCATCTCGATTTTCTTTGCTTTAAGGATAGAAGAAAAAAAAATGCATCAATTGACACAGTGCGGTCCTCTGAGGCATTCTTAAATCCTAGTCCTTCTTGAAGCATTGATCAGACCATGTCCCTCCCCTACTCGATTAACTCCAGCAACTTCCTAGGTCTCTCCACTCAGATAGAAACTCCTCTGGGCAGTCTTTAGAGCCCCTCACAACCTGGCTCCAGCCTACTCTTCAACCTCCTTGGACATCTTCCTCCTTCCCACACTCTGTGATCTGGCTCACACTCTATTTTTCACACGTGTCACTCCATCTCCTTTTCTGCGGCCATCCCGATGTGCCTGGCATGTGCTTCCCCCTCCAAAATTCCCTCTTTTTGCCCAAGATACGGCTCATATGCCACCTTACATGAAGTCTTTCCTGATGCCACCAATCCCTAGTGAGCCTCCTTCTTGACTATCTGGCATCTTACTGTATTCATTCTCTTTATATTTATTCTGTCTATTTTTCTCTATGCATGTGTTGTCTTTAGAATGTGAGCTCCTTGAGGAGTGCCCAGCACAATGTTTGGCATACAGTGGGTGCTCAATAATGAGCTGATCCCAGCCAACTATAAACTCTACTTCTGAGAACTCTTTCACTGTGTGGCCTTGAGCAAGATGCCTCTCTTCTCAGTCTCCATTTCCTCATCTGTTAAATATGTTGGTTGGAGTAGATAGCCTTAAAATTCCATTCCAGCCTTTTTCTTGAGAGCCCCTTAGGTGGGTCTCCTTCCTTCCTACCTAATTAATTGTTTTCTTTTAATTAATTGGATTTATTTGATTAACTGTTTTTAGCACATAAAAATCTGTCTCACTCTATATTCAGGGTCTTTGGACTGACTGGGACATCCATTGTTTCTTTTTTCTTTTTTTGGAGGGGGGAAGGCAAGGCATGGGGTTAAGTGACTTGTCCAAGGTCACACAGCTAGTAAGTATGTCAAATGTCTGAGTTTTGGGTTTGGACTCAACTCCTCCTGACTCCAGGGCTGGCACTGCCCCCCTCCATTGATTCTTATTATGCCTGTTAATAAATTGTATAGCTCAGACTGTTTCCTCAGTTATTATTATCTGCCATACTCTCCAGGATTTCTGCTCTAACATTCTATGTTTCAAGGTCCCTTCTAATATTCCCAGAAGCCTAAAATCTTGGATCTGGGAGAGACCTCAGTGTCCAGTCAGCCCCTAAACAAGTATCAATTCTGCAGCAGATGGGACCCCTGGTCATCCAGCTTCTGTCTGAAAGTTGCAGGCCCGTTCTACTTTGGGACAGTTCTCATGGTGGCATCATGCCTAAACATGCCTTTTTGCTACTGTCCCCTATCCTTCACCTTCTCTCAATTAGGACAGCTAGGTGGTACACTGGATAGAGCCTTGAACCGGTAGTTAGGAAGACCTGAGTTCAAATCTGGCCTTAGACACTTAATAACTGTGCTTCACTCCTGGGAAAGTCTCTTAACCTCCATTTGTCCAGTTTCCCCACCATAATAATAGCATCTACCTTCTAGATTGTTGTAAAGATATAATTGTAAAGTTCCTGGCACATAGTAAAGGCTATATAAGTGGTAGCCATTGTTATCCCCCCTCCATGTGGCAGCCCTTTGGATAACCCTGGAAGACAGTTCTATTCCCTGAGTTTTCTCTTCTCTAGACTAAATGGACCTAAATCCTTCTACGGAGTCATGGGGTTTGTACTTAAGGTCCTTCATCACCTCCCACTGTGAAATGCTGGCCTCCCAATCCTGCCAAAGTTACTTTGTATTTAGTCTGGAAACAAATGTATCAGTCCACCCCTCTTCTCCTCCTCTTCCGGAAAATGTAGTCTTCTTGAGAGCAGAAACTGTTTCCATTTCTGTATTTGTAAGCCCACAACCTGGCATGCAGCCAGGACTTAAGAAATACTCTCCTCCAATTGAATTGTTTTGCTGTGCTCTGACCATTCTCCGGCTTATTATGATTCTCCCTAAACATAATGCCCAGAACCGAACCCAATCTTCCATCTGATCAGGAACAGGGGCCTGGAGGATCCCCACTTCCCTAGTTCGGGATCCCACCTTCTCTTAACGTCACCCAAAGTCCCATGAGGTATTTTTTGTCCACCATATCACGTATCAATTTAATGGTGGGTCCATTAACCCACCTGCCCTGTATCTTTTTCAGACAAATCTAATTGTGGTCTCATCAGTCCTCTCTCTCTCATCTGGTACTTGAGAAGTTGACTTTTTGAACCCAAGTGCAAATCTTTATCATTTACTCCTATTAAATTTCATCTTATGTGACTTGGTCATGTTCTAACCTATCTGGTTCTTCTGGGATTCTGACTTTGCCATACGTTAGCCATACATAACATAACTAACATGCACACTAGCCATCTTTCCCTGCTTTGTGTCATTTCCTTACTTGCTATGCACACCGTCCATGCCTTTATCCAAGTCATTGATAAAATATTAATCAGGGCAGGGCTAAACACAAATCCCTGGGGCACTCCACTACAGACTACTTTCTAAGCTGACACAAAACCCTTAATTACTCTGCTTTGGGTTCCTCCATTCAACCAGTTACTGTATTAACATCTAGTCTCCTTCTCTCTATATTGTCTTCTCTGCCAAGATCAGAGTAAGTTGGGAGCCAGAATTCAAATACAGGTCTTCAGACACCAGGGACAGCACCCTTTCCAAAACTGTACCCTTCCTCAAACTGGAAAACAACAAATGGCCTTAAAGTGTGGCAGGAAGGATGTAGCTTAGACATTAAGAAGAGCTTGATGGCTTCATAATCAGACCTTAGAATACATAAGCAGTGTAGTACAAAACACTGACTTACTCATGGTCAAGAGACTTGGGTTCTGCCACTGGCTTCGCCACTACTGGCTAAGTGACCTTGGTCACATGATTTCCCCTCTCTGGGGCTCAGTCCCTCTTCTGCAAAGTGAGGAAATTGAACTCCGTAAAATGGGGATAATGATACCTATAGAACCTGCCACATCAGGCCGTCCTGAGGTCAAAGTAGAGAGCAGAGGGAAGGAAAGTATTCTACAAACCCCAAAGCACTGATAGATAAATGCTGTATTAGGTCTCATACTTGTGAAGGTCTAATATCATCACTGGCCCCCAGGTTAGGTGGAGGACAGCTGACTTAATGCCCTTCAAGTCAATGGTAGAAGGAAGGACAGCCTTCACTGCTCTTCTATCCAGAGGGCCCAGGATGCACTTGGGGGCTTCTTAAAGGCCCTTCCAGGCTGGAATCCCAATAGCAGGAACTCTCTCAGGCATTGAGGTTCCAAGCTCCTGGTTTGGCTGCCTGGAATTTCTCCTACTAATTGAAACCAAACCTAGGTCTTGGGAAATTCCCTCTAATTGAATGCCCCAGATTTTCTTTTCTTTCCTCACTCTCTCTCTCTCTCTCTCTCTCTTTCTCTCCTCCTTCCTCTTTCTTTTTTCTCTTCTTCCTTTCTCTTTTTCTTTCTTCTTTCCTTTCTTTTCTTCCTTCCTTTCTTTTTCCTCTCTCCCTCTCTTTCTCTTTTCTTTTCCTTTCTCTTTGCTTTTCCTTCTTCTTTCCTTTCTCTTTGTTTTTCTTCCTTCCTTCTTCCTTCCTTCCTTCCTTCCTTCCTTCCTTTCTTTCTTTCTTTCTTTCTTTCTTTCTTTCTTTCTTTCTTTCTTTCTTTCTTTCTTTCTTTCTTCTTCCAGAAGTTTCTGAGAGCCCAAGAGAATAGCTGGGAAGTACTTTCTTCTCATGGAGGGTGCTGGAGAGGAAAATGGAGAACCTTCCCTTCTCCAAAGAAGACTACTGTGGAGAAAAGGGCACTGCTTTTGGAGGCAGAGAACCGGAATTCAAATCCTGTCTCAGTCACTTATGATCTGTGTGATCCTGGTTAAATCACATTCACTCTCTGGGCCTCAGTGGAGTGGACTAAGTGATCTCCTTCCCTGCCCAGCATCTCCATGTTTCTAGATGCTAAGCATGGCCCACTGGGTTCTAGCCTCTACTTGGAGCAAATTCCCTTCTTTACCCCCAAGAGCTCCCAGTAAAGCCAAGTGAGGAAGGCCCTGGGGCAGGGCTAGCAGGTCCTTGTCACTGAACAGCTGTGAAAGGCTTCCTATGAACAAGGCTCTGTGCTTGGCTTTGGGGATGCCAAGAAATGTCAACATAACCTCTGCCTTTGAGAGGCTTCCACTCTAACTAAGAAGCACAAAATAACTGTTTTATGAAGGAGAAGGAGATATCAGGCAGTCAATCAAGAGACACTTATTAAGCCCTTGCCTCCGACATGCACTGTGCTTATTACCTGAGATACAGAAAAAGGTGCCCCTGCCCTCAGGGAGCTCAGTTTCTAATGACAGACACAACATGAATATAATTAGGTACATACCCGATATAGAGAGGGCAGAGGCTGGCAATCTGCATTCACAGCTGGGGGGCTAGGAAAGGCCTCTTGTAAAAAAGTGGGAATTGAGCTGAGTCTAGACAGAAGCAAGGTAAGTTAAGAGCTGAGGAGGCAGAGCCTTTCAGGCATGTGGGCAGTCAATATGGACAAATGCTAGGAGGTAGGAGATGGAACAAGAGGTTATATGGAAGAAGTTTCTTGTACAACAGTAGGCCAGTGTGACTGTATCCCAGGCTGTGTGGAAGGAGCCACATGTCAGAAGGTTGGAAATGTAGGAAGGCTGCAGGCTGTGAAGAGCTTTAAATACCAAATTGAGCATTTTATATTTGGTCCTGGGGGTAATAGGGAGCCACTGGAGTTTATTGAATGGGGGAATGACATGAGGAAACTTAATGTTTTAGGAAAATTATTTTAGCAGCTGTTTGGAAAATGAGTTAGAGAGAAGAGAGAAGTGAAGTGTGTGTGTGTGTGTGTGTGTGTGTGTGTGTGTGTGTCCATTAGAAGGCCACTGCAGTAGTAGGTAAGAGGCAATGAAAGCTTGAACCAGGGTGGCAGCTGTGAAAATGGGGAGAAGGGGATGGATGGCATAGGGGACAGTGATCAGAGAAAATGTTGCAAGCCTCGAAGTGTTTTGTTTGTAGAACAGCTGGAGGGTGGTGGTGTCTTTGGATCCTAGAGTCTAAAGTGGGGAGTGAGGCCCGAATGTTTGTGTGTGTGTGTGTGTGTGTGTGTGTGTGTGTGTGTGTGTGTGTAGGAAGGAGGAAGAGGGGGCCAGGTGAGGAAGGGCTTGCAACACCAAATAGAGGGTTTGGTATTTGATGCCGGAGGTGATGGGGAACCCCTGGAGTTTATTGAGTGTGTGTGTGGGGGTGATGTGGTCTGACCTGCGCTTTAGGAAAATCCCTTTAGTGACTGATTGGAGGCTGGACTGGAGCGGGGAGAGGTGAGGCAGACAGATCCCCCACACATCCTGCCATGCTCTGGGGGAAAGTGATGAGGGCCTGCACCAGGGTGGGGGCAGCCTCAGAGGAGAGAAGGGAGCAGATTGAGAGTGTAAAGGTAAAGTGAAAAGACCATGGCAACATCTTGTATGTGGAGGGGGAGAGATAGTGAGGAGTCCAGCAGGGCTCCTGGCTTGGGAGCCCGAGGGCCTGGGGAGATGGTGCTACCCTTTCCAGGCAGGAGCTGGGAGCATTTAGGGAGAAAAACCATGACTTCTTCTTTGGACTTGTTGAGTTCAAGATGTCTGCAGGACATCTGCATCACCTAGCTGTGTCCTGATCCTGGACTTTAGAGCTGGAAGACACCTTAGTAGTCACTGAAGCAGAGCTTCTTATTTTACAGATGAGGAAACTGAGGCCCAGAGGGAGGAAGACTACTTGGCCTGGGTCAGTCATGATTCAAACTCTCAACCCTGGGCTTCTCTGATCCATCTGCCATCTTGCCTTGCCTAATTTACTTGCTATGTCTCACCAGGAATCAGCATTTCATCGGTTTTTGAAGCCACAGGGAACTTTTCAGATCATCTCATTCTTTCCTTTTATTTCCCTGGGAAACTGAGCCCCAGAGAAGGGAAGGGATTGACTTTTTCTAGGTCTCAGTTTTGCTAATTATAAAATGAAAGATTTGGACTAGACAGCCTTGAAGGCCCCTTCCAGCCCTGCCATTCTGTGATTCTAGCATGGCTGAGAAATTGGGTAAAAGGAAGTGCTCAACATCAGTGTGGAATTTTAAGCAAAATGCTTTAAATGCTCCATTTGTGTCTAATTGAGAGGTGGCTGTACAGAGATACAGATGCATTCCTGGCTCTTTGACTACCTCACTGAGTGACCGTGGGCAGGTCCAGCTTTCCATGTTCCCATTTATAGAATGACAGGCTTGTGCTAGATCTCCGAGGATGATTCCAGCTCTAACATTACGTATTCTCAGGCCCCTCCCAGCTTTCTCAGGCCTCTCCCAGCTTTCTCAGGCCCCTCCCACCCCTAACATTCCTTGTTCTCCATTCTGAGTTTCCTCCCAGCTCTGACATTCTATGGTTCACTATTCCTTGGATGCAGGCTGGGGCTCAGACATTTTCATTTTATGAAAAATTATACATTATCTATGAGGCAGCACAGTGGTTATCAGCACTAGACTTAGAAGACTCCAATTCAAATCTGATCTCAGACACTTACTAGCTGCATGACCCTGGACAAGTCACTTTACCCCTCTTAGTTTCCTATGTGCCAGGACTGTTGTAAGAACCAAAGGGGGTAACAATATTTGTAAAGTACTTTGCAAATCTTAAAGAACCACAAAATGCTAATGGTGATAGTGATATTATAATAACCTTATACACTAGAGATAGAGTACCAGGCCTGGAGTCAGGAAGACTCATCTTCATGAGTTTGAATCCTGCCTCAGATACTACTGCGTGACCCTCGGCAAGTCACTTCACCCTGTCTGCCTCAGTTTCCTCATCTGTAAAATGAGCTGGAGAAGGAAATGGCAAACCACTCTAGGATCTTTGCCAAGAAAACCTCAACTGGGGTCACCAAAAGCCTGACTAAAATGACTGAACAACAATAACAAGGCTTGTTAGCCTAAGCTGGAATCCTTTGGGTCTCCCGGAATGCCCAGAACTGTCCCCACCCCCTATTTCTTTCCTCTGCAACTCCACTGGGAGAAGAGGTGTCTCCCTAAGCAGCCATATCATACAAACAGGTGCCAAGCTGGCCCAGACCATGACCCGGCTCCACAGCTCTGTGTTAACAAGCTGCCACCTTATTTCATCTCTCTGCCCTCCCTCCTGTCTGAGATATGGACTGACTGCATCACTGGGGAACCTCATCTGCTAGCCCCTCCCTGGACCAATAAGGCTTTCTGGTTTGGAGCAGGGGAGAAGCTTTATTAACCCCTTTGTGGGATTGGATGGTCTCTGTCTTAGGTTGAGAATCAAGCCTCTTTCTTCAAGATCTGAAGTCACAATGAAAAGGAGGATAGATTTTGACTTAAGAGAAACTCTATTGGAATCCCTTGTCTGAGGCAATGTGGTTCAATGTGGAGCACTACAGCCTTGGAGCCAGAAGGCATGGGCTCTAATAACCCAGTGTGACCTTGGGTGAGTCATTTCCTCTTCTCAAACCTCAGTTTCCTCAGTTGTAAGATGGGGCTAGTGAGGTTTGTACTCCCTACTTTGTGTGTGTGTGTCTGTGTGGTATGTGTGCATGTGTGTGGTGCTTGTGTGTGTGGGGTGTGTGTGTGTGTGTGTGTGTGTGTGTGTGTGTGTGTGTGTGTGTGTGTGTAAAGTGCTTTGTAAACCTGGAACTCTAGCAATGGGATATGGCGATGCTTCCACGACTTTTAAGACCTACCATTTCTCCTGAGTTCCCCTTCACTAACAGATATACAAAAATATTCAAATGAGCTCCAGAGTGGATCTCTTTGGGGGTAGCATTGGAAGGATCAGGAAAGGCTTCTGGTAGAAGGTGGGATTTCAGAGCAGACTTACAGGAAGCCAGCAGGCATAGGTGAGGTGGCAGGGAGCTCCAGAGGACACAGGCAGACAAGGTGCATGGAGATGGGAGAGTGTTGCTGGAGGAACATCAGGAAAGCCAGTGTTTCTGCGTGGAGTATATGGAGGGAGAAAGGTGTAAGAAGGCTGGAAAGGGAGGGGCCAGGTTAGGAGGGGCCTCCCTGAAAAGCCAAACAGAAAATTTCTATTTGATCCTAAAAGTGATAGGAAGCCACTGGAGTTCATTGAATAAGGGGGTGCTATTATCAAAGGGTCTGGGCCTCTCTGCCACTTCTTAGATAATATTGGAAAATTGCTGGGACCAGAAAAAAATCATTGCCCTGTGGTAACCCTGGAATGGTGCCCCTGATAGAGGGAGGATGGTCCTCAGACCACAGAAAGAAGTCCAGCCATCACTGGGTCCATACCAGAAGCTTTGGTTGATTGGTAGGAACTTGCAGACATTATGCTGGTATAGCCCAGGGTCATCTCCATCCCATGCTGATGTACTGGAGGATGTTTGGGGAGAACTCTTCCCCTTATCACGGCCACACTTGCTGCTGGTTTCTGGACACTGCTCACCAAAGCCAGGAGAGCTGGGAGTCAGGGGACTGAAAGATTGGACTAGACTGTTAGCCTCAAACTCAAATATGAACATATTGATGCCTACTGACTTAGAAAACCACAAATTAACATTATCTATGTTGTATGGGATTTTAATTTATTTTGCTAATGTTTCCCAATTCCATTTTAATCTGATAGACTCCCCAGGACAAAGGTCTGATACCTCTGGACTGGATGTGTCTAAGACCACCTGCTAGTCAGACTCAATGACCCTATGATTACCTTGATTCTCTTTTGTGTAGACCTCTGAACATCTCTGTAACCTAGATTGTAAACTCCTTGAGAACAGAAGAGTAGGAACTGTTTCCTTCCTGTCTTTGTATTTCTCTTGCCTGGGACAGTACCTGGTACATCGCAGGAACTTATAAAATGCTTGGTGACCAATTGTTATAATCTTGTCTTTAGTCTCATCTTGGCCACTGCCTTGCTGTGATCTTGTCACCCTTCTGTGCCTCAGTTTCCTCCTCTGTAAAATGGATGCTGGACTAAATGAGCCTTTAAGGACCCATCTATGATTCTGCAAAATTCTGGCTTAACCTGTATCCAATCTGTCATTAAGTCCTACTGTTTCTACCTTCCCAGTATCTTTCCTACTGGGTCCTTTCTGACATTGCCCCTCCTGGGATCAGCCCTCATCACCTCATGCCTGGACTTTTGCAATATAACCTGGCTGCTTGGACTGCCTGCTTCCAGTCTCTCTGCACTCCCGTCCATTCTCTCCTCAGCTGTCAAATCTATCTTCCTAAAGTACAGGTCTGAAAACAGCACCCACTCAACTCCAGTGACTCTCTAGTACCTCCAGGATCAATAGAATTTTCTGTTTAGCTTTTCAGGGAGGCCCTCCTAACCTGGCCCCTCTTACCTTTCCAGCCTTCTTACACCTTTCTCCCTCCATATACTCCACGCAGAAACACTGGCTTTCCTGATGTTCCTCCAGCAACACTCTCCCATCTCCATGCACCTTGTCTGCCTGTGTCCTCTGCCTGGAGCTCCCTGCCTCCTCACCTCTGCCTGCTGGCTTCTTGTAAGTCTGCTCTGAAATCCCACCTTCTACCAGAAGCCTTTCTTGATCCTTCTAATGCTTCCCCCAAAGAGATCCACTCTCAAGCCTGTTTGTGGATGGTTGCTCACATATTGTCTCCCTCATTCCTGTTCTCCCTGAGAGCTTTCCCTT
Source organism: Pseudochirops cupreus (assembly GCA_028627135.1). NCBI lineage: Eukaryota > Metazoa > Chordata > Mammalia > Diprotodontia > Pseudocheiridae > Pseudochirops > Pseudochirops cupreus. Next base: position 20,947,294 of record CM053584.1, on the reverse strand, counting down.
CCTTTCCCTTTCCCTTCCTCTGTGTCTCTAGTGCTAAATACCATGCCTGCAACGTTGTAAGCACTTAATAAATTTGATTTAGTAAAGCTTCCTAACCATGAGAGTTGTCTCAAAGTGGGACTGGTTTGGAAATCAGTGAGTTCTCCATCACTAAGGGGCTTTGAGAAGAAGCTTGACGGCTGGAGAGAAGCCCCACGTGTGGCAAGGAGCTGTCCTTCTGTCCTTCCCACCTAGAGAGTGGAGGGGTCAATGTGTCTCAAAGGAAGGCAGAAGAGATGTCCATTCTCCAACCCCCCTTTTTCCAAGGGAGACTTTAATTCCTGCCAGAAGGAGAATCAGGAAGTTGAGGCCAGAGGCCATCACCCTGCTCTTCTCCGAAATAGGGGGTACTGGGCTAGGCTTATATCTTTCTGTTCTTTTAAATATTACTTTGTTTTACATGATTGCACATGTGTAACCTACGTCTGATGGCTTACTGTCTCAGGGAGGGGGGAGGGCATAGAGGGAGGGATGGGATTTGGAACTCAAAACTTCAAAAAACCCAAATGTTAAAAAGTTGTTTTAACATGTAACTGGGGGAAAAGAAAATATGTATATAAAATATAAAATGAAATATTATTAGTTTAGGGGATAAGGTTGAATTCAATCTAACTGCTGATCACTTTGTCGTTTGTGGGAGACAGAGACCCAAGCTCTATATTCAAAGCTTGACCCCTTTCCCCTTAAGTACCAATTCCACATACAGAATAGCAAAGAAATCCATTTATCCAAATCATAGCAAAGCAGAAATCAGAGAAGTATACATAGGAGAACATATACCAGACAATACAGAATGAAGGCAAGTTAACTCAACTGAGAGAGTCCTTGATCTCACCCAAGGGAAACTCCCCAAAGTCTCTGGTGTAGCAAGCTGGAAACAGGGACACGACAGTGCCTGGGGCTTCTTCTCATGTCTTCCCAATCTTTTCCTTTAGTAACCTGAAGTGGGGTTGGCCTCTTCTATCTGGTTTCTTGAAATTAAAAGCCAGAAGTGCCCTAAGTGATCCAATGTTTGAAGAGTCCCCAAAGGGGACCAGTGAAGGTTGGGGCTCTCTCCTTCTCTCCAACTCTGCCCTGCCCTACATACAGGGCAGGGCATTCATCTCCAAGGAGGGAGTCCCGTATCAGTGAGCTTTGTGACTGGAGTTACACTGTAATATTACAGAGGGGATTCAGGATTTGGATTGAGGTTAGAGTCAATGACCTTCGGGGTCCCTTCCAAATCTGAGAGTAGCCTCAGAGGGAAAGCACTAAGGTTAAGGAGGATTGGGGAGGGCTTTTTGCAGAAGATGGGACTTTAGCTAAGTCTCCAGGGAAGCCAGGAGGCATGGTGAAAATGCATGGAATTGGGAGTCAGACCGTCTTGTTCAAGGAATATCCGGGACGTCAGTGCCACTGCATGGAAGAGGAGTAAGGTATAAGAAGGCTGGAATTGTAGGAGGAGGCTAGGTCAGGAAGGGCTTTAAAGGCCAAACAGCAGATTTTATATTTGATCCTGCAGCTTATAGGGAGCCACTGGAATTTATTGAATAAGAGGTTGATATAGTCAGACCTATATGATTAGGAAGATCAGTCTGACAATTCAGTGGGGGCTGGATTGGAAAAACAAGAAGTTTGGGGCAGGCAGATTGACCAGTAGTCTACTGCAACAGTCCACGTGTGAGGAAGTGAGAGCCTTGCACGAGGCTGGTGGGATGTCAGAGGAGAAGAGGGGGAATACATGAGAGATGCCTTGAAATTAGAAAGAGCAGGACTTGGCAGCTGATTGTATATGGGAGGGGGGGAAGAGAGAAAGCAAAATGGGTGCCTGGTTCCTCCCAGGTGGTACTCTTGACAGAAATAGGGAAATTAGGAATAGGGGAAGGGTTTTTTGAGGGGAGGAGGATAATGAATTTCATTTTGGACATGTTGAATTTAAGATGTCGATGGGACACCTACTTTGAGATGTCTAATAGGAGGTTGGAGACTTGAAACAAGGTTGAATGAGGGGTTAGGGATAGACCAGGAGATCTGACAGTCATCTGTGTGGAGATGATGATGAAATCCATAGGCGCTGATGAGATCATCAAGTGAGACAGCGTGAAGGACAGAGTAATGAGGGACCTCCATGCTCTCCTCTGCATTCCTAGCTCCCGTATTCTGTGTCCTATGATCTTGGGTCTTTCACAGTGTCAGTAGTCTATGTTAGAAGATGTTTTCTTTTCTTTTTTTTTTTTAAGACTCTGACATCCTCTCTTCTCAGGCCCCTCTCAGCTCTGACATTCCCTGTTCTAAGCTCCCTCCTAGTTCTGATATTCCCTGTTCTAAGTTCTTTCTCAGTTCTGACATCCCCTCTTCTCAGGCCCCTCCCAGCTCTGACATTCCCTGTTCTAAGCTCCCTCTCAGCTCTGACCCCCTGTTCTAACAGTATGTTGAGAGACAACATGGCCCAGTTCAGTGCTTCTAAACATCTCTTGAATCATGGCCCCACTGGCAGTCTGTTGGTGGCCTTTTCGGTGTAGGTTTTGTTGCCTACATTGAGGATTGAGGGAAATGCAAAATTTCAGTTAGAGGTTTCTGAAAATAAAGATGAATTTTTTCCATCCAAATCCATGCACCTCTTGAAACGTGTCTACAAACTGTAGCCCAGATTAAGAAGCTCTTTGATGCTTTGGGTCAAATTGCTCTTCAAACCCTTGGATGATCATGGTCAAGTCATTTTTCTTGCCTCAGCCTCAGTTTCCTCCTCTGTACAATGGAGGTAGCATTACTTGCCCTAACATTACTATGCCACAAAATAGCTGTGAGGAGAAAAGGGCTTTGCACCTTCAGGATCAAGGGAAATTGGAATGGCTGGTGCCCCCCTTGGTGTGGTGCTGCCTCAGTGACTCTCAGCTTCTCCCCTGATGCTCTGGCCACTTTGCTGCTCTGTGCTCAGTTGACTTGGAAGGCAGCAGCTTAGATGGAAGTCAAAGAGGGGCAGTGCTGTAAAGACAGAGCTTTGCCCTCCCCCTCCCCCATTTTCATCTAAAGTGTTTCCACCTTTGGAGAGAAAACCAAGAGGGTCTCAATGGGGCAGGACACATTGGAGCCCTGTCCAGTGTGAATGGAAACTTCAACTAGAAAGAAGACAAGTCTGTTGTGAGGACCTCTGAGAAGAGGGAGCCCAACAGGCTGTCTGCCTTCCCTCTGCTTACTGTTTAACGTCACAGTCACAACTGCAGCCCCTGCCTCTCAACGTCAGTATGTTTTCAGATCTTCAGCTGAGCCATATACATGAAGGATGGGAGCCTGGGCATTTTGGCTGGGGCTGGTTGGAGGAAGGATACAGGATTTGGGGCTCTGCAGACTCTTTGCCTTCTTCTCTGATGCTCACACCCATGGCCCCTTGGTTTTTTGTTTGGAGAGAGAGAGAGAGAGAGAGAGAGAGAGAGAGAGAGAGAGAGAGAGAAGGAGACCCCTATAGTATTTTTTTTATTAAGCACCGAGAGACATAGCAATCTGCTTGCAGATACTGTACGTGCATAATTAATAAAATCTCATTATTTATTTATAAAGAGACACAGGAACTGGAGAATTAGGGATATCCCCATTATATATAATGGTGAAATGGGGGGAGGCTAAGACTTTGGAAAGCTAGATCCTTCTTAGGGCAGGAAATCTTTTACTTAATATCAAGGAAAAAGAAACGGCCCTGACCTGAGCTTTTGTGGACGGCAGGGAGCAGGAGCCAGAGGCCCAGGAGCCTGAGCCCCACAGCTCAGCTCTGCGGGTCCTGGAACCCCAGTTTTTCTGCTTTCCCTAATCCAGGAACGCAATGATGCTAGAAAACAGATCCCCCAAGCATCTTCTGTCAGGGGGCTGTGACCTCGGAGAAAGCAAACTTCAGACTCCAAGCCGCTCCATCTTGGGAGGGCCCTTTTTCGTACTAAATTATTATGGATGGATTTGGTTTTAGTGATTTGAGAAATATAGCAATGGCGCATGGAGCTGGAGAGAGGCAGAGCGCAGAACGTGTGAACTGCGAGGGGGCCTTAGAGCAGAGAAGAGCTGTGGAATCTAGGTTCTGAGGGCGCAGAGAAACCTTAGAACGTAGGATGTAGCAGTTGCAAAGAATTTCAGAGCTGGAAGGGAGTTCAAAGGACAGAATGTTGCAGCTGGCTTGCCAGAGCTGGAAGGGATCTCAGCCTATAGAAGGTTGCAGCAAGAAGCCACTTGGAACAGCTCAGCCTGAAAGGTCAGAGTGTAGACTGTCCGATCCAGAAGAGACCTTGGAACTGATGTTGGAACAGACTGTTCACGAGAGTTGCAAGGGACCAACCTCCAAACTCATATAGTACCCACTACCCTATCTCATCTTCCCATTTTTCAGACGGGGAAACTAAAGCCCCCGAGAAACTAAGTTATTTGCCCAAGGTTACCAGAGCTAGCCAGCGGCTGGCGTGGGGGTGTGGGGTGGTGGGGTGGTGGGGTGGGGGAAGAACCCAAGTCTCCCGACCAGCATCTCCCAAGCAAATCGGACAATTTTCTTGGAATCCCGAATGAATTAGGGGAACCAGTGATTGGCAACGCGAGTTTTGCCCTTGGGTACAGCAAAGTCAGCCTTCTGGGGGAGGCCCCAACTGACGGTATCAGTAACAACCTCGTTGTATGGGGAGCAGAGAATCAGGGGGCGGAGGTGGGGTGCTGGCAGGGCTCAGACTTCGAGCCTGGGCTCTCCTGTTCCCCACCCCCTACCTTCCACACCTCAGACAGGACTTTAAAATAGAAAACAAGCTTTAAAAACATCCCCTATACCTCCCCCCCCCCCCGCCCAAGAAGAGAGGGCTGTATTGATTTGGCCAAGTGCAGGCGAGTTGCGCCCGCCGGCGCCGGGGGTGGGGGGCTGCGGAGGCGCGATCGGGGGCCGCCGGGGGCTGGGGGGGGTGTCTCTACGGCGCGTGGAGCCCCGAATGATTTCAGCAGCTCTCGTCTCGGAGCGGAGCCGAGCGGAGCCGAGCGAGGCAGGGGAGGGAGGGCGGGCGGCAGCTAGGGATGGGATGGAGGGGGAGGGGGTGGCGGGGAGGCGAGGGGGCATCTTGAAACCGCCCGCGGGCCGCTGCTGATTGGCCGAGCGTGCGGTCTCGGCGTTCCATCCAGGCTGCCCCCCTCCCCCCGGCGCGATCCACCCCGGAAGGAATTTCCTGCTTTTGCGGCCCCATTGTTGTCCATCCCCGCCGCCGCCTCCTCCTCCTCCTCCTCCTCCCCCCCTCCCTGTCTCCTTCCCCCTCCCCCTCCATCTCCATCCTCTCCCTCCTCCTCTCCCCTTCCCCCTCCCCCTCCTCCTTCTCCTCCCTTTTCTTCCCTCCTCTTCCCCCCTCCTCTGATCGAGTAACCATAGTATCCAAACGGGGTCCGGGCGCGCACCTCCCTCTCCCCCCAGCCGGGCGCCCCCTCCCCTTTCGCCCGCCGCAGCCATGTGTCTGCAGCCAGAGGAGCGATCATGACTTCATCGGACACAGGGGAACCGACGGGAGGCGGGGGGAGGGAAGAGGAGGGGGGGGCAGGGTCTGGGGAGCTTCTGGCGGCCCCCGAGCCGAGATGTTTTCAATTATATGGGGAGGGGGCAGTGTAGAGGAGGAGGGAGTGAGCGTGTGTGTGCATGCGCGTGCGTGTGCATGTGTGAGGTGGGCATGGGGCTTGTACATCCCCCTTCCTATTCGAGGCCGACAAAACTTCACCAGGGTTCCTCCCTCTCCCCTAATGCAAGTTTGTAGCTTATAACCGTGGAGGGGGCGACTGGTAGAACTCAATTTCTCTGTCTCCCACTCCCACCAAGGACAGAACTCTCTGTGCCTTGTCTATAGCACACTCTGTGAGTGTGTGTGTGTGTGTGTGTGTGTGTGTGTGTGTGAACGTGTGTGTGTGTGTGTGTGCTGGGGTGTCTCTGAGGTCCTGGGGTGTGTACCTTCCCCTGAGCAGAATTCAAGGGCTCCTTTCTTCCCTTCTCCTCCCCCTCCCAGCTCCTTCCCGCAATCTTCGTGCCCCCCATAACAAAGCTCCTTCCTCCAAAACATTCCGAGTCTTCTCCCCAAATGGCAGAACTGCCAGCGAGTGTCCTCTCCAAACAGCAGAACCACTTCTACTTCCCCCAACAGCACAACCCCCCAAACTCCCTACATCCTCCCCCCCCCCCATAGCA
>CM053584.1:20891000-20932174 GCA_028627135.1 Pseudochirops cupreus | reverse complement strand
CACAAAGAGAGCTGCAATAAATATTTTTGCACATATAGGACCTTTTCCCACTTCTGTAATCTCTTTGGGATATAATCCCAACAGTGGTATTGCTGGGTCAAAGGGTATGCAATTATTTATAGCCCTTTGGGCATATGAACTGTATTTCCTTAAGGAATTGCAAACTGTTTTGAAGATCTCAAACTTCCCATGGAAACAAAGGCCAGTCTTTAATGTCCAGCATTCTACCATGGTAGATAAATGGAAGAGAGACATGGAGTACAATAGTCCCTGAAAAACTGAAAAATTAATATGACCCAAAAAGCAATGGAGAGGCATATGGTGGGCATAAACTGGCTATGACATGTAGCTAATGGGGATCTTCAAAGAAGTAAAACATATCATTAGGGAAATGTACGATAGGAAGAGAAGATGGGTTGGTTGTGTGGCAAGAATGAACTGTGGGAGATGGATGACCATAGAGTTGTCTACTCCATTGATGTAGAAATGCTAGGAGAAAGAAGAGGAAGGCCTCTTGTATGTTGGGTAGACCCCATTGGAAGCTCTAAATGAGTACACAGAGAAGGGTCACTCAGTATAAGAGGATCTGGATGGTTGATGATTTAGAATGTAGGAGGGGATGCCTGCATCAGTACCACTACCACTACCACCATCATCACCATCATCATCATCACCATCATTCAGACCTGGACTTCATTGTTATAGGGAATGTCTAGTGTGGAAATTCCCTCTATCAGTGCATTTCTGCAATTCATAGAGCATTACTTGGAGCACTGAGAGAGCCCTTGTGTGATTTGCTCAGAGTCACACAGCCTGGGGTGTGTCAGACCTTGGACATAGTACTTGGACCCAGATCTTCCTGATGCTAAGGATGTTTCTCTGTGCTACCTCTTATCATAACTATAACCAGAATAATTTTCATATCATCATGATCATCTTATGGCAACTTATTATGACCATTGAGCTGGGGTGAGTCATTCAAGAGTGCATTGGGTGCTTTGGTTCCACCTCACTCTAGTGGGGTCTGGACCACTTGTTGATGATGCTGTTGAAGGGATCCTTGGCTGGGGATGGGTTGGACTACGTAGCTATGAAGTCCCTCCCAACTGTGAGGTTCTACGATGCTATGCATTGATGAAACATGGGCATCAGATAGCTGAAGCTTAATAAATGATGTCAAAGTCACTGGGTGGTAGCTTTAGGCTCAGTAGAAAGAATAACCTGTTAATAATTAGAGTTGTCCTACATTAGGATAGACTTCCTTGGAAGATAGTGAGTTCCCTGTTACTGGAGGTATTCAAGGTAAGGCTTGATGGTCATTTATTGGAGGTCATTTGTTGGCGATTCTTGCTTCCAGTTGTGGGTTTCACTAGATGAATGACGTGACCTTGAACATCCTTCAATGCCATGACTTGTTTCCATTATTACAATGAAGGATCATGGGAGAGGATCAGAGGCATTGATTAGCGTTGGAAATGACCTTAGAGACCCCTGAATTTCAACTTCTCCTTTTCTGGATGTGGAAATAGAGGACTAGAGCCAGGAGGGGACTTACCCAAGGTAGTACAGATAGTAAATAACTGAGCCAGAATTGAATTCTTTTGCCATTATAAGAGGTTGGTGTCTGTGTGCTCTGTATCCTGTGGTCCTGAGGGGCCTCTGAGTCCCTGACAACTCTGGGATTCTGGAATGCTATGGATGAATTGAATTACAATGAAGATAACACAGACCTGGGTTAGGACACAAGGAGAGCCTGACCCCAGTGTCCATTCAAGCATAGGGAAGCCCTGTGGACTTGATTGGGTAATCAGAAACTTTCGAGAGAGACACTGTGGCACCCAGGACACAGTGACCCAGGCTCAAGTTTGGGCACTTACTGGCTGTGTGGCCCTGGGCAAGTCATTTCTCCAGTCTAAGTCTGTTTCCTCATCTGCAAAATGGGGACAGTGATAGCTCCTCCCCCATTCCCCACAGAATTGTAGTGAAGGACTATGGAGACGTGTGCAATGTACCTTTTTGTTCTTCTCACCTTCAAGGCTATGACATCATTGCCTAGAGGGCTGAGCCCACTGTTACTATGGCTGTGACTACTTCTGGTGATGAGGGTCCGGCTCCCTCTTCAGGTCTGGTCAGCTCAGGGCTTTTTCCTTCAGCCCCAGCAGGCCAGGTGTGGCCAGGTCTGGGCCTCCATCCCCACTGATGTTTCGCTAACACTGCCAACTCCCCAGCCAGGTGATTTATTAGGCCAACGTTTGCACACATTTTTTACTCTTTCCTAATGACTCTTTTCCACCAGGGGATGTCTGGGAAATGCTTCTTACTCTTGCTCATTGGGGAGGGTCAGGAGGCATGCTGGGAGATTCCCCAGGCTGGGGAGATGGTGGCTTCTCTCTCTCTTCCCTTTCCCCTTCTTCTCTCTTCTCTCTCTCTCTTTCTCTTCCCCCCTTCCTCTCCCTCTCTCTCTTTCCTCTCTGTCTCTCTCCTCTCTGTCTTGGTCTCTCTGTGTCTGTCTCTCTGTCTCTCTCCCCCCTCCTCCCTCCCCTCCCTCTCCCCTCCTTTTCTCCCTCTCGGAGAGGGCCAGGACCCAGGGTGGGTGGGAGCTGGTGCCTGATGGGAAGGGGCTGGAGGGAGGTCAGCCCCAGTTGAGCAGGAAATATAAAAGGAAGGCCCCAGGCAGGCCCCATATGGTCCTGTTTAACCATCATCCCCTTCTGGACGATAGGTGGGAGGGAAGGAAGCAAAGCAAGATGACGGACACAGAGTGACCTAATTGCAGGCTTCCTGAGTCAGGCCTAGAAGAGAGGCTCCTGGGGAGGCAGAGACAGCTCTCAGGTGGGGGTGGGTGGAAGGAGCTTGGCTCCAGCCCTGGGGGAGGGGAGCAGAGAAGCTGAAACCTTTGCCTGACCCGTTCCCTAACTGCCCCCCCCCACTCCCCAGTGGCCTGCAAAGAGGGGGTGGAGGGGCTTGAAGGAGGCTTGTACTGCAGGTGCCCCTCCCCCTCCAAACATGTGGATGCTCTTAGACACACAGGTTGGGGGGCCCATCCTCCCGCCACCCAGCTCTGTCCGTGGCTGCAGAGAGGGGAGAGGAAGTCCAGGGGAGTGGAAAGAACATTGAACTTGGGTCTAGATCTGACATCTGGGGAAGGCACTGGGGCTCAGTTTTACTACCAGCAAAATGAAAGGTTCCAGGACTCCTCCAGAGCTTGCCTTCTATGAAGTTCAGGGCATTGTTATAGAGCGGCATGGAGTAGGGGGCAGAAGGGACCCCAGCCAGGCCTGGGAGCCAGGACTTAGGAGTGTGAGTTCTGGCTCTGGTGTTGAAGGACTTGGCTGTGTGACCTTAGGTACGTCACTTCCCTTTTCTAGGCCTCAGTTTCTATGTCTCTAAACTGAAGAGGTTGGCCTGGGGAAATCTCTAGGGTCTCATCCATCACTGATGTTAAGTGCTGGCCTTTGTCCCAGGCCTTGCCTCCTTTCCTAGCTCAGGAGCTGTTGGAGGACAGGGCCTTTGTCTAGTCAAGTTTGCAGGGATGATGGATTTGAGTGGGAGAAGAAACCAGTGTAGACAGACGCTTGTGTTTACCTGCCTGAGGCTGGGCCCCTTCCAGGAGCTGCAAAGCATGCACTTCTTCACTTGTCTAACCCCCTTGGCTGTTTACTGAACCTCTCTCGGTTCCATCTCCTCAGTCTGATTCTATCATTATTAGATTGTAAGTTTATCGAGGACAGGAACTGCTTTTGCTCTTTGTATCTCCAGTGCCTAACCCAGTGCCTGGCACATGGTAAGCCTGGGGAAGAGGGCAGCCAGGGCAAGGAGGGGCTAGGAGTCCCTACCCTGGGAAGGGTGCTTGGCACGTCCTGATAAGGCCCGGTGCCCCAAGGGCGTGGCCATCTCACCCAACGATAGCCTTGCCATAGTATGTATGTTTGGAAAATTCTTCTTTCCTAGTTGGCTAAGAATTCTAATATGAGTCTAGGTCCCTGCCTAAATGCATTTGGCTTTGAGATAATGGAAAACAGACAAAATTCTGACTATTTCTAATCCCTCCCCAATGTAGCCCCCTAAGCCTTCAGCCCAGATCCTCTCAGTACCCAGGAAGCCTATGGGAACTCTATTTAATGCAGTGGGAAGGACATTGGCCTTGGACCCAGAGCACTTGGGCTCAGATCATAGACAGGTCTGGGGCCTTCTGCCTTTGTGACCTTTGGCAATCAGTCAGTCAGCTTTTATTGAGTACCTGTGCTGGGCTAGGCTGCTCTAAGCACAGGAAGCAGCCTCTCTCTTTGCCCTTTAGATGTGAAAGGAAGTGGCCAGACTGCATGCCCCCGAGAGCCCTGCCCTGCAGATCCAGGACTCCAGGGTGTTCAGCCTGGAAAAGATAAGGCTCAGGGTGCAGCATGGGAGTGGTCTTTGAGAATCTGAGGGGGAGTGGGGAGAAGGGAAGAAGCTTTTATATAGCACCTACTGTGTTTTTTGATCCTCATACCAAGCCTAGGGTGTGGGGGAGGTGTAGGTGCTATTATTATCCCATTTTACAGTTGAGGAAACTGAGGCAGGCAGCAGTTAAATGATTTGCCCAAGGTCACACAGCTACTAGGTATCTGAGGGCTGATTTGAACTCTGGCCCCAAGGGGCAGGATTCAGAACAAAGTGGGGAAAGCTGTCCTGACAATTAGAAGTCCCCATAAATGGAATGGGCTGCCTTGAGAGACCGGAGGTTCCCTCTCACTGGAGATCTTTTAGAAAGACTGATCGACCCTTGGTTTGGGGAGATCTTACAGAGAGACCTTTCCAGTTCTTGGTTACACTAAAGCCCCTGGGGCTTTTCCCACTCCACGGTGAGGGTCTGTCTCTCTCCTTTCCCTCTCATTCTGTCTCCTTTTCTCTACCTCAGTCTCTCTCATTCTCTCTTCTCTCTTTTTCTTTCATTGTTCCTGGCCAAAGTAAGTGCTTAATAAATGTGCCTTTTATCTTCCTCCCCTTCCTTCCTTCCTTCCTTCCTTCCTTCCTTCCTTCCTTCCTTCCTTCCTTCCTTCCTTCCTTCTTTCCTTCCTTCCTTCCTTCCTTCCTTCCTTCCTTCCTTCCTGCCCCTTTGTCTCTGTCTCTATCTTTCTGTCTCTATCTGTCTCTGTCTCTTGGTCTTTCTGTCTCTCTGTTTATTTTGGTTTCTCTCTTCCCCTTTCTCCTCTCTTACTGAATCTTATTAAATCCATTTGAATTGTTGTAGGAAGATTCTGAAGATCAACCAACAGGTAGAGTAGAACACTAAGGTCCTTCTGGAGCTGAATTGCCAAGCATTCACACTCTTCTGCAGTAAGCACAGCTCTGATGGCCTGGCCACTGTTGTCTGAATGCCAAAAGTAAGTTTGCCTAAAAGACTATTTTACAGAGAACTCACACAGGGCAAGTGCTCACACTGAGGTCAGAAGAAGTGGTACAAGGACACTCTCAAGGTCTCTCTGAAGAACTTTGGAATCAATTTTGAGACATAGGAGATGCTTCCACAGGACCTCCACCCCCCACCACAGTGTGCCCACATCAAAGCAGAATTGCAGTAGCTCAAAAGAAACATGAGACGAGCAAATTTAGAGCCCTTGCACTCCCAAATGGTCATAGAGACTATTTGTGCCCGACCTGTGGTAGAGCATTCCAAGCTCGAATTGGTTGGATCAACCACAGTTGGACACACTGTACCTTGATGCCAATGTAGTGGTGTCATTTTGGTCCTCTCTGAGCGTGAAGGACAACAATTAACCAACCAGCCAATTTAGAAATCCAAACAGTGATTCTTCAGTCATATAGAGTGGGGTAGGGGGAGTATCTCTGAGCCTGAGCCCTGGGCTGTGCTGCAGTGGGATAGGGCATGTGAGGAAGAGCCAGGGATTAGGCAGGACTATGGGAAGAGCATGGAAAAGAGGGATCTGCAGGCCAGATGCAGAAACTTGGGCAATGAAGGGGTCTGTCTCTGGGGAGCCACATGGCAGAGGGGGAGGCAGTAGGAGAAACCCTCTGCTTCTTCTACCTTTCCCCCAGTAGCCAATTGTGTGAAGGCTCTTCAGTTGTACAAGGCAGGAAGCCTCAGCCAAGGAGTTCCTCCCTCTTTTGACTGCTCTCCAGAGAGCCCCACATCACCAGGGCTCTCCAGACAGAGGTTGGGGTCCTGCCTCCTCTCCCTAGGATCACCAGTGACAGAGCTGAAGACTGGGAAGGACCACGGAGGAGCCACAGATCCTAGAGCAGGAATGGGTCTCAGAGGTCTTGTCTCCTCCCTCCCTCTTCATTTTATAGTTAAGTAAACTGAGGCCCAAGGAAGGTGACAGGTGGGAGGTAGGATCTGGACCCAGAACTTTCTGGCACCAAGTTCAGCCTTCTACCTAATATACTATAATTGTCTGTCACTTGGCTCGCTTCAGGCATCTCTCTCCCAGCCTTCAGGAGGGCCCTCCCTAGAAGGTGAGACTTTGTCTCCACAAAAAGAGATCACTTTTCTCCTTAGAATGTGAGATTATTGGAGGCAATGTTGTGTGATGGAAAGAACACTAGCCTGGGAGACAGGACACTTGGGTTCTATTGATTCAATGGGTATGGAATGAAGAGAAGCCAAAAGTAAAAATACAATTTTGCTCATATATACTCTGGGAGTCTTTATCCCAGCTCTTATTTTAATTGACAAGTTCTGTTCTCAGAGGGTAGCTAGCTACATCTCCTCAGGGGTCCAGGGATATCCCTAAGGCATGTGGGTTTCCTTCCTTCCTTCCTTCCTTCCTTCCTTCCTTCCTTCCTTCCTTCCTTCCTTTTTTCCCCCCTTCTGTTTTTGAGGAAATCAGGGTTCAGTGACTTCCCCAGGTTCACATACCTAGTTAGTGCCTGAGGCTGAATTTGAACTCAGATCCTCCTGACCCCAGGGCTGGTTGCTCTATCCATCACTGCCTAGCTGCCCTGGGGTATCTTTCTAATGCTGTTGACTCAAGTATCTACTCCAGTGTGTTCTCTTTAACGTCAATCATCAGTTGCTGTGAGTATTTCCCCATATCATTGATTGACCTAGTGATTAGAACCCCACTATCAATTAATTTTTTCAAAGGGATGTTTGCCAAGAAGACACACACACATATACATATACATGTACAGATATATAATAGAAATGGACATGGACATAGATTTATTATATATTATATAGCTCTCTCTATAGATAGCTCATTATATAGATGTATCTCTCTCTCTCTCTCTCTCTCTCTCTCTCTCTCTCTCTCTCTCTCTCTCTCTCTCTCTCTCTCAGCATCAGTCACAAAGCATTTTCTCCAATATTGGGTATGCCTTCACTCTACATCCTACATCCTCAGTCCCTGGGGAGAATGGGTTCAAGCTTAATTAAGTTGGTTGCTACAAAACATTTACATCACAAAGTCTGTTTCCCAATTTGCCCTAGCTGATGAACAAGTCATTCATTTGCTACCCCAATTGACCCCTGCTGGGCTGTCTGTGCCACCTGGTTCAGACACTGGCAAACTCCAGGCCAGGCTCCAATGTTGGGACCTCCCACCACTCCCTATTTCAGTGTCTCCAAGTTCTCAGAGCTATAGCCATCTCCAATCCTCCTACAAGGAGGAGAAGCAGGGGCAAACCCAGCAGTCTGTATGTTTATTTTCACAGGTGGGTCAGGAGGATGGGAAAGCTGCTGATAGCTCTCTCTCCCCCCTCCTAGGCATATGCATACATACATACATGTGTATATACATGCCCACACACATACTTTTAAATCTTGTTTGATCCCCACTACCAAACTATCTGCCCCTTCCTCGTTCTTGAGTCATTTCTGTTATGTCTGAGTCTTCAGGACCCCATTTGGGGTTTTCTTGCAGAGTGGTTTATCATTTTCTTCTCCAACCCATTTTACAGATGAGGAACTGAAGCTAACAGGGTTAAGTCACTTGCCCAGGGTCACACAGCTAGTAAGTGCCTGAGACCATATTTGAACTTGGGAAGATGAGTCTTCCTGACTCCAGGCCCCGTGCTCTGTCTGCTTCACCATCTATCTGGCCCCTTTAAGAAGCAGGCTCTCCCTGCTATGTAGGTATTTCATGAGTCATGCGTGCATAAAGACTGGGCTTTCATTGGCCAGCCTCCTTGCTATGTCCTCTTTCCTGTTTGTTTTTTATTTTATTTATTTAAAATTTTTCTTCTTCCTCTTTAAAGCATTTTCTGTCTTACACAAGTCAGTTGGGGCCCCATTGTCCATATCCCAGTCCAGAACATATTTCATCGGTCCTGGGGAGGCTTAAACATTGTCCTTTCTCTTATTTCCCCAGTGCGGTAGAGGATAGAATCTCAAATAATGAACACGACACAAATACACACAGAAAATCCTTTCTATTGTTTTCCTGTAGGAAACCTGGCCCCTAGGGAGCTTCCCAGACTACCAAGAGCTTTCCATGAAGGAACTTTGGGTCTAGAGTCAAGTAGGATCATCTCCTGGGGCTCAGGTGTTTGTAAACCAGCTCTAGGTCTTTGGGGTGGAGCTGGGGCATTGTGTCCTCTTTCCCTTCCTGTCTCCCTCTGCCTCCCCATCTCTGGATCCTACCACCCACCTCCTGAGTCGGCCCATCCCCCCTTTGCTCCTGCTTTCTACAGCCAACAGGACTAGGCTGACCCCACTTCTACAAGACAGTCCTTCAGACACTCAGAGAAAAAACACCGCTGACCTCCAACAGCCAACCCAAGTCTTCTTTTTTTCTAGGCTGAATGTCCTCAGTTCATAGACTTACATTTGGCAGAGTTCTTAGATATCATTTAGTCCAACTCTCTCATTTTACAGAGAAGGAAACTGAGGCCCAGAGAGAAGAAGCCGTTGTTTTTGTTTCTCTTTTGTGTTTGAATCACTAGCACTTAGCTTGGTGCCTGGTGCACAGCAGGTGCTTAATAAATGCTTCTTGATGGGTTGTGCAATATGGTATATCATAATTATTTCTGTTTGGGTCTCAACATTGTTTGCATGTTCCCCCTGAGCCTTCTCTCCTGCAGGCTAAAATTCCTTATTTCATATGTCCTCTGGTCTAGATAATGAGGCCTTTTTGTGGTTCTTCACACATGATCCTTCATCTCCTACCTCCACACTTTTGCTCGGGCTGTTCCCCATGTCTGGAAAGTGCTCACTCCTCACCTAACATGGTTTCCTTTCATTTTTTTCCCTCTATTTGCTTTTCTTCCTTCCCTCCCCCCCCCCCCCCAGGCAATCAGGGTCATATAACTATTAAGTGTCTGAGGCTAGTTTTGAACTCAGGTCGCCCTGACTCCAGGTTGGGTGCTCTATCCACTGTACCACCTAGTTGCCCCTCCACCATTTACTTTTAAATTTTTTTCTTAATTTTCAGTTCCAAATTCTCTCTCCTTTCCTCCTCCCCTACCCACTGAGAAAGCCAGCAATCAGATAAATGGTTTCCTTTTAGACTCAGCTCAATTCTATACAAAGCCTCTCCTGATCCCTCCAGCTGCCACTGCCCCACCCTTCCCTGTAGTTTTATATTTTTGTAATATACACTTAAGTACCTGTTCCTCTTCCAATGAAATGTAAGCCCTCTAAGGGCAGGGACTGTTTAATTTTCCTCTTTGTATTTCCATCACCTAGCACAGGACCTGGCACGAAGTAGGTGCTTAATAAGTGTGTTTGATTGATTGACTCATCTTTTTTTTTTTTTTAAATGTACTACCCTGAGAGGTCACTTTCCCAGCTCTCATTCATATTAGCTGGCCAGGTCCTCAGAGGATGACTGACCATGTATTCTCAGGATTCAATTAGGTAACTATGAGGGGCCAGGTTGCTAGTATTGGCACTCATGAGCCCCCACCAGTGTGTTTTCCATTAACACTGATCCGTCAGACTTCAATAAACTTTTGAAAAAGGACATTTCACTAAGGCAATATAATAAGGATGAAAGTTACAAAAACATTCACCCCAAAGTGGGATTACTCTCTCCCCTTGTGCACAGGAGGGGTTGGAGAAAGTGAGCTTAAGCTTATGCCAGTGGGGCACACATGTAAAGAATGTGTGTGGTCAAAGAGTACACTCACAATTCCTGGTGCTTTAAGGATTGGAAGTCCTTTCTGTCATTTTTCTCTGGTCACACTCTTTGAAGCAACTTCCTCCCTTTGTTGTCTGTTCTTATGGATTATCTGTGTCTATATCATATTTGTCTTCTGTGTGTCTCTCTCTGTTTCTAGGTATTGCTTCTTCTTTCTCATTGTTTGCCCTATGTATGTCTCTCAGCTTGAGAGCTAAATGTCTTCTCTCCTTCTTGGCCTTTCTTTCCAGTGACACAGTCAGTGAACATGGAGGGAAGGAGAGGGAGACAGAAATTATCTCTTATCCCTTTCCTATACCTTCTCAGCTGCCTGAACCTGGAACCCTTTACCACTGGGCTGAATAACTACTGAAACTTCCCTCAATATTTAAAGCCTTCAAGGGTATGGTTAGTTTATTTGGCTAACCAGTCACCTCAGTCCCTTCTTGACCCAATTAAAGAGGAGTTCACATCTGATAAAGGGTTCATAGGGTCTAGCCAATCCTTGTTTACACATTTTTAAAACCTGGTTCTATATGTTGATCAATCAAAGTAAGGGTTTGTAATTTCCTTCTTTATGTTCTCTCCCCAGATAAACATTTGCTGTCCCCAGAAAAATCAACTGGAGTGTGTTTGGTAAAGTCTATAGTCCTAAATCCTAAGTAACTCTCTAATAACTTAGAGAATTTTAAGCATGAGATTCTTTTCTAGGGCCTTCTACTAAGGTCTTGCAAAAATCCACATGGAACAGTTCACAAATAATTGGGAATTAACCTCTTCCAGATTTCCAAAATATAGGGCAACAGAATTTAACAATCAGATATAATTTTACCAAATTCTCAGAGGTTACTACCTGAGTTGGAGCTTCCAAAAACTGGGCTGGTCCCTACAGAGCTCCCAGAACAATTAGGGCTCTTTCTTTAGAGATTAAGGAGCTGGGGGTCAACTGGATGGCACTCTCTAACTCTTCAGGTGAGAAACTAAACCACTGTGGATTGATGCTTATGTAGGAACCCTAATCCACTGGCTTCAGGTGGGATCCACTGAATATCAAGGACTACAATAAAACAGCATTAGGTCTAGGGGGAATGCGGGCACTTTCTTTCTCTCTTATGCTAAGATGCCCTCCACTTCTCAGGACCCACATTCACAGACTGAATTCAATCATGGAAAATCCCTTTGTGTCCTAGCAACACAGAGGACCCAAAATTTCTCCAGGAATATAACTAGAGGTCCAAACTCATCCCTCACTAGGACAAGTAAGCCAGCATAAAAAGAAAACATACACAGAAAAGTCTCAAAGAAGTGTGTGGGCCATGGTGTGTTGGGGCTGGCTTGTAAGAGAGCCAATAGTTGAAATTTCAGTGTGAACATTTACATTACAGAAATTGGCAAACTCCATATTGGGGCTTGCTTTATTGTTTTGTTGATTGTCTAGAACAGGGAAGGCAAACTGTGGCTGAAGGCTGAATCCAATCACTGTCTCTTTTTGCACAAATCTCAAGCTAAGAGTAGTTTCTACATTTTAATCTTGATGCCTTTGATACTGTGGGTCTCAATTTTTTTCTTTTTTTGTTCTTTAATTTAATACTTTTAATTTTTCTCAGTTACGTGCAAAAACAATGTTAACATTCCTTTTTTCAAATTTTGAGTTTCAAATTCTCCTCCTCCCTCCCCTCTCCCTCCATTGAGAAAGCAAACAAATTGATATAGGTTATACATGTGTAGTCATATTGTGAAGGACAACACAGATGAAAAAACCCACAAGAAAAATGAAGAAAAGTAAAGGAAAAGTATTTCTGATCTGCATTCAGGTTCCATCAGTTCCTTCTCTGGAAATGAGCAGCACCTTTCATTATGAGTCCTTCAGAATTGTCTTGGGTCATTGTATTGCTGAGACTAGCTAAATTATTCGCAGTAGATTATCCTGCAATCTTGCTGTTACTGTGTAAAATTCTCCTGGTTTTGTTTACTTCTCTGTGCATCAGTTCGTGTAAGTCTTTCCAAGTTTTTTGGGAGCACCCTGCTCATCATTTCTTATAGTATAATAACATTCCTTCGCAGTCATATACCACAACTTGTTCAGCCATTCTCCAGTTAATAGGCATCCCCTAAATTTTCAATTCTTTGCCGCCACTAAAAGAGCTGCTGTAAATATTTTTGTACACAGATTAATTTCCTTTATGTTTTTATCTTTTTGGGATAAAGAACTACCTAATAGTGGTATTATTTGGGGTCAAAAGAAGCCTACTTTTCCTGAGTGTTGTAAAGGGGCTGAATTTGGCCCATGAACCATAGTTTGCCAACCTCTGGTTGGTGGTAGAGAAAATGTTAATAATATGATAAAACTTCAGACCATGTCCGGCATACTTTTTTTTTTTTAAAGAGAGCCAGTTGTTAAACATTTATTAGCAGACCTAAAAGAGATGTAGCAATTGGGGCTGATTTTTCTGGGTTTGTAAGTCAGTAGGCCTGCCTTACCCTGCTGTCTATAAGGACCTTATGTACCCATATTACAATAAGGCGAACAGTCTAGGTTTGCTTCAAAGCAAAAAAAAAGTGGAAAAAAAGGACATTTATGAGCTATGTGCAACTAAATTAAATGGTTGGGTGACCTTGAACAAACGGTTACCATAATACAATAAATATTAACATTTAAGGATTCAAAAAAACAAAAGTTATCTTGAAACTGGTCTGACTTGTAAGAAAACACACAGGAAAACAGACTGTGCAATCATAGTCTAAAACAAAAGAGAAAAGGAAGTCCATTTCCCCCAATGGATCCATCCCTAAAACTAAGCTATTCAAGAATGAGCATCCCAGATGGAGATCCTTTCCAATGGGTCTTTGTGAGGTTGAAGCCCCCTCCTCAAATCATTTCAGAAGCTGTAACGTCCCTCTGGGCTCCTTCCCTAATTCTCACTGGCATTGACAAGTTGGATCCTCAGAGGGGCAACTCCAGGTACTCAGGTAAGTTAGTTTAGATATGTAGGGTTGGAATTGTATGTAGGGGGGTTGTCTACCTATAATAAATGACTTAGATGAGACTCATCTATAATAAAGAATTAAAAAGAAAGGAAAAGGGAAAAAAGTTCAGCAAAACTCACCAATATATTGAAAAAAATCTGATATTTTATGTAGTGTTGCTCACCCATAGTCCTCTACCTCTGCAGAGAAATCGGAGATGGGCCAGGAAAATGCTGAGCACGAGAGAAATGGGGGCTAAATTAGGTTTAATGGGGATTACTCTATAAAGGGAGGAAGGGAGATGGTCCCTGAGATAGCAGGTTTAATAGGAAGAGGTCCCTGGGCCAACTACAGCATGAGGGAGTCCTGAGAGTCAGTGCCTCTGTAGGGACCATGGACAGTACTTCTCTTCACCAGTGTTGTTCAGTGGTGTCTGACTCTTTGTGACCCATTTGGGATTTTCTGGGCAGTGATATTGGAATGGTTTGCCATTTCATTCTCCAGCTCATTTTACAGATGAGAAAACGGAGGTAAACAGGATCAAGTGACTTGCCCAGGGTCACTCAGCTAGTAAGTGTCCGAGGCCAGAGTTGAACCCAGGAAGATGAGTCTTCCTGACTCCAGGCCTAGCTCTCTATGTACTATGGTGCCACACAGCGACCCTCTCTTCACCATATGATTCTGGTAGTGCCGATGGGCTAGTTCAATATGGAAAACCACCAGCTAGCTAATAAGACAATCCAGGACTCCTGGGAATCTTGGTGTGATGGATCAGTTCACGTTGATTTTTTTTTTTGTTCAAAGCCCAGTAGACTACACATGCGTGTACCTTTCCATTCTTCTTTGACACGCCACTGTGTGTGATGCTTAGGGGCTATTGTACCCTGTGAAGGTGCCGTTAACTCATGGCCTCTAGAGATGCTCTCAGAGGTCCACAGAACTCTCTTAAGGCATCAATGAGCTGAGTCTGGAGAATTACTCCTTGGGCACATTCCACATCCCATTTATATAGTGAGAATACAATTGTCCCCTCGCTGAGCTTCCTGCCTCAACTGTCCTCTGGACCTGGGGAATGCCCCAAGTCAAATTTCTCCAGATCCATTTTAGTGAGTGAAGAGCTCACACTCTCAGGATGTCAGCCAATGTCACCCTCCGCAGGGCACTGTGTGTTCCATTTCAATGAGGAAACTGAGTCATACAGGTAGTAAGTAGAAAAGCTGGTATTCAAATTCAGGTCTTGTGACTATAAGTCCACACTTTTTTTTTCCGCTGCACTTGACTGTGATACTTCCTAGCCAAGCGGTCGTGAGAAAATCACTTTTCTCTAAGTCTTAGTTTACCTATCTGTAAAAATGAGGATAATCACACTGTATTTTCTGCTGTCCTAATTGTCAAGAACTCACCCTGTCTGGGTCCCAAACAGAAACATTCTTCGTTGGTCCCGCTCCCCTTGGCCCCTCTCTCACTTTGGGAACTGTAATCAAATCAAATCCAAGATCCAGGATTTGCTTCTGGAAAGGGGGGCAACAAATAGATTGCCCTATGGCTGTGATTCCTCAGGGCAAAACACCCCTGCCCGGCCCCCTCTCCTTTGTGCTGGCTCACGTGAGAAGGGAAGGTCCTTCAGGGCAGGGGGTATCTTCTCTGTTTCTCCCCCCCCCCCCCCCCAGAGCCAGGAATATAACAAGCACTTAATAAGTGCCCATCCATCCATTCATTCTGCCTTACTGTATTGGGGTGAAAACAATGATTGGGGGTTTTGTTTCTTTTTTTTAAACAAATTGTCATTGTTATCTTTTTTATATCATCTACATTCCCAACATGTCCCCCTTTTTCCTCTAGAAGAGCCATCCCCTATAACAAAGATTTGTTTTAAAAAGTAGGAAAAAAAACTCTTCAGTAAACCTCATCAACCTACTGAAAAACTCTACCATTATATGTAATGTTGCTCTCCCCTAGTCCTCCACCTCTGAAGCGGGAGCAGGGCCAGGAAAATGCTTTGTAAACCTCAGAGTGAGAAAGAAATGGGAACTATAATTAAAACTTCAGCAAACACTTGTCAAGGCGTCAGGCCCTTGTTTAAGGCCCTTGGCTGGACCCTGGAGGGAGAAGCAAAGTCAAGGAAGACAAAGTCTTTGCCTCATCAGAACCTTGCCGAGTGTCCAACCCACCCCCCACGGAGGCTGCTTGGGCTGTCGGGTTCAGGCTACTATGAGTCCTTCAGTGTATGGGGAGCAGCCATGCACCCAAGAGGCCCTGGAAACTGCTGATGGCCAAGAGTCTGTGCAGAAACATAATTAATAGCCTTAATCACCCCTGCCGTGACATCATTAGGCTGCAATGGCCCCTGGGCCCCCATGCCTGCTGATAGAGCCGGGTAGTGGATTGGCGGAGATGGTACTTTTGGGAAATCATGGCCATTTGTCAGCCTTCAGAGGATAGCATCCCATGGCTGCAGGCCCAGTTCTGGGTCTTGGCTTCCCCAGTTTGAGGGATGACAGATTCAGAGGTGTTGGCTTCAGTCCGAAGGCCCAGCTCTGGGTGGAGGAAGCAGCTAAGCTCTGTCGTCTGGACACCCCTTTTTGGACACCCATACTGCCTTGGCTGGGTGGGGAAAACCAGCCCCTGGCCATCTTGTTTGAGAAACCAATGACCAGACAATGGACCTTTAGGCCTAGCCTCTGGAGTGCTAGAAAACGGGGTGGCCCTCTCACTTTCTGGAAGGAAGGAAAGTGAGGAGGGCAGACCCTTTTTAGGTGAATTTAGTTCCAATTTAGCAACTTCCTGAATCTTTGGTTTCCAGCTCTGTCTGCTCAATGAGATGATGTATGTGAATGCTTCGTAAGCCTTAAAGTCTTCCAACCAATGAGAAGGCTTTTTGTTAGCACATTACCAACCCCTCAGTCACTCATGGCAGGAAACCAGCTCTACAAAGTTCCCCACTTTGGACTGTAACCACCAGGAGATGTCTGTGTATGTTCCCTCTAACCATCAGGGAGGGCAGAGCTAAGCACGAACCAAGGACGGGGGCCACATCGGCCAGGCCCCCCAGGACGCAGCTATGTTTCTTTGGTACAAGCAGGGTTCAGTATGGAGGTCAGGGGAAAGAAGTGATCTTTTTTCAGAAATGAGTCTAGTGTAAAGCCTAAAGGCATGAGTAGAACGTATTTTTAAAAATAAATAAAATGCAACCGTGGATCTTAAGCAAACAATGGACAAGGGAGGCCTCTCAAGGCAGGGTCTTTGGCCCAGAGCAGTATGGTGTGCCTTACTGAAGAGGAGATCTGAAGGAGAAGACCCACTGCCTTTAAAGTGGCTCATTGGTGTACAGGATCTGTTTTGTGAAGAGCCAACAAAGCTCCTCAGAAAACTACCAGGAGCCAGGAAAACCCAGGGCTGGAGGAGGGCAGATTCCACTGACCCAGGGCCAAGGTTATAAGGGGACAGCTCATGAATGGGGCCTCAGAGCGAGGACCAGGGAGAGGGGAGAGGATGCTCAGCATCCAAGGCCAGGGAGGCGGCCACCACATGGATGAGGGAGACGGCATCTTTGCCCAATGACTGAAGAGGGCAGTACTCAAGCCCAGAAAGAAGCATCTTGTTCTTTGGGAGAGCAGAAGGATAGCTAAAGAAAGCAGCTTGGCCTGGGACCAGAGGACAGAAAGAGAACAGAAGAATGAGGGAGGGAACAGGTTGGTGGGATTGACTTCAATTGCAGGGACACTTAAGAGGCATTTGCTGGGTGTCCAGCACCGTGCTGGCAGAAGGAACTGGAGAGGCAAAGGCAAAAATGAAAGGACCTTGATCCTCCCAGGACTTACCTTCTCCTGGGGGATCCAATCTGCTGGCAGAGAAGTGGAGGCCAAGCAGAATTGCCCAGTGGTTAGAGAGTCAGAGTCAGTGTCCAGAAGTCCTAGGTTTTAGTCCTTCCTCTGTCACAGGCTGCCTGTGTGACCCTGGGTAGCCCCTTCATCTCCCAGTCCCCTGGACAGCTAGCTAAGGCTGTACATTACAGGGCATAACCAAGGGTGTCTGTCTAGTTATCAGGACCCTACCCCCTCCCCCCCCCCCCCGAAGCAGTGAAATTGGAGGTCCCGACAACAAAAAATGGAGAAGGAGAGAGTGTGGGCACATTACAGTCTTCTGGGCCTCAGGTTCCTCATCTGTAAAGTGGAAATAATATCAGCCAACTGACATTTATTAAGCACCGACTGTGGGCCAGGAACTGTGATGTCTATGATAGAATCTAAGGTCCTTGAGCAGGGACTATTCCTTCTTGGTCCTTGAATTCCTAGTAGGCGCTTAATAAATGCTTATTGATTAATAAACAGATTGCTTCCCTCCTAGAACTGTCATGGTGCTCAATGAGATGATGTATGTGAATGTTTTGCAAACCTTAAAGTCTTGTATAAATGTTGGCTGCTAGCATTAGTACTATTGGTGGCATAAGCAATGCCTTAACTGAGGTCTGAAGGAAAATCATATGGTCGGAGCCTAGGTCTAGAGGGCCACAGGGGTCCTCATTGGCAGCTAGGAGGCACAGTAGGTAGAGTATGAGCCTGGAGTCAGGAAGATCCTAGTTCAATTCTAGCCTTGTACACTTGCTAACTGTGTGATCCTAGGCAAGTCACTTAACCCTGTTTGCCTCAGTTTCCTCAACTGTAAACTGAGTTGGAGAGGGAAATAGCAAACCACTGTAGCATCTTTGCCAAGAAAACCCCAAAGGGAGTCATGGAGAGTTGGACGTGACTGAAAATGACTAAACAACAACAGAGAGTCTTCTCATTTTATAGAAAAGGAAACTGAGGCTCAGGGAGCTTGCGACTTGCCCAAGGTCACAGGATAGCAAGTATCAGATGTGAAATTTGAACCAGATTCTTTGACTCTGGAGCTTCCACTTTTTCAAAGGTTCATAGGTTGGGAGCTGGACCTCAAGCCCAATCTCGTAGTTTTACAGATGAGGAAAGAGCGGCATGGCGAGGTTAAGGGACTGGACTAAGGTCTCACAGCTAGTAAGTATCTGAGTCAGGATTTGAACTCAGTTCTTCTTGACTCCATGTCCAGTGCCCTAGGCACTGCTCTGAGCTGCCTTTCTTTCCACTTTATCACATTGAGATAAAGATTCTCAGAAATGAGGAGGAGATGAAGTACACACCTGGCAAAGAGAAGGACTCATCACCCAGCTTCACTGGAACATTGAAGGAGCAAGAGGGAATAATATGACATAAGACTAGAAAGGGAGGTGGGGCCTAATTGTGGAGGGCTCTCTATATCAGGCTGGAGAGCCCATATTTTATTCCAGAGGCAATAGGGAGTTAGTGAAGGTTTTTGAGCAAAGGAGTAACACAATCATCCTTATGCTGTATGTAGGAAGATGATTTTGGCAGTTGTGTGTCAGATGACCTAGAGAAGGTAGAGACAAGGCAGAAAGACTAATCCAAGGACTGTTGCGGTAGTGAAGGTCAGTGGCATGAGGGCCTGAACCTGGCCCTGTGAGCACAGAGAAAGGGACAGATGTGAGATGTGACATCACATCTACGGGGCTTGGTCATTGGTTGAATATAAAGGAGAGGAGAGTTAAGGATAACTCTGAGATTATGGATTTGGGGGTGGGAGGGCTATTGAAATGATATTCTCAACAGAAGAGGGAAATTTAAAGAAGGGAAGGGTTTTTGGGGAAGATAATGAATTCACTTAAGAACGTGTTGACTTTGGGATACCTATGGGACATCCACATGGTGATTTTCAATGGTAATCTGTGGTGCAGGATTGGAGTTCAGGAGAGACATTAGAGCTGGATGTATGGATCTGGGACTTAGCTGCTTAGAGAAGATAATTAAACTCATGGGAACCTGATGAAATTACCAAGGGAGAGTATGTGAGTGTATAAAGAGAGGAAGGAGGCAGTGGGCCCAGAAAGGAGCCTTGGGGACACCCATTCTTAGGGGATAAGAAATAGCTAATGATTCAGCAAAGGAGACTGAGAAGGAACCATCAGATGGATAACTGGAGGACCAGGAGAGAACAATGGTGTAGAAATCAAGAGAAGAGTGTCCCAGACAAGAGGACTGTCAGCAGCAACCAAAGCAGCCAAGTCAAGAAAGATGAGGACTGAGAAAAGGCTTTTGTATTTAGCAGTTAAAAAAAGATCATTGGTATGATGAAAGAATGCTCTGCACCTCCAGAGAGAGAAATGAAGATCTCCCAGTGCAAACTGAAGTACAATTTTCTCACTTTCTTGATTTTTCTTCCCTTTTTTTTTTGCAATATGGCTAATATGGAAATAAGTTTTGCATGATTTCACATGTAAAATAGATATCATATTACTTGCCTTCTCAGTGGGTGGTAGAGGAGTAGGAGGGGGAAGGGAGAGAATTTAGAATTCAAAATTTAAAAAGAAAAGAATGTTGAAAATAAATGATAAATTTATTCAAAAAAAAATAAAAAAAATCATTGGTAAATTTGATCAATTTTGAGTGGTGGGATTGGAAGCCAGACCACAAGGGGTTGGGAAGTGATGGGGTATTAAAGGGAATAGACATAGGGGAGCTCGAGGGGGTCCAATGAATACTTGAATTTGCAGTCTTACCTGTAAGGGTGTGTAAGCTATTGGGAAGGAGTCATTTGAGGATGAAGGTAAGAAAATGGAGTTGATCAATAGGGCAAAATCAGGGAAGAGAAGGAAGGAAGGGCAAGAAGAAGAGGCTTTTAGGACAACAGAGATGGGGATGGGAAATGATGTAGGGTATCTTTGAGAGGCATAAAAGGAGAAATGGGGGATGCTCACTGTGGAAGGTTTTGTTCTTGTCATTGAAGGAGGAGGTGAGAGTGTGATGTTAGAGGCCAGGGGAGCAGGTTTGGAGCAGTGGTTGCAGAGTCAATTAAGTGAATACAGGGAGGTGTAGGAAGATTTATATGAACCGATGCAAAATAAAGTAAGCAGAACCAAGCAAACACAGCAACTGTAACAATGTAAATGGAAAGTCAGCCTCAAAGCAATTCCACCAGAATGCTGCAGAATTACCATGGTTGAGCTTGGTCCCAAAGAAGAGAGATGAGATGGTCCTTCCCCAACTTAGTTACAGAAGTGGGCGATCTGGGTGTGGAACATTGTGTAAAATGTCAGATTTATGGAAGTATTGATTAATTTTGCAGAATTATTTTGTGGGGATGGTGCTCTTGAAATGGGAAAGGAAAGGAAACCTTGGGAAATGTAGATAATGTAAAAACACAAGATATCAATAAAAATTATTTTTAAAGAAGCAAGCCATGGAACAATGGAGAAGGGATTGCCATGCAATGGCAAGGGCCCAGATGAAATTGGAGAGCATGTATTTCTCCTAGACCCAGTCTGTATAGTTGTATGCCTTCCTGCAGCAGCGTTCAAAAGGAAATGAATAGGAGTGGAGAAGGCAGATGGTAGGATTGATCCAAGGCTGAGCATTGGCTGGGCAAGAGTGGTGTTTGGATAAGGGAACAGATGTTTCAAGGGGAGAGGGCAGGGTAAGGTTGAACTGGTTAACAGAAAAGTCTAAACAATGATAAGAGGAAAGTGAGGCAAGGGCAGGGGCCATGGACTGGCTGAACAGGGAGGGGATGGAGGAACCGGAAGTTGTGGTGAGAGTGAAGAATAGATTTAGGAGAAATGAAATACAGGGAGAGCTGGAAGGAAAGGTGAGACCAGATGGCCTCTGAAATCCCTTCCAGCTCCCTTCTGGTCCCTCAAGACCCTTCTGGATCTGTAATCCTAAGTGATTATGACAAAAGAGGGAATTTCAGAGCTCATGATTGTGCAAATAGAAAATGAAAGAATTACAAATAAACTCATATATATATGTATATACATATACATACACACACACACATGACACTTTAGGGTTTGCAAAGAACTTCACATATATCTTATTTGACCTGCACAATATACTTGTGGGCATAGGAGCTAAAAGATGAGGAAACTAAGACTGAGCCAATTTAATTGTGAGTCCTTGGTCACAGCTCTAGAAATACTAAAGGCAGGATTTGAACCTAGATCTCTGCTGAACACAAGCTCACTGGTCTGTCCTTAAGACTACCTACCTTCCAAAAGCCTTAGGTGATAGCAAAGTCTAGGGGTTCCCTGCCACACCATGGGTATAATGAAGATGGACATTTTGAGTTTTAAGGGGATTGATAATTTATTAAGGGAGGCCAGGGCATTTGAAGGTATGTCAATGTGTGTTTTGAAGTCCCCAAGCAGGAAGACAGAGACTGGGGTGGGGAGGGAGACTTGGAGACTTGTCCTGAATTCCTTGAGGTAGGAAGGAAAATGACCCAAGACCTGACAGCTCCCTGGAACCAGGATCAGAGTTAGGTAATGTAGATGGATGGAATAAACCTTCCAGGAGGAAATGTTCCTCAGTGGTGACAATGAGGGTGACTGGATGGGATCTGCAAATTGCCTCAGGAAGCAAGGTGGACTGCCAGCTCCTTTTCCTGGCCCAGTGGTTCCAGGACATGGGAAGACACATCCTGAATGGGAGAGAGTGACTGAGGAAGAGGGACCATTCGGAACCAGGTTGACATAAGCTGTGGACTTCAAAGACCTTGGAGGTATCAGATTATAGGACTGCAGCACAACAGTTGGGTGGGACTTCAGTCATATTCTGGACTGGTTCAGGTCAGTCCAGAGATTCAGGTCAGGACTGGAATGCCATGAAACACTGGTGGACCATAAAGTGCAATAAACATCACTTTGCTTGTCATAAAAAAAGATATGATTTACTAAAAACAAGTGCAGCCCTCCTCCACATCCATATTCGCCAAGGCAGCAACCTGATCCCCAGGCAGTAGAAATCCTGCCAAAACTCCCCTAGGCTGGTCTTTTTATATAATTTCTTTTACTGTCCAACCAAGTCCCTAGGACTTTCTCCCTATCTCCTTAAAAGGAAACCACTCTAGCGGATGGAAAAGAAGACTATTCCTTACACAAAAAAACCATCTAGTCCAATTCTCTCATTTAGAGAGAAAACAGACTTGCCCAAGGTCATACCAGTATTATCAGGTGAGGGATTTGAACCCAGGTCTGCTGACTGCAGAAAAAGTACCCTTTTCACTGTAGGATGCTGCCTCCTGTCAGGAGACCTGCTGCTGAAAACTGATTCCCAGGATGCCTTGGTGTTTGACAAGTCACTTGTCACTTTACCAAACCCTTATAGTAATCCTGGTAGATTGTAAACTCTTTGCAAGGTTGATAGAATGTTAGCTCCTGGAAAAAAGAGACAGTTTCATTTTTGCCTTTGTGTTGGCAGCACCTAACACAGAGTCTGCACTTATAGCAGGGATTTAACAAATGTCTGTTGATTCACTGAGTGTCACATCAATGCATATCTCCCCAGAGCGTAGCACAGGGCTCTGGATGTAGTAAACACCTACCAGATGTGAGAATTCTTTCCCAGTTTTGCTTCCCCATCTTGTATGTGTTCAGTTGATTTTCTGAAACCAAATCAAAGACTTGACCTTGATCTCCATGACTTTTCATCTTCATTTGACTGGCCACTCTAGCTTCTCATCCATCTTTTAAAACTCTAACTTAGTCCTCTGCTGTGTGGTCTATAGCCCTTGTGAGAGAGGCCTAGAGGTGCATTTTGAGCACCTCTGAATTCTCTGGCTAGTTGTTTCCTCCTTGGTTCTGCAAATTAGCCTAGGTTGCTTCTTGGAGCTCTCCAAGTGGGAGAAGGGAGGGTGAAGTTATAACTCCCTTTGGCTACACTGGCTACTCTGCGTTATTGATCAAAAAGTAAAAATCCAGCCCATTAAAGAATGGTAGCTTGCAATTTGAACTGAATCTGCCTCCAGTGCCATCTTTGGTTTTTATTTCATAGTAATTGAACAGTAGGATAGAACTTGAGCACAAGTGTTTTTGTTTTTTCCTTCATGTCCTCGAAGAATTAGCCTTCAGTCACTCACAGTAGAGTAAAAAGGAGGCTGGATTCAAAATGAAGAAACCCTTTATTCTAATCCCAGTTTTGCTGTCTACTTGCTCTGTGCAGCCTTGAACAAATCCCTCCTAAATCCAGGAAGCAGCTTCCCCATCTTCAAAATGGGGGTTTGCCTCAAAGGGCTCTCCTAACTGCAGTTGTGTGATCATTGTTTTAGGACCCGTGAGGGCATTTGTCATTGAGAAATGAGGAACAGAGGTGCCCAGTGAGGTCTGGGTCTAGGGGAATCTCATCTCTGCTTAAAGCTGCCGAGAGACGTGGGCTAAGTCATTCTCCTTTTCTGAATCTACATTTCCCTTTTCATAAAATGGGAATAATAATGCTTGCACTGTCTACTTCATAAGGCTGTTGTGAGGCTCAAATGAGATAATGTGTGTGAAGGACTCTCTGTGAGCTTTAAAAGTATAGAAACACCAGCTGTGATTACTTGAAAGAGGCTCCCTAGAAATGCTTGGGGAGCAGATTGCTTCTTAAGGCCCCCTCCTGGCTCATCCCCAATCTCTCTACAGGAAGCACTTCAGGGACTTGACCCACCCAGGGTATAGACTCTAGTGAGATGGGGAAAGGCAGGGTTCTTTTTTTTTTTTCTCGGACGGGTGAGAGTCTGGATATTGGCTCTCCCTCTTGGGCTTTGCTTAGGGACTAATGCTTGTGACTTCAAGCCCCATTAGCACAGAGCTCCAATGGGGGGCTCCCAGAGGGTGGATTTCCCGGCTCTCAGACTGACTGACTCCCTTCGTTGATCTGGGGGTATGGCAGCCAGTGCTGGCTCACTGAGCACAGCCGGGCACACTGCCGCGCACGCTGCCGCCTGCACCAACACACAGCTCCCTTCCTGGTGTTCATCCATCACCATATGCCTGTGTCTTTTACAGTTCTTTGGTGCATGGTGCTCAGAGTGTGGATAATTAGCTAAATGAATTAATTGACATTCATACTTGTAATTAGTAAATGGTTACAAGCAGCTATTCTCCTTGGGATGCCTAAAATTTCTAGGGGAGGAATGTTAAAATACTGGAAGATCGTTAGGAATCAATAAGGAATAGCTCACATTTATATAGGGCTTTTAGGGTTTAAAAAGCCCATTCCAGATGCTTTCTCTTTGAGTTTTCATAGCTAATGAGGAAGAGGGATGGTAGAGCCTGATCTCTGAGGTCAGTTCGTTCAATTCCTCCTTCCTTTCCCACAGTACCTTCCCTGCCCTCCATGCTTCCTTTAGTTTCCCATTCCTTTTCTCTGCTCTGCTTTCTCTCTTTTATTCCCTGATTTCTCTCCTTCTTATTTCTCCCTCCTTTTACTCTTCTTATCTCTTCTTCTCTCCTTCCTTCTCTCCTCTCTCCCCTTCTTCCTTCCTTCCTTCCTTCCTTCCCTTCCTCCTTTCCTGCTTCACATGTTCCCTTCCAGGTTCCCACACATCTCTGATACCAATGGCTACTTCTTAGACTGTTTGGGTGAGCATCTATTTAAAAGTCTGGGTTGAGTCCCCACCAATGGATCTCCATCCCAGATCATACCAAAAAAATTAAAAGGCATTTAATTAAAACATGACAGCATAGTAAATAACACGGAATTAAGTTGAGTAGCAAAAAATCCTTACCTCTAAAAACAAAGTGGTTGCAATGCCCCATGATCTCTAGGGGAAGGTGAGGCTAAAAAACCCAACCTTCCCCTCCATCTTTAAAGATTCTGAACTTAACAAACACCAATCAAATGAACGTTTCCGTATACTTTGGACAAAAGGAGAGGATTATATACGGAACTACAAATAACTTATTGATAGCTTGCTTTTCTTTTAAGGTGTGTTATAAATTCAACATATAATTTTAAAAGCTGCCTTGCTTGTTTATGATTCTTTCTGTTCTTTTTTCGGGGGTGGGGTGGGGAAGGGAGAATGGGAACCCTATCCTTAGTCCTCCTTACCCTCCCACTTCTTCCCTCTCATTGAAAAGAAAAGAAAAAACAAACTCCTTATAAGAAAATTGCAGAGTCAAGCAAACCAAATCTCCAGATTTTCCATGCACAAAAACATATGTCTAATTCTGTGACTTGAGTGCATCACCCCTCTGTCAAGAGATGGGCAGCATGCTTTATCATCGGTACTTTTGAATTGTGCTTGGTCATTGTGTTGATCAGAATTCTTATATGAGTGTTTCAAAGTTGCTTGTGTTTACAATGTTATTGCCATTATAACAATTGTTCTCCTGGTTCTACTCACTTTACTTTGCATCAGTTCATGTAGATGGTTTCTCCGAAGCCATTGTCTGTTTCTTGATTTCTTGCAGCACAATAATGTTTTGTTACATTCATATATTACAGTTTGTTCAGAAAGCCCCCAATTGATGGACATGTCCTTCATTTACAATTCTTTCTACCTCTGAGTCCCAGAGAGTGGATTTTAGAAGGTGGAAAACTGGAAGATTTGGATGTTTTTCTCCAAGTGGGGCATAAAGGAAAATCAGATATTTGGTCGGATGGAAGAGAGGCTGTAGATGTTAGCATCAGAAACCTTGGAGGTCAGTGGGTCACTGGGGACCCCTCTATGGCAGTCCTGACAACTATTTAAACAGCCTCCCATTGAAGACATCCACTGACAGGGGAGCTCACTACCTGTTCAGAATACCCACTCCATTCTTCGTTGTTGTTGTTCAGTTGTGTCTGACTCTTTGTGACCCTATTTGGGGGTTTTCTTGGCAAAGAGACAGGAGTGGTTTGCCATTTTTTTCTCTGGCTCATTTTACAGATGAGAAAACTGAAGCAAACAGGGTGAAGTGACTTGCTCAAGGTCACACAGCTAGTAAGTGTCTGAGGTCAGATTTGAACTCAGGAAAATGAGTCCTGACTCCAGGCCCAGTGCGCTGTGAACTATGGTGCCCCCTAGTGGTCCTCATTCTTGGACAGTTCCAATTGTTAGGAAGCCCTGGTTAACATTCAGCCTGTTGTTTGCTCGATGTCTGGAAATAGGTAAATCATTGCAATTCTTTAAGTCTCAGTTTCCTCCCCTATAAAATAAAAAAAACTCTGGAGGGGCGGCTATGTGGTGCAGTGAATAGAGCACCAGCCCTGAAGTCAGGAGGACCTGAGTTCAAATTTGTCCTCAGACACTTAACACTTACTAGCCATTCGACCTTGGGCAAGTCACTTAACCCTAATTGCCCTGCCTTCTCCCTCCAAAAAGCAAAAAAACAAAATAAAACAAAAACTCTGGTACCTCCTTTGTTGGCTCACATGAGATAATTATAAAGTAAAGTATTTTTCTAACATTTGAGCACCAGAGAAATGCCAGTTATTGTTAAAATGATGAACCCAAATTTACTTCCTGGTATCTTTCTCCTCTGGCTCCCTCCCACCCCCCCATCCCAACATGGGCCCTGGCCTTACCCCCTGAGGCCCCAGTGAGCAAATCTGCTCCCTCTCCTCTTCATGCCCCTCTAAGGTTCTTTCCAGCCACATGATCCAGTGATGCCAAGAAATAGGGTTACAGGAAACTAAGGAACCCCTGGAAGCCTAGTCAGGGTAGAAATCCACTCAAACAATGAATGTGTTTAAAAAAAAATAAAATTTAATGTATTTCCTCTGTTTTTACATTATTTAAATTTCCCAATGCTTTCCAGAGAGAGCCATCCCCCAGAATGAAGAACTTTTTTTTTGCTTTTTTTTTTTGGAGGGCAATAGGGGTTAAGTGACTTGCCCAAGGTCACACAGCTAGTTTGTGTGTTAAATGTCTGAGGCTGGATTTGAACTCAGGTCCTCCTGACTCCAAGGCTGGTGCTCTATTCACTGCGCCACCTAGCTGCCCCCTGAAGAACTTTTTAAGAGGTGAAAAAGCATAACCAGTCAACAGATTGGAAAAGTCTCATAGTATATCCACAGTCATAGTAGTCCCTGTTCTGCTCCCTTCTTCCCCCCAAAGAAACAGGGGAGCAGCCTTCTCAATTTTTTCCTCCTTTGGGGCCAATTTTGCAACATTCAGTTTTGCTGTTCTTTTCATTTTCATTGTGAATATTTCTTCCTTGTTCTGCTTATTTCATGATGCATCAGTTCAGACAAGTCTTCTCATGCTTCTCTGTGCCCTCATAGTCATTGTTTCTTACAGAACAATATATCCTATTACATTCATATACAACAGCTTGTCCAGCCATCCCCTAGATGATGGGCATCTACTTTGTTTCAATGTTTTTCCTACTACTACTAAAAGGGCTGCTGTAAATATTTTGCTGTGTATTGGACCTTTCTTTTCTGTCATTTGGTCATTGACTTCCTTTGAGCTAGAAGTTCCTTCCCATAATTCCAAATGGCTTTTCTGCTAAACAAATATTTTTAGAGAGATTGGCCAGGACAGCTCAGCTGAGGCCCCAGGCATTTGGGTGTACTCCGGCTCCCTATACATTTGGGAGTGCCACTGGTCCCTATTGCCTTCAGAATAGAATGTAAAACTGTTTGTCTTTTGATGACAGTCTATCCAACTTTGTCCAAACATGCCTTTCTGGGCTTACCACTCATTACAACCCTTCATGAACTCTACATTCAAGTCAAACCACCTGAATTGCTTTTCTCATACATATTTCCCAACTCCATACCTTTTCAAAGTTGCCTGTACCCCTCCCTCTCTCCCTTCCCCCCTCTTTTCTCACCTCTGTTGCTTGGAATCCCTGGCTTCCCTTCAAAGCTCAGCTCAGGTGCCATCTCTTACCGGAAGCCTATCTAGATCAAGCCCAGATGCTAGGATTCTACCCTGGAAAATTGCTTTGTAATTATTTTGTGTGGTTTGTGTGTGTGTGTGTGTGTGTGTGTGTGTGTGTGTGTGTGTGTGTAGGGGGGGCATATTGTATGTTTCTGCCCTTCCCTCAAAGTGTAAGCTCCTTGAGGGCAGGGACTCTTGTTTTTGTCTTTATGTTCTCATCAACTTTCTCATTGCAGGGAGATATTAGATCATCACCAAGCATTTCTTAAGCACCTACTATGTTCCAGGAACTGTGTTAAGCACTAATCTATACAAAGACCAAGATGGAACAGGTCCTGCCTTGGTACATTTTCATAAATCCCTCTCCCCCCTCTCTCCACTAAGGTCACACAGGGAGTGACAGAGCTGGGCTAGGAACCCAAAGTTGACTGATGTGAAGTCCAGTGTTCTCTCTCCAGCCCTAGGCTGGCTCTAAGCCCAGGGGCTGGGCTCTTCACTGACAGCTAAATCAAGCCCTGTTGAGTGAACTAGACCTTCCCTCCTCTGATCTCCAATAGGAATCCCCTGTGTTCTACAAGGCAGAGAACTCCACCTACCCCCCCCCCCCGCCCCCCTTAAAGTTTGTGTGGTCTCCTGTCTGGCTTCCAGCCCTAGTCTGGCCATCCAGTTGTCAGCTGGATGAAGAATGAACTGATCAGAAAATCTCAAAGAAAAAGAAAGGTCCTCAGACACCAGCTTGTCCAACATAAATCTACAAAAGAAGCCTCTCTTCAACGTCTCCCTCCCCCAAAGCATCCCCGAGCTTTTGCTTGGAGATCTCCTGGATGTAGAAGGGGCAGCCCGCCCCATTCTGGTACAACTCTCGCCGTTAATCATTAGGAAAGAGCTACATTAGCCAAGCCCTTTACTCTCCGTCCTGCTCCCTGGAAACTAGAAGTAGTTGAACTTGAAGGCCTCTTCAGATATTTTAAGACAGCTAACTTGTCCTCCCCACCTCTCTGCAATCTTCTCTTCCCCAGCTCCTTCAAGCAGCTCTTCAATTCCTGTCCTCCCTCCAGAATTGCTGGGGGTGGGGGTGGGGAGGGCAGCAGAAAGGCAGGGGCAGTGCCAGGAGCCAATGACTCTCTAAAACGGTGCTGCTGGCTGGGTTTCCAAGGTGCCACCTTAAGAAAAGTTGAGTTTTCTATTCTCAGGAAGTGAGAGGGTTGGTTCCAGGCTGAGATCCAGTTGGCTGGAGGCTGCCTGGGGGCCCCGAGGGAGGGAGAGTTAGAGCCCTCTCGGGTGAAGGGGACTGACAGGTGGGTCCGGCGCCCGTCCCTCTGTCCCTCCCTCCCCTGGCGGCTGGCTCCCTCAGCCGGCCTCGGCCCGACCCCTGGTGGGGGGAATGCTTCCATGAGGGCTGCCCTCGGCCGGACTTGCCAGGTGTCCAGCCACTGTGCCCAACTGGCGGCGCTCACATGGCTCCGCCCCGGCCCGGGCAGACGTTTGACTCTCCCCTGGTTCAGCGGGTCTGGGCGACCCTACTGGACCGAGGCCAGAAGAGAGAGCTGCGGGGGGTTGGGGGTGGAGGAGGGGCTATCCTAGACAGAGAGGGCGCTTAGGACAGACGGCTTCGTTGGGGGCTGGGTGGAGGAGGATGGCACTGGGAAGGAAGGGGTTGAGAGAAGGGTCGGGGAGGGGGGTGGAGTGAAGAGGCCGGCTTCATTTAAAGCTGAGCCGGGAACGCCACTCAGGTGACGCGAATATCACTGAAGAGGGTCAGTTACCCGAGCTCCCAGTCTAACGGTCCTACCCAGTGTCTGCGAGCACGGGGCGGCCCAGCAGAGAGAATGCAGAACATTGGGACCCAGCTCCGGCGGGTAGGGACCCTGTTGGGATGTGAGGAGTCCTGGGCGGCGGGAGGAGGGGGCGGCAGGAGGAACACGGCAGAGCCTCTCTGGGCTCAGTTAGCTCCTTTGTCAAATGGCTTAGATGGGTTAGACTGGGTTAGACCACCTCTAGGGTCACTTCCAGCTATAAATCTGATCCTCGGAAGTTTAGCAAGTCTCCCCTCCCTTGAGCTCAGCCCCGCTCCTTTTCCCTAGCCGAATGTTGGAGGGGGCAAGCGCAGAAGCAGTGTTCGGCTTAACACCCCCTACCCCTCAAAAAAACCCTGTAAATCTTTCCCTTCCCTCCCGATCCCCTCCACCGCTGTGTGCTGGGCTGTTTAGCTGCGGGACGCGGAGCGGGCGGCGGCAGAAGGGGTGGAAATGTCCCGGTAACTTTGTTTCTTTGCGGCTGGAATTCCGAGGGTATCTGGATTCTGCTCCCAGAATCCCGCGGAGTCCGTTCTCTATTTCACCTCGTAGCTCTGTGGAGTTAATTCTTGGGATGCTTGGTGCCTGCGTGCGATCAAGATGTACTCTTAGCAGTGGAGAGAAAACTTCTATGTTTGGGAGCAGGGAGCGTAGGGGCTTGGGGGACTGACAGGGTGAGCAGATCCCTCTATTAGGGGCTTAATAAATGCTCGCTGATGGACAGACTGAAGGAGAGTTAGACTTGGGAGTCAGAGGCCCCGGGTTAGAACCCTGCTTCCTACCTGTATGACCTTGAGCAAATAAATCCCTTTCCCTCGTTGTACCTTGGTTTTCTCGTTTGTAAAATGGGAGTATTGGACTAAATCAAACGTGGGGAACCTTAGGCCTTGAAGTCATATGTGGCCCTATACGTCCTCAAGTGTGGACCTTTGACTGAATCCAAACTTCACAGAACAAATCCTCATATTAAGGGGATTTGTTCTATAAAGTTTGGATTCAGTCAAAGGGCCAAACTTGAGGACCTAGAGGTCACATGTAGCCTGGAGGCTGCAGGTTCCCCACCCCTGGGCTAGATGGTCTTTGACATTCTTTCCATCTCCAAATCTACGAGTTTAATAATACTCTGACCTTGGTCAAGTCACTTAGTCTCCCTAGACCTCAATTTCCTCATCTGTAAAATGGAAGGTTGGACTAGATGACCACTAAGGTCTCTTCCAGCTTCTGATCTATGATACTGTAAACTTGGGACTAAGGACTATGGGAAAAACAAAACAAAACAAAACAAAACCTACTGAGGTGACCTCTTCTGTCTGTCACCAAGAGAAACCCTGGAGTCAGGAATCTGGAGCAGAGATTAGATACTGGAGAACTGAACCTGACCCTGGGGAACCTGTAAAGAGGCAGGTCCTGTGGCTGCATCTAAGGAAAACTTCCTAAAGGACCTAGCTCTCCCACAGTGGAACCTCAGGAGGTAGGGGCAAATTCCGGCATGATTTTAATGAAGAACATCTTAATGCTTAGAGCCTTCCTAAAGGGAAACTTGCCTCCTGGAGGTGGTGGGTGGGTTCCTTTTCCTCGGACTACTCAAACAGAGGCTGCATGTCCACTCCTTGTACTGCCACAGAGGAGATGCATCTTTCTGGGAGGGAGTGGGCTAGGTTCCGTTCCAACTCAAGAGATTCTATGATTCTGTGAAGGGGTGAGTTTGTGGTTACTGGAAGCCTGCAATCAGAGGATAAATGGTTGAGGATGTTTCTGAACAGGAATAACCTTTGAGGTCCCTTCGGTAATAATTTAAATATATAAGACCTTAAGGTTTACAAAGCATTTTCTCTGATATTCAAACACCTTCTCAAACATGACATGCCTACTTTAGCTTTCACTTGCGCCTTTGGTCCAGAACTGGAATGACATCAGGTGCCAATTCCCATAGTAGAGATATCTTCTGCTGATACAGGATGACAATTCCTTGGTAATTTCTGGTCTTCCAGAGTTGCCTGAAACATTGGGAGGGATTCAGGAGAAAGGTCAGTGGACTTGCAGTCTGTTTTTCCTTTGCCACTTTTCTTTTGAGAATGCCCCAATACTTCGCCTAAATTTGGAAGGGTTTTGCCATTCCTTTGCCCCATAAGGTTCTTCTGGCCCCTTCTAGTCCACAGTGCTAGATTCTTTCCATGCTGAAGAATGTTCACTACTTAATCAGTGTCCAGGCCCTTTTCAGTGTTGGTTCCTACAATCCTTCCCCACCACATTGGTTTCAGGAGCTGCTGTGGTTGGTTTCAGGAGCTTCTGTGGCCAAAAACAATTCGTCATCTGGCACCCAACCTTTTGGGCTATGCAACTCCAAACTCAGCTCGGCAGACCTTTGGGAGACAATCTCATTGCCAGGACCATGTTTAAAACGCCTTTGAGACTTCTAGAAGCCTTCAAGTTTCTGGCTAGACAATGCTGTTTTGCTAGCCTTCGAGAGCAAGGACTCACTTCCACATCCTAAGAGGTATTGGAGAAAGATCCAAGTGCATGAATAAGCTGAAATATTAGGAACAAATTGGGCAAACAAAGTTCTCTCTCTAGGTCTATTTCCTCATCTGCCACCCAAGGGAGTAAGCTGCAAGGGGGGCCAGCCACAAGGCCAGGCGGTTTCACATACTATGCTTGTCTTGTCTCTTAGGATTTTCTCTTTGGTACCATCTATACTCTGACCAAATGGACCAGGCTGCACCCTCTGCTTGTTCACTTACCTTGGTCCTCCATCCCCCTGTACCTGGAATGCCCTCTCTTTTCACCTTTCTTCGAAAGTCCAAATGCCGCATCCAGGAAGCCTCTCCCGATGTCCTTACTCTCCTTCCTCTTTGGTAGAGACCTCGAAGATCATTTATACCCTTCAATGACACTAATCATGTAATAGAAGGTTTCCTTCCATCTAGCTTTTTTTTCTCTTTAAAACATTTTTGTTTGAATCAGCTAAGATCCTCAACCTGCTACCTAATTGAAAGCATACGAAAAACAAGTGCCATTATACACATATACAGTCAATCAAAACACATTTCCACATTGGTCATTTCCAAAGAAAACACCGGGGCAGCTAGGTGGCGCCACAGTGCACAGAGCCCCTTGCCTGGAGTCAGGAAGATTCATCTTCCTGAGTTCAAATCTGGCTTCAGATACTTACTAGTTGTATGACCTTGGGCAAGTCACTTCACCCTGTTTGCCTCATTTATAAAATGAGCTGGAGAAGGAAATGGCAAACCACTCTAGTACCTTTGCTTAAAAAGAAAACAACAGCAACGGCATCAAGACCCAAACCCAAAAAGGGATCAGAAAGAGTTGAACATAACTGAAAGTGACTGAATCACAACAACAAAACCATTTGTCTCATCCTGGATTCCCAGTCCTTTACCTCTGTATCAGAAGGTGGGGAACATTTTTCTTGGTTAGTTCTCTACTTAGTCATTGTGCTGATAAAAAGTTCATTACAACTGTATTCAGTTCCATTTGCATACCACAACTGGTTCAGCCATTCCTCCCATTTCTAGGCACCCCCACAGATTTCCATTTGCCACCTCAAAAAGAGCTATAAATATATTTATACATCCTTAGCATTTGTTTTGCTTAGAATGAATCCCTCCCTCTAATTTCTTCTCCTTCCTCTTCTTTCCCTCCTATTTCCCTATTGAGTGAAATATATTTCTGTATCCAACTCATCAAGTGTGTATTCTTCCTTATTTTGACCAGCTCATCTGAGAGTGAGGTTCAAGTGTCAGCCCCTCACCGTCATCCTCTTCTCTTTGTATAGATGTCTATTTATGTACCCTGTTTATGTGAATAATTTTCTCTAAACTAACTTTCCCTTCTCCCCTGCCCATTCCCGAGTGTATTCCTCTTCCCCTCTCTTTCCATTTTTAAAATAAAGATTATCAACACATAGAAGAACCACCTCTTGGATACCCTCAAGGAACCCTGATAGGATTCAGAGGAGATACATGTATTACTCCCACTTTTTCAAATGTAAGCAGCTTAGCTTGTTTTGTCTTCGTTCCTTCATTCTTCTCTTCACTTCTGGGTTTGTACTTCAAAGATTCTCCAAAGCTCTAATCTGTTCATCAGGAATGCTTGGAATTCCTCTATTTCATTAAAGGTCCATTTCTCTCCCCATGCCCATCCCAATATTTAGTTTTGCTAGGTAAGTTATTCTTGGCTGTAAGTCCATATCCTTTGCCTTATGGAATATCATATTCCAAGTTCTCTGCTCCTTTGTAGTGGTGGCTGCTAAATTGT
Organism: Pseudochirops cupreus; assembly: GCA_028627135.1. NCBI lineage: Eukaryota > Metazoa > Chordata > Mammalia > Diprotodontia > Pseudocheiridae > Pseudochirops > Pseudochirops cupreus. The sequence goes on along the minus strand of CM053584.1, from coordinate 20,898,414 downwards.
GTGTGATCCTGACTGTGGCTCCTCGGTATTTGAGTTCTTTCTTGTTGACTGCTTGCAGTACTTTTTCTTTGACCTGGAAGATCTGGGTTTTGGCTCTGATGATCCTGGAAACTTTCATTTTGGGGTTACTTTCAGGAGGTTTAAAAGTTTCTGTGATGTCTAGGCTCTTTTTTGGGGGTCAGTTTTCAGATAGTTTTTTTTTCCTTGCTTTTTGGAGGGGGGAGGGCAGGGCAATTGGGGTTAAGTGACTTGACCAAAGTCACATGGCTAATAAGTGTTAAGTGTCTGAGGTTGGATTTGAACGCAGATCCTCTTGACTCCAGGACTGGTGCTCTATTCACTGAACCACCTAGCCACCCCTAGTTCAGTGATTCTTAAATTTCTTTCTCCTTGAGATATCTGTTTTTCAGGTTGGTTGTTTTTGCTACGAGATATCTTACGGTTGTATTTTTTTTTTAACATTTCGACTTTGTTTTAATGTTTCTAGCAGCATCATGAATTTGGCTTCTATTTGGTCCATTCTAATTTTCAGGAAGTCTGTTGCTTGGACAAGATTTTGTCCCTCTTGTGCCAAGCTGTTAATTCCCTCTCCAGTTCTTTCTTCCATAGTTTTCATTTCTTTTCTAATTTTTTCCTCATTCCATTCATTAAAAAAATTTAAAACTAAAAAAAAAACAAACCACTCTTGCTTCATGACTTCCAGGAATTCTAGTTGAGTTTGTGCCCGGGCTTTGTTTTTCTCTGAAGCATTGCTTGCAGATGTTTTAGAGTCCTTCTTCTGTGCTTGTGTCTTGAGCATCCCAGCCATGATAGCTCCTTATAGTGGAGTTCTTTTTTTCTTTGTTCATTCTTCTAGCCTGCTTCCTGCCTTTGGACTTGATGTTAGGGCTGGGCTCTGTGGCACATCTGGAAGAAAGGTCTGGGTCGGTCCTGTTACTGCTTTCTTGGGGTATTTGAGGGTTGAAGTATGCCAGGATCTGGAGACCTGTAAGCTTTCAGAGCTCCTCAAATGGTTTGATCCAGAGTAAAGCATGATTGCTGCTGCACTGCTCTGAGCTCTGCAAGTTCCTGACCTGGAGCATGAGGATGTTGCTGGACTCAGTCCTGTTAATGACCTAGAAAGATCTTCTGGTTCAGAGTGGCAGGCTCCCCTTTCGTCTGGGATTCCAGTCCTGGTTATTTCTCTGCAGGCTGGTTGAGACGCTGGAAATGAGACCCTGCTCTGAGTCTGGAATATGAGCCAAACTGAAACTGCTGCTGGCTTCTGAATACCTTCTGAATACTCTCTATATCTGGGAACTCCTCTGCCCCAGAAGGTCCCCTTCTCACTCCTCCCTGGATCTGTGACCCAGAACTGGATAGTGGGTGATCAAGATGCCAGTGTACAGAGACCTGGTATGGATTTGGGGTCTCCCAGTAGGGGTTGGGGGCCTTCTCTTGCCCTTGTGCACAATCTCTCCCTGGGAGCTGTCATCTCTGGGTTTGATGGGCTATTCCAAAAGCCCCCTATTTAGACTCAAACACTTCAAGTCCACAGAACTGCCAAAATAATTTTCCTAAAGCAAAGAGAGTCAGTGAGGGAAGGTGGTATAGAGACCCAGCCTTGGAGTCAGGCAGACTTGGGTTCAAGACCTGTTTTTGACACACAACTTTCTTCATTACTCTAGCACTTAGTGCAGTGGCTGGTGCACAGTAAAGTGCTTAATAAACACTGGACTGACACTTTGACCCTGGGCAAATGATCTTACCTCTCAGTGACCCTCAGGCAGCTATAAATTGCAGAGCAGAGTTAGAGAGAATGTCCACAGATCTGCACCAAATAAAAGATTATCATCTCCATTTTACAAATGAGAAAAGTGAGATTTGGAGACAGCTGGTGTGGAGAGGAAGTGGGGTGTAGCAGCAAATCACAGAACCAGAATGTTTCAGCTGGGAGGAACCAAGGGGATGCCGACTCCCAGGAATGAGATCTGGGCTTCTTTGCTTCTCCTAGAGAGCCCCTTGGAGGTCCTGTTGAAATTGTACACATCTGAGGCCCCACTCAAGGGCCACCTCTTCCATGAAGCCTTCTCTAATTCCTTCCCAGCTGGAGGCTCTCTCTGAATTTCCCAACATCCCATCATAACACATTGTCTATATCTTTCTTATGGCCTCTAGCCCATTCTGCTATTTCACTCCTTGTATGAGCTGTTCCTTCAGTATTTATTAAAGTGCTTACTCTGTGCAGGGCCTTGGGTCAGTGCCAAGGCTATAGGGAACCCTCTCTACAGGAAGTTTTCCTTCAGTCTCTGCTTGAAGAGCCCATTATCTCCCTGGGGTGCTAGGATGAAGCCAAATGTTGGTCCTGCTCTCCAGGAACTTATAGTCTGATTGGGGAGGATGACCCATTACCTCCCAAGGATGATAGGATGAAACCAAATGAAAGTCCTGGCCTCAAGGAGTTTATAGTCTAATGGTGGGGAAGGGGGAAAGAAGAGGAGTTTAGAAGATGACATCATAAGGTGTGCACGGGTGTAATGTTAATGGGATATAAGATCTTCATTGTCCATTAATAGGCCTCATGTGGAGTGCATTAAGGGAAGCTTGATTAGGGGAGGCTTGTTTTTCAAGAAGACCCACACCTTTTATTGCTTGGTAATTAGGCAGTGGGTCACAAGGGTTGTGATGCCCTCTGTTCCCGAAGAAGTGAATATATACTCTTAAATTAGCATTTTGCTTTGGGGTTCACTCATTGGAAGAGTGTCTGAGTGATTTGGCCAGATGAGACTCTGGGTAGCCTCCTGGCTCTGAAAAATCCAGATGTTGGTGCTTCTTTATCTGGTAACTATGTATGTATTGCCTTGGTCAGACAGTTGGATCTGTTAATCTGTGTTAATTTCTCAGACAATTAGAAGCCCTGTCTGTTGGTCTTTATTTCTCTGCCTGTATTTTCTCTGAAGTTCTGGGTGGTGACTTTTCCCCTGAACTAGTGAATGTAATTGAAAAGGATTGTTGACCCTTTAGGCTATCTTTCCTAGTAAGGCAGATCTAAGAACCAACCTGTGCTAGTAGCCATCCTAGGGATGCCAGTGTGGTTGCACCTACAGTAGAGCATAAGATTTGAAGTCCAATCCTGGCTCTTCTATTTGTTAGGTGAAGTTTGGCAATTTAGATTACTGAACCTTAGTTTGCTCTGTCAAAAGAGAGAGAAAGAGATGGGAATGAATGATTTCAAAGATTCCTTCCAGCTCTGACGTTATGTGGTTCTGTGACTTGATGCTACTTCCCATTTTATCTCCACTTCATTTCTCTGAATCTCCCTTTTCTTATCTAAAAGATGGGCTCAAGAACCCCTTCTCTGTTTAAAAATGAATATTTTACTTTTTCCCACTTACATATAAAAATAATTCATTTATTAAAATTTTGAGCTCCAAATTTTCTTTCCTCCCCTAGACAGTCAGCAATTGTATATAGGTCATACATGTGCAACCATGCAAAACATATTTCCACATTAGTCATGTTGTAAAAGAAAATACAGAACAAACAATTGTGAAAAAAATAAAATGAAAAGTACTATGTGTTCAGACTCTCAGTTTCTTTCTCTGGAGGTGGATGGCATTTTTCATCATGAGTCCTTTGGAATTGTCTTGGATCATTGTATTGCTGAGAATAGCTCAAGCCATTCACAGTAAATTATCATACAATGTTGCTGTTACAATGTTCTCCTGGTTCTGCTCACCTTACTTTGCATCAGGTCAAGTAAGTCTTTCTAGGTTTTTCTGAAACCAGCCTGCTCATCATTTCTTATAGCACAACAATATTCTATTACAATCATATACCACAATTTCTTAAGTTATTCTTCAATTGATGGACATCCCCTCAATTTCCAGTTCTTTGCTACAACAAAAAGAGCTGCTATAAATATTTTTGTATAAATAGTCCCTTTCACTACCTTTCTTTGATTTCTTTGGGATATAGACCTAGTAATGGGTCAAAGAATATGCAAGATTTAACAGCCCTTTTGACATAGTTCTAAATTACTCTCGAGAATGGTTGGATCAGTTCACGACTATACCAACAGTACATTAGTATCCTAATTTTCCCACATCCCTTCCAACATTTATCATTTTTTTTTGTCCTATTAACCAGTCTGATAGTACGAGATGATACCTAACAGTTGTTTTAATTTGCATTTCTCTAATTGATAGCATTTTAGAACATTTTTCCATATGACTTTAAATAGCTTTGATTACTTTGTTGGGAAACTGCCTGTTCATATCCTTTGACCATTTATCAATTGGGGAATGACTAGCATTCTTATGAATTTGACTCAGTTCTCTATATATTTGAGAAAGGAAGCCTTTATCAGGGATATTTCCTCAAAAAGCGCCCCAGTTTTTTGTTTTCCTTCTAATCTTGGTTGCATTGTTTTTGTTGGTGAAAAAAACTTTTTAATTTAAAATAATAAAAACTATCCCTTTTACATCTTGTAATTCTCTCTGTCTCTTGTTTGGCCATAATTTCTTTCCTCATCCACGGATCTGACAAGTAAACTATTCCATGCTTCTCTAATTTGTCCACGGCATCACCCTTTATGTCTAAATTATGTATCCATTTTGATCTTATCTTGGTGTAAAATGTTGGTCTATACCCAGTTTCTGCCACACCGCTTTTTAGTTTTCTCAGCAGTTTTTGCCAAATAGTGAGTTCTCGTCCCAAAAGCTCGAACCTTCGGGTTTATCAAACACTGGGTTACTGTGGTTGCTCACTACTGTGTAGTGTATACCTAATCTCCCCCACCAGTCCACAAGCCTGTCTTCTTAGCCAGTACCAGATTGTTTTAACGACTACTGCTCTGTAATATAGTTTGAAAGCTGCTGCTGCTAGACTGCCTTCCTTCACATTTTAAGAATTAATTCCCTTCCCATTCTTGACCTTTGTTCTTCCAGATGAATTTTGTTACTATTTTTTCTAGCTTTATAGAATAATTCTTTGGCATTTTGGTATGGAACTGAATAAGTAAACTAACAGGTAGCATTGTCATTTTAAATTATATTGGCTTGGCCTACACCATGAGCAATTGATATTTTTTCCTATTATTTTAGATCTGGCTATTTGTCTGAAAAATGATAAACTCTGCCTCTTAAGGGATGGTGAGAGCCTCAGCTACAACAACATGCTTTGAAAACCTAAAAGCATGATAGAGATGTCAGTTATTGGTGTTATTACAGAAGGTGAGACTTGGTGAGGGCAAGGAGAGGAAATGAAGACCTTTAGAGGCACGTACAGAAAGCATCTCATCCAACTGGAAAGGGACTTTGGTCCTCTCCTTCACCCCCATTATGTCTTGCCTTCTCTAGTAACTAGTAATAAAGGCAACTTCTATTTGTCAGGCACTGGGCAGGAGCTCTATCACTTTTTACTGAATGGAGGTTGCCTGGAATGAGGTTTCTTGTAATCCAAAGCTTCTCCTATTGGATTTAAGTCCCAGTTTGGCCTAGGACCCAAGTCTTGTTGCTTCCCTTCTCAGGACAAGTCAGCACGAATTCATTAATTGCTTCTAGAGACACTAAGAAAGTCAAAAACAATGGTCTCTGCCCCCTAGGGGCTCACAGTCACATAGGGGAGACAACATGAAAACCAGGTACACACAAGATAGAGACAGAATAAACTGGAGGCAATTTTTAGCATTGCTCCGAGTTTCCTCTTATGTCAAATGAGGAGGTCAGACTAGGTGATCTGTAACCAGTCAATGAGCCTTTATTAAACACCCTGTAGGTGCCAGGAATTATCCTATGTTCTGGGGATCCAAAGGCAGAAGTGTCTGCCTTCAGGGAGCTTACAGTTAAGGTGGTGGCACATATATGGCATGCACAGAAGAGATGTGGGAAGAGGCTTTAGCAGTTGGGGGAATTCACAAGGATCTTTTAGCCTAGGTAAACTGGTGAGCCTTTGAACCGAGGATGTCATAGCCAGGAATGACTACCTTGCTCAATTTCCAGTTTAGAACCAGAGAGGTGAAGGGTATGATCTCTGTAGTGGTAGGGAAATGGGTGCCTTTTACCTGAGGGTCCAAGGCAGGGCTTTTCCCCCCAGCCCGACAAAACTGTTAGGCCAGGCCTGGTCTTGTCCCCTGATGGGACAGCCCACTCCCATGTAAGGAGCTCTGTACTTGGCGTCAGAAAACTAAGTTCAAATCCCAGCTCTGCTGCTGGTGACTGTGCTGTTAGGGCTACCTGCCACCCTGGGCTGTGGTTAGGAAGAGTGGTCCAGGGAGATAATCTGGTCCAACTCCCTCGTCTACCAAGGCAGAAATGAAAGTCCAGAGTGGGGGAAGGGACTGGCCCAACATGAATCCCCATGAGTGTCAGGGCTGGGGAAGCCAGGGCTCAGAGGGGCCTTGGTGAGTGACCTTTTCTAGGACTGACTGTTCTTTGGGGAGTCAGGCATGACTAGCAAAACATCTTGTTCCCATAGAGTTCCAGAGTATTGCTTTCCTGGGGCTGCAGCAGGAGGCGGAGGGGGGAGGAAAGGTACATTTTGGGGGCCCTGAGCTGTTTTTTTTCAGAAAAGTTGGGTCACTGGGTGTCCCATTCCTGGGACCAAGTCTTTGTTCACAGGACAATGTGAGAAGTGCTTCTGGGTGTGCTGGCCTGGGGGCTGAGACTTGGGTACGATACAATATTGTCTGCCCAAGTGACTTCCCCAAAGTCACATGAACAGGAAGTGTCAGAGCTGCGATTAGAACCCATGTGTCTCCTGACTCCATCCAGGGCTTCATCTACTGTAGCAAGTTGCAACAACATTGTGAGGTAGTTATGTACTATTAACCTTGTTTGACAGATGAGGAAACTGAGGAAAAGAGACAGAAAAGGATAGAAAGAGAAGAGAGACAGAGAGAATGAGAGAGAGAGACGGTGTGTATGTGTGTGTGTGTGTGTGTGTGTGTGTGTGTGTGTGTGTGTGTGTTGGGGGGTGGGAGACCTGGTCAAGACCCCCTGTTCAATTGGTTTCTCCTGCCCCCATCTCCCTACGCTTCAGTGATGAAATTGTAGAAAAGATGTGTAACAGACACATCTTCATGTTCATGTCTTAAAGGAAATGCGAAGGATTTTCACTTTGTGGCCCCTTTAAGAGGCATGACCTTCTCTTTGATGGAATTAGAAGAGGGGCATGCTATTGGCTAGGCAAGGATTGTGGACACAGGGGATAGCCTTTAAAAATCCAATGTGCCAGCTTGACTCTTAGCAATTCTGAAGAGAAGTCTCCTGTGGAAGAAGAACCCAGCTCTTGAAAGAGGAATCATTCTTTCCCTTTGTCTTTGAGAAGATCTCTCTCTCTCTCCCCCCCCCCCACGCCCCCTCCTCTCTCTCTCTCTCTCTCTCTCTCTCTCTCTCTCTCTCTCTCTCTCTCTCTCTCTCTCTCTCTCTCTCTC
>CM053584.1:20813737-20890900 GCA_028627135.1 Pseudochirops cupreus | reverse complement strand
AGGAGATAATATACCTAGGAAAACTACCAAGTCAGCGGTGGCAGCCCTGAGTAGAGTGGCTCCTGGCAACAGAGAAGAGAGCCAGCTATGGATTTAAACAAGAGCTGATCCTTAAAGGTGCAGTATAGCATCTTTAAACAGTTGTAGCTCCATAGGGGCTAGACTAGGCACTCTTTTTTTTTTTTGGAGGGGGAAGGCAAGACAATTGGGGTTAAGTGACTTGCCCAAGGTCACACATAAGGGACTCTTTGAAAGGTGACAGTCTCAATCTGGCCACAGATAGAACTGAGTTGGTTACTCTGGAAACAATTAAATGTAAATTTTATTTTTCTCCCACACCCAGCTAAGCTCAGGAAAGAGGCAGGAATCGGGACTTCTGCTCAAATAGAAACAAACAGCAACAAGTAAAGATTTAGCTGGTGCAGAAACTGATGAGTGCCACGTATGGATGATTATACTAGAGGCTGATTACACCACCTCATAGCTGTTTCCTCCTTCTGCTTTGTCATGAAATAAGAGAGAACATGAGGAAGTCAAAGATAACACAATGAGTGGGGTCTTTTGGTTTACCAGGAAGCCAGCTAAGGCTGTCTTCCTCCTCCTCCTCCTTCTCCTCCTTCTTCTCAGCTCTGTCAGCTGTAGCAGAATCAATAGGCTGACAAGACCTGCCTCTCTCTGGGCCTCAGTTTCCTTATCTGTAAAAAGAAGTGATTGATGGCCCTCTCCAGTTCTAAATCTATGAACCTCTCTCTGGGTCTAAGTTTCTACATTACTTCTACCTCACACTGTCGTTGTAGATTCATTGAGGGGAATGCTTTGTCTAAATGCTTGCCAAGCACATGGTAGACATTGAGAAAACAGTGGTTAAATTGAATGGAATAAGACTACATATAAAGGCAACCTGGGGTATTGGATAGTCCTGAGCTTGCTGTTGGGTTCAAATCTCCCCTGGGATGCTTAGGGGCTATCTGGTTCTGGGAAAAGTCATTTAACCTGTGACAGCCTCAAAGAGCTCCCAAGGACAGTGGTTCCCAATGGTTTTTGTTCTTTAATCCCCTTTCAACAACTAAGAAAAATGTGTTGTGAACCCTCAGGGTAATTTAATATGCTACTCATAATATTCTGCAATTACTCACTGCTTAAGGTGCCATGAAAATATTTTTTTAGTGTGAACCTCTTGTTCTGCCATCATAAGCCGAACCAGTGAATGGGAACCATTGCCCTAGGAGTTATATATTCACTAAGTCACCCAGATGGTCATGTGATACTCATTGGTTGGAACATGGAGTTCCATAGACTGATGTGGACCCTTCCTGTTCTGCTGGGTCCCACAGGACAGAGCTAGGAGAAATGAATGGGACTTGCTAAGAAGCCAAAAAACTTGATGTCAGATAGATAAAGGAGATATCTATTAAGCTCTTATTCTTTGCCAGGTACTGAGTCAAGAAGCACTTCTAACAATGAGGGGAAAGGGCCACCTTGAGACTTGGTGAGCCCCCCCCTCCCTGGAAGTGTCCTGGAAAAGTCAGGATAACCTTTGTCAGGAATGTTCTAGAGGGGGGTTGGGATGAGGTCCCATTCAGCTCAGAGATTCCAACATCCTCTAAAGTGAATCAAGATCCAGGGATCATAAATCTGGAGATGGAAGGGACCTCTGAGGCCATCTAGCTCCCTCTCCCTCTCATTTTACAGACGCTGAGACCCAGAGGGGAGATGGCCACATAGTGCCTCTGATTTCCAAGCTAGGGCTTCCCACCATCTCCAAATGCCACAATTACTTGTAAGCTGATGAACCCTAAAGACTTCAGATGTCCTTGGCCTAGAGGCTGAGTGCTAGTCCTTCACTGGAGGCTGGGGAAGGTCACACGGAGATTTCTCCTCTACTCTTCTCCCTTCTTCTTTCTTCCTCCACCCAAGTCAAAGCAAAGTCAGCACTGGCCTGACCCCTGGGGTCTCCAGGATAGTTTAGTAATCTGTGGATGGGGCAGTGGTGGACTGGGGAGTGGGATGTTGTCTTTGTGGGCTGGGAACTCTCTGTACCTTTCTGGACTTCAGTTCTGACCTGGCTGGGGGGCCTCCATCTGGGAGCGTGGGGCCACTTTGTTCTAAGCAGAAGCTGGGCTGTTCATTCTGCTTTCTCTGAGGAGCTTTACAGGGCTGTGGGCAGAATGTCAGTTGTGGTTAGGACTGGCTGTATGTGAATGAATGAATCACCAAGGACCACAGGCCCCACGGGAGGGCCCTGCTCCCGTCCCCCTCCTCTTCCCCTTCCCCTTTCTCATCCTTCCCCAGCCCTGTCTCAGCACCCTGCACCCCACACTCAGCCCCCTCCACACTCAGAGCCTCTAGCTGGTGTTAATCCAACACTTCAGAAGTTACAAAATTCTTTCCTAGAAATAATCCTGTGTGGTGGATCACCCCCATTTCACAGAAGAGGAAAATGAAGTTCAGGGCAGGGAATGACATCCAAAGTCCCAAGGTTTAAGGAGCAAGGTCCAAGTCTGGAGCTGCCAGTGCATTTAGGGGATCATTGGGTGAGAGGGACAGTGAGCAGGATCCTGGGCTTGGAGGCAAGTGGACCTGGGTTTGAACCCTACCTCAGATACTTACCAGCTGAGGAACCTGGCCCAAGTCACCTAACTTGTCTGGCAAGTCGGTTCCCTTAGTTTCCTCACCTGTAAAATGATGACCCCTAAGGTCTCATCCAGTTCTGAATCTGTGCTCCCATGCCAATCTGGGCTCAAGTTCAAAGGCCTCTAATACTCGCCTGGTGACTTTGGATGAGTCACTCTCTGTCCTTCAGCTTCTTCTTGGGTAAAATCAGTCAGTCAACAAACACTTCCTATGTGCCAGGCATTGGGCTAAATGATGGGGATGCGAAGAAAGACCAAAACAATGATGGTGCCTGCCCTCAGGGAGCTCACAGACTAATACAGGAGATAGTTACAGAGATACAAGGTCGACTCAGGGCTAATGGGAGGCAATCTCAAAGGGAAGGTCCCAGCACCAAGGGATCTTCCAGGACTTCCTGCAGAAGTGGGATTTCAAGGCCTTGGATATAATGATTTCTAAGGACCCTTCCCACTCTAGACTTTACTATCCTATAAGATTGGGTGGTACAGAGCCAAACCACCCTTGATTAGATTGGTTTCCCCCATCAGTCTTGGGTAAATGCCTCTTGTGAGCAAGGCCCATCCCTATGGGGGGACGCAGAAGGGATCATGATGGTAGAAGCCTAGGGCTGGGTTGTGGGGGACCCTATGGCAAAGCTCTGGGGCAAGGGTCACCAAGAGGAGGATGTATAGGGCTGTAGACTCCCGATGCTGGCATCTTGGGGACAACACCCCACATCAGTTACCACTCTGACTGTAAATATTTTAATCTTCCTTTTAGAGATTCAGAGATAAAGCTTAGAGAGAGGCGCAGTGGCTTAGCTGGTCACATAGCCAGTAAGGGTGAGAATCCAAGTGTCCTTAATAGACCCACAATTTAGTAAAGGAAATGAGACATGAGCACCAGTAGCCCCAGTATAAACTATCTTGTTTCAATGAACCATAGAACGTGACAAGGTCCAAAAGGTGTTCTAGTAATGATGGCATGTATATGATGCTTTGGGGTTTGCAAAGTGCTTTACAAATATCATCTCATCTGATCCTTACAACCACCCTGGGAAGTAGTAAGTGCCACCCCATTTTACAGTTGAGGAAACTGAGGAAGACAGTGGTTAAGGAACACATCACTAGTAAGTGTCTGAGGCTGGATTTGAACTCAGGTCTTCCTAACTCCAGGGTGGGCGCTCTATCCACTATAGCACTACCTAGCTGCCTCAGGTTGTCACTTCTTAAGCAGAGGAGTGACAGGGTCTGGCTTGTGCTTTAATATAATTTTTCCACTCATGTGGAGGATGGATTATAGAAACTTGAATTGAAGAGACTGCTGTAGGCCAGAAGAGAGATGGTAAGGGTCCAGAGTAGGTTGTTGTGGTGTGACTAGAAAGAAGCAGATGAATGAGAGAGATATTAAGAAAAAAGAATAGTAAGACTCCACTGCTGATTGAATATGGGGATGTACGAGAGAAAAGAATCGGGAAGGACCCCCCAGATGGCAAACCTTCATTATTCACAAGAGGGTGGTGCCCTCAGCGGAAACAGGGAAGCTTGGAGGAGGAGTGGGTTTACTGGGAAAGATGATGAGTTCCAAGTTGGACACGTGGAATTTGAGGTGGGTTAGCCAGAGGGAAGCATCTACTAGACAGTTGGAGATGTGGAACAGAGGAGGCTGGATGGGTGGTTTCAGAATCATCTTCATAAAGAAGATGGCCAAATCCTTGGAGACTGATAAGGTTATGGAGAAAAGAAGGATCCAATACTTAGTCCTGGGGCACACCCTACACATGGTGGGGTGGGACAGGGCTCATTCTTGTGAGTGATGTCTTGACTTGCCCATGAATTGGATTTAAGTGAACCAGAACTCCCTGCCAGCCTCACTCTCTCCTTCAGAGCCACAAAAGTCCAGTGGCAAGACATAAGTCAAGATGACTGTCTATGGCCTAGCATGCGGTGGGCAACCTTGGTTTTTCTAAATTAAGGTCTTTCCCAGGCCTCGGTTTGTCTAAGGCAACACCCATTCAAATGACTAAGGGCTAGGTATGAATTGAGACAAAAGTTAGCCTAGTTTACCATCATCAAAAAATGTCATGGATCATGGACCTGAGAAGGAGACCAAGATGGAGTGGTTGGATAGGTAGGAGGAGAATCAGGAAAGGATAGTGTCCTGAAACCCAGGGAGAAGAGGGTGTCCTGGAGGAGAAGGTGGTCCAGAGGGATGAGGCCTGAGAAGAGACCATGGTAGCCACAAAGAGGTCACTGGGGACCCTGGAGAGGGTTTCAGTGAGGAATGGGAACAGAAGCCAGATTGCCAGGTGTTGAGAAATGAGTGGGAGGTGAGAAAGGGAAATACCTGACACTTTTGTGGGGCTTTAAAATGTGCAATATTAGACATATTATCTAATTTGAGCAAGTCCCTAGGGGACCTCTCTGGGCCTTAGTTTGGTTTCTGTAAAATGAGAATGACAATCCCTGTGTGTGTGTGTGTGTGTGTGTGTGTGTGTGTGTGTGTGTGTGTGTGTAAGGTATAAGAAGACTAGAAAGGGGCCAAGGTGTGAGGGGGAGCTTTAAATGCCAAAGAGGGTTTTCAGTTCAGTCCTGGAGATCACAGGGAACCATTGGAATCTGCTGATGTCATCAGACCTGGGCTCCCTTTTCTCCTTGGGCCAGCTCTTGGTGGCTGCGGTATCCTGGTCCCCAGGTCTTTCTCCCTCCTCTTTCAAGGAGTCCAACACTCACTCTTTCCCTCTTCCTCAAGTCCCAAATGCCTTGGAAAACATGGTGGCTCAAACCTTGGGCCTGCCGTAGACCCTTTGGGTCACCTCTGAATGGAAATTAGACTAAATTGGGGGCTGGGTTACATGATCTCTGGGGTCCCTTCACAACGGGTCAGTCACCATACATTGCTTACATGCCCTGCCCTGTGCTGAGTGCTAGGGAGACAAAGAAAGGCAAACACACCCTCCTAAACCCCTAGGAAGTCACAGTCTGATGGAAGAGCCAACATCCGGTATTTCCTATTTGTTTTGTACAGACTTACATGAGCATGTGTTAATTTATCTAAACAGAATATAAATCCTCAAGGGCTTTTACCTTACCTTAAACTTGGCGCCCAGCACAAGAGGAAGGGTTGAATACATTTTCATTCGATGATTGCTTGGGAGGGTGCACAGCAGGCAGGGTGGTGGTCTTCAGCTGTGCTGTTTGTGACTTGGTGGAAGCACCTTACCCTTGCCTTACCTGAAATGTCTCGATGGCTTGGATGACCCAGAATGCCCCTTCCAGCTTGTCTACTTTTCAGTCAGCCAGTTCTTCATGGCCCTGGCCCATCTGGACATATGCAGGATGACTGAGAGGATTCAGTGAGATCACACTTGAGGAGAGAAGGGTACTTTTTACCAGGTGGCTTCTGAGTTCTCCGTCAGGCATTGGGCCCTGGTTGCCCACAGCTGCCTCCTTCTCTCTCCTTGGCCTAGGCTGACCCTGGGGTAGTTGCTGGGGAACAGTGACCTCCCTCTTCTCTGGATCTCATTGGCCCCATAGAACTCTAGGGGACAGAGTGTCCTGCCAGGCTGGTCCTTAGCCAGGGTCCTGAGCCAGAAGCCTCCTGCATCCCCTTCTCTCCCTTCCCCCTAAACTCCAAAGGCCTCTCTACTGCCTGTGGGCACTGGGACAGCTAAGATGGTGTGATAACTGATATACGCGGCCACTGGGGTCCCTCAGACTAGATATTTTGTGATTCAGCGAATAATAGCTGGCTTTCCTTTTTTTTTTTTTTTTGCAAAGAGCTTTGCATACATCATCTCATCAGAAGCTCATAATGTCCCTGTTGTCACCCCCATTTTACAGAGGGTAAAACTGAGGAGGCAGGGGAGAAGTGACTTGCCCAGAGTCACCCAAAGGGTCCATGTGGCGCCTTCAGAGCAGGTCTCCTGCCTGGCAGGCCAGCGATCCAACCAGCCCTGAACTGGCTGCTTTGGGGTGAGCGGTAGAGCAGGAGGGCCATCCGAGTCCCTCAGCTCTGGTCCATCCAGTGAGCATTTATTTGTTGTACAATAACTTTGGAGGCACTGTTTGTTTTTCCATCCCTGACATTGTTCACTGTATGTGTATTCTGTCCTCTTTCCCCTCCCAGGGGAAAAGTCCCTTATAATAACAGACTTAGAGGTTTATAAAGCATTTTGTATTCATCATCCCATTTGATCTCAAAACAAAGACTAAAAAAGAAGGGAAGAAAACAGTTCAACCAAACTCATTGACATGCTGAAATAGCCCATGTTGTTTGCCATGTTCCAGACCCATAGCCCCCCACCTCTTCAAAGAAGCAAGAGGAGGGGCCTTGTTTGGGGCCAAGCTTGGGAAAATGGTTAAAGATAAAAGGATCTCTGGCCTGAGTAACATCATCTTCCTCCTCCTCCTCCAGCCCCTATTTCTCTAGAACTTTCCTCACAACAGCCCTTCTAGGTAGAGTGTGCCAGTGTTATCGGGCCATTTTACAGATTGGGAAACTGAGGACCGTAACAGTGAAATCACCTGCCCACTGTCACCCAACTGGGAAGTTTTGGAGTCTGTCCTCTGAGCAACAATCCTGACTCAGATCCTGGGGCTCTGACTTCCACTCCTAATGCCGGGGCTGTTTGAACCCTCCTCTCTTCCTGGGAGAGGCCCCTGCCAGAGGGAAGGCAGGTTAGACTCTCCCCAGAGGGAGGGGCCAGGCTGTCCCTGGGTGAGCCTTTGATCTGGGGGAATGGAGAGGAGTGGCGCCACCTGAGGCTTCTCCCAAAGCCAGCTGTGTTGGTTCTCAGTCTGTGATTGCTGTGCGCTGGTTCTGGAGCAGGGGCCCAGGCCGGGGTCCCTGCCCTCCGCAGACTGGTGAGCTCAGGAGCGGTGGCACCAGGTGGGTTAGAAGGTGACTTTCTCTTCACACCTGTGCTGGGACCTCCCTCCTATGTTCTTGAAGGCTGTCAAGGGCGTTTCTGACTGGCCCAGGTTCAGTGGAAAGAGGCCTGGGCTGGGAGCCAGGGCACGTGGGTTAAAGTTTCAGCTTTGCCACTAATGACTGGGGCGACTTTGCACAAATGACCTGAATGCTCAGAGCCTCAGTTTCTTCATCTGGAAAATGGGCTTGTCTTGGTCATCTCCCAGGGCCTCTCTCGTCCTGATCCTGCAGCCTGTGTGTGTGTGTGTGTGTGTGTGTGTGTGTGTGTATGTTCATGTTCATGTGTGTTCTTTGCACACCAAGAGCTAGCCAGGACCGCCCAGTCTGCTAATTAATTTTGTATCACCTTGCATTGTGCCTCAGGGTGCTTTCCATGTGTGCTGACTTGGTCTCCCTGGCTTTGGGTGCGACACCACCCGGTTAGGTTTAGAATTCCCGGGGGTGGGAGGGAGGAGAAGCCTGGCCCCTCCCTCTGGGGGAGTTGTGGGGGGTCCCAAGCAGAGCACTCAGCGTTCTCAGGCCCTCAGATGTCCTAACTTCCTTTGTTCTCTTTCCCAGTGTCAGCCGCAGAAAGGACCTTAGAACTCGGGACTCTGAAAGGGAGCTTGGGATGTAATCTGCCAGACCTGGAGAGAGCATAGAACACATATGCAGAATGTTAGGGATGGAAGGGACCCCACACTGAGAAGGGATGTCTTTGGAGCCAGATGTGAATTCAAATCCTGACCCTGTCACTTGCTGCCTGGGTAAGGTGGCTGGTTGTCACAGTGGATAGAGTACTGGGAGTGGAGTCTGGAAGGCCTGAGTTCGAATTCAGTCTCATATACATGCTAATTGTGTGACCTTGGGTGAGTCACTTAACCACTGTCTGCCTCAGTTTCTTCAGCTGTAAAATGGGGAGCCTAATAGCACCTACCTCTCAGAGTTTTTAAACGAGATAATATTTAAAAGTTTCTTTACATAGTACTTGGCACATAGTATATAATTAGTTCCCTCCCTCTCCTCTCTTTGTGACCTTGACCTCTCTGGGACTTAGATGGCCTCTAAGATCCCAGCCTTGCTCTAAATCTGTGGTCTTATGATCATGAGTCTAGCCTCTTATCTTAGAGAGGAGGACGTGTGGGTTCAGAGAGAAGAAGGGCCTTCCCTAAGGGGTCACAGAATGGGGCTATGATCCAGGACTCTGCCTTAGTGATGGGTTTAGACTTTCAGAGTAAGCATGCCCCGACCAGGCACAATGGTTTCTTATGGAGAGGAAAGAGGCAGAGCCTGGATTGAAGCCCAGAGAGGTTTCTGGGTTAGATAGCATGGATTATACTCTGATTGGAGGTTTACCAGGGTGGCAGGTGCTGGGAAGCTAAGGACCTGGCAGGGGAGGCAAGTTGGGGCCCTGAACTAAAGGACTCCTTGTGCCCAGCCCCTGAAGCTCTCCTTTGCCCCTACCTGCCCCTTTGCTTCTCCTGCTGTAGTTTCCACTTGGGCAGGAAATCAAAGAGCTGGCCAACTTTCTTTCCTCTGCTAACAGCCTGTGATCTCAGAAGGCTTATGGGTTGTGCTGTTCTGGGGGCTGTGGAAAAGTACCCAGTGTTTGGGAACTCAGAAAGGTGGCATGGGCTTGGCCTTCCCTTCTCTTTCTTTCTTTTCCCCTCTCTCCTCTTTTTCTTTCTTCCTTCCTTTTTTCCCTCCCTTCTCTCTTCATCTCTCCTCTCTTTTTCTTTGTCTCTCACCTCTTTTCTCCTCTCCTCTCCCCTTTTTTCTTATCTTCTTCTACTCTCTCCTTTTCTTTCTTCTTTCCCTTCCTCTCTGAATCTCTCTGCTCTCATTTTCTTTGTCTCTCACTCTCTCTTCTCTTTCTTCCCCTCCTCTCTCTTCCCTCTTTCCTTTTCTTCCTCCACTCTCTCTTCTTTGCCTTCTCTTTTTCTCTTCTCTCCTTCTTTCTCCATCTTCTTCTTCTCTCTTCCCCCATCTTACTCCCTTTTCCTTTCTCTCACTTTCCCCTTCTTTTCTTTCTCTGGTGGTACTTTCCTTCCTTTCTTCTAACCCCCCCCCCCCATGTATGTCTCTCTTCTCCTTTCTTTCCAGTCTCTCTCATTCTCTCTCTCTACCTCTGTTCTTTTCCCCCATTTCCCTCTTCTGTGAACCTTCTCATCTTCCTGGCAGGTTCTCCTTCCCACCTTGTGGGTTATTAGCCCCAGAACAGAGCCTGTGATGATGACAAACGATATATTTGACTTTTAAGGTGCTTTTTAAAAAAAGCCCCTCCCCCAAGCTCTGCTGCTCCCCTGGCCCAGAAGTGGGTCACTTGCGGGGTGATGGTGAGCGGCTGCCATGGCGAGGTAATGCATCTGGTTGCCATGGGGACCCAGAGGCAGCATCCGTCAACAGCCTTAAAAATTTGACAGCTGAGTGAGACTGAAGATTTTTAATGAGGCCAGACACTTAGTTTCTTTCAGTCTCCTAATATTCTAAAAATACTCCATCCATCTTGTTAATATTTCCAGGGTCTCCAGGGTGTAAATTAATGTGGATAACTGAGGCATGGCCCTTGGGGGTTTGACACCTGAGAGGCTTTGTCTGAGAGGGTGGTGCTGCCAGTGGGTGGGCTGGCGCACAACGGGGGTACCAGCCCTAGCCCTGTGGCACGTGCCTGTCGCCAGCCAGCTCTCTTACCCCCCCTCCCACTGAGCCAGGCCTGCCTTTCTTGGAGAGGGTGAGGGAAGAGAGGAAGAAAGGAAACAAGGGAGAGGTGGAGAGAAAGGAGAGGGGAGAAAAGGAGGGAAGAGGAAGGGAGAGAGAGGGGAGAAAGAGAAAAGGAAAGGGGAGAAGGGAATGAGTGGAAGGGAAAGAAAAGGAGGAAAAAGAGGGTGAGGGCAAAGGAGATCATTCTATTTAAGGTTAACCAAGCCCCTTTTCTTACAGGTGAGGAAACTGAGGCCAGACAGGGAAACTGGCCTGGTCTGAGTCAGTAGTGAAGGGGAAAAGTGAACGGGTAGAGCTCATTCTAATTCTAAGGGGGGCCCTCGAAGCTCATCCCCACCTAAGGTTACCTTCTACCCCAAATCCAAGGCCACCTCTCCTTTTTCTCCTCTTTAATTTCCCCGTTAGAGAAAGGTCCTTAGGCATGGCCAATGAGTTGATCTGTTTTGCTTAATTACTTCTTTATTGTGTACTTTGGACATCCTTATACAGGTAGGAGCCCTCCCCCCTCCCCCGACTGTAAGCTTGGGGAGGGCAGGAGATGTTTCATTTTGCTCTGTACCCCACCCTGCCTGCCACGGTACCTGGCCCACAGCAGGTACTTAATCGATGCTTGATTAACTGGTTATTGGGGTTCTTTTGTGAGGGGAGTAGTCATTGGGAAGAAGGTGAAAAGAGGATGAGAAGAGAAAAGGGAGAGGGGAGAAGAATATAGATGAGAAGGGAGGAGAGAGTAAAGAAGGTCAGTAGAGAGGGTCAGTAGAGAACCCTTTATTAAGCCCTCTCTGTGCTGATGGGATAGTCAATCAAGCAAAAAGCATTTATTAAATGCCAGTCTTAGGGGCTACAAAAATGAAAAGGAATTAATCCCTGCCCTCAAGGAGCTCACATTCTGTTGGGAGAGACAACAAATTCAGATCTAAGTATATAGAGAAAAAAATAGTCCACAAGCACTTATTCTTTCTTTTTTGCTTTTTGGAGGAGGGAAGGCAGGGCAATTGGGTTTAAGTGACTTGCCCAAGGTCACATGGCTAATAAGTGTCAAGTGTCTGAGGCTGGACTTGAATTCAGGTCCTCCTGACTCCAGGGCTGGTGCTCTATTCACTGCACCACCTAGCCACTTCTGTCCACAAGCATTTATTAAGCCCTACTGTGCACTGGGCACTACACAAAGGAAGAAAACAACAAGAAGAAATCCCTGCCCTCAAGGAGCTCACATTCTAATTTGGGAGACAAAATTCAAACAACCAAGAGACCAGAGATAACTTGATAACAAGATATAGCTACAGAATTATATGATAATGATAATAAGTAAAACTACTAATTAATATAAGTAATAACAGAATGTTAGGTAAGAGAATATATTATACAGAATAATTAGAAGGTGATTTCAGAGGGAGGACACTAACTGGGGGCTATACCTGTGATTTCATTGACATACGAAGCTTCCTGATGAGGACCCTTCCTCTATCCAATGCTGGATGATGCCCTTTCTGCAGATTTTTAAAAAAGAGGTCCCATGAGAAGATGTGACTTGCCCAGGGTCTCACAGTCAGCATAAGCCAGAGGTGGGATCTAAATCTGGGTCTTCCCGACAGAGATCTCCCTCACTCTCATCCCCACTGCAGTCTATCCTTCACTCAGTTACCAAAGTGATCTTCCTAAATTATGGGGCTGACCATGCCACTTCCCTGCTCTGTTACCCCCAGTGGCTCCCTATCGCCTCCAGGATTAAATCTAGAACCCTCTGCTTGGAGTTCACAGACTCCTTGCTGCCTCTACCTACTTTCCCATTCTTCGCTGCCTCCTCGTTATTCTGGGTAAGTCCCCTGTCCTTCTAGCTCTGAGCATTTTCCCCCACTGTCCCTCCTCATTTCTGCCTCCAGGCTTCCCAGGCTTCCTTCAAGCCCTAATTCAGTGGTTCTCAACCTTCCTAGTGCTTTGATCCTTTAATACAGTTCCTCATGTTGTGGTGACCCCTCCCCACCATAAAATTATTTTCGTTGCTCCTTCATCACTGTAATGTTGCTACTGTTATGAATCATGATGTAAATGTCTGACATGCAGGATGTATTTTCATTGTTACAAATTGAACATGACCCACAGGTTGAGAACCGCTGCCCTAATTAAACCCAGCCCCTCTTAATTATTCTATCCCTATTTTGTCCAGGGTTATTTGCATGTTAGACAGTGACATCCTTGAGAGCAGGGATTGGATCTGCGGCTCTTAGCCCAGTGACTGGCACAAAGTGGATGCCAAAGAGATTTTTATTGACTGACTCTGGGGCTAGCTGTCGACTTACTATGCCAAAATAGACAAAGTTAAGATAACGCAGTTTCTGGCCCCACCCCCCAAGAGCAGAGTGGGTAGGGGGTAGGTGGAAGAGTGGGAAGGAGGGAGGGCTAAGAGTGCCTTCCCTCCCCTTCCCCCCCCACTTGACTTTTTAGAATGGCGATAATCAGAGCTGACATTGACATAGCACCCTAAGGTTTATAAAGCACTCAATATCCATTATCTCATTGGATCAAATGAAATCTGGTATGTAAAACACTTTAAGGCTTACAAAGAGGCTTTATAAATCATCATTATTGATATCATTGTTATTAATACATTGAATTGAATCAGGCAGGGCAGGAAGGATTGTGTCCATGTCTTTTTTTTAAATGATTTTTTATTTTTCAAGCATCAAGTATGTATTTTAAAAAATAATCTATGCCTCCCACCTCCCTCCTTAAGCAAATTAAATTTAACCTAACAACAACACCCAAATCAAATCCCTCCTTACACAGCTGTGTACAAATTCTCCCGCCGGCCATGTCCAAAAACACAAGTCTCTCCCTGTATCTCAGGTTCGTTGCCTCTCTGTCAGAGGTGAGAGGTGAGTTCCATTTTCATTCTTTTGTGCATGCTTGTGATTTCTCACTTCATTGATTAGAGATCTAAAGTCTTTCAAAGTTGTTTTTCTCTAAAATGTTTTTGTTCATTCATTTCAGTCATGTCTGACTTTTTGTGACTTCATTTGAAGGTTTTCTTGGCAAAAATACTGGAGTGGTTTGCCATTTCTTTCTCCAGCTCATTTTACAGATGAGGAAACTGAGGCAAACAGGGTGAAGTGACTTGCCTAGAGTCACACAGCTAGTAAGTATCAGAAGCCAGATTTGAATTCCAGAAGAGTATTCCTGCCTCCAGGTCCAGTGCTCCATGCGCTATGGCTCCACCTAGCTGCCCAAATATACATTGTTCTTTGGGTTCTGCTCACTTCCCTCTGCATCAGTTCATGGAGGTCTTCCCAGTTTCCTCTGAAATTGTCCATGTCATCATTTCTTATGGAACAATATTACTTCTTCACACTCACATACTTTAATTTGCTTGAGGATAGTCCCTCAGTTTCCAATTTTTGGCTACTTTGAAAACAATTGCTATAAATATTTTTGTAGTGGTAGTAGTAGTGGTGGTAGTAACAGCATCACCATCAGCAGCAGCAGCAGTAGTAGTAGTGATAGTAGTGGTAGTAGTGGTGGTGGTGGTAGTGGTGGTAGTAGTAGTAGTAGTAGTAGTGGTAGCAGTGGTGGTGGTAGTGGTAGTAGTAGTAGTAGTAGTGGTAGTAGTGGTAGTGGTAGTAGTAGTGGTAGTAGTAGTGGTGGTAGTGGTAGTAGTAGTGGTGGTGGTGGTGGTGGTGGTGGTAGTAGTAGTAGTAGTTGTAATAGTAATAGTAGCAGTGATAGTAGTAGTAGTGGTGGTGGTGGTGGTGGTAGTAGTAGTGGTAGTAGCAGTAGTGGTGGTGGTGGTGGTAGTAGTAGTTGTAGTAGTGGTGGTAGTAGTAGTAGAAGTAGTAGTTGCTGTTGTGTTATGGGTTAAAAGCCATACCTAGTTTGGTCATTTTCTGGGCATTCCCAATGGCTTTCTGGCATTGTTCCCATTTCAAAGGCTATGAGACAGACAGAGGAATATAATGATTTGCCCAGGGCCGCCCAGCTAGTAGTTGTCAGAGCCAGGATCCCATCCCCAGGTAGCTGAGTGGATAAAGCACTGGGCCTGGAGTCAGGAAGGCCTGAGTTCAAACCCAGCCCCAGACACTGACTAGCTGAGTGACCCTGGGCAAGTCCCTTGATCACTGTCTGCTTTGGTTTCCCCAAGTGCGATGTGGGCATTAGTAACGGCACCTGCCTCCCAGGCAGTGAGCATCGAAAGAGTTAATATCTGTCAGGTGCTGAGCACAATGCCCGGCCCGGGTAGGTGCTCTATGAGTGCCAACTGGCTGTTATCCTGCATCGTCTAACCCCCAACCTGGGGTTCTTTCTGGTCTACTCTGTAGGTTGGGATTGGGGTTTACGCCTCATCAGGGCAAATAGGACTTTGCTCTCGGGTGTGGATGTGGGAAGGGGAATAATTCTCAGACTTGATCTGAGCCTCCAAGCTCTTTGCTGGGATGCTCTTTCTCCCCTAACCCCCTGTACCTGCTAATTGTTCTCTCTGTTGACCCCCCCCCCCCAGTTTCCCTCAGATACAAGAATTCCCAGGTGAGTCTCTGGGGAAGGCCTTGCTCTCTTTCTTTGCTGGGACTCGATGGTCCTGAGCCCAGCCAGTACCTGGCTTTGCCAACAATGAAGAGCCCAGCCCTCCCCAGACGCTGACCTTTCTTCCACATTCATTGGTGGCTCATTCCATGAGCACATATGGTCCAAGATGAACAAAGTCCAAAGTCCCAGGGTGGGGGATAACTGGAAATCAAATGACTTCCAGAGAGAAAGGGAGACACAGAAACACAGAGACAGAGAGACAGAGATGGAGAAAGAAGGAGAGAGACAGAGTCAGAGAGAGAGAGAGACAGAGAGAGACAGAGTCAGAGACAGGTAGGTGGTGGCTGTAGATAAGCTTCCTCAGCAATAATGGTGCTCTCCGGCCCATTCCTTGGAGGTGGTGGGTGGGGCTTGCTCCTTCTCATCCTGTTTTTGAGGAGGGTCATTTGTTGACCTTGTCTTGGCCTTCTGAAGGGGCCTGGGGTGGAACAGAATCTCTTTCTGCACTGAGTACGGGGCTGTATAGAGACGTACTTAGAGCAGAGAAGGGCTGCGTTGAAAAAGTGCTTAGAGAGTGTCGGAGCAAGATGGGACTTTAGAGACTGTTTAGTCTGAGCCCCTAAGAAATCTGGGCCGAGAGTTCCATGCTTGGATTACGCAGCTGGTCAAGCCCCAAGCAAGATTTGAACCCAGTTTTTTAATTTCTAGCTTCTTATAACTTTATCTCATGGAGTCTCATAACTGTTCCAATGAGTCATCAGTCAACATTTATTAAGTACCTACTGTTTGCCAGGCAATGAGCTAAGCACTAAGAATTCAAAAGGAGTGAAAAAAAAAAACCCAAACAAACCAGCAACCAGTCCCTGCCCTCCAGGAGCTTACAGTCATTAGACTGTAAGTTTTATAAAAGCACAATGTCTAGCTAAATTAGAGAAAACCTACAGAGGGAAGGCATTAGGATTGAGGATGGAGAGCGGCTTCCTGTAGATGCTGGGACTTTAGCTGGGACTTGCAAGAAGCCAGAGACGAGGAGGGATAGCACTGTAGGCATGGGGAGAGGCTGTGGAGCTGGGAGACAGAGAGCTGTGTCTGAGGACTAGCATTGAGGCCAGTCTCTGCTGTTTCGGTATGTAAACATTGTCTTCTGAACATGATAGAGAACTCTGCAGACACCAGTTTTTCCAGCTCACCCAATGTATACTCAGCACATATTTATTGGGCATTTGTTAGGTGGAAGGCCCTGTGTGGGGAATGGGGGAAGACACAGAGAAGATCTGGTCCCAGCCTAGGAGAAGAATAAGACACAAATGGTCCAGATGGAAGGGACATTAGCTTTGGGTTTAAATGCCACCTACCTCTCCTGCTCACTGCCTCTATGACCTTGGGCAATTCACTTAACCTGACTTTCCTCATCTGTAAAATACTGGAGTTGAACTCCATGGCTCCTGAGGTCCCTTTTCCAGCTCTAGACCCACCGGGCTTGTAACCAGAAGCCTCACTAGCTGTATGATGGTGGGCAAGTCATGTAACCTCTCTGATTCTCAGTTTCCCCATCTGTAAAACTGAGATAATAATACAGTGGGCTGTGAGGGAAGTGCTTTGTAAATATCAGAGTTTTAGAAATGGAAATGGAAATAGGGGGAGGGCAAAGATTGCCATCAAATAGCATCAATGGCTTGAGTGGGTTGCCCGGTGTTGTCTTGTGCCTGGTTCAGAATCCTGAGGTGAAAGGAGGCCCCTTGCAAGGGGCCTTGAGAAGCATTTCATGTCTAGGATGGAGAAGGCTGCCAGCAGGGGCAGGGGAAAAGCATTGAAGGTGGAGTAGAAGGCCCTGGGCTCAGCTTTCAGCTATGATGCTGTCCCACTGGGAGACCTTATGCAGGCTCCTCCCCTTCTATGAGCCTCAGTTTCTCTATCTGTAAAGTATAGGAAGGGGAAGGGAAATACTCTAAAGTGCTGGAGAAATGGGTCCTGGGCTGATGAGCCATCCCGCTGCCCTCAGGTAGGACCTTTGCAGGCTGAGGGACTTGGTGTACTCAGGCCAGGCCAGCTGCCTTGGAAGCTGGGCAGAGGGAGGGACTGGCTGACACTCTGGCTGAAGTTTCATTAATGGCGATGGGGGATGCTGAGGCCCCCCAGGGGCCTCTCTGGCTCCTGAGTGTGTGTGTGTGGGGGAAGGGTTGTCTGGTTTCTGTTCAGGGCAGTCCCTTCTGCTCAGGCTTTTGTGTCCCAGGAGCCTGGGCCCCTCTGGACAATGAGACCATTGAAGGGAACAGCTGTGAGTTTCTCTGGCCCAGAGAGGGACTAGGACCTTCTGTGAGTGCTGCAGAGAGTGGGAGATTGGAAAATGTATGTGTGACCAGCCATGTATGGGGGGCAGTGATAAAACTTTGGAGCCTCCTCCCATGGGGTGACAGAGAGCAGCAGATGGTCTGCTACAACAGCAGAGATGCCTAGAAACACAGAATATCAAGGCTGGGAGGCACCTTAGAACTGGGAGGGCCTTGGAACAGTGAATGTCAGGGCTGGAAGGTGCCTCAGAACAGGGAATGTCAGCTGGGAGGGCCCTTAGAATAGAAAATGTCAGAGCTGAGAGGGACCTTAGAACAGGAGAATGTCAGAGCTGGGAGGAGGCTTGGAACAGGGAATGTCAGGGCTGGGAGGAAGCTTAGAACTGGGAATGTTAGGGCTGGGAGGGCCTTGGAACAGGGAATGTCAGGGCTGGAAGGTGCCTTAGAACAGGGAATGTCAGCTGGGAGGGCCCTTGGATTAGAAAATGTCAGAGCTGGGAGGGACCTTAGAACAGGGGAATATCAGAGCTGGGAGGAGGCTTAGAAGAGGGAATGTCCGGGCTGGGAGACAGAGAGACCTTAGAACACGGAATGGCAGAAGAACAGTCATCACTGAAAAGAAAAGAGAGGAAGACTCGATAGAAGACAGAACAACAACTGTGGAATGTGCTTGGTGACCTGAGGTGTCAAAGGCCGAGTCAGAGAGCAGGTAATAAGGAAAGGAGGCCCCGGGCACAAGTCTTACAGCTTACCTAGAGCTAGGAGGAGGAGTGATGGCCAATGCCTTGGCTGAGAGAGCCTGTATTTAACAAGGTCTGGAGGATTGGACTGAATCTACTAGATGAAATTCCATGGAGATAAATGTCAAGTCTTAGACAGGTTCAAGTAATCAACTTCCCAAGTAGAAGGTGATGGAAGCACAATTAGACAACAGTTTTTCTAAAGAAGATCAGGGAATTAGATGCCTTTGAGCCCAGTATGAGTCAACAGTGTGATGGGGCAGCTATGACATCTAATGAATGGAATTTTGGGCAGCCCTGGGAGAGGCTGACCTCCCCAGAATAAAGAAGTAGTTGGCTTGGGTAGATATCTGAACGTAGCAGGGTCAGATCAGCACTGGAGTTCAAGGAAGGACATGGATCGGATGGAGACTGTTCAGAGGAGGGTAATGCCAACAGCGACTCTCATTTGAGAATCAGTTTAAGAACTGGGGAAGTTTAGCCTGATGATTCTTCAAGCATTGGGAAGAGGGATTAGACTTGTTTTGTCTGTACCCACTCCCACTTTTTTTTTGTTTGATATAGGGATGAAGTTCTCAACCATGAATGGCATCCCTGCCTTGGGAAGGGGTGGGCTCTTCCTCTTCGGAGGCCCCTCAAATAAAGGCCTGGACCTCTCATCCAGTACATTGTATCAGGGGCCTGGGTTGGCCTAGATGCCTCCCAAGGACATTCCAGCTCTAAAATCCTATGAATAGGGAGAAGAGATAGAGCAGTAGTTGGGTACTCAAGAGAAGATTTGCTTAGGATTGGGGGACCTGGGCCTGTTTGTAGGGAGATGAAAAGAAGCTGCTGGTGGGGGGAGGATAGCAGATGCTTGAGGGTAGGGCTGGTCTAGACCAGGATAACAACCATTTAGTATGTAGGAGGTGGCACTGCAGCTGATCCCTAGAGGAAGCCAAGGATCTTGGCAGGTAGAAGTGAGAGGAGAGAGGGCCTTCAGAAGATGCTAGATGTAGGCAAGAAAGGGTCCTCAGAAGCTATTCAGTCCAATGCCTTCCTTTTATCTTTTAGTGTTTTTTTGTCTTTTTGGAGGGGGGAAGGCAGGACAATTGGGGTTCAGTGACTTGCCTGAGGTCACACAGCTACTAAGTGTTAAGTATCTGAGGTCAGATTTGAACTCAGGTCCTCCTGACTCCAGGGCTGGTGCTCTATTCCCTGCGCCACCTAGCTGCCCCAATGCCTTCCTATTACACCTGTGGAAAGTGAGGCCCAGGGAGAAGTAACTTACCCAATGTCACCCCAGGTCACAAGCATCAGGCACGATCAAGATCCAAACCAATGCCCTTTCCCAAGTGAGGTCTGTGAGCTGTAGGGGAGAGTGTGATTGAACAGGCTCAGCAGGATTTGCCTTGACAGGTATAGGGCTGTGCCTTCTTCTGTGACCAGAGAAAGGGAGGAGACAGTGGGTGAGGAATAGAGATCTGAGCAGAGGAGAAGGGGGCTTGTCACAAGGTCACATAGCCAGTAGGTGCTATGCTTAGATTCAGAAAGACTTGGGTTTCAATCTTGCCTCAGAGGACTCTTTCACACTTGGTGATCCTGGGAGAATCACTCTCCTACCTGGGAAATGAAAGGTTTGGACTTGATGGCCTTTGAAGTCCCTTCCTAGCTCTAAATCTGTAATCCTATGATATAATTTTTACTTCATTTCACACATAAGGAAACTGAGGCCCAAGGAAAAAGTGAACTATCCAGGGCATCACCACTAGTAAGGAGCAGCAGAGGGTAATGGGGCAGACCATGTGGTATTGCTGCAGCCTGTGGCTCCTGGAGGGGGGCATGCCTTGTGCTTCTAAGGTAACCTCCTTTTCCCACCTCCACTGAGGCCAGGCCATGATTCTCAGTGCCAGAAGCCTCAGAGCCTGGGACCATCCCTTCCACTTGGCATTGCCATCCAATGCCCTGACATGATCTCAGGGCGTCTTCTCGCCCAAACCAGCCCCCGTGACCAGCCTCACTGGGGGTGGGGGTGGGTAGTGGCCTGGCTCCCCCAGCACCATTGGCCCTTGGCTGGGGTCCTGCCTCCAGGCTCAGCCAATGCCTCCTCTGGCCTCCCACTGTCCCCCAGCTGGTTCTCCCAGAAGAAGGGAGGGCAACCTCCGTCATCCCAGCTGGGGACCAGCTGCCTCTCCTTGGCTGGGCCAGGAGTTTTCCATATAAGGAGTGGGGAGCCAGGCCAGGCTCTCACCCCCACTTCGTTGGTGCTCCCCTTCCCCTTACTGCTGCGGTGTGACTGCTCACTCCGAGAGAGGTGGGGGGAGCTAAAAATAGGTGCCAGCCCCTGGCAGTGGAGCGCCAGCCCTACTCAGAGGCAGTGAAAAGGCTGGGACCAGCCGCCTGTCCTAATGGGCTGGGGGGGTAGGCAAGGACGGGAAGCCTGGGCAGAGATTCTAGACCCCTAGAGTACAGGTGTGAAGCACCGCCACCTTGCTGGGCCTCAGTTTCCCTATCTGTCAAATGGAGAGTCATCTGACCTACCAGGACTAATACAGGGAAAACACTTTATGAACCTTGTTTATAGGATCCTAGATTGGGGAGGGACCTGAGCCCCCACTGAGTCCAAGTCCCCATTCTACAGATGGAGCCACTGAGGCCCAGAGAGAGTGGGACCTGCTCATATAGATACTTGGTCATACAGAGAGTAAGTGGGAGTGGGACCCGGGTCATAGGACCATAGACCAAGGGCTAGAAAGGGCCCGAAGGTCTTTGAGCCTGGTCCTCTCATTTTACAGGGGAGGAAACTGAGGCTCTGCCAGGATGAAGGGACTTGTCTAAGGCCACTCAGATGGTAAGCAGCAGAGAAGATGGGGCTGGGTGGCGGGAAATTGTCTTCAAGGTTCTGAAGAACTGTGACCTGGAGGAGGGATTGGATTTGTTCTGCTGGGCCTTGGAGGTCAGAGCCAGGAGCTGTAGAGGGGAAAGGGGAAGTCAGACAGACAGACAGATAGGCAAGGCAGAGATGGAGAGACAGAGAGAGAGGAGAGGCAGAGAGGAAGAGAGACAGGAAGAGATAGAGACAGGGAAAGAGAAGAGAGAGACAGGAGAGAGACAGACAGAACAGAAATAGAGACAGAGACACAGAGAGGAGATATGGACTGAAGAAAGATAGAGAGAGATAGGGGAGAGGGAGAGGGAGGGGGAGAGACAGACACAGAAGAGAGATAGAAACAGAAAGGAGAGAGATAAAGGGAAATAGAGACAGAAAGAATGACAGAGACAGAGGGGAGAGAGAAAGAAGAGAGAGGCAGAAAGACAGAGAGACAGAGATAGAGACAGAAGAGAGAAAGAAAGACAGATTGAGAGACAGAAACAGAGATGGAGGGAAAGGGAGGGAGGAAAGGGAGAGGGAGAGAGGAAGGAGGGGGGAGAAAGAGAGAGAGAAGAGGGGAGAGAGACAGAGAGAGAGAGACAGACAGAGATAGAGAGAGAAAGAGACAGAGAGAGAAAGACAGAGAGAGAGAGAGAGAGACAGAGACAGAGAGAGAGAGAGACAGAGATTTTTTTTCTCACTACAAGGAAGTTTCTTAACCATGCTGTGCAGGAGTGGAGTGGGCTTCCAGGGGAGGCAGTGACCTTCGCATAACTGGTCTTCATGGTATGGAGGGGATTCTGTCCATGTATGGGTTGGACTCTATGACATCTGAGATTCTGTCCAACTTGGAGATTCTGGGATGGACCTATGGACAGCCTTGGATGTCTGCTTTTTATGCACATTAATACCGTCCCCACAGACAGCCAGACAGCCTTGCAGATGCACTCCCTGACTGATCCCCCCCACCTGCCCACCCCAGTGAGGAGCTGCTCAATATCTTATACTCTTTGCATCAGTTTTTTTTTTCCCTTGGTAGAAGGTTTTTCCCTTTGCCAAGGGGTGAGCGTGTGTGTGTGTGTGTGTGTGTGTGTGTGTGTGTGTGTGTGTGTGTGTGTGTGTTTCCAATTTTAACACTGGCTCTCTTGCATGATGCTATGCCTCTCTCTCGTTTGCTAACCTGAGGCGCGTGACAGCCCGGGAAGGCCTGGCACTTGTCACCATGGTAACAAGATGGTGGTGGGCTAGCTCACGCACTTGGAATGTGGGCCCCAGGAAGGCTGGCTCTGGGGGGAGTGGAGAGGGGGCTGTCTCTACCGAGTGGTCCCTTGCAAAGGTGGGAGAGAGTGAAGTGAGGTCTGGAGCCCAGGCATTGGGGAGCTAGAGAAGCTTGGCATTAGGACCCCTGGGTCTGGTTCTTCTTTACCATTAACCCACTGGGTGACCTTGGGGAAGCCCCTTACCTTCTCAGCCTTAGTGTTCTTCCTTGTAAAGGAAGGGATGGGACTAGATGACCCCTTCAGGTCTTTCCAGCTCTGAGTGTGTGAGGATCCTTCCCCTAGCTGGGTTTGGCTTTGCTTCCAGGGATCTGCCAGGTCACAAGTGGGAGAAGGCCCTGAGGGTCTGTGCAGAGCGTGCTTGTCACACCTGGGGCATAGGGGGCCAAAAGCTGGGCAGGGAAGGGGATCAGGACTATGCCAGATGGGACTTGGGGAAAGGACAGGCCTCAGATCCAGGGACTCTGAAAAGATAGGATTTAATAAAAAACAAATGTAAAGTCTTATGTGGGAATTGAAAACAATGAGTTGCATGAGTGTTGCATAGGGGATGTGTGGTTAAAAAACCATTTCTATGAAAAAGATCCCAGGCCAGTGATCAGTGCCAAGGTAGGCTTTTTATTCTCTCCTTCCCAGTCAATAGAAATCAAGAGATCAGAATCTTAGAACAGAGAATGTCAGAGCTGGGAGGGCCCTTAGCAGGGGATGTCAGAGCTGGGAGGGGCCTGAGAACAGGGGATGTTAGAGCTGGGAGGGTCCTCTTAGCACATCTAGTCCAGTTTCCTCATTTAACTATTAAGGGAAATGGGTTCTGGAGAAGGACAGTGATGTGCCCAGGGTCACACAGTGCTTGTTGGGACTAGAAGCCCTGCCTCCTGATCTCCCTACTCCTCCAAACAACACTGTCTAGACTAATCTGACCAGGGCCCTAAGTCAAGCAAAGTTACTTGTGGGTGTTTCTCTTTGTGAGGATGTCTAGAACGGCCTCCAGATCTGCTACCAGAAACACCCTCCAGAACAAGTCTATGCCAAGCTAATTAAACTCCTTGAAGGAAGGAAAGAAACATTCATTGAGTACCTGCGTGTTCCAGGCACTAAACAAATATCTCATTCAGTCCTCAGAACAATCCTGCCAGGCAGGTGCTGGTATCATTCCCATTTTAGTGAGGTAACTGAGGGAGGAAGTGATTAAGTGACTTGCCCAAGGACTCGTGGCTGGTGTCTAAGCCTGGATTTGAAATGGAATCTTCCTGATGCCAGGCCCAGCGGTCTAACCATTGTCCTGCCTAGCCTGCCCGGCACAAAAACTTCTTGGGTGGGACTATGGGCCCCCTTGGGCAGTCTGGGGAAACCTATGGAGCCCTTCTCAGAAGCATGATTTTTTAAAAAATTCATCAATTGAAGGCAATGCTAAATTTCATTTAGTGAAAATAAAGATATAACTTCTTTTTCCCATCCAAGTTTGTGGTCCCCTAGTTAAGACCTCCTGCCCTTTAGAGTGTAAGCTCCTTGAGGGCAGGGCTGTTTGCATTTAGGTTTTTAGTGTGCTAGGCAGTGCTGGGAACCTGTCGGACCTCAGGCCCTTTCCAAGGGATTTGTAGCTGAAACCTACATTTTCTCTCTCCCCCATTAGAGTGGAAGGTCCTTCAGGGCAGACAATGCCTGACTTTTCTGTCAGTAAGCACTTATAATAATTAAGTAATTGATATATCATTAATCAGGTAGGATTGGAGTGTTAACACTTGGCCATTAGAGGCCCAGGTGTGGCCAGGGTGCGCTGCCACCTACCAGGGCCTTCAGTCTCAGAGATGGTGTGACTTCTATAGAACAGAGCAGATGAGGGACATGATAGCAGGGGTGCTGGTGGGGCACACAGGCCTGCATCTGAGTTACAGGATTTGGGTCCGGGGTGGGTGGACCCTGAGTGTGGGCTTGGGTGGAGCTGTTCCAGGAAGGCGTGAGGCAGGGGTGGCCTTGGCAGTCTGAGATCAGGGGAGCAGCCGGGGCATGGGTAAGGCATACTGTCCCCCTCCCTCCTGGGGCGTGGGCGTGGGGCCCAGTCCAGGCCTGAGAAGCTGCAGGGAGCTGCAGCAAAGTAGATGGATGAGGAGGAGCACTGGGCGGTGATTAACGGGGATCTTCTCTCTCTTTCACCCTCTTCCTCTCTCTGTTTCTCCACCCCGCCTCCCTCTCTTTGTCTTTTATGGTCTTCATTCTCTTCCTCCTTTCTCCCCTCTGTTCTCTTTTTCTGCTCCCTCCTTCTTCACTCTCTTGCCTTCTTCTTCTTCCCCTCCCTGCTTTGCTCTCCCGTGCTGTATTTCTGTCTGCCCCAAGGGCCTCAGCTCCATATTCTCGGGCCGGGCATCCCGGAAGCAGACTGGCAGAGCTCAGGACGCAGCTGGCACCATGGAGACCTATCGGAACCCGACGGAGGTACAGATGAGTCAGCTGGTGCTGCTGTGCCACACAAACCACCGAGGGGAGCTGAGCGTGGGTCAGCTGCTGAAGTGGATAGACATAACGGCCTGTCTCTCAGGTAAATTCCAAACTCCTCTGCTTGGCGTTCAAGGCCTTGCACAACTTTGAAGTAGGCTGTCTTGGCAACCTCATCGCACACTGCTTTCCTGTAGGTATTCTGTGTTTCCGTAGGCTTACTTTCCCACTTCTATACCTTTGCTTGTGCTGTTCCATACCTGGCGTGCCATCTAATAGTAACAATGGTGATAATGACTCAGGATTCTAGTCACTTTAAAGTTTAGGCTGCATGTTTCTTATTACAACTCTGTGAGGAAAGTATTCTTATTCCCATTTCTCAGTGCTGAAGGGGCTCTCAGATGTCATCTTGTCTCATACCTGAACAGGAATGGACAGCTGCCCTGAGAAGGGGTCATCTGGTCTCTAACTGAAGGCCTCCCAGGAGTGAGAGCTCCCTTCCCTGCTCTGGTGGCAGCCCACACCAGTCTTGGATGGCTCATTGTTGGGGAGTTCACTCTGATATCTGGATGCCTTCCCTGGCTCCTTGTTCTGCCCTCTGGGGCCAAGCAGAAAGTCTGATCACTGCTGCCTGGACAGCTCTTCAAATCCACGAAGAAGGCTGTCATGCTCCCTCCCCACCCCTGCCTCCCCTTCTCTAGTCTCAACACCCTCTTGTCCTTCCCCTCATCCTCTTATGACCCGTACAGAAGAGCTTCCCCTTCCCGGGCTGTCTTTCTTTAGCTTGTCCACCAGAAGCCAACATGGCCTGACTAAGGTAGAAAATCTGCCATTTTGTTAACTATTAATACTTAGTGTTTCTGTAGCGCCTTGAGGAGGGCAGAGTTCTTTGTAAATAGTATTTCATTTTATCCTTGTGACAGCCCTGGGAGGCAGGTGGTGTTTGTATTATTCCCATCTTACAGATGAGGAAACAGGCAGTTGGAGGGTAAGTGACTTGTCCAGAGTCACATAGCTAGCATGTATCCAAGGCTGGATTTGAATTCAAGCCTGGCACTGCTGTGACATTTCACTGCCTGGTAGCAGTTAGGTAGTGTGTGCGTGTGTGTGTGTGTGTGTGTGTGTGTGTGTGTGTGTGTGTGTGTGTGTGTCTTTTCCCTCATTTTACAGGTGAGAAGATTGGGGCCCACGGTCTAGCATAATAAAAGGAGCTCTGGATT
Organism: Pseudochirops cupreus; assembly: GCA_028627135.1. Classification (NCBI taxonomy): domain Eukaryota; kingdom Metazoa; phylum Chordata; class Mammalia; order Diprotodontia; family Pseudocheiridae; genus Pseudochirops; species Pseudochirops cupreus. Next base: position 20,865,325 of record CM053584.1, on the reverse strand, counting down.
GGAGTTAGAGTATCTGGGTTCGAATCTTATCTCTGACATTTTCTCTTTGCATCCCTCCTCTTCTCTGGGCCTAGATTTTCTCTCCTGTCAAAGGAAAAGATGGGATTAACTGAGCTCTAGACTTTTTTCTAACTCCAAGTCTCATGACCTAAGTCTTGGCCAAGGTCACCTGGGTCATAGCTGCTAGAGCAGAGGACTGGGAAGTGCTCTCTCCCACATTCTGGTCCCCAAGGTTCCAGAAGCAGAAAGGCCCCCAAAATCTTTTAGTCTCTCCCCCTCATTTTACAGATGGGTAAACCGAGACCCAGAAGGGTATAATGACTTGCAGGGGGCCATGCAAACATTAAGTGGAAGAGCTGAGATTTGAATCCCACTCATGCATCCTTTCAGGGACAGTGCATACATCATCTCCATCATCCAAACTCATTCATTTATTCTATAGGCATTCTTCTGGGCAATAATCATAGGGTGGTGGGATCTCAGAGGTCCTGTATTGCAGCCCCCTAATTTTAGAGGAGTAAACTGAGGTGCAGGGGGATTTATTATTTTTTTTCAAGGCGATTGGGGTTAAGTGACTTGTTTAAGTGTCAAGTGTCTGAGGCTGGTTTTGAACTCAGGTCCTCTTTACTCCAGGGCTGGTGCTCTATTTACTGCATCACCTAACTGCCCCAGGGCTTTATAAATATAAACAGGACATGGTTCCTGTCTTCATGGTGCTTATAAGCAACTGTACAGCCAAAGACCCGTGTGGATTCCTTTCACTCATATATATTATTTGCATGAGTCAGAGTCATTAAACATTTATTAAGCACCTACTATTAGCCAGGATACAGAGCAAGCCATAAGGCGGTCAGTTGCTGCCCTCAGGGAGCTCCAGTCTACTGGGGGAGACAATGTTAACAAAGCAGTAAAAATGACGTGAGGAGGTGGGAGTTACAGAGGTGATTTCATTTTGCAGAGTAATTGTTCTGGAGATCATGAGGTTCAGGAGAGCGGCCAGGTGGGAAATGATGAGGGGAATTCCCCCAGTGCCCTCATTGGATGGGGGGGATCTGGGAGGAGCCTCCTCCTCCCTCCAACCAGAGGGAGGATGGATGACCTTAGACAAGTCACATGCCTTGTTTAAGCCTCAGTTCTTTCTCTATAAATGATGAAGCTTGGACTAAATGCCACCAAAGGCCCCCTCCAGGCTCTAAATACTTTTGTTTTTACTTTCTTGTTTTCTTCCCAGTGCGTCATTTGGAACAGCAGAAACAGTGCTAGGTTTAGGGTCAGGTCACCTGACTCTATTTGAATTCCAGCTTTGCCACTTATGACCTGTGTGACCTTCAAGCTGAGCCTCAGTTTCTCCATCTGTAAAATGAGCATCATAATACTTGAGCTAGCCCAGTTCCCATCTTACATCTTAAAGTGCTGCAAAGACAGACCTCATTTTGTTTTGAATAAGCCTCTTTTCCTGGCTTTGTCTTATAAGCCGGGCCATCACCCACTCCCTTGTTCTGACTCTCCTGGCAGCAGCGAGTTGTCGGAAATCAGAGGAGCTGGGGAGGATCCTGGTTTGCCTACTTGCTAATTGTGTGTCACTTTGTCCCTGGGGCCTCAGTCTCCTCATGTGTAAAATGAAGGAATTGGACAAGGTGAACCCCGACGTCCCTTCCAGTCCTAAATCCGTGGTCCCTTGGATGTGGCTGTTGGGGTTTGAAAACTTGGCTCCCAAATCTAACCACTCGGGACTTTTTAAAGAGAACAAGATTTCCCTGGGGGCCCTTGTAAGAGCAGCCAACCAAATGGTGGTTTATGGAGCAAGAATTGGGGGTGGGTAGAGAGTGGGGGAGAGGGTGGTGCCTCCTGAAGGTCCTTTCTGTTCCAAGAAGGTGTGTCTGCCCTTAGCCTGGTTTAAAGAAAGCCCCAAATCCTCCATTTCTCTCCCACCCCAACCCCACCTCATCAGTGCTAGGGAATGGAGAGCAAAGCCAGCTGCCATCAACGATCAGCTGGGATGGAGCCAATCCAGTGCAATAAGCATGTGTAGGTGCCTACTGTGTGCCAGGCTTTGGGGCTGATTCTGAGGGCCAAGGAGATTTGGTGAAGAAGGAGACATTGGTCCCTAATGAGCAGGGGCAGCCCACCTGCGGAAAGAGGGCTTCAGTGAGGCCTGCTGGTTAACAAGTCATCCATTGTCTCCTGGGTTTGGTCCAGCAGGTTGGCCTGGAAGGAAGTACCTGGAAGTGAGAGCTGGGGCCCTTTTCCCAAGCTGGTCCCAGTCTGAGTCTTGACTGCCTGCCTGAGCCTCCAGACCAAGTCAGGGAGTGGTAGAAGATAAAGTTCCCTCCTGGGGATACTCAGTCACCTGCTTGAACAGGTGGCTTTTTTCTTGTGGGGGTAGCCCCCAGATCTGGGATGGGGGGGAGGATTACAGAATGTGAGCCAGAGGGACTTCAGAGCCTTGGATGTAGAACATGGCAGCATGCTGAATGTCTGAGCAGGAAGGGACCAGCTTAGAGCACAGGGTGTAGGGATAGGAATAGAATGTGAGAAGACAGAACCTAGAATGTGAGGACATAGAACCTAGAATGTGAGAACCCAGGATATAGAATGTGAGAACACAGAACCTAGAATGTGAGAACACAGAATCTAGAATATGAGAACACAGAACTTACAGTATTGGGGGGGCGGGGGAAATCTCTGAGTATAGAAGTATTAGAACACTGAACACAGAACACAAAACATACAATGCCTTAAAAGTAGATTTTTATTGGTATTCTGTTTTTGCCATTGCCTAGATTTTCCCCAATATCCCTCCCCCTCTCCTTCTTGTCTTATTTTTATCTCATCTCTTATTTTATTTTTAAAAGAGAAAAAGAAGAGGAAGAAGAGAGGCATACAATGTTCCAGCAGGAAAAGATAGCAGACCACAGACTGTTAGAACCTAGAACACAAATGATTAGAACTGGAAGAGACCTTTGAACAGGTGTTGTTAGTATGTAGAATGTTGGAGTGGGAAGGGGTCTTGGAAAATAAAACATTGTTCACAGAGCATAGAACCTAGAATAAAATAGTGAACACTATATTGAAAATATAGAGCACTGAACATAGAACCTAGAGTGTTAAAGCAGGAAGAGATCTCAGAAGGTAGAATGTTAGAACCTAGAACATGCATGGTTAGAATTAGTAGAGACCTCTGTCCAGGCACTATTAGAATCTAGAACATCAGAGCAGTAAAATATATCAGAAGGTGGGATGTTAGAACCTAGAACACAAATGGTTGGAACTGGTAAGGACTTCAGTAATGTGCTGTTAGAATCTAGAACATCCAAACAGGAACTAATCTCAGAAGGTGGACTGTTCCAACCTAGAACATTAGACCAGGAAGCTGGCTAAGATCATGGAATGTCAGAACCTAAATGATTAGCACAGGAAAGGACCCAAACTCTTCAATAAACACTGTATTGCGTTGTTTGGTCATTCGGTCACATCTGACTCTTCATGACCTCAGGAACCACATCCACGAGGTTTTCTTGGCAAAGACACTGGAGTGGTTTTCAGTTTCCTTCTCCAGTGTGTCTCCATCTTACGGATGAGGAATTGAGGCAAATAGGCTTTATGTGACTTGTGCAGGGTCATACAGCTAGCAAGTGCCTGAGGCTGGATTTGAATCTGTGTCATGCTGACTCCAGGCCCGGCACTCTGTGCACAGTGGAGTCCCCTGGCTGCCAGAAACATGTTTGTAAATGCTTAGGATAAAATACGGAGGAAGACTAAGAAAACATTCTCCTAAGGACAGTTGTCTCCGTATTTTAAAAAGGCTCAGGGGAAGAACCCTTGCACTAAGAGGGTCTGGGCTAGGCTTCGGTCCTGGCTGTGCCCTTACTCATTGGTGCAGATTTGGACCGAGGAGGAAGGTCCTGGTGGCCAGCTCAGAGTCAGTGCGGTACATGTGGTACATTGGACAGCGCCCAGGGCTGCCCCCAGAAGTAAGCTGTCTGCGAGGAGGCCCTGTTTCGTTCTTTGTTCCATATCCCCAGTGCTCGGCACAGAGTAGATGCTTAAGAAATTCTTGTTGATCGATTGATATGGTGAAAAGAACTTGTATGTGGAGTTTAGACAGCCTGGGTCCACGTGCTGCCTGTGTAGCAAGTCACTTCTCCTTTCCTGGGCCTTAGTTTCCAAATCTGTAAAATGGGAAGGGTGGACTCGATGAACTCTAGGGGCCCCTACAGCTCTAAATCTCTTATCTTGGTTATTCGGCAGCTGCGTGACCTTGGGCAAGGTGCTTGCTCTTTCTGGGCTCTGTCTCCTCAGCCCTCGATGTGCCTGGGTGCATGTTCCTGGCAGGGGCCCAGAGTGAGGATGGTTGGGACAAGCTCTGCCAAGCAGCTCTCTTTTCCCTTCCTTCCCTCCCGCCCACAAGCCCAGGGCCTTGAGCCAGGAGAGCTGCCTCATGGGTGGGGGTGGGGTGGGGTGGGCGAGAGAAATGGGGGAGGGAAGGAGTATAGACCTCCAGGGTGGAGTCACTGAGCCTGCCTTCTCTGACACACCGCAGGGAGCCAATGTATTAAATTCATTTTTTTAATTTATAAAGTCTCCCCAGTGGTTTCTTTTAGGGGAAAGATAATCAATGCAGCTTAGGGTGCACACACAATAGCATTAAGGAGCTAATTAAAATTTGCAATTAGACGGTGCTACCCTGGTTTTTTAAGTCTTGGTTGGCTCAGAAAATATGGTGGCTTGTTTTTTGTTTGTTTTGTTTTTAAAGGCAAACACCTCGTTCTTGTCCCAATGGCTGTCTTGGGGAAGAGGGACTGGCTTGGTTTCAGAGAAGAACCAGGAGCCATGGGGTGGGGTGAGGGGCAGATTTTAGGCTGGATTTCTGGATAAATCTCATCATTACGGTTATCCTAAGTGGAATGAGCTACCTCTGGAGGGGGTGAGTTCTCCCTCCTCCAAAGTCTTCAGGCAGAGAGACTGAGGGCATGCCACATGGGCAGGGCAACATTGACAAGTTAGTGAGTGTCCAGAGGAGAGTGACCAGGATGATGGGAGCACTGAAGATCATGAAGCCTGGGGGAAGGGGAGAGAGGGAACCAACTGGAGATGCCTAGACGGCCTAGATCGGAGCCAGGACCACTGGGCAGAAGCAGTTTTAGACTCCCTAAGAGCTGTCCCAGCTTAGGATGGCCTGCCTGAGGAGTCGTGAGGTCTTTGCCCTCAGGCTGGGTGACCAGCTACGTGGCACATGGTCATGAGATATGGGGATTCTTGCTCAGGTAAGGGGTGGGCTCAGCAGTTTCAGAGGTCCTGTCCAGCTCTAGACACTTTTGATTCTGGGGGGGGGGTCACTGGATGACTTGGGGGCATGTGCCCCTCTCTCTCTCCTTGTGTGTAGCTGAGAAACATGCAGGCTGCCCGTGTGTCACGGCCTCCGTGGATGACATCTATTTCGAGCACACCATTAGGTGAGTGGCTGCCTCGTCTGCTCCCAGTTCTCCCCTTTGGGGCTGAGCCCCCTCCCCCCCAACCTAGCGCTATTCCTTCAGTGACCCCAGTCCTTTCCCAACTTCCAAATCATGTCCTGTGAGGCTCGGTTGGAGTTGGGGGCATTTAGCCCTAGAGAAGAGAAGGCTTGGGGTAGATACAATATGAGCATGACCTTTAAATGTCTGAAGGCCACCAGGGAGGAGGCTCACCTCAGAGGGCAGAGCTAGGATGAGTGGCATTTTGGGGAGGCAGCAAGGATGGGGGAAAGAAGCCTGAATCTGAAGCCAGAGGACCTGGGTTCCAATTCCTCTGTGATGCCTACTACCTGTTTCTTCTGTCTCCTCATCTGTAAAGTGAGGAGGTTGAATAAAATGGCCTCTGGGGTCCCTTCTGGCTACAGATATCTCTTCAGACAAGGAGGGTTGCGCAAGAGGATGGGTCAATTGTGTTGTGGTGATGGACTTCCTTCATCACTGGGGAGAGGCTGGATGGCCACTGAGTTCAGACTGGATGCCCTCTGGGGCTCTCCGGTGCTCAGATTCTGTGGTTCTTTGACTCCCCTGAGCTGGCCTGGTTGACTAAGAAAGGGATGGGGGCTTTTTGAGGAACACGATCAACTTAGTGGCTAGAGATTTAAAGTGTCCGGGGTGATTTTTTTCTTACCATGCCCCTTTGAGTGAGGGAGCACAAAGATTGTTGTCCCCCTGGGCCAGAGGAGGAAACTGAGTCAGAGAACGGAAGTGTCCTATGCACGGTCACACAGGATCAGTCCAGACACCAGGAGGGGCCTGGGCTTGATTCTGAGCAGGTGTGACCCTGGGCAAGTCATTTCTCTCAAAAGGGGCACAGTTAGCCTGAGCTTTGGCTCAGGGTTTGAGGGTGTAGAGATGAGTCTGACCATGCCCTCTGGAGGACTGGAAGGAATGTCCTATATGGATGGCTGGAAGGAGCTGGGAGCATTTGTTCTGGAGCAGAGAAGTCTGTGCTTGCTCAGTCATTCTCCAGTCATGTCTGACTCTCTGTGACCCCATTGGGGGCTTTCTTAGCAGAGACCTGGAGGGGTTTGTTGCCATTTCTCTCTCCAGCTCATTTGACAGATGAGGAAGCTGAGGCAGACAGGGTGAAGTGACTTGCCCAGGGTCACACATCTAGGAAGGGTCTGAAGCTGAATCTGCACTCAGAAGCTGAGTCTTTCTGTCTCCAGGCCCAGTGCTCCATCCACTGCACCACCCAGCTGCCCCCCCAGAGAAGTCTTAGGAAGGAGATGGTAATTGAAGGGCTGTGTTGTAGCAGAGGGATTACATTTGTTCTGCTTGCCCCTAGAATGCAGAGCCAGGCATCGTGGATGGCAGGTACAGGGGTATTGGTTTCAACTCAGCACAAACTGCTTGCTGGTCACAGTTGGCCACAGTGGAGTGGGGACCTTTCTGGCTATGGATGAACAGATAGATGGACTACACATCTATTCAATTCTTTCTCTGTGCTATGGGCTGGGCTTACAAATATAAGTGAGCAAGACAGTCTCTACCCTCAAGGAGCAATTGAGCTCCTGAGGGGTGAAAGTGGTCAGTAGCCTGGGATGCCAGAGAGGAGTCTGGGGATGTGTGGGCAGGAGCTGGGCTCCTTGTCCTGGGGGAGCACTGAGGGGCTGGGCAGCAGGTAAGCTCTATCCTTCTGTGGCCCTCCTGAGATGGGATGTGTCTGATTTGGTACACGGCAGGGGGTGGGGGTGTGTTGGATGTTGCAGCAACCACATTGAAGGAGACTGTTTTGCTAGTGCATGGAGGGAGGGCCTGGCGCTCCTGAGGAGTCTCCCTGCCAAGGGGTACTTGTTCCCTCTTGTCTCCATTGGATGGCACCTCTGCAGGATGCTGGCGGGCTCCCACGCCTTGCTGTGCCGAGGGCTTCTGACGCATCCGGGCAAGGAGTTTGCTGGCCCCGTGCCCAGGGCTGAGAGAGAGAGAGAGAGAGAGAGAGTGTGTGTGTGTGTGAGAGAGAGAGTGTGTGAGAGAGTGAGTGTGTGTGAAAGTGTGTGTGATAGTGTGTGTGTGTGAGAGAGTGAGAGTGTATGTGTGTGTGTGAGAGAGTATGTATGAGATTGTGTGTGTGAGAGAAAGAGGGAGAGAGTGTATGTACGTGAGAGTGTGTGTGTGTGTGTGTGTGTGTGTGTGTGTGTGTGTGTGTGTGTCTGAGAGAGAGAGAGAGAGAGAGAGAGAGAGAGAGAGAGAGAGAGAGCGCTTGTTTATGCCTGGTGGGTTGTAACACAGGCATATTGGGAACAAGAGTGACTTCTCGTTCCAGCCCTGCTGCCCCAGGAAGGTCCTGAATGGAGTGTGGGGCAATGGATGGATGAGTCGACAAGGTCAGGAATAGGGCAAAACCTTCCCAGGCATCCTGGCTGGCTTGTACCCAGGAAGAGGTGCCATTGAGATGGGCCTAGGTCACAACTACCAGCCCTTGCTGGGGCTGAAGCCATGACCTGGTCTGTGTCTAGGAAAAAATGACTTTGGGGTGGGGAACCAAGGCAAGGGGCTGCAGCTGGGGAAAACTGGGGAGACCCAGAGGATTAGAACCTGGAGTGGCAGAGAGAAAAGGGCTGACTTTAGGAAGCATCCAGGACAGCCGTCTCTTCATCACGCAGTCAGCTGCAGAACTGACGTTGGAACCAGAGTCCTTGAACTCTACTTTCACTGTAGAGTTAAATGTCTCTTTTCCAGGCAGAGTCATGGAATCCTGGCATCTTAGAACTGAATAGGTTCTCAGAACTGGGTAGGGCCTCTCTGCAGATCCCTAGCCAGGGAGGCCACATCTACAGACACACCTGTCTGCCTGAACACACGCAGAGTCCTGGGTATTCCTGTCATTGTTGTGGGAGAAGGCAGGAGATCCCTGAGTTCCCCAAGGGTGATGGGTGGGGGAATTGTAGGAAACTCTTGCTGGAGGAGGCACGGAGAGGAGTGAGGGAAACCCCATGCCTCAGGGAGAAAAGAGCAGGCTTCTGGGAGAAATGTAGGGAGACCTGTCTCAGGGCCCTGCCTCAGCTTCACACAAGTGAGCCGTTTTGGGTGAATGTCATTGGCTTCCAGTCACCTCCACAATCAGATACAAAATGATCTGTTTGGCATTCAAAGCCCTTCACAAGCCGGCCCCTTCTACCTTCCCAGTCTCCTTCTGCCTCACTCCCTGACCTGTTCTCTTCAATGCAGTGACACCAGCCTCCTGGCTGTTCACCAAATGAAAAACTCCATCTCCAGACTCCGGACATTTGCTCTGGCTGTGCCCCATGCCTGGAAGGTCCTCCCTCATCATCTCTCTGCCTACTGCCTTCTGTGGTTCCTTAAAGTCCCAGCTTAAATCCCAGCAAGCCTTCTCCAAGCCCTCTTACTTCTGTGCCTTCCCTCTGTTAATTATTTCCTATTCCTCCTGTCTGTAGCTTGTTTGTGCAGATCTGTTTTCCTATTGTCTCCCCCGGTAGATCGTAAGCTCCTTGAGGGCAGGGACTGTCTTTTGTCTCTCTTAGCACCAGGTCTGGCACATAGTAGGGACTTAATATTTACTGACCTACTGGGCCTCAGATTGAGGCGTCCAAGGAACCAGGCTTGTCGCTTTCTCCTGCCCTCATGAGTCATGTATCTTGGGAAACTTTTTGCTAGGTACGGACTTTATTTTTTTCAGAGTATTTCACCATCATTTAAATTCTCCAAGGAAAGAATTAACTTGCATCTCCAAGATCTTCCCCCCATCTCCCCCAAAAGACTGAGACATAGAAAGGTTAAGTAATTTGCTCCACACAGTTAACAGGATAGGTGAAAAATGCATCGTCATTCCCCACACATTGTAAGCACAATAACATCATAGGATTTAGCTGATTGAGGAGGAAGCTTCATAGATCTCTTAGCCCAAGGGTCTAACCCTATGGCCCACCAGTCACTGGGCCTGCCCCTGCTTCTCTGTGGCCTGAGGGTTTGCTCAGCCTGATCCAGCCCAGTTGACCTCATTGAGGAAAGGTGAAATCAAAGCCTATGAAGGGAGTGATCTCCCAAGGGTGCACTAGTGGGAAGGGAGTTTCTTAGATTTGAACCCAAAGCTTTTACCTCCAAATCAAAGGCTCTTTCAAACATAATACAATGGCCCATGTGACATCATAGCTTGGAGGGGCCTTGAGAATATTAGAGCTCATGATGGTCTTCTTAGAACAGTCTTTAAGCATTTCCTTCCCTCCCCCCTCCCTCCTTCCTTCCTTCCTCTCTCCTTCCCTCCTTCCCTCCCTCCTTCCTTCCTTCCTTTCCTCCCCTCCCTCCTTCCTTTCTTTCCTCCTTTCTTTCTTCCTTCCTCATTCCCTCCCTTCCTTCTCCCTCCCTACTTCCCTTCCCTTCCATCCCTCCCTTCCTCCATTCCTTCCTTCCTCCCTCCATTCCTTCCTTCCTTCCTTCCTTCTTTTCGTCCCCTCCCTCCCTCCTTCCTTTCTTCCCTCCTTTCTTTCTTCCTTCCTCATTCCCTCCCTTCCTTTTCCCTCCCTACTTCCCTTCCCTTCCATCCCTTCCTCCCTCTCTCCCTTCCTTCCTTCCTTCCTTCTTTTCTTCCTTCCTTCCTTCCTTCCTCTCTCACCTAATAACAGCTGATAGCTTATAATGAACCTATGCTTCCAAAGCACTCTATATGTACATATCTTATTTGATATTCACAACAATGCTGAGTGTTGGTACTAGAGGGATTCTTAGCCCCATTTTCCAGATAGGAAAACTGAGACTGAGAGAGATTTAGTGACTTGCCTTTGGGCACTCACCTAGGAAGGTGAAAGAGGTTGGATTTGAACCCAGACTTCTCTTGAGTTCAGGGTCAGTTCTCTTTTTCTCCTAGTAATCTGCCTCTTACCTGGCCTGTACCCCAATTTACCTTCCTCATAAGATGATAGCTTTAGAGTGGAGGGAACCTCAGAAGAAGTCTTGTCCAGCCCTCTCATTTCACAGATAAGTAAACCGAGGCTTGCTGAGAATTACACAGATAACAAATGGTGGGGCTGGGATTTGAACTTGGATCATCTGACTCCCCTGTCCCAGGATGTCTCCATTTCTCTACCAGGTATCATCCTTAATTGTGTCGTCTCAACCCCACTGATCATAAGCTCCTTGAAGGCAGGGCCTGTGGTATTTTTCATTTCGGTATTACTGGTGCCAAACATAGTATCCAACATAACAGGAAGTTAATACATGTTCGTTGAATGAATAAATAAATAAATGGCCCGTTCTCAAGGATCTCACAAGACATTTGAAGTCAGGTTGTAATACCACAGAGCAATCAATCAGTGAACATGCATTTATTAAGCACCCTCTGTATTAGTACCGTCCTAGATGCCTGAAATACAGAGACAAAAAGGGAAACCATCCCTGCCCTTGAGGAGCTTCCAATCTACTTGGGGAGATGACACAGAGAGGAGCGTGAGGGAGCCAGGGAAGGGAGTCCCAGGGATGGCGAGCAGAGCCACTGGATGGTTCATCATGACGCCCCATCCAGCAGCAATTGCTGGGTGGATTCCATGATGCTTTTTGATACTTGTTTCCAAAGCAAGAGCAAGAGAGAATGTGGTTGTTCTTCCACAACATTTGGGGGTTGGAGGGATGGAGGATGGGATGGGGAATGACTGGTGAGAAGAGGCATGTGCTGGGGAGATCCTGGGGTCCTGGATGTGACCAGCAGAGCTGTGCTGTTCAGTGCCTGAGGAAGATGCTTTGTGAAGCATGAAGCCTTATCTATAGGGGGCAGAGACTGTAGGGGAAGCCACAGAAAGTTATGGCTGAAGGAGTGAGAGGAGGGACATATCACTGCTGGCTGGGGGGTGAATCAGGGGAAGCTTCCTGGAGGTGGAAGGACCTGAGTTGGGCTTTGAAGGATGGACTAGATTATCTGAATCCAAACAGGATAGAGAGGAGGGGAGCATCACAGTCAGGAAATGGTGTGTGGATATAGGCAGTTAAGGGGGTGTTCAATGAGTACAGGGCCATAGGTCTAGAGTTGGAAGGCCATCTAGTCCAACTCCCTTACTTTACAGATGAGGAGACTGAGGCTCAGAGGGATCGGGCAGCTTGCCCATGGTCAGTAGGCACCAACGGTGGCCTTCAGACTCAGGCCCCTTGCCTGTCGACCCAGAATGCCCCTTCACTTTTCCTGCTGCCCCTCGGGGTCCGTGAGACCTTAAGCAAGGCAGGCTCCAAAGTCAAGGTGCCCGGCCTCCACACCATCGCTTTCCCTCTATTACCCTGCTTTCTCTAGGCCTTCCCTAGCCCCCTTCTTCCCATTGGCCATGTGGGGGTTAATCCCCCAACTCTGATGTTCTCTCAGTGATGGTCAGTCAGAATGAATGGGGGGCCAGTCCACAAGCTGCCAGACCCCCGGACCTCCAGAGAGGTAGCATCAATGGCCAGCCTAGGGCCTGGTTTGCCAGGTAAGGCCCCTCTGAAAGCATCGGTGACCCTAGGCCTGGACACAGGGCCCTGCCTGGTCTGAAGTACTTGATGGATAGATTGTCAGAAGGAAAGGAGATTAGGCCCTGGGGGTGGAACCATTCCTGAGAGTTATGGGAGGGCAGAGGAGATGTGGCCTAAAGCCCAACCTGCAGGGTGGGGGGGCTCTCCCAGAGTGACTCGTCTTTGTGGGGCTTCAGGGCTCCTCTTTTCTTCCCTTCCTCTCCTCCCCTTTCCTCCCCTTAGTGTCATAGGAAGAGCTAGAAGGCACTTGGAGACCGCCCTTCTTACCTCCTTGTTCCATAGATCAGGAAACTGCTGACTGGTCACTCAAGGTCAAGCAGGGAGGAAGGAGCCTAGTCAGGATTGGAGCCCAGGGCCTCTTGGGTCACTGTTACACTTGTTCTCTCCCCAGAACCGGACAAGTGGTCAACATAAAAGCCAAGGTGAACCGAGCCTTCAACTCCAGCATGGAGGTGTGTGTGTGGGAAGGGTTGGAGGCTGGGGAGGGTGAGGAGTGCATGAGGGGATGGAGCCTGGTGGGATGAGGTACACATGGGGAGAGGGCTTGGAAGCTGGGGGCAGGTGTGTATGGGGGGGATGGATCTTGGTGGGATGAGAGGGGTTGGGGCCCTGAGGCACCATCTGGGAGCTGGGTGGGTTTTCTGGCTTACTGCCCTAGACCCAGCACCTATTCCACTAGGGCATCTCCTTCCCTCTGATCACTCTTGGTTCTCGACTTCTATTCTCTGGTTATTCTTGACCAACATTAATGACAACTCACATTTCTATAGTGTTCTGGGGGTTTACAAAGTCTGTTCTTCATAACTACCCCTTGGGGAAGGTGATCTAAGGACTCTTCATCCTACTTTGCTGTTGAGGAAACTGAGGCCCAGAGAAGGAACATGGATTATTCAAGATCCCTGAGCTAGGAACCAGAATTCAAACTCTGAATCTCAGTTCTTTGCCCTTGGGATGTCTGGGGATTTGGGCAGTGTGGTGCAGTAAACAGGGTACTGGACTGGGAGTCAGTCTATTTATGTCTTAACCAGCTGAGTGACCTTGGACAAACCCCTCATGGCCCACTTCCAGCGCAGCCTGGGCATGGCTCTGGTGGGCTTTGGGCACCAGCCTCTGCGGGGGCTCAGGCTCATCTCTACGAGCTTGGCCAGCAGCGAGTAGACAAAAAATATCTATATCTATATCTATATCTATATCTATATCTATGTATATATTACCATAGCAACTATTAAAGTTCATTTTCTAAGGTCAGGAAGGTTTGTGATCTTTGTTATTCCAAGGAAATCAGAAATGGAGGCTCCTTGAAATATTAAAGATTAATGTTTTCCCCAGCTCCAGACAACTCTACATGGCTATGAGTAGTTGAGGCAGGCGGTGATCTTCATTGGTAGAGGGAATTTCCTCACTGAGAATTTTTGTAAATCCTAAATCTCCCCCAAATTCATCATCAGCATTCTGACTCCTGCCATGACCCCATGGAATCTCCTGTTCCACTGGGTTGGGCCAAGCTCCACACGGCAGAGTGGGTCATTTCCCATGAGTATGGGTCTCTGGGTGGGATAAGGTCAGACGTATTAGAAAACCAAGTTCCAGCCACCTTTCCGGATGTTGGGGAGGCCCCATTACCTCCTGGACTGGTCCCCCACTGCTCCCCTTGGTCTTCTCTCTGTAGCCATGGCTTTCTTGGAGCCCCCAGGTCCTTGTATCAAACACATTTGGAATCTGGACTGGGATTCTTCCTGGCCCTGGCCTGGGCAAGTGGATTAATCCGTGACCAATATGTGAAGAGCTAAGTCTCTGGGAGCCCCCAGGGAGGCAGAGGGGAGCCCCAGGCACCTACTGCTGAACTTCCTCAAACCTGGACATCTTTACCTTGCTAGGTGGGCATTCAGGTCACCTCAGAGGACCTGTGCACTGAGAAGCAATGGAGTGTCTGCAAAGCTCTGGCCACATTTGTGGCCCAGCGAGGCTCTTCCAAGGTAGGGAGAAGGCTGCCATTGCCATTCCAATCCTGCCAATGACCAGATCTCCTGGTCCAGTGTTTCCCTGTAGGTGTGGATCACATTTGTGGGCAAGCAGGAGGTTTAGCTCCCTGGGGTGGGGGTGGGGGGCAGCCAAGAGCCTGTGATGCCAGCAGAGTCCAGCAAATGTCCATGAAATGGTATAGGGCCAAAGCCAGCAGGCTGGCCTAGTTGTATGATTTGCAGCACTCTGGATTGTATAGGGTATATTCAGGGATTATAGAATCCTAGATGTGGGACTGGAGTGGGGATGGGAGGGGGCTCAGGGACCATCTGGTCTAAGCTCTCATTTTATAGATGAGGAGACTGCTATCCAGGGAGGATTAAACAACCTTTCCAAGGTAACAGCAGCTAAAAAATGTCAGAGGTGGAATTTGAACCTAGATCTTGGAATACTTTCCACCTTACTTCAATTCCTGCTGTAGGAGGATTGGAGGAAGAAACTGAAAAAGAGAAGCCTGGGGTGAGGAAAGTGGGGAGAGGGACCTCAGAGCTGATGGCCATCTTCATTATTTGAAGTGCTAGCAAGTGGAAGTGGGATTACATTTATCCTCTGTGATCCCAGAGAGCAGAACCAGGAGTAGAAAACAGAACAAAGAAGAGCATAAAGACTTGAAGAAATCCCTAACAGTTGTAGTTGTCCCAGGATAGGACGGGCTGCCTCCTCAGTTAGTGTACGTCCCTGTCCTGGAGGTCCCTCAAGCAGGGGTAGGGTGATCTCTTGTCTAGTGTGTTCTAGTAGAGTTCTGTTTTCAGGCATAGGTTCAGCCAAGTGACCTCTGAAGACTCTTGCCCTCAATCAATCAAGCCGCCATTTATTCAGCACCTTCCAGGTACCAGGTACTGTCCTAGGTGCTGAAGACAGATAGAATGAATGAAACTCTCCTTCCTTACAAAGGGGTCATCTAGCCCAATTTTCATTTTACGGAGAAAACAGAGATTGGAAATTGATTTTCCCAATGTGTCACTGTGACTAAATCCTCTGATGGACCTTGAGGCAACTGGGGGATGCATTGGAGAAAGCACTGGGCCTGGAGTCAGGAAGACCAGAGTTCTAATCCTGCCTCAGACTCTTCCTAGCTGAATGGCCTGGAACAAGTCACTTCCCCTTCATCTGCCTCTGTTTCCTCATCTGTAGAGTGAGCATAATAGTAACACCTTAGATCCCAGGGCAGTTGTGAGGTAAAGTGCTTTGCAACCCTCAGTGTCGCTGTGATTGGCAATCGTCCAGTTGTGTGACATTGTTCCTTTGAGCCTGAGGGACCAGACAGGGGAGGGGGTGGTCAGCATTCATGGAAGACAGACTGGCAGAAGCGACTCTTCAGCTGTGGGTTGGATGATTTCCATTGGTTGGGAGTTGAGGGAAAGCATTTTAGGTGCAGGCTTTCATAGAAAAGGAGATGGAGCAGGGGCAAACATACTTGGATTCAGGGATGGCCAGGGGCCTGGGCTGGCTGGGGCTAAGCAGATGAGTAGGAGGAAATAACATAGCCTAGGTAAGGAACATAATTGCCTAGATAATTAAACCCTAATCTCTGACTCAGTTAATCATTCCTGGGGGAAGCATCTGGTTTGAACCACAATGCCATAACCTATACTATTATTATAATCATGACCATCAACTTGCTGATGACAATAATAGCTGGCATTTACATGGAGCTTTAGGGTTTGCAAAATGCTTTACATACGTTATCTCATTTGATCCTTGCAACAACCCTGTGAGGCAGCTGATAACTGTCTCCATTTTACAGATGAGGAAAGAGAGGCATGGGGAAGCTTAAGTGACTTGCCCAGAATTGTCTCCCCTCATATAATATTAGCTCCTTGAGGGCAGGGATTACTTCATTTTGATTTGAATTCCTCCAAACATGTAGTACTGTTCCAGGAACATAGTAGGCACTTAATAAACACTTGTTGATTTCAGTAGAGCCCCTGGCAGACTGAATGAGGTACAGCAAGGTTCTAGGTTGATGGTCTTTCTTTAGGGAAGAGTACCTCATAGTCTAAGAAACTTTTTATCAACTCTGGCTCCAGTTTTCAAGGACACCACTCTCCTGGTTCTCCTCCTACCTCTCTGGCTGCTTCTTCTCAGTCTCCTTTGCTAGATTCTCCTCCCAGTCAGACCAGCTAACAGAGGAGGTCCCCAAAGTTCTGCCCGGCACCTTTTTCTCTTCTTCACTTGGTGATCTCATTAGTTTGCACGGTTTCGATGATCTCTTTGCAGACGGCTCGTAGATCTGCTTGTCAGGACGGGGCTTCTCTCTCAACTGCCAATCTCACATTTATAATTACCTTTAGGTATCTTGAACCACACACATCTTTTCTTATTTTTATTTTTTTAAATGACGTGTTTATTTACTTTTAATTTACAAGATTCAGTTCCACAATCACTTGAGTTTCAGATTTTCTCTCCTCCCTTCCCCCTCCCCCCCCATGGTGGCGTGCAATCATGTATAGGATCTGCAAATACTTTCACATTGTACAACAGTCTGGTCATAGAGAAGGGTTGTAACCAATGAGTGATCACTGGGAAAAGAAAAAAAACAGACATGAAAGAGAACGATAACATGTTTTGCTTCAGTCTCCATTTAAACTCTAGTCTTTCTACATCTTTCTCCTTCCATCCTGAGGCTTGTAGAGTTGTCTTTAGCTGTGTGTTGCTGAGAAGAGTCCAGTTTATCAAGGCTGGTCATCATATGTACGATGTGTCTGTGATTGTGTACAGGTTTTGCCTGGTTCTGCTCTTCTCACTTAGCATCAGTCCGTATAAACCTCTCTAGGTAATTATGAAGTCCATCTCCTTCCCATTTCTTATAGCACAATAGTATTCCATTACATTCATATACCACAGCTTATTCAGCCATTCCCCAATGGATGGGCATCCCCTATATTTCCAGTTTTTTGCAACCACAAAGAGAGTTGCAATAAATATTTTTGTACATATGGGTCCTTTTCCCACTTCTGAACCACAGACATCTTAAACTCAACATGCTCAAAAGCGAACTCACCCTAACCCAACCCTACCTTCTGTCTAACTATTCTACTACTCTCCAGGATACCACTATCTTCCCAGACATCCAGGCTCCTAACCTAGGTGTGATCTTCAACCCATCACTCTCTCTCCCCACCCCTATATCCAGTCACTGGCTGAATCCTATCATTTCTACTTATGTAGCCTCTTTTATATGCCTCCTTCTCTCCTCTGGCCCTGCTACCACCTTGGTGCAGGTTCTCATCCTGGACTCTTGAAATAGCTTGCTAGCTGTACCTTTATCATAAGTCTTCCCCCACTCCAATCCATTCAACATGTCAAACTGATTAGTCTGATCATGTCAATGCTCTCCCCCACACCATTCAGTAAACTTCACTGGCTCCCCATCACTTCCAAAATAAAATATAAAATCATCTGTTTGGTATTCAAAGCCCTTCATAACCTGGTCCCATATCATTGACCCATACTTCTAGTCTTCTTATACTTTATATCTTCCCACCTCTTGAACCGTGTGATCCAGGGATACTAACCTCTCTGATGCTTCCTGAACAAGATGCTCCTCTAGGCTCTGAGGATTTTCATGGGCTGTCCCCCATGCCTGGAATTCTCTCCCTCTTCATCTTTGCATTCTGGCTTCCCTGAAGACCCAGCTAAAATTCTGCATTCTGCAGGAAGTCTTTCCAGGTTCTCCTCAATTCCAGTGCCTTCCCTCTGGTGATTGTCTCCAATTCATCCTTGTGTACAGTTGGTTTATACAGAATTATTTGCATGTTGCCTCTCCCATCACACTATGAGCTCTCTGAGAATGCACATTGTCTTTTACCTTTTTTGTACCCTCATTGCTTGGCACAATGCCTGGCATATGATAGGTGCTTAATAAATGTTTGCTGACTGATGGGTCTGACCACATTCTCTCTCCCCTTCCCCCCAATTCAGTAAGCCCCAGTGGCTCCCTATCACCTCCTGGATCAAATATGTAATTTTCTGTTTGGTTTTCCAAGACCTGCCTTCCTTGACGCCTTCCTAACTTCCCAGGGTTCATGCACCTTGCTCTCTATCCCTCCTACACTCTAATAGTCATTACAATGACCCTGCTGTGCTTTAACATCTCATGTCTTGACCCATCACTTTTGCTTGCTGTCCCCTGCCCCTGGAGTTATCTCTCTTCTCATCTCTACCTCCCAGCTTCCCTGATTTCTTTCAAGTCCCAACAAATTTTCCTGTTCCAGATTTCCCCCTTTGTGAACTTCCCTTAATGCTAGAGCCTTCCTTCTGTTTATTATCTCCAATTTATCCTTCTACATCTTTTTGGTAAAGAGTTGTTTGTATGTTGTCTTCCTCATTAGACTTTGAGAGCAGGGTTGAGTTTTTGCCTTTCTTTGCATCCCCAGCTAATGAAGGCTAGGAGGTAAGAAACTCCACCACCACCGCTCCACTCTGTAGCCATCAGAAGGACCACACTTCACACATCTGATCTTGACCTGACCCTGAAATTCTCAAGCTGCATCATCTACTCTAGGGAACGGCCACCTTAGCTATTTAAACATCTCTAGAGCTGGGGCCAGTCTTCAGCCAGCAAACCCCATGTTCCTCTACCAATTCAATCAGAGAAACTTTGCCATACTTTGTAAGGGGACTCTGGGGGATAAAACAGCTTTGTAATTAGTTGAACGTTTCTTAAACATATCACTACTTTATTACCTCTGTGATGAGTCCTTTGCTTTCTGTGACTGCCTCACTCAACACCAGTGAACCAATTGGTCAAAGACCAACTGCCCCTCTTTGCTTAGGTATCTGCACACTCTCTCCTCTCAGAGAATGGAGACTCTTTGGTGGTAGGACATGTTTTTTCTTCCTTTTTTATCTTTGTAACCTTGGTATCTAGCACAATGCTTGACGTGTAATGTTGTTGTTTGATTGTTTTCAGTCATGTCCAACTCTTTGTGATCCCCTTTGGGTTTTTCTTGGCAAAGATACTGGAATGGTTTGCCATTTCCTTCTCAAGCTCATTTGACAGATGAGGAAACTGAGGCAAACAAGGTTAAGTGACTTGCCCAAGGTCTCACCGCTAGGAAGTGTCTGAGGCCAGATTTGAATTCAGGAAGATGAGTCTTCCTGGTTACTAGCCTGGTGTTCTATCCACAACACCACCATTGTAGTGGGTGCTCAATAAATGCTTATTGCTTGATGTCAGCTGAACCCCTGGTAAACTGGTTGAGACTAGGGGAAGGATCTAGGTCTTACCTTAGAGAAGAATTACTATTATAGTCTATAATATATCATATATTATAGTCTATACTATGCAATATATTATAATGTTATAGTCTATAATATATTATAGACATATGTAGCAATGGTAGTGACCTGAGAGCAAGAAGATGTCTTAGCATCCATAATCCGAGCAGCAAAGTCCCGCCAACATTTATTGTGTGCCCAGGATGGACAAGGATCTGTTGGGACCCCAGGATTTAGAGCTAAAATCAACCCATCAACAAACATTCACCAAGCAGGCATTGGGGTTACAAGCACAAAAATACCCTCAAGGAGCTGACATTCCATGGCGGGGGGGGGATTCAGGGATCACATACTTATATATGCAATAACAGATACTGTTGGACCCAGGGGGCCTGGACCATTTCTCCCACCTGACATTTAAAGGAGAGGGGTAGATTTCTTTCTCATACTCTTTGGTTCTTTATGCCTCCTCCTCACTGAAATCTTAGATTTGGCTCATCTCTAGCATTTCCCCAAAAGGATATACAAAGCACGCAATGTCAAGCAGGTATAGGACAGTTATTTATTTTTTCTACTAAGAAAAAATGTTTAGAACACTAAAAGCTAATAAGTATGTACTAACAAAGACTCAAAACTTGACCCAGTAACCAGTAACTCCTATTGGCTCTCCCAGGAGATTGATACTTAAAATATTAAAATGTGAGACATTTAATGGGCTGTTGAATTGGCATTTCACCTTTACTTCAATTCTATATTATTCAAACAACTCTTTTAAGGTCGATGTCTTCTGGGACACTAGGAAGGGCTTGGGTTTCTCCTCCTATCATTGTCCATTTTCTCCAGAAAGTGCTTATAGTAGTACCTGTGTGAGGGACTCGGGGGCTGCTGACTCATGAAATCACCCCAAAGGCTAAAAGCATCTATCTCAGGATCACTATTTGATCACCTATTTTAGGGAAAGAAATACAAAAATGAGGCCAACAGGGGGCTACCTACGAAGCACGTGCTTTAGCTGCTATGTGTAAAGCTGTTGCTGAATGTGCAGAGGAAGGTGCAGGGGGTATGTGGTTCCTTTCTCCCCTGTTATGGGAAGTCCCAGAGAGAGAACTCCATACTACACATTCCAGGGAGAGGAAGAAGAGAATGAGTAGACCTTGTCTCTTTCTTTTAAGTCTATTGTAGGGTGTTTGGTTGGAGAGGTCAGGGAGGAATAGGAGGAAGGATGCAAGGTCTTAAAGACCAGTAGTGGAGAGATCTTTGGGAAGAAAGATGCTGTGGAGCTGTCCAAGGTTATGTCCCAAGGAAGACCCTTCTTCTTCATTGCACATTGTCTCCTCCCAAAGCATGGACCATCCTATGATATAAATAGATTCACTTTTTGTTGATTTCAGTCTCTTCTTGCCCTTGCTTCTCTCCCATTCTGGGTGTCAGGTAAAGCTAAAACAGATCTTGCCGCTGACGGAGGAGGAAAAGGTGGAGTACAGTGTGGCAGCAGAGCGTCGAAGGATGAGGCTGGTGTACACGGAAACCATCCAAGACCTACTGGCCAAGAGTGTCATTCAGGATGGTGAGGTGCCCCTGCAGGACCCAGTGTGGGAGCAGACCATGGGGTGGGCAGAGAGAAATGGGTTGGGATTGAAGTCTAGAGAAGGGTAACTAGGGTGGTGAGAAGACTAAAGACTATGCCAGGTAAAATGAGAGATAACTCAGAGGAGAGAAGACTCAGGGGGCACAGAAAGGCCATTGTCAAGAATTTGAAGGTCTGTGTGGAAAAGGGATTAGACTTACTCAACTTGGCCCCCGGTGGGCAGACAATGGATGCAAGTTGCATAGAGTGGGCCATTTCCCTTCGACCTCTCTGACCACTCCTTTTGGTTTGCTCTAGACAATGAAAACTTTCCTAGTGTTGTTTGCTCTCATTGTTTGGAGCAAGTCTGCCCCCTCTGGACCTCAGTTTCCTCTTCTGTAAAATGAAGGATTATACTATATAACCTCGGAGTTCTCTTTCGGTTTTCATGCTGTAGGAACTCAATAACTGTCTGCTACATGGGTGTTTACATTTTTTAAAAATTAAGAAAAAAATAAAAAATCAAACCTTTGTAACAAATATGCGTAGCTGAGCTAAACGAATTCTTACATTGGCTGTGTCCAAAAATACATCTCGTTTTGCATCTTGAATCCATTGCCTCTCTGTCAGGAAGTGGATAGCGTGCTTCATCACTGGTCCTCTGGAATATTTATAATCTTTGTGTTGTCTTCATATTCTTTTTATGTTGCCTCTATACCGTCCATGAGAGACTTGGTCAGATGCTTTGCTAAAGTCTCAATGAACTGTATCTATATCATTTCCCTGGTCTGTGGGTCACTAACCCTGACAAAAAAGGAAATTGGGCTAGTCTGGCATAACTGTTCTTGATGAAGCTGTCCTGGTTCTTGGTGATTATTGCTTCCTTTTCTAGATGTTCTCTCACCATCTTTTTAGTTGTATGTTCTAAAATTGTGTCTAGAGTAGAAACCAAACTCATTGACCTATGGTTTATAGCTTCTGCTGTCTGCCCTTTTTTTTTTTTCAGAAATTCGAGATAATATCTGCCCTTGTCCAGTCCAGTGGCATCATTCTTATTCTTGCAGATCTCCCAAAGATCAATGACAGACTCAGCAATCACTTAGGCCCATTCAGTCAGTTCCTAGGAAGGCCTAGAGTTCACCTGGACCTTGTGACTCTATTGCATTCAGGGCAATGAGGAGCTCTTACTATCTCTCTGCTTATCTTGAGCATTACCTCTTTGTTGGCCAACTTTTATCGTTCCCTTTTCAATCTGAAGATCTTCTTCCTCAACAAAGAGTATAGAAGCAAGAGAGAAACTGAGCATTGGGCATTTCATGGTCCAC
This sequence comes from Pseudochirops cupreus, assembly GCA_028627135.1. Classification (NCBI taxonomy): domain Eukaryota; kingdom Metazoa; phylum Chordata; class Mammalia; order Diprotodontia; family Pseudocheiridae; genus Pseudochirops; species Pseudochirops cupreus. The sequence goes on along the minus strand of CM053584.1, from coordinate 20,843,225 downwards.
CCCAAGCAAAGGTCTGATCCTTTCCATGACCTTTCCCACAGCTGCAGTTTGAAAAGCTACTTTTGTTGGTCTTAGATTCCCTTACCAGCCTCAGCTCACTCTAAACTTCAGCATTCCTGACACTATTTTTACTGAATTGTACTATGCTGTTATATCTGTTTTCTGTTACCTGACTTCCCTTCCATCTTTTGTACATTTATTCTTAAGATTTAAGTTGTTCAATAAGTTATCTGTGTATCCACATCAGTCTCTCTAGTCAACTCCACATTTTCCAAGCATTCTAGACCCATAAAGTTGGAGGCCCTTTGAAGGGACCTCCCTCAAATGGAGGAAGCTTTGGAGATCAAGCCCTTCATTTTATAGTCAATAAACTCTGATCTGAAGATCAGAGAAGTAATTTATCCCCAGTCACACAGTGGTAAGCATCAAAGGTAAGATTTGAACCTAGGTCTTTGGATCCTAGGATCCTAGTTCTGAGGCTGGAGGGGACTACAGAGGCCATCTAATCTAATCCTCTTATTTTCCAGATGAGGTCCAGGGACTTGTCCAAGTGATTTGAACAAGGTTACTTGGATAGTGATGATCAGAGGTTGTATTTGAAGCCAGATCCTTGATTCTGGACCCGGTGCTCTTTCCATTGTATTTCTCTCCTTGTGGGTTGTTGGTACATTATGGGCACCATTATATTCCCATGCCCTGGGGAGAATTCAAAGGAGAGTTTTTTCATATCCAGTACCTTTTGTTACCTCTTGCCTTGGGTATGTGCTAGCCACTAATTATAGATAGGTTTAAGAACATCAGCAGAAGCTAAGATGGGAAAGGATTAGTCTATAAAATGCATGAGGGACCCAGAGAAAGTGTATGGCCTGTTCTTCAGAACCCAGGGCACCACTTAGGTGGTGAAATACAGCAGGTTCGGAGTCAGGAAATGTTTGGTCTTTTCAGTCATGTCTGACTCTCTGTGACCCCATTTGGGATTTTCTTGGCAAAGATCCTAGAGTGGTTTGCCATTTCCTTCTCCAACTCATTTTACAGATGAGAAATTGAGGCAAACAAGGTCTAGTGACTTGCCCAGGTGACAACAGCTAGTAAGTGTCCAAAGCTAGATTTTAACTTAGATCCTCCAGACTCTAGGGACAATGCTCTAACCATTGTGCCACCTAGTTGCCTCACTATGAGCTTTTAAGGGAAACTGGAGATATCTTTGAAGCTCATAGAATCTCAGAGCTTGAGGGAATTGTAGAGCAAGGGACCTTAATGGTCAGTCTCATGTGGGGCCATGGAAGAGTCCTGGATTTGGAGACTGGAGAACCTGAATTCAAATCTTGGCTCCATTACTTAGAGCTATGTAGCCCTGGGCAACTCTTTCCCCCCCCCCTGAGCCCCACTTCCTCATCTGTACAATAGGACACTACCTACTTTATGGGGCTGTTGAGAGGAAAATGCTATAGAAATGTGATCTATTATTATCATAATATTTATTAATTAATAATACTATTAATTACCATTATCATGTAATCTAACCTCTTTCCAGATAGAGTCATTGTAACAACAGCCAACATTTATATAGTGCTCGAAAATTTCCAAGCACTTTGCACAGGTCTAAGTGACTCCTTAATGAGCCAAAGTTGACTCGAAGGAAAACATCCTCCTGTCGTCCAATAGAATGGGAGATGGACTGGCCCCTGGGACTGACCATGATGTCAACAAGTTCAATTCAGCAAACATCTGGGCTCCTGGGGGAGGTTTGGAGTGCAGATAAAGCTCAGTTCTTCTTCCCATGGAGCTTGTAGGAGGCTAAAACAGACACTACACTGAGATGTGTACATTAGACAGATGTGAAGAGAGTGCCCTCTGGGGTCCGAAGGAGAAAGGTCATTCATGGCCAGGTGAGGAAAATGCATTTGTACTGGGCCATGGAGGACAGGGTTTTGTCTTCGTATGCCAAGGGTTTAACACAATGACTGGCACATAGTAGGGACCTTAATAAATGCTTATTGATTGATGGATAGAAAGTCACAGCATCACAGACTGAGGAGCCAAAATGGCCATGATGTTCTGACTTATTCCTGAAAATGAATCCCTCAGCCTTTGTTTCAAGACCTCCAGTGAGGGAGAACCCACTTTCTCTCCAGGCAGCTCATCCTGCTTTGAGGCAACTGTCATGATTAAGAGGCTTCTCCTGACATTGACCCTTAGTTGGCCTCTTTGTAATTTCTACCTTTTGCTCCTGGTTCTGCCCTGTGGGGCCAACAGAACAGGTAGTATCTCTCCCATGTGTCAGTCCTTCAAACATTCAAACACATCGATTCTACTCCCTGAGTATTATCTTTTCCAGCCTAAACATGCCCAGTTCATGTAACCAATCCTCAAATGACTCAAAAGGCTCAAGGCCCTTCACTGTCCAGATTGTCTTCCTCTGGGCACTCTCCAAATTATAAATGTCTTTCCTAAAATGTGGTGCTCAGATCTCGTCACTTCAGATACAGTCTGAGTCAATGCAACTCAACAAGCATTTATTAAGTGCTTATTGTATTCCAGGCGCTGTTCCAGGTGCTGGGGATAAAAAGACAGAAAACAAATAGCTGTGTATTCATGTACACCAATCCACTAAGCTTGTCAGAATCCTGAAAGGCAGCCTCCTGGTTACCAGCAAGCCCTCAGCCCCATCTCCTTTCCCTTGTCAGATCTGGAGAGCAGAGACTGCAGCAGGATGGTCCCCGCTGAGAAGACCCGAGTGGAGAGTGTGGAGTTGGTCCTGCCCCCCCATGCCAACCACCAGGGCAACACCTTTGGTGGCCAAATTATGGCCTGGATGGAGAATGTGGCCACCATTGCAGCCAGGTAAGACTTAGCTGAATAACCCTCCCCTCCCTCTTCTTTCCCCAGTATTTCCTGATCATCAATTTTCCATGATCATCTAGCAGGCTTCGTTGCCCCATGGCCTTCACCCTAATGTTGGATTATAGAACAGAAATTGTCTAGCAGAATTTTGATATGAAGTATGATCCTCCCCTTCACTGGTTTTGACAATTAAGAGCTCACTAGTATCTTTGGAGAGAGTAGTTTCTGTTGAATGATGAGGTAAGAAATCAGACTGCAGAGAGTTAAGAAGAGAGGAAAGAAAGTGGAAGCATCTGTTGTGACTATCTTTCTGAAGTTTAGCCATAAAAGAGAGGAGGGATATAGGAAGCAGGGATGGAAGGATGAAGTATGGGTTTTTTGAGGATAAGGGGAGACATGGGCATATTTGTAGGCAATAGGGAAGAAACCAGTAGAAAGGGAGAGATCACAGATAAGTGGGAGAATAGGGATGATAAAGAGGGTGCTCTGCTGGAGGAGATAGGCTGGAATGGGATTACTTGTACAGGTAGAGGGGTTTGCCTTGACAAGGAGAAGGGCCACCTCTTCATCTGAGACAGATGAAAGAGGCGATTGTGGCAGAAGTATCTGGGGGATGAGAGAAGAGGTAGCTTTTTTCAAATGACTTCCATTTTGTGTGTGTGTGTGTGTGTGTGTGTGTGTGTGTGTGTGTGTGTGTGTGTGAAATACTAGGTAAAGTTCTCCCCTGAGAAGGTGGGAGAAGGGGACTATGGGAAGCTTGAGGAGAGATGAAAAGGTTTAGAAAAGCCATGATAGGTGGGATAACAAGTTAATTAAGAAGGTATGAAAGGATTGCCCAGCAGCAACAAGGACCCATTTGAGGTTATGGAACATAAATTTGTCAGCATGATTTTGCGATTTTTCTCCAATTTCTTTTGGCAATGCATGACTAGGAGCAAACATGGGAAATGGTGGGTGTGATCCAAGGCTGAGGGCACAGTTGGTGATATGATCAAATGGTTAAGGACTCAAGAGAAGAGACAGAGTGTCGAGATGGGGAACAGAGGAGAGAGCTGCTAGAGAAGCAGTGATGGTCTGGAAGAGAACTGTGGGATTGAGGACTGGAGATCATGGTGTGGATGAAGAGAAGGTCTTGGTAAGGGAAGGCAGAGGGAGAGATGGAAGGCCAATAGGTTCTAAGCAGAGAAGGGATTTTGGAATTCTTGAACATGGGGATGGTGTGTCTTTGGGTGATCAAACATATGACCATCTTTGTGTGTAGCTGAGGTGGGATGGAGAAATAGGTCATGAGAAGTGAGGAAGTTGAGGAACTGGAAATTTAGGTGTTTGAAGGAGTACCAATATGTATACTGGAGTTCCCTAGATGAGAGAAGGAATTGGAGAGTAGAGAAACATTGTGATCCAGGCACTGAACTCATAGAGAGAGGAAGGTAGGTTTCTTGGGGGGTCTGTAGACAACAGCTACAAGATTGTGATTGGGCTGTAGATAGGAATTACATGAACCTCAGAGGAGAAGAGGTTACTGAGTGATAGGTACAGGGTGAGAACATGACAGTGGCCATGGGAAACAAGGAATATGCCAAGTCATCTTGATGAGTGAGTTGGGGGGAATGAATCCAGCTCTCTTATTTTAAGGATCATTAAACTGAAACCCAGAGACACAAGTGATTTGCTTAGGATCACACCAGTGTCCTAAGTGTCAAAACCAGTTCCTTAGACCCCTAATCTAGCCTTCTTCACTGTATCATATTTCTCCTTGGAGAGTGTGAGCTCCTTGAGGGCAAGGACTGTACAATTTTTTGTGTTTGTGCCCCTAGCACAGTGCCTTATACTCCATAGGTGCCTAATAGATGCTTGCTGAATTGACTGTTGAGGGAGAGAAGGGGGTAGTTGGGGAAAGCTTCCTAGCAGACAGCTGGGATGATCATAGGATTTTAGATATAGATTAGAAGAGACTTCAGTGTCTACTGAGTCCAACCCCCTTATTTTTCAGAAAGGGAAACTGAGGCACAGAGAGGTTAAGTGATGTACCCTTCATTAAGTGTCTGAAGTGGGATTTGAACATAGGTCTTTCCACCTCCAAGTCCAGTACTCCCTCCACTGTACCATATTGTATCCCCATGAGCTGGGTTTTGAAGGATAATTAGGATTGGGATGGAGGCAGAAGGAACAGCTTGACCTCAGGAATAAAGGTGGGAATAAGACTGAACTGGGGCAGGGGCCTGGGAGCCAAAGTCCCCAACAGACAATCCTCACCCCAGTTACTCCCTCCTCTTCCCTGCTGTGACTACATAAGCCTTTGCTACCCTTCTCTTCCCCACTCTCACCCTCCAACTCCCACTCTACTCTGGGAGTACGTGGGGCTTACCCAGAGGGCCTGGTGGATGATGGGCAGTTGGGGCAGATCTGGCCAGACTTTGATGTCATACCTTCCCCCGACTATCTCAGCCGCCTGTGCCAAGCCCATCCCACCCTGAAGACAATCGAGATGTTCCATTTTCGAGGCCCATCCCAGGTTGGGGACCGACTGGTGCTCAAGGCCATTGTCAACAATGCCTTCAAGAACAGGTGAGACTGGACCCTTCAAGACATAGGAGTGTAATGGGATGGATGTGTATGTGTTGGGGAGGGGGGAGCGGAAATTAACCACAAATGAAAAACCGTACAAGCTGACTCCACAAAAATTCATGGACTGTGACAACTCAGGTTTTAAGAGGGAGGGAGGGAATGAAAACAGGGAATGTCAAAGCTGGGAGGGACGGCAGAACAGGTAAAAGAAACTTTAGAGATTGCCTGCCCTAATCCCATCATTTTAGAGATAGTGCCAGTGATCATGAAGCCTGCATTGAAGTAGGAATTCTCGTGACAAGAAGCAGGCAGCTGAGAGATTTCTTAGGTCCTGCCTAGGAGGGAGGGGAGGGCTTTACCTTTGCAGCTGATGTGTCTCTGCAGCATGGAGGTGGGGGTATGTGTAGAAGCTTACCGCCAGGAGATGGAGTCTTGCTCGAGGCACCTCAACAGCGCCTTCATGACCTTTGTGGTGTTGGACGGAGATGACCAGCCCATAACCCTGCCTTGGATTCAGCCACATGGCGAGGTGAGTTATTCCCTTCGATCTGAAAGGCATTTATTAAGTTTTCCCTGTGTGCCTAGGACTGAGGTTGGTACTGGGGGCACAAAGACTGAAAAAAAGTAAATTGTCACTCCCCTTGGGGAGCTCACCTTCTCTTGGCAGCTGGGTACTAGACCCTGTCACTTGAACTAAGTTTTGCTGTTGGCGACTCTATACTACTAATGAGACCAAGGATGTGGGGTCAGTCTCCCATGGGAGAGTTAAGGCTCTTCCATCCTGTGGCTACCTCAGGAACCTCTGGTCATCTTTCCCACATAGAGCTATGCCAAGGAGGGCAAGATGAGGGAGTAAATGGCTTAGTGAGGGAACAAATGGGCTGGTGGGGGAGAGGAGGGCTTGGTGGGGGAATGGAGGGTGTAGTGAGGCTCCACCCCCTCTACTGGCTGCTAGCAATAGCTTGATGTGTATGGTGGGTAAGGTGGGCTGGGCCATTTGTAGTCTACCAAAATCTTCGCTATCTGTGGTCTGATTTAGAAGGGAGAAACAGTGTGAGACAAAGTAGGGGACAATAAGGATGAAAGAGAGATTCTTTCTTCATCCCCCACACCAAGGTATTTCAGGAGGGATACTGACTTTCATCAGTCAGGTGTCAGGAGGCCTGTGTGGGAGGCCAGTAATGGAGAGGCTGTAGCCCATGTCAGGGTAAGGGGATAAGAGATACCCCTTCCAACCTAACCAGCCCTGCCAGAGCATGGCCCATCCCATCTGTCCTGAAGGTGCCCCTGCCCTTCTCTCTGGGCCCTTGGCAGCCTAGCTGATTGTTCACCTAGACTTATTTCTGCTTTTCTCCCTCCTTCAGGAAGGTGAGCGTCGCTATAGGGAGGCCAGCGCTAGAAAGAAGATGAGACTAGACAGGTGAGAGAGGGCATGGGGCAGGCACAAAGCAGTTTTCAGACCCCTGTTCTTTGGTGGCCATGACCCCCTCTTGCCATCCCCAAGGTCTTGCTTCCATACCAGCTCCCTGGAGCTGTGTCCAGACTCCGCTGGCACTGTGCTGGCTTCGAGCCCTGGTTCACTGGGTGCTGAGGGGATGAGTCTCAGGCTTTTAGACTTTACCATCATCATCCCACTGATTACCTTCATATTCTCCATAGAGCTCCTATACAATCCCCTGGGAAAGTCCCTTCTTCCCTTTGAGCCTTGATTTCCTCATCTGTGAAATGGGGCTAATAACACCAGTGGTATTAACCACCCAGGTTGTCATGAAGATCAGAAGAGACAACGACTGTAAAGTGCTTTGCAGACCTTGAAGAAGTATGTGAATGGCAAAGGCTGCTCTTTCTTGGGTTCTCACATATTTTATCTCTAGCTACTGGCCTTCCTTATTAGAATAGACATTTCTGGGTTGTAAGTGGGCAGGGATGGTTTCATTCTTTGGCCTTCCATCCCAGGGTCTAAGCCAGTGTCCCACACATAGTAGGTGCTTACTAATGTTTGTTAGTAACATTTCCTCTCTCAGCCACAGGTCTTTTCCCTCTTCCTTTGTGGGACTGTCCTTTCATTGTTCGATGCTTCAGGGCACTATGTTAGTCAGTTAAATTGTATGGAACTATGTTAAACGATATTTAAAATGATGGTTTGAAAGAGGAGGTCCTCCTTCACGGATGCTCATCCCTGCTTGTAAATAGATTGTGCTTTCATTCAGTTCAATAAGCATTTGTGTTCAACACCTACTGTGTGCATGCAGCCTGCTGGTGATACAAAGACACAAATTAAGGCTTCCCAGCTCTCCAAGAGCTTCTGTGTTACTTACTGGGGAGGGTACAGCACATAGGGATCAGAAAATACAAACTCGACAAAAAATAAATGGTGGAAAGAGGAGAAGACTGACACTCAGGGGAGGTGACGTTAGGGAGGGCTGCATGTGAGAGGGGGCCCTTGAGCTGAGCCTTGAAGAAAGCCAGGAGGTTCCAAGAGGCAGAGGTTAGGAGAGGGAACACACCAGGCATGGGACCGAGGAGGGAGATGCCCAGGGAATGGTTCACTTGAACTGTAGAGTGACCGCAGGGGGATGATGGAAAGTGAGCCTGGAAAGATGAGCAGGCTTGGGACCGCTTGGTTTACATGTCAAGTTGAGGATTTGCTCTTTGATTGTAGCAGTAATAAAGAAGGAGGAGAGGATTAGAGGGAGCTCTGTGATTTAGGAATATCGGGTCAGCAGCAGGGTGGAGTATGGATGGAAGAGGAGAGAAGGGAAGCAAGAAACCTCGGAGGAGGTGATTGAGATGGTCTGGGCAGGGGCTGAGGAGGGCTCAACCGAGGGGGATGACCTCATAAGAGAAGAGAAGACAGCTTTGAAAAATGTTGTTTTGATAAGATCGACCAAATTTGGCAAGTGATTAGAATGGGTACAAGTGAAGGTTGTAACTATGAATGATTGAAATGAGGATGTTGAATGTGGGATGGATTTGGGGGCCTCACTGGGCCTTTCTCCCTCCTGCCCCCACAATTCAGAGGTACAGGATGTCATCAGAGATTACTGTGGTACAAAACAGAAAAGGCAAAAGGGCAGAAGAGGAGTCTGGGGTCCTGTGGGCTCAGTTAGATAGAGATAAAGCTTTTATGGCATGACTACTAGGTGGCAGGCACTGTTGTAAACTCTGAGGATTAACATATAAGCAAAACAAGCCCTGCCCTAAAGGAGTTTCCATTCTAATGGGGAAGACAATCCATAAAGGGGAGCTAGAAGTAGGCGAGAGGTAGGTGCTTCTCTCTGGAGATCTCCAGAAAGTGCTGGTTCCAGGTGAAATAAGACCGAAGCTGGTTTATCAGAGCCCATGGTGGTCCCAAGAGCAGAATGCGAGGCTCGGGTTGGGGGGGGAAGATGGTGGTGATGAAGACCTGAGTGTGGAGGCTATGAATGAGAAGAGGGAGTGAGGAGCCACAGCCAACTTCAGAGTGAGAGACGGTAGAATTATAAAAGGCTTCATGGGGGCAGGTGATATGCTCAGCTTCCTGAGTACAAGAGTGGCCATTCCAGGGTTTCTTAAAAAGTCAGTTTCAGGGGCAGATAGATGGTGCACCAGTCCTGGAGTCAGGAGGACCTGAGTTCAAATCCAACCTCAGATACTTACTAGCTGTGTGACCCTGGGCAAGTCAATCCTGATTATTGAAAGAAAGAAAGAAAGGAAGAAAGAAAGAGAAAGAAAGAAAGAAAAAGAAAGAAAGAAAGGAAGGAAGGAAAGAAGGGAGAAAAGGAAAGAAAGGAAGAAAGGAAGGAAGAGAGAGAGAGAGACAGAGAGAGAGACAGAGAGAGAGAGAGAGAGAGACAGAGACAGAGACAGAGAGAGAGAGACAGAGACAGAGACAGAGAGAGAAAGGGAAAAAAAAGAAAAGACTAAAACAGACCTTTTTGTGCTGGCCTCTGGGCTTGTAAATAACCCAGGTCTGATGGGGTCGGAAGCAGAAGACATGGCTTTCAATTCCAATTCTACTATTTACTAAACTGTGACCATGAGCAGCCCTTTGTTTTTTCTGGGCCTGAGTTTTCTGATCTGTTAAATAAGGGGGTGGGGTTCAATGATCTCTAAGAAGCCTCCAAGCTCTAACTCTAGGCCCCCACAGTTCCTGAACAAGGAGAGTTCTTTGCTCTGCCCACCCTCCACACCTCCCCCCTGCTCCCAGCCTGCATCTTGAGAACACAGTCATGTCTGGTCTTATTTCACAGGCTTGCCTTGTGTCCCCAGAAGGGGGATGTGTCCTCAGGAAGGAGGGATCCTCTCCATCTCCTGCCCTCCCTCCAAGGTGATCAGAACTGAGCTGAGGGCACAGGGAATAGGTACTCCACAATACATACCCGCTTGCTCTCCCCAGGAAATACATCGTGTCCCGTAAGCAGGCTGAGGTCCCACTCTCTGTCCCCTGGGACCCAAGTAACCAGGTAAGTCCAATTCATCCTGAAGAAATTGATAGCACCCTGCGAGACCCTTGGGGAGACTGTAGTCCCCAATCCCTGGCCCACAAGGTAAGTTGGCTCTTAAATGCCATGTGTTCTTGGCTCAGCCCACTTGGCTGCTTCCTGCCTCCCCACCTGGATCAGGGGATGCTGATGTTCCTGGGTGTTCCTTCTGTCCAGGTATATCTGAGCTACAACAACGTCTCCTCACTGAAGATGCTGGTGGCCAGGGATGCCTGGGTCCTTACGTCAGAGATCAATAAGGTAGCTGGCTTCTCTTCATGAGCCACATCATGAAGTGTGTGTGTGTGTGTGTGTGTGTGTGTGTGTATACATGTATTGTGTCTATATGATGGTGTGTGTGTGTGTGTGCATATGCACCCTTGTATGGAGGGCTCCTTAGAGACATCTGGCAGCTAATAGTCACTCTCCTGGCTTTAGGAAAGCTTATTTGTGACCTGTATAGTGGTCTGTGCTGTTTAATGCACTAATGTAACATATGGACACATCCCATGGAATGTGGCCCTGCCCAGGTGACTAGTGAGCATTTCTTCTGAAGAAGATCTGGGAGCTACATATTCAATAGAAGTCACCAGTCCAAGGTGGTGGCCAAGAGCGCTGGTACAATCTTAGGCTGTTTTAAGAAAAGCATCAGGGGCAGGGCTAAGGTGATGTTAGCTCCTCTGTCTGCTGCCCTGAGTACTGTGTTCAGTTCTGGGGTCCATGATATAGAAAGGACATTGAAAAGCTCAGGGCTAAGAAGGCAGGATTCAAGGATTGAGGATGAGGACTGAATCCCAATGCATTTGGGTGCCATTTTGTTGTGGGCTGTCATGGTGCGAAACACTTCTGTTCCCTCCCTCAGATCAAACTCTACACCTTGGAGGATAACAAATTCCTGTCCTTCCACTTGGAGATGACTGTCTACATCGACACTGCTCAAGCCTTTCTTCTCCTTTCAGACCTGGGCCGCAGGCCTGAGTGGGACAAACACTATCAGTGAGTCCTCCTTGGTGGTGGGTGAGGGAGGAGAAATGTTACTGGAGCAGGGAACCCATGTTTGTTGATTGGATCCATACACTGCAGTTTGGCTCCTCCATTCAACTCAACGGATATCTATTAAGCCTGTACCCTGGCTCTTAGTGAGTTCAGAGGACACAGGGTAGGCAGCTAAGTGGAGAGAGTGCTACACTTGGAGACAGAAAGACCTGAGGAGGGGGGAGAGGAGTGTCTGGGACCTTAGGATAAATTGGCATGATCCAACAGAGAACCCACCATGCTTCAAGGAGACACCAGGGTCCTTGTGGTCTCTACAGAGAACGCACTGTACCCCCAGGCCAGGCACTTCTCTCCCTGGGGACTCAGTTTTCCCATCTGTACAATGAAGTAGTTTGGCTAGATGATCTCTAAGCTCCCTCCCAGCCCTGACAACCCCTGTTCTCAGGCCCCTTCCCTGCTCTGACATGCCCTGTTCTAAGGCCCCTTCCAGCCCTAACATCCCCTGTTCTAAGGCCCCTTCCTTGCCCTGACATTCCCTGTTCCAAGACCCTTCTCGGCTCTGATACTCCGTGAGTCTCTGGTTCTCTGAGCTCTCTTGCTAGCTTGCCCTGCGTGCAGGGTGTGTGTGAAGGCCATAGTCGCTAGCCAGCAATGTTGCTTCTTGTGAATAATAGATGGGGAAATGCAATATTCAGTTCCAGGCAGAGCAGGGCCGCCCAGGGCTCGGAGCAGCCAGGCTGGGAATCGATCCTGCTTTCGCTCGCAGCTATGGTGGCTCCGGCGGATCCTCCCACCCACAGTCCATGTTCCCCCTGGCAGGCGAGCGGAGCTGGTGCAGCAGGTGGATGAGGACGACGCCATCTATCACGTCATTAGCCACATGCCCGATGGAGCCGAATGCAAGCCCCAGGACTTCGTGATTCTGGCCTCGAGGAGGAAGCCGTGCGACAGTGGGTGAGCGCCCGGGGCTGGACAGCTCCTTCCTCCGCATCTGCCAGGGAGAGTCAAGCTGGAAACGGGCTCAGCCCAGATCTCTCTGAGGCTGAGGTGCAAAGCGGAGGCTGCCTGGCCTCAGTTTTTTCTTCAGACTGTATCATCAGGGAAGGGGAGGGACCCTGCAGACACGAGGGGCTGCCCTAGAGTCATGCGGCATGTGATGTGGCCGTCCTGGGAGGCCCTTCTCTCACAAACCTGTTGTGTTTACCGGACCGGGAAACGATGCTTAGAGAAATTATATCACTTACTCAGGGGCGCAGTATTAAGGGAGAGGGCGGGGCCCCTGGAAGCCTTGTCTGTCTCACTGGAAGTCCGGCGTGAAGTCCAGTTATATCTTGTGATTTAACAAGGGAGGGCAGGGCTGGGAGGGGCCTTTCCTGATTCTCCCATATTTTAACTCCGTCCCTCTTAAAAAGATTTTGGATTACTTTGCATATCTGTTGTCTTTGTTTATCTTTGTACATGTTATATCCCCTTCCTTTTTGTCTTTATATTTCCATTAAATCCTGGCTTTTCTGCTTCTTTTGTTGTGTGATTTTGGGCAAGTCACTAGCTGGGACTGGGCCCCAGGTGAGAGTTACTGATGGATTAAATGATCTCTTAATGTGTCGTTTAGACCTAGATTCCATTATTTTCATTTGAACTATTTTTTTCTTTAAAGAAATTTTAAAAAAATAATTTGAGTGTGAATTAGGAAATAGACTAAAGAACTGCCAAGTCAAGCTGTCGCTAGGGTAATGGAGACTGGCCAGGGAGAGCCCAGTGCTGGGAGTCTGCATAGGTGGTCCCTGTGGATGCCTGGCCAGCTGGATGCTGGAGGCACGTGCTGATGGAGGCTGGAGAGTCCAGCTCCCTGCTTAAGAGTGTGGATCAGGCTATAGGCTTAGGGAAGCAACGCCCCTCCAAGGCAACTTTGTTGGACCTCCTCTCATTTTAAAGATGAAGCCCATCAGGTGAAGTGACTTGACAGGAGGAAACGGGTCATAAATGGGCCTTGAACCCAGGTTCTCAGACACCAGGACTCCTTCCACTGTGGCCCACTGCATCACAGATGGGCTGTGTGACCTTGAGCAGGAGGCTGCTCCTTACTGTTTCTCAGGTGATGAAATGAAAAGGCTCCAGACTAGGTGACATGAATCAGGTGCCCTGGGAGGGAAAAATGAAATGCCAAGTAGGGGGTGTCCTCCCCAGGGTGAGAAGGCCCTGGGCTCGCAAGCCTGACAGAAAGTGGGGGGCTGTCTCTTCCTTTGGATTGGCCTCTGTATCACCTCCCTCTGCTTCTGTTCTAGGGAGCCCTATGTCATTGCCTTGAGGTCAGTCACCCTGCCCACGTACCCCAAGACCCCGGAGTACACCAGAGGGGAAACCCTCTGCTCTGGCTTCTGTCTCTGGAGAGAGGGGGATCAGCAAACCAAGGTATTTGTATTCTGTGACTGTCTTTTCACCTGCCTAGACCCTCTTCTCTTCCCTACCCCACGCTGCAAAGATCTTTTTTCTTTTTCTTTTTTTTTGGAGGGCAGTTGGGGTTAAGTGACTTGCCCAAGGTCACACGGCTAGTTTTCGTGTTAAGTGCCTGAGGTCAAATTTGAACTCAGGTCCTCCTGACTCCAGGGCTGGTGCTCTATTCACTGAACCTCTTAGCTGCCCCAATCTCTTTTTTTTTCATTCAATTTGATTTCCCGTTCCAAATTCTCTCCATCTCCTAGTCCTTCTCCCACGTAGGAGGAAGGTAAGAACTACAAAACCCATTGCATATAGGATGTTGTACAAAACAAATTTCTGCCACATTGTAAATAGTGTGGGAGGAGAAGGAGTGAAGAGTGAGAAGAAAAGCCTACATTCCTCAGGCACTTTACCTTTGCTGTCTCCTCCGATCCTCATAATAGCACAGTGAGGCTGCACCCCCATTTTACAGATGGAGAAACTGAGGCTCAGAGTGAATTGGCTTGCTCATACAGCTAGGAAGTAAAGGTCAGTTTGTGTTTAAAAAAAAGAGGAAGAAAAGACGTCAGCAAAACCAGCCACCAGGTGGGGGCCACGTATCCACAGTCTCCTTTGAGTGAGAATCTTCTGGATGAGAGGGCTCAGGGCAGTTACTGGAGAGCTCTGGGTATGGAGGACCCTGGCTAGATGGCCTTCCAGCCTACACAGGGCCTACCTTTGCCTCTTAGCTGACCGTGTGACCTCAAGCAAGTCACTTGACCTCTCTGAGACTCAGTTTCCCCTTCGGTAAAATCGTTCACCACTTGGTAGGGAATTTGGAGAGGGGCCTTCCCTGTCAGCTATGGGCTGAACTGGACCCACTGAGCTCTACTGGTCTGAGATAATGGTCTCTCCTCTGCTTCCTTCCCAGGGTTGCTGTGAGGATCAGATGAGGCCATGAGTGCGAACAGTGATTATAAACTATGGGGTTCTCTGAGAATGTGAGGGATATGAGGAAGAGATTCGTATTTGTGGTCAAAAATGGGGTTTTTGCTCTCAGGTCTACAGTTCTCTGACTCTCCACGCATCATGTGTCTGTGTTCCCATAGCTCATAGACACTCAGCAAAGACTGGATGGCCCCCTTGTGTAGTAGGGGTGAGCAGAGAGCATAAGGCCATGCCTTTAGACCTGGAAGGGGCTAAGGGGCTTTAAAGGTCATTTCATCTGACACTTCCATTTTACAGATGAGGAAGCTGAGGCCCAGTGAGTTAAGTGACTTGCTCCAAGTTTCACATCAGAGGTGGTGTCTGAGTATGGGTCCTCTGACTCCAAAGCAAATTTTCTTTCCACAGCACCACTTTGCCGCAGCAGGGGGGGGGGGGGGTTAGTAAAGAATGGAGCCTTTTGCCAGGGCCCAGCCCCTCCCTTCCGAAATGTAGCTGAGAAGGCCCCAGACTTGGGTCCCCTGGGTAACCGCCTTGTGCCATCCAGTGCTGCCCTCTTCTGCAAAAGGCCTCTTATTGCCTGTGCTTTCCCTCTGCTGGCTGGCTGTAATTCACTCTCTATTTGGGATGCAGTTTCTTACATGTTGTGTTTCATTAGGTATCAGCTCCGTGGGGACAGGGACTGCTTTTGCCTTTCTTCGGCTCCCTTATCCCTAGCACAGTGCCTGGTAGGCAGTAGGCTCTTGACAAATGCTTTGTAACTTGACTTGATTCAGCCCTGCCTCTCTGGCCACCCCTTCTAGGTATCCTACTACAACCAGGCTACTACCAGTTTGCTGAACTATGTGACAACCAATGTGGCAGGCCTGTCGTCCGCATTCATCACCACCTTCAAGGCCTGTGAGCAGTTTCTCCTGGACAACAAGAGTGAGCTGGCCCTCAGCCTTCAAAACCTTTAGTAGCTCCCCTTGCGCCCACCACTGTTCAGCCGCTCCTCAGGCTCATTCTGTCCTCTCCTGCTCCAAACCACCCCTTGGAGCACAGGGCTTAGCAGAGTGGAAGGGGGCAGGGAGCAGGGAGCTGTGCTGAGCTTACACCCAAATCCCTCTCCTCTGGCTAGTGAAGATTAGTCCCCTATGCTGCCTCCTCTAGGGCTGTGCCCTGAGCCAGGTCATGAAGATAGCTCATTGCTCCGGGATTGGCTCTCCTGGCTCACCCTTTTCTCACCTTTCTGATTTTGTTCAGTGGCTCAGGCCATTAGCAAGGCTGTGCCCAGTGGGGACTGTGTAGTTTTGGGATCTCCTAGCAGCCTTGGGGTGCCAATCTATGGACCTGGCCTCCCTTTGGAAGAACACAGACAGTCAGCTCCCCCATCCACTTCCCACCACTAAATAGGTGGGTGTGAAGCAGCCTTGTCATGCTCATGGTTGGGCCAAATAGAGATCCTGGTGACAGGAGGGACAACAGTGAGGGCCTACATCTGGGCAGAGGGGCTCCAGATCGTTCACAGGCAGGGCCTGGACTGGATGGCCAGGCATAGCCAGGCCTGTTTCAGGGCTTCTCAATGGGCCCCCAGGGAGAACACAAGAGGGCAGGTCCCAAGTCAGGTCCTACTACCCAGAAGTGCTGGAGAGCAGGGGTGTCCCCATGCCTTGGGATGACTTAGGGAGAGGGTGTAGGCCCCTGGGGCGGCTTGGGAAGAGTCCCAGTGTTCTCCATCCTTGGTGGCCCAATCCCTTTGGATCAGCCTTCTGGATCTGCATTACAAAGGCAAGAGTAGAAGTGGAAATACAGTTGTTAATTAGTAAAACACAGAAAATAGCTGCCTTCTTTCTAGGCTCTGGTCTGTGTCTTTGTGCGCCATCCTCTGGTGCACCTCCCCAGCCCACACCCGCCACCCTGTGGAGACCAGGCTGCCAGGGGAGATGCAGGCCGAGGTGGGATTAGCTGAAAGCCCACCAGCCTCAACTCAAAGGCTAGAAAGTCCCGGAATCTCTGAACTGGAAGAGACTTCAGAGCCTTCCAGTCCAACCCGTACTTGGGTGAGAATCCCCTCCCACAACTCTGCTGAGGAGTCCTTATCAGCCTGTGTGGGAAGATGTCCAGGGGCTGGTGGCCGTTCAGTCCTCCCTGGACAGCTCCAATTATCTGCAAGGTTTTTATTCCTGATGTCAAAGCGAATGTCGCCTCTCTTCGTCTCCTTCCCATTTCTCCTGGTTTTGCTTGGCTCACAGCAGGAGCTTAATAAATGCTCATTGACTGACATGACTTAAACGTGCTTCTTTGCAGCTCCCACCCGTGCTCCTTTATTCTGCCCTCTGGGCCAAGCCAAGCAAATCCAGTCCCTCTTCTGAATCTTGCTGCTCGGTCATTTCACTGTGTCTGAGTCTTGGTGACCCCGTTTGGGGTTTTCTTGGCAGAGACACTGGAGGGGTTGCCATTTCCTTCTCCAGCTCATCTTACAGATGAGGAAACTGAAGCAGACAGGGTGAAGTGACTTGTCCAGGGTCACCCAGCTAGTAAGTGTCTGAGGTCTCATTTGAACTCAGGAGACTGGTTCTTCCAGAGTCTCGGTTTGGCTCTCTGTGCACTATGGCGCCACCTAGCTGCCTCTCCCAAATGACAGGTACTCAGATACTTGACAACACTCACCGTTCTCCCATACATCTTCCTTTTTCCAGGATAGGTTCCCTCATTTCCTTCAATTAACAAATGTAGTTGATGCAGTAGATAAAGTGTTAGTCTTAGAAGAGCTGAATTCAAATCTGGTCTCGTGCACTTCCTGACCTTTCCCCTGTTAATTTTATTATTTATAAAATAGGTTTAATAATAGCATCACCTTATAAGGCACATAAAGGCAGCCAGTCAACAAGCATTTATTAAGCGCTTACTACATGCCCAGTGTTAAGGTTAAACATAGAAGAAAAAAGAGAGATAGTCTGTGCCCTCAAGGAGTCGAATCCTAATTGGAAAGACAGCACATTAAAGAAGGTTGTAAAGGATGAAGGGAGGAGAAAAGGTACCCGGAACATGGCGGAGTATGATGGAGAAATTAAGATGAGTGTGGTCAGGTGGGAAATGTAAAGTCATGTGCAAGCCTGGAAGTGACATATAAATTCTAGCTCTTGTTGTTGCTATTATTATAATTATTAATAGACTCAAGGCCCTTCACCAACTTGAGTGCCTTCCTGCGGACACTGCCCTGTCTACCAATGTCTTTTCAAAATGGTGGAGCTCAGAACCCAACACCAACCATAGGAGGGAGGCTGGGGGAGGATTATTCCCACTTTGCATGTGGGAAAACTGAGGCCCTAAGAGGATATCTACTTGCCCACGGTCACACAGCATGTTTGTGGCTGTGCTGGAAAGAGGACCCAGGTGTCCTGCTTCCTGGGCCAGTAGCACTTCCTACTACACCGAGGGTTCTTAACTTGTGGTCAATGGACCCTCGTGGGTAGATTTCAGGGTATCTATAAACTTGAGACCGAGAGCTGTCCTTACCTGGCACTCCTAATGCTTTTGCTCTTCTGTGATCTTAGACCTTCCAATTGTCTTTTAAAGCCCTTTACACCCTGGCCCCCTCCCACCTCTGCACCTTGTTACATCATACTCCTCTTCAACCCAGGGGCAGGCTGCTGCTCCTTGCATGGAACTCTCCATCTCCAGACTCCGGCCATTTTCCCAGGCTGTGTCCCATGTCTGTTATTCTCCCCCTTGGGAGATCTTTGTCTCCTGGTTTAAGTCTCAGCTGAAGTCCTACCTTCTGCAAAAAACTTCTCTCAACTTCCCTTCATACGAATAATTTCCCTTTGAGATCATCTCCAACGTAGCCTATCTATACCTTGTTTGTATTGGTTGTTTCCACGGTGTCCTCCCCCTCATACTGTGAACGTCTTTTTTTGGTTTGTTTTTTGAAATTTGATTTGTTTATTTACTTTTAATTTACAAGATTCAGTTCCACAATCCCTTGAATTTCAAATTTTCTCCTCTCCCTCTCCCCTCCTCCATGGCTGCATGCAGTCAAGTATAGAATCTGCAAATACTTTCACACTGGACATTAGTCTGGTTGTATAGAAGGGTTGTAACCAATGGAGTGAACAATTAGAAAAAAGAAACAAATCTAAGCGTGGAAAAGAAAGATAGCGTGTAGGCTGCTTCAGTCTCCATTTAAACTCTGTTCTTTCTAGGTCTTTCTCTGAATATACTGTGAACTTCTTGAGGGAAGAGACTATTTTTACCTTTCTTTGTATCCTTGACACTTAGTATAGTGCCTGGCATTAAATGCTTATTGAGTGACCTTGGAGGGCATCTAGTCTGACCTTCATCTAAGCAGGAACCCCCTCTATGGCATTTCTGAGGAGTGACTACCTAACCTCTTCTGGAAGGTCTCCAGGGAGGAGGATCCTACTCTCTCTTGAGAGAGACCCCCCCCCCACTCCCTTTTGGGACCACTTTCATGGTTAGGAGTTCATCCTGACATTGCTCCTAAATCCCCTCTGCAGCACTCCCCATTGTGCCTGGCTCTGCCCTCTGGGGCCAAGGAGAACACATCTACTCCCTCCTTTCCATGACAACCCTTCAAATACTAGAAGTCATATTCCAATCCCTTACTTACCCCTTAGCCCCAACCCAGGGTTCTTGTTCTCATCATCCCCAATACCTTCAGCCATATTGTGTAATGGTCTCCAGTCCTCACCCCATCCTCTCTGGGGTGCTCCAGTTAGATAACATTCAATTCAATCCAGTCCAACACACATTTCTCTATTAGGTACTGGACTCTGTGCTAGGCACTTCCGTCTCCCTCATCCCATATGTCTAGTTGGTGGCCACGTTCTGTCACGTCTTCCTCCATAACATCTCCCTCTTTCATCTCCTTCTGCCTGCTCAGGTAGCCACCACTTACCACCCATATCCTTACATTGGGTTTCTTCCTTGTGTTCCCTGGTTTCAGTTCTCCCCATCTTAATATATTTTTCACATGACTGCCAAATTGATATTGCTAAAGGTCAGGTATTCTCCTCTGCTCGAGAAGCTTCAAAGGTTCCTCCTTACCTCAATGATAAAATAGAAACTCTTAAGTGAGATGGGTGTTATTGATAACATTGCCAAGGATGGCAGAGTGGGCAGTAGCCAGGAGGACTTGGGTTTGACTTGACTCTGGCATTTACTTGCTGTGAGACTCTAGTAATGTCATTTACTCTCACTAAGCTTCAGCTCCCTAACCTATAAAATGGGGTTAGTAATCCTTGTGATGCTTAAATGAGAGTGCTCTACAAACATCTATTGTCACTATTATGAAGAAGCAGTAGGGCAAAGGGGAGAGAGGGCTGTCTGGATCAGGAAGAGCTGTGTTCACATCGTACTTCTGCCACATAATGACTCTGTGACCTTGGCCACGTAATTTCTCTTGGTAACTCCATACAACTTCCTTTCTTTTCTTTCCTTCCTTCCTTCCTTCCTTCCTTCCTTCCTTCCTTCCTTCCTTCCTTCCTTCTTTCCTTCCTTTCTTTCTTTCTTTCTTTCTTTCTTTCTTTCTTTCTTTCTTTCTCTCTCTGTCTCTGTCTCTGTCTCTCTGTCTCTGTCTCTCTCTTTCTTTTTCTCTTTCTCTAACTCAGATCCTCCTGACTCCAGGGCCGGTGTTCTATTTGCTGTGCCACTTAGCTTCCCCTCCACTCAACTTTCTAAGACTGAGTTGTAAAGGAGGTCTTGATTTGCATTAGTGGAAGGAATTTCCTCACTGGGAGTTCTCTAGACTAATGAAATCTCAGGTGCAGTAAAAAAAAGATTATTCTGCTTATTTTTTGATTGCTAACAGTTCATCTCTATGGTGCTCTAAGGTTTTCCAAGTGCTTTTAGACCAATATAGCTCTATCTGAATGTGAGATAGTGTTGTTGTTGTTATTCATATCACCTGGGATTCCTGGTCTAAGGGTGAAAGAACGAGTAAGAGTGGGTTGTGGTTGGAAGGAAGTGGGATGAGAGGACCAGAGACTGAGGCAGAGTCAAAATGGTGGAGTAGCAGGCCCTACAGCCCAGCTCCCCCAACCTCCTCCACTAACATCTTGAAAATACACCAAACCACGTTCTGATCAGGAAAGCCAAGGAAAAGTAGTGTGTCCTTTTTCCAGTCCAAGGTGACACAGGGAGACAAACAGAGAGGTCTTTGGGTACTAGGGATGAAGTCTGTCCAGGAGCACACTGTGTGCAGTGTATTCCATCATCCAGAGACTAACCAAGCCAAGACTATGTAGTGCGGCAAGAAGCATGGAATCAGAGTAAGATCCCAAGATATCCCTGAACTAGTTCAGAGTGTAGGAATAGGTGCCCATCTGGAAACTGATGCCCACCACCTGGCTTTGAGTCACAGATACAGGACAGACTGAAGACTGGGTCTAGACTGGGTCTAGACAGAGAGGAGCAGTCACAGTTGTGGGCTTGAACTAGGCACTCAGTGAGGAACACGTTCAGAAAACAGCAATAGCTGAGGGGCTCTGATCCCAAGAGGAGAGCAGGGCCTCCATTCTAGCCTCTAGCCCAGGTCAAAGCCATTTGTAGAAGAACCAGGGTGAGAATCACAGATCAAAGGGAAAGCCTGCAGTTCAGTCACTCAGAACCCACAGAGCCTCCCAGTGGGCTAACAGCGATTGCTTCTAGCAGCCACTATTGAAATTGGCAGCTACTATTTTCACCACTGAAACTTCCAACTAGGAACAAGTCAACAGACCCAAATCTGGATCAGGAATCTGCAGAGTTCAGACAGGGAGGGCAGTGAGCAGACTTCACCCTGGATTATATTACTTTGAGAGAGCTAAAAGCTTGCAGGTCCCCAGCCTGAGCTGTGAAAGCAGAAGAAAGCAAAAGAGGACAGAAGCTTAGCCCAGACATCACTCCCAAAGTACTCAGAGTCCACCCGTAACCCAAGGTTTCAAGTCAAGCAGTACGTGGGAAGAATGCATAAAGAAAAAGAATCCCATCATAAAGAACTTTTATGGTGACAGTAAAGCAAAAGACACAAACCTAGAACAAAAAAAGAACAAAACTATCTTAAAGCCTCAAATGAAAATGCAGCTTTGATGCAAGCCCAGCCAGAATTCCTGGGAGAATTAAATTAAGAGTTTTAAAAAGAACTAAAAATTATTTTAAAAAACTAAATTAGAGTTGTAGAGAAAAAATGGGAAAAGAAATGAGAGCCACGGAAGAAAGATGTGAAAAGAATATTAACAGCTTGGAAAAAGAAGTACAAAACCATATCCAAGAAAATAACTTCCTGGAAATTAGAATTGACCAGAGAGAAGCTAATGACTCCACGAGACATCAAGAGATATCTAAACCAGTAGTTCTCAACCTTCCTAATGCCGTGACCCTTTAATACTTGTATGTGAGCATATCTGCATGCAGGCAGACCCACATGGAGACCGATAGAGGAGTGGTGTCTCAGTTCCTAAGACCATCAGAAATATGTGTTTTCTGATGGTCTTAGGTGACCCCTGTGACCCCTGTGAAAGGGTCGTTCAACCCCCAAAGGGGTCGTGACCCACAGGTTGAGAACTGCTGATCTAAACAAAATAAAAAGACTGATAAAAAATAGAAGAAAATCTGAAGTATCTTATAGCAAAAAAAAACTGACCAGGAAAACAAATAGAGGGGAAATTATATGAGAATCATTGGATTATCTGAAAGCCATGACAAAATCTAGCTTAAATATACTATAAGAAGTCACAAAAGTTTGTTTCTTCTTTCCCATTGTCCGCTCCATTGGGTACAACCTTCTATACAACCAGACTAATGTACAATGTGAAAGTATTTGCAGATCCTATACTTGATTACATGCCACCATGGGGGGGGGGAGAGGGAGAGGGAGGGGAGAAAATTTGAAACTCTAGGGATTGTGAAACTGAATCTTGTAAACTAAAATTAAATAAACAAATAAATTTTTAAAAAAAGAAGTCACAAAAGAAAACTGCCAATATCTCAATATTAGAAGATGAAATAGAAATGGAAAGAATTCACCAGTCACCTCCTGAAAGAAAACCCAAAATGAAAATTCCCAGAAACATTATAGCCAAATTCCTGTGATCCCAGATCAAAGAAAAAAAATATTGTAAGTAACCAGAAAGAAAGAATTGAAGTACTGAGGAGGTAGAGTCAGGATTCACAGAAGACCTAGCATCCACCACCATAAAGGAGTGGAGAATTTGAAATATATTCTAGAAGGCAAAAAGATTTAGGCTTAAAGCCAAAGATAATTTATCAGCAAAACTGAATATAATCCTATTGGGTGGAAAAATGAGTCTTTAACAAAATAGAGGACTTCCAAGCATTCTCAATGAGAAGACAAGAGCTGAGTAGAAAATTTGACCTACAATTACAGGAGTAAAGAGAACATAAAAAAGTAAACATGAACGAGCAGTTATAAAGGACTAAACAAAGTTAAACTGCTTATATTCTTACATGGAAAGATGATCCAGGTGGCCCCTTAGCACTCTGCCATCTTTGGGTGCCATAGAGGTGATCTAATTAGACAGAAGGTCTGGAATTGATGCACAAATATATATATGTATGCAACTAGGAGGAAGGAGTGGGTGAAGGGGCAATATCAGGAGCTTTGCTAAAAACTGAAAATACATATATAAGCATAAAGAAACTCCCTGCCCTCGAGGAGCTTAATTTTTAATGGGGGAAGGTAACATATGAAAGGGGGACATGGTAGAGAAGGTACTGTGATGATAGAACAGTGCAAACCCGGAGGGGGATGAAGACAACTTTGACCTGGGTCTGCTCATAATGGAGGTTCTGGGAGGAATCAATCAAGCACAAGGTGAGGCCTCAAAGATGGGGACTACTTCCAATGTGAGAAGCAAGCCAGGGATAGAAAGATCTTCCTGGGTGAAAAAATGTTTTTATTACATGGTAGAGAAAGTCCTGTGTAGATGAAACAGCAATGAAGCCTAAAGAGGGAAACAGGAGGGGAAAGGGTTAAGGAAAAGGGGGGGGAGGAAGAAGGGAGAAGGTATATTAAGGAAGAGATTAGTCAGAAGCAAAACAAATTCTTAAGGAGGGAAAAACAAAGAAAAGGAAAAGTATAAGAGAATAAGATGGAGGGAAATACACAATTACTAAACATAACTATAAATGATATGAGAATAGTAGAAACTCACTCATAAAATGGAAGAGATTAGCAGAATGACTTAAAAACTAGAATCCATCAATGTATCTTTTTATGCTAGAAATAGAAAAATACACACAGAGTTAAAGTAAGGGGCCGAGGCAGAATTTATTATACTTCAGCTAAAGTAAAAAAAGGGGTAGCAGCAATGATCTCAGACAAAATAACAAAAATAGACCTAATTATAATAAATAAACAGAAAAATTACATTTTACTGAGAGGTACCATAGACAATGATTGCAATTATTTAATTGTGATACTAAACATATATGCACCCAATGGCATAGCATCTAAATTCTTAAAGGAAAAACTAAATTAGTTATGGGAAGAAATAGACAATAAAACCATAATAGTGGGAGGAACCTCAATTTACTCCCTCACACCTGGATAGATCTAACGAAAAATAAGTGAAAGATAAATGAAGGATCTGAATGGAATTTTATAAAAATTAGATTATGATAGACCTCTAGAGAATATTGAATGGGAAATATTGAATGGAGAATATTGAATTGGATAGAAATTAAACACGTTTTCAGCTTTGCATGACACCTTCACCAAAAATTGACTAAGGCATAGAAAGCTCACTAACACATGCAGAAAAGCAGAAATGCCAATTATTTTTTTTTACTATAATGCAACAAAATTAGGTTGAATAAAGGGCTTGTGAAGCAAAGATTTAAAATTAAATGGAAGTTTAATAACTCAATCCTAAAGAATGGGTGGGTCAAGGGACAAATTATGTAAACAATCAACAATTTTATTAAGGATAATGTCAACATTGAGAAAGCATACCAAAATTTTTGCAATGCAACCAAAGTAGTATAGGGGGAAAATATATATCTCTAAACACCTCCATCAATTAAAAAGGACCAAAGGAAGGAAGACAGACAGACAGAAAGGAAGAAAGAAAGACAGAGAGAAGGCACAGTAGATAAATTGGGCATGCAACTAAAAAAACTTGAAGACAAACAAAATTTTAAAAACTTAATTAAACATCAAAATAGAAATTCTAAAAATCAAAGAAAATATTAATAAAATTGAAGGCATTCCCCCCAATTAATAAACAAGACTAAACAATTTTTTTTGGGCAAAAAACAAGTTAAGTCATGAGTTAGCTTAATTTTACAAAGAAAATAGAAAATAAAGCTTCCAAAATCCAAAAAGAAAAAGGTGAATTCTTAACAATTAAAAATAAATAAAATAATTGTTAAGAGCAATTTCACTAACTATATACCAATAAAACTGCTAATCTAAATGAAATGGATGAATATTTACACAAATATAAATTGCCCAGCTTAACAGAATAAGAAGTAGAATATTTAAATAACTCCATTGTAGAAAAAAAATTGAACAAATCATAAATGAAGTCTTAAAGAAAAAAATATGCAGAACCTTATGCATTTACAAATGAATGCTACCAAATATTTAAAGAACAATTCATTCAAATGCTACATGAGCTAATGGAAAAAATAGGTAAAGAATGAATCCTACCAAATTTCTTTTATGACACAAGTATAGTCTTGATACCTAAATCAAGGAGAATCAAAACAGTGAAAGAAAACTGTGGAGCAATTTTCCTAATGAATATTGATGCAAAAATTTCACTAATATGTCAGCAAAGGGAGTGTAACAACATATTACAAAGATCCTATGCTCTGATCAGGCTAGATTTATATGAGAAATACAGGGCTGGTTCTATATTAGGAAAAACTATAAATGTATTTGACTATTTTAATAATAAAAACAATAAAATCATATAATTATATCGAGATGTAGAAAAGGTTTTTGACAAGATACAACACTTATTCCTGTTTAAAAACAAACCAAACCAAACCTGAGAAAGCATAAGAATAAATGCTGCTTCCCTTAAATGATAAATAGTTGGTATCTAGAACTAAAAGTCAACATTATCTATAATGAGGAAAGAAGGACAAAGCAAAGATGTCTATTATCAAGATTATTATTCAGTAGGGGGCCAGCTATAATAATAAGACAAAAACAAAAAAAATTCGGGGATAAACATAAGAAGGGGATGCAAAATGATCACTTTTTTGCATGTGATATGATAGTTTACTTAGAGAACTCCAAAGGGTCAACTGGAAAACTATGTGAAACAACCAACAACTTCCACAAAGTTGAAGAATAGTGACTAAACCCACAGAAATCATCAGCATTTCTGTAAATTACCAACAAAATCCAGCTGGAAAAGATAGAGAGAGAAATAACATTTAAGTAAGCACGGCTGGAACAAAACATTTGGAAGGCTACTGCTGAGGCACATACGGGAACCATGCGAGCGTAATTGCCAAACACTGTTCATATAAAGACAGACAGACCTACATAGTTGGAGAAATATTAATTGCTTATAGGCAGCTGAGCCAACATAATAAAAGTGATAATACTACCTGAATTAATTTACTTATTGAGTGCTATATCAATCAAATTAGTAGAAGATTACTTTCTAGAACTATAAAAAAAAGTCATCTGGGGGAACAAAGGGCCAAGAACACCAAGGAAATTAATGAAAAAAAGTGGGAAGGTGACTTAGCATCGTTATTCAGTCATGTCTAACTCCGTGTGGGGTTTTCTTGGCAAAGATACTTTGCTGCTCCTGCTCTAGTGGATCAAGCAAACAGATTAAGTGACTTGCCCAATGTCACACAGCTAGCGAGTGTCTGAAGTTGGATTTGAACTCAGGTCTTCCTGACTCTAGGCCCAGAGCTCATCCACTAAGACACCTAGAAACCTAGCATTACCACATCTCAAACTATACTTTTTTCTTTTATAAAATATATTTTTATTTATTCCACTAAATATTTCCCAATTACATTAAATATTTTAAAACATCATTAAAACATTTTTGAGTTCTAAATTCTCTCCTTCCCTCCTGACACTTCGACTATCTTAATAATAAAAGTAATAAAAATAATATGATAACATCAAGAGATGCAGAAAAAGTTTTTGGCAAGATACAACATGTATTCCTGTTTAGAAAACAAAACAAAGCATAGGAATAATGGTACTCCCAGTAAAATGATAAGTAGTCTCAATTTAAAAATGAGAACCAACATTATCTGTAACGGGAATAGAGGAGAAGGCGAGTAGTATGATGCCAAAACATACATATGATATCATACAAAATATATTTCCACATTAGTCATGTTTCAAAAGAAAATATGGGGGGGAGAGAGAAGGATAGAGAGAGAAGGAGGGAGGGGGGGGAGAGAGAGAGACAGAGAGACAGAGAGACAGAGAGAGACAGAGAGACAGAGAGAGAGAGAGAGAGAGAGAGAGAGAGAGAGAGAGAGAGAGAGAGAGAGAGGAAGAGAGAGAGAAAGAGAGAGAGGGAGGGAGGAAGAGGGAGAGAGAGAGAAGTAGAGAAATTTTTTAAAAGTATTTTTCAATCTGCATCCAAAGTTCACCAATTCTCTTTCAGGAGGTGGATAGCATCTCATCATGGGTCTTTTGGATTTGTCTTAGGTCATTGTCTTGATCAGAGTAGCTAAGTTTTTCAGAGTTGATCATTATTACAATATTGCTGCTACTGTGTACAATGTTCTTTCTCCTTGTTCTGCTCACTTCATTTTGTATCAGCTCATATAAATATTCCTGGGTTTTTCTGGAAATCATCCTGCTCATCATTTCTTACAGAACAATAGTATTATATCACAATCATATGCTACAATTTATTTCATCATTGCACAATTGATGGGTATCCCCTCAATTTCCATTTTTTTGCCGCCACAAAAAGAGCCATAAATATTTTTTGTATAAATAGGCCCTTAGATCTGAAACATCATTAAAATATCATTAAAAAATTTGAGTTCCAAATTCTTTCCATAACAAAGTTGTAGTCATCAAAACAATTTGGTGCTAGGAAAGAAATAGAGAGGTTGAGCAGTAGAACAAGTTAGATAATGTAAAGAAGAAAAAGAGCACAGGGACCTAGGGTTTGATAAACCATAATATCCCCCAGATATTGGGGTAAGAACTCAATATTTGGTAAAAAATTGTTGGAAAAACTTGAAATTAGTATGGCAGAAACGAGGCATCGCATGTAATACAAAAAGCTCTTAATGAGTACATCCCAGACATAAAGAGAAACATCATTAACAAATTATAGGTGAGGGGGAGAAATGACATGTCAGATCTATGGATAGAGGAAGAGTTCATGAACAAATAAAAAGTGAAAACAAGCATGGAAAACAAAATGGTCATTTTAATGACATAAAACTTTAGTGTTTTTTTCCACAAGCAAAACTAAAATGAGAAGAGAAGCAGAAAATTGGGGTGTGTGTGTGTGTGTGTGTGTGGTCAATCTTTGCAACAAGTTTCTCTGATAAAGGTCTCATTTCTCAGATTATATATATTTTTATAAGATTATATGTGTATATGTATCTATAGCTATCTATCTATCTGTCTGTCTAGAGAACTGACTCAAATTTGTATGAATAAAAGCCATTTCCTAAATGATAAATGATTACAGGATAGAAATAGGCAGTTTTCAGAGGAAGAAATCCAAGATATTAATAACCATATAAATTTCTCTAAATCGCTCATAATTTGAGAAACACAAATTGAAACAACTCTAAGGTACTGCTTCATATCCATCAGACTGGCAAAGTTGACCAAAAAATGAAAACGATAAATGCTGGAGTGGCTGTAGGAGAAGAGGTCCATCAAATGTACTATTCATGAAGGCTGTAAACTAGTACAGCCCTTTTGGAAAGCAATTTGGAACTGTGCTCCAAAAGTTATAAAACTCTACACAGCTTTTGATACAGTGATACTGATACCAAGTCTATACTCCAAACAGATCAAAGAAAAAGGGAAAGGACCCATATGTGCAAAAATATTTACAACAGTTCTTTTTTGTGGTGGTAGAGACATGGTAATTGAGGGGATACCCATCAGTCATGGAATGGCTGACCAAGTTATAAATGTGATGGAGTATTATTATGTTGTAAGTATGAAGAAGACTCAAGAATTGTTGTGTTCAAATATTTAAAGTTTTGTAAAGCTATTACACTGGTCCTACTTATCCTGAAGGGTGGAGTTCTACCTGACAGCAAAGAGGGGGGTGGAGTGCAGTTTTTAGAAAATTAGTTTTGGGATTTCTGTAAGGAATAACTTTATAATAATCAATGACATCAAGAAAAGTCAATAAATAGTCAAAAAGGATTTATTAAGTGCTTACTGTTTGCCAGGCACTGTACTAAGTGCTGTGGATACAAAGACAGGCAAAAATAATCCCTGCCCTCAAGGAGCTTACACTTTAATTAGGGAGACAAGAAATCAATGACTTAAGTGGATACAAGATATATAGAAAGGAGATGTAATGAACAGATAATTATTCAGCAGAGAATCTGGAGAAGTAATCCTTATTCTGGGATGGATCAGACTTGATGCTCACTGAAGTCTCTTCTAGCTCTGAGGTTCAGTGATGTCTCCTGATTTTCCTGAGAGATGGTGGAGAATCCCCCCTGCTTTGTGATGGGTTGATGAGTGATTTGAGGGCCCCAGCGCCCACTATTCTCCAGCCCTCAGACCTTTGCCCCTTGCTAGGTCAGCCCCTGGATGAGCCAGACATCTTTTGAGCAAGCTCCTTGAACTGAGACAGGACAGGCTCAAAGAGGTCATAGTAGATTTGGTGTGGGGCACTGCAATTCCGTATGTAAAGAAGGTCATCCACAGTCACAGGGTCAGAGGCACTCTGCCACAGGGTAAGACTGTACCTGGAGCCAGGAGAGATCTATGTCAACCACAGAGTCCTCTCACCCAGAAGCCCACACCAAAGGAACCTGGTCCTGGGCTGTGGGGTGCTGAAGTGGACAGCTCACATTTCTGTCCTCAGCTATCCTCCCCCAGGGGAGGAAGTACAATTATCCCCATTTTACAGACGAGGAAACAAACTTGGAGAGAGGAAGGAGCTTCCTTCTCCATCATCATCATCACTATTCCCCACCCACTCCCCCATCACCACCTCCCCCATCATCTTCACCACCCCACCCCCACCATCATCACCATCACCACCACCACCCCCCCACCACCACAACCACCCTCCATCATCATTATCATCAGTCAGAGT
>CM053584.1:20786103-20806257 GCA_028627135.1 Pseudochirops cupreus | reverse complement strand
TCTCCTTTAGCAGGCTGTTGACTCACTTTTCATGATTTTCTTGCATTATTCTCATTTCTCTGCCCAATTTTTCCTCCACTTCTCTTACTTGATTTTCAGAATCCTTCTTGAGCTCCTCCATGGCCTGTAACCAGCTCATATTTTTTCTTGAAAGTTTTTGATGCAGGAATTTTGACTTTGTTGCCTTCTTCTGGTTCCATGTTTTGTTCTTTTTTTGTCCCCCAAAAAGGATTCTACAGTCTGATTGCACTTCCTCTGCTTGCTCATCTTGCCAGACAGTTACTTGACTTTTGATCTCTTTGTAATGGTAGAACTCTTGCTTCCAGAATGGAGAGAGCTGTCCCATAAATTGCTGGTGTTTTTGCAGTTGCCAAAGCTATGAAGAGGGCACCCTCTCTATAGTCCCCACAAGTTTTGGCACACTGGCATTCCTCACCACAGGACCACCACCCAAGACTGCCATCCAGAACCAAGCAGGTCAAAGCAAGAGTGATTACTCTCTGAATGGCCACTTGGTTCTCTTCAATCTGCAGGCCAGGAGCTCCAGAGGCAGCCACGTGGCAGCAGCTGCAGCTGTCACATCTCCGCCACCTCTCACCCAGAGCAGGGACCAGACTGCACTCTTCTCCCACTCAGTTCCACCAGAATTCCCCACTGACCTTTTACTTTCTCTTTGGTGTTTATGGCTTGAGAAGCCTGGAAACCACCATAGCTGGTGGTGATTCACTCTCCTGAAGTCTGCTCTGGCCAGTGTGTGCCGCTGGTCAGAGCCGCCCCAAGTTTGGGCCTGTGTGGCTCATGTGGGACTGCCCTCAGCTCTCAGCCTGGTGCAATGGAACCTTCCTTTCAGCCTGCTGGGCTGCCTTCAGTGGGAGATTTATTTCTCTCTGTCACTTTGTAGGTTCTGTAGTTCTAAAATTTGTTTAAAGTCATATTTTATAGGTATTGGAGGTAGTTGGTACAGGAACTTAAGCAAGTTCCTACTTTTACTCTACCATCTTGGCTCTGCCCTCATTCTCTCTATTTTTAAACAGGTGAGGCTTTCCCTCCTTCACCTCCCATTCCTGGTACGCTCTCCTTCCTTACCTTTGCCTCTGGGAAGCCTTGACCCCCTTCAAACCTCAGGACAAAGGCTACCTCCCATCTGAGATCTTTCCTGATTACCCCCCTCCCCAGCTGTGGATATCTCCCCCACTCCCATTAACTCTGTATTTACCTTTGTACCATTTTCATCCTGAAGAGGGGCCCCTCCCTCACAAGGACTCCTGACTCTGGACTAGAGCCAAGCCCAGATTCAATCCTGGGAAAACCTGACCCTTCAAGTATGGGAGAGGAGAGGCTTCTTTTGCACTTCAAGGCATTTTAATCCCAGCAGCCTTCTTGCTCTGGCAGATCCCTCTGCCCCCATGGCCCCTTCCTGTGAATGATTATTTCTTCCTGGAACCTCCATTCTAAGGCCCTGCTCCTGACCTTCTGGACTTTTTTTCCTCCGCTGTGACCCCCTCCCCATTGACCCACCCCTATTTCTTAGCTTCCTTTTATGTGCTGTTTCCCCCATTAGAATGTAAGCTTCTTGAGGGCAGGGATGGTCTTTCCTTTTGCTTATTTGTATCTTACCTTAGCACAGTGCCAGGCACATAGTGGGTGCTTAACGAAAGCCTGTTGACTGTCTCAAGCCCTTCACAAGTTGGCCCCACTGTATATTTTCATCCTCATTATATATCACCCTCTTTCCTCCACTCTGCTAAACTGGCTTCTCTCTCCCTCCCACTTGGTGTTTCCTTGCCCATCCAATTCTGCCTTTCCTGATCCCTACAAATGCTTGTTTCCTCGATCCCTAATTACCATGTATTTCTTTTCTAGTTGTCCTATATCTATTTATTTGGAGTGTAATTGTAGATGAATATATCAGTCAGCAAACATTTATACAGCATGCTGTCTTGATTGAGCATAAACTCCTTAAGAAGAGGAATTTTTTCTTACTTTATTATATTTGCAATCTAGTATTTGACACATTAGTATGTGTTCATGGCAATTCTCAGCACTTAGGACAGTGCCTGACAGCGACTGTTTAATAAATAATTGTTGGTTGATAGAGTATTTTGATTATATTTACAGAACTCCAAAAACCAATGTATTTTACCAGCCCTTATTAGGGGCATTCCATCCCTGACCAAGAGTCCATCATTCTTATATTTTAAATTATGATTAAAAATTGAAATCCTATCATTGTCAGACACCATCTTCTTAACCAGTCATTCACTTCCCATATCTGTCTTTTCTGAAACTCTTGTCTTCTAATGGCTGGTGAAACTATAGGTCTTCTGATTTTTGACCATCACCTTTAGCTTTCAACCATCTCAGGTTATGCTCAGGTGAGTCACTGAAATGCCTTCAGATGCTCTCTACTCCCACCCTATCTCTAGCATACATTCTCTGGGAGGCTACTAGACTTCTCTTGGTTGTCTAGGTGACAGTCACAGACAGGTTCTTCTCTTCTTTCCACCTCTCTCCTGGTCAATTTTGGGAATCCATCTCATCTTTCCATAAGATTGTGAGAAGCCGTTGCTTCCTCCTTAGAGGATCCAGTTGTCCTCCCATCCCAGACACAAAGGGCCCTAGATCTATTCATTAGCTTCAATGTTTCTGTTTTTTTCTTCTTCTCTGATCTCCAGACATTAGTAGGCATAGCCTTCTCCCATTTCAGGTTCTTTTCCTCTTTTCTTTCTTTTTTTTTTTCCTCTTTTCTTTGCATAGAATCAGACCCTTATTAAAATGTCTTTCCTTTACCTAGAAATCCTTCCTCCTTTTTTTTTCAAGGAGCTCTTAGTTCACTCTGATAGCATAAGAAAGTAGAATGACATCCCAGAAGCTTCTTTACTTCGTCTTCTGGGAGGGAAATAAAACTATATTTATGGCAGGTCTGGGCATGTTGTAGGCACTCAATAAAGATTTGTGGATGGAATGTTGAATAAGCAACATGGTCATTGCCCAAATTTCCAGCTGTTGGCCTCAGAAATGTGATCAGTGACCACAGTGACAAGCCAGCAGCTTGTCAGGGTGGAAAAAGTAATATACACCAATTCTCTTATTGTACAGATAAGGAAACTGAGGCACAGGGAGTTTTTTTTGTGACTTTTGCAATGTCATACAACCATCAGAGGTAGAATTTTAACTCAGGGCTTCTGACTTCAGAACCAATACTTTTTTCACTGTGGTTTACTCTGATAGAATATAAGCTCTTTGAAGGCAAGAAATATTTAATTTTTAACTTTGGGTCTAGCACCTAGTGTAGTGCCTAGCACACAGTAGGGACTAAATAAATGAATATTGCATTGAATTTGAATCATGGGAGTTTATGGGTTTGGAAAGAGCTTTTATCTGGATTCAGGGGGTCTGGGTTCAAATCTTGTCACTGTTACTTCCTATCTGTGTGACATGAGATCTTGCTTAACCCTTCCAGACCTCAGTTTCCTGCTTTGTAAAATTGGGGGAGGGAAGGAGATGGCATCAAAGGTCTCTTCTAGCTTTAAATCCCTAAATTCTACGATTACACAATCACTAGACCTTGTATCTGACATCAACGGACAAGCAATTACTCTGACCCAGTTTTTTTCCCCAGTTTTCTCCCACCTAACGTTCCCTTGCATTTACTTGTCTCTATCTGTCTCATGTCTCTCATTCCCCATCCCTTTCCACAGAGAATATAAGCTCTTTGAGGAAAAGGACGGTTTCAGTTCGGTCTTTATATACATTGTGCCTTTAATACAGTAGGTACTTGATAAATGCTTGTTGAATTGAACCAGAGCTCCCTCAAACTCTGTCAGTGCCTCTGATAGGGAAACAGGTGGATGGATGATGGATAGACAGATAGGTGGACAGGCAGATGGATGATGGATGGATGATGGATAGACAGACAGACCTACAGATGGATGGATGGATACGACAGATAGATAAGATATAGACAAACAGACAGAACAGTTATTGAGCACTCAATACATACCGGGGACTGTGCTGAGGACTAGAAATACAAATCCAGACAGAAACCAAAAAAACAAATAAATAAAACCGGTCCCTCTGCTCTGGGCACTTACATTCTAAAGAGAGAAGACACCAGTAACAGGGAGCTGGGAGAAGTTGCTCACCAGGGAAGGCAGAGTGTGCACCTGAATCCTCTTCCCCATGTACCTGTGCCAGGGGGTTGATGATCTAGAGTGGGGGGAGGGGAAGGAAAGCAGAGAGATCCCTCTAAGACTCCTTATGCATTCAGAGAGGAGAGAAACCCTTGGCTTACCGTATGGCATTGACAGCCACTGGGAAGGGCACGTTGGGGCCATCCAGGATGTCGGCATTGATCCACACTGGCCTCTGGATTCTCCCCTCCTCTGTCTGCTTCCTCAAGAGATCCAGAGAAGGGCCAACTGCTTTGATGCTCTTGAAATCCAGTTTGATGCCTGGCAAAGAATACAGAGAAGGTCTGAAAGGACTCCGGAGGGGTTAAGAGAACTTTAAATGCTCCATTCTGGAGAGTCAAGCAGTGGAGAGAAAACTGGACTGGGAATTTAGGAGTACCTGAGTTCAAATCCCTTCTCTGACACTATGTGTAAAACCACAAGCAGGGTACTCTCTGAGCCTCAGTTTCCTCATTTGTAAAGTGGGTATAACAGTACTTGTAGTAACCATCTCATGTACCATGGTGAAGAGGTGATGAGATAATATATATAAAGTGCTTCTTCCTACACCCTAAAGTGCCATGTTAATTTAGATCTGACATTCTACATTCTGTGTTCTAAGCTCCCTCCCAGCCCTGACATCCCCTGTTCTAAGACTCCTCCAAGCTTGGACATCCCCTGTTCTCAGGCCCCTCCCAACCCTGAGGTGGGGGAGGCCAGAGAGGAAGGCTTGGTTATAGGGAAGACATCATGGTAGAATGTCAATTAATTCCTTGTACTTGTACAATGCTTCCTGGTTTCCTAATAACTTTCACCAGATTCTTTCATTTGCAGGTGTTATCCCCATTTTAAAGATAAAGGAATAGAGGCTTATATAGAAAGTTAAGGAGGGAACCAGAAATAGAATGTTATGTTGTAGAAAAGTAGCAGCTTCCATTTTCTCTCTGTGACCATGGACGAGCCCCATTATATCTCTGGACCCCAATTTTCCTTATCTGCAGACTTCTAAAAGGCTTGTACAATCTTATGAAGCACCCAGGATTCTGGCCTCTCAGCCAAGCTCTTTCCAGTGGATTCCATGGGGAGGATATCTGAGTACTGAAAGCTCCAGGGGCTGTCCATCCATCTGTCCGTCCATCCGTCCATCCATCAACAGGTATTAAGTGCCTGCTATATGCCAAACACTGTGTTAAGAGGCCAGCATTGTTACCTTTCCTGGATCGGGTCAATACAGCTTCCAGCCACTGTTCCAAGGTGTTGTCGCTGTAGATGTCAGGGGGGTGGGCCATGATTGGGACACCCGTCTCATTGACTGTGTTCAGCCCTTCCACATTGACATCTGCTTCCAATACCATGACATCACCTGGGTTCAAAGGCAGAACACAAAGAAAGAGTAACAAGGAGGAGCATAGTTTCCTGTCTGCATTCATACCCACCAACCCTGAATACCCTTGCTGATCAGGGAGGCCTGCTGAAATGGGAGACAGAAGGCTGACCCTATACCTGGGCAGCATG
This sequence comes from Pseudochirops cupreus, assembly GCA_028627135.1. Lineage (NCBI taxonomy): Eukaryota > Metazoa > Chordata > Mammalia > Diprotodontia > Pseudocheiridae > Pseudochirops > Pseudochirops cupreus. The sequence goes on along the minus strand of CM053584.1, from coordinate 20,800,570 downwards.
TGGGACCTAAGGGGTTCTGTTGCTCCCGCAAATATCTGCTGGGTTCCATCTACTCCTCCTAACCACTCTGAAATTCTCATGGAATGTAGACCCCAAATCCCAAGACACAATGTGATGTATGAGACGGTGTGCTAGACTTGTGGTCAGGAACACCTGGGTTTGAATCCTTATTCTGACCCTTGCTAGTTGTGTGACCTCAGGCAAGTCACTTAATAGTGAACACATATAGAGAGTTTTAAGGTTTATAAAGCGCTTTCGTATACATTATCTCATCTGATCCTCACATCTTCCCAAGAGGGTAGGTTCTACTATTATCTCTAACTTCTTATAACAATTTCTCTGGGCCTCAGTTTCCTTCTCTGTAAGAAGAGGGGATTGGGTTGGATGACCTCTAACTTCCCTTTGGGCAGCAAGGTGGCAAAGCAGATAGCTTGCTCCATCTGGAACCAAGAAGACCTGAATTCAAATCCAGCCTCAGACACTTACTGACTGTGTGACCTTGGACAGGTCACTTATCCCTGTTTACCTCAGTTTACCACTCCAGTACCTTTGCCAAGAAAACCCCAAATGGGGTCGTGAAGAGTAGGACACAAATGAACAACAAAAAACCCTACAAAGATGTCTCCCCCCCTTTGCCACCTTGGCACTTACTAACTGTGGTTCAGGGCTCCCACCTGCCCTAAAGGAACTCTACAACCGATTTAATTTACTTTGCAAACTTTGAAAAAGAGCAGACGTCCTGAGTGCAAGACCCTAGGGATACAACAACAAAAGGGAAAACTTGCCCCTGCTCCCAGGGAGCTTACACTCTTCTAGGGGGCACAAGGTGCACACAGATAAGGAAATGGAGGGCATCTGGAAGAGGGAAAGAGCCCTAGAACAGCGGGGGAGATCGGCAAAGGCTTTCTGTGAGGCGTAGCCCCCAAATCTGACCTCAAAGGGACTAATGATTCTGAGAGGTAGAGATGAAGTCCAGGCATGGGGGGATGGCCCATACAGTGGCATGGAGGTGGGGAATGGAATACCCAACTCAGTGACTGGCAGATTTGTGTTTGATGTCATGAACTACCACGGGGAAGGAATTTGGAAAGAATGAGAGGTTCCCTCCTACCCCCATATACTGACAAGCCATGATACAATGAAAAAAATGCTGAACTTGGTTCCCATCCCAACTCTGACACTTAGATGTTAGACCATGGATAAACCATCTATCCTGTAGACTTCTGTTTTCTCTTCTACAAAGTGGGCATTAAAACACCTGTCCTCTATACCTCACAGGGCTGTTATGAGAGAGTCTGGTAGACACCAGGGTGAGCTTAAGATTTGGTCAGCCATGTGGAAAAGAAAGTCCAGGAATGTGCTGAAAAGGCATCAGAGACCTTTGCCCCTGGGCTTAACATCTGCCTTTTCCCACCCACTCTTTTACATGGGAGAGAGAAGAAATTTTTTGGAATTAAGAAACCAGGGGACAGTGAAACCCCAGGACCCTTGGCTGACTGTGTCGAGTGAGTGGCAACTTCCATGGGCATAGGTCTAGCTAAGTCTTCAGAGATTAAGATGGGGACGGGTATAGAATGATTTCTCCCAACCCTGAGATTTCCCTATTCCCTAGCCCCTGCCCCTGCTCTAGCTATGGTCTGCTTCCTGTTCTCTTCTAGTACCAGGGAGGTCTCCAGGGTAGCCTGATCCATGGAGGCACAAAGTCCCTTATTCTACTGTAAAACCTCGGCAAGTAAAGGAAGAAGCGGGAGACAGGAAGGTGAGAAGAATCTTAAATCCTTCTTTGTTGCAAGTAAATGTTTAGCATGGCTCTTGAGTCTATCCAAGACTCTGGAAAGAAACAAGGTAGTCAATCCTCATAGGAAAAACCTTGCAACAGGATTCTCTTAGGGAGAACTGGGCTGGTCCCAGAGCTAAGGCAACAGAGGCTATTTTTCTCAAAGACTTATGTGTTTTATAGGAGTATAAGTATATATATACTTATATATATGTATATGCTTATACATATATATATATACACATACACACACATATATGTATGTATGTATAAAAGGATGGATAAATGTCTCTGGCTTTGACCTAAGAGAGCATAATGTCTGACTTTTTGTGGCCCCATTTGGGGTTTTCTTGGCAGAGATACTGGAGTGGTTTGCCATTTCCTTCTCCAGTTCATTTTACAGATGAGGAAACTGGGGCAAACAGGGTTAAATGACTTTCCCGGGGTCACAAGCCAGTAAGTATCTGAGGCTAGATCTGAACTGAGGTCATCCTGACTCCAGGCAAGGCACCCTGTGCCACTTGGCTGCCCTGTAGACAGTCTACTCGTCTCATAAGAAAGAGAGGGTGCCACCGTCAAGGACTTTAACTGAGGCCACAAGCTGGGAGTAGCCAGCAGACCAGTGTCTAGTGGACACCACACAGCCAGCATGGAGTCATGGTGAGCAAGAGAGTTAGCCTCAAAGCCAAGAAGACCCAGTGGTTTTGAGCTCCGCCTCTGATTCATTGGTTGGGTGACCCTAGGGAGGTTAGTTAACCCCACGCCTAGCCCTAGCCTGGAGAAGACTCAGGGGGAATATAATTAGACTTTTGAAGTCAAAGTCAGCTTGGCCCAGAGATTAGGACAAGGAGCAAAGGGTGAACATGCAGACAGGCCAATTTAGGTTTGTGTGAGATAAAACCTTTTAACAGTTGGAGCTGTGTGTGGAATGGGCCTCAGGAGGCAGTGGGCTCCTCCTCCCTGGAGGGGCTGGCGCAGTGGTTTGATGACCCTTTTGTCTGACAACATAAAGGGGATACTTGGTCCAGTACAGGTTAGACCAACTGTCCCCTGGGGTCCCCTCCCACCTTTGGGGTTCAGCCCTTCTGTGAAAATCTCCCCAGCTCTCCCCCACCTACTAGGAGCACATATCTCTATTGCCTTCCTTGGAGACAATGATAAGATGTTCCCAAGTGATTATCATCAAAGGCCTAGAGTCCAAACCCCTTTTTCCCCTCAGGAGGAAACTGAGGCCTACAGAGAAATGACCTGCCCAAGATTACAGCACATCAATGGAAGAACTGAGATGAGAATCCAGGCCTCCTGACTCCCAGGCTGGGGACCATCAGACCACCCTGTATCTTCTCTGTGGCCCTGGATTTCCCTATTCACACTTGCCTACACATCTTTCTTAGGAAACATGATGAAATGAGAACACAACTGATCTTTTTCAACATCTCCTTATCGTCAGTCAGGAGATAAGCTCCCCTCAGTTGAGGCAGAGTTCAGTACCAATCTAGAGGCATTATGACCTCACCCAGGGTGGGGTGATCCCTCCTGTTTATTGGGAGACATTCACCCAGTCCTAGGAAAACCACCCCACTTACCCTGACTGCTCCGGTGTCCTGTGTTCTAAAGCTTCATTGTGTGGTCTCTTCGAGATCAAACCTTCTCTGTTCTGAGCCCCATCCCCTCCCACACCCCTGACATTCCCTGTTCTCAGGTCCCTCCCAGCTCTGACATTCTCTGTTATACGATGTCCCACCCCCATTACATTTTGACATTTTGTATTCTAAGTTTCCTCCTATCTGATATTCTCTTTTCTAAGTTCCCTCCCAGCCCTGACATCCCCTGTTCTGAGCCCTCTCCCAGATCTGATATTCTCTTTTCTAAGTTCCCTCCCAGCCCTGACATCCCCTGTTCTGAGCCCTCTCCCAGATCTGACATCCTCTGTTCTCAGGCCCTTCCCAGCTCTGACATCCCCTGTTCTGAGCCCTCTCCTAGCTCTGACATCCTCTAAGGACCCTCCCAGTTCTGACATCCCCTGTCCTAAGCTTCTCTCAGCTGGCATTCTAGTTGTAGAATTCTAAATGTATGAAGCCAGAGTCTTTCCTGAGCATTGGTAGGAAGAGAAAAGACTCATTAAAAACTGGGATCTTGAACAGACTAGGAGAGAGAAGAGGAGCCTGGAGGCCCCTAAGACAACATTCCCTGGGGCTTTTCCAGGGGAAGGAGGGCAGAATAGCTCTGAGACCCATAACTCTGTCCCTGGGGTTAGTCTCCCAGGATTGACTGAAGAGGACATCCCTCCCCCATGAGCCCAATAAGGCCCAGCCCAGTTCTTTCCCCTGCCCCCCAAGGCCTCACTGCTCAGGGCTGTCTCCATCTCACTCTGAAGGTTGGCGGCATGGTACCAGGTGACTTCCAGGCCATCCCTGTGGCTGATGTGCCCAGTGCTGAGGAGGTAATCCATCATATCCCCATCTGGGCGGCAGCTCTCACACCCTGGGAAGGGATGAATTGCCTGTTCTTAGTCAAAGGAATGGGTTGGAAGCTGTTTCTGGTGACCTCAAGAGGAAGGGGCGCTGACCTGGGCATTCAGGACACCTGGGTTCTAGGTGGCTTCATGGTTTTGCCATGAAGTCACTCTGACTTTGGATAATTTCCTTTTGAATTGTTGCTGGGCCTGAAGAATCTTGGGGAGAGAGACTTTTACTGGGAAGAAGGAAATGGCATGAATTGAACTCTTGCCAGGAGAAAAGCTTAGGAAGGGCAAGAGGAGAGCTAAGTGTAAATAGTGAGTTCCCCATCATTGCGGGTGTTCAAGGGGAGAGGGCTCCCCCTCACTGGAGGCTGGATGGCCCCTTGTCAAGGATTCAGTACAAGGAGCTCCTGGTCAGGTATGGATTGGGCTCAGTGGTGCCTGGAGTCCCTTCCACCTCTGAGATTCTGGGGCTCCTTGGAGAAAAATCTTGGGAAAGGGAGGGAAGAGGCAGAGCCCATCAGATCCTTCCAAGGGGGAGAGGGTCTTAGGAGATCTACGCCAGTGAGAACCTTGCCAAGTCTTGAAAACGGGGGTGGGGGGGGGAGAACAGCCAAGATAATCAGAACCTCTCTTAGGGCAGAATCCTAGAGAGGGAAAAGGAAGGAGGCTGAGCTAATTAGAGCTTGACTGATTTTAATTTGAGAGATGGGGCGGGGAGGGTCACAGGGAAAGTAAAGGCAGAGTAGCCAAGTCAATTGGAGTCTTGCTGGGGAAGCATGGGGGAGGCATCTAGGAAGGGGGAGGAGGAGGAATGGGGCCAGTAAGAGCTCTTCCAGGAAGAATGTTGGGGAGGACAGAAAAGGGTCCATGAGGCAATCAGAACTTTGGTGGGAGAAAAGCCAGAGCTCCAGATTGGGATTTTGACACCTGGAAGGAGCAGCCCCAACTCCACTTGGGTCTAACTCAGCTGGAGTGGGCCGTGAGGTGGCTGCAGTGGGCATGGGGCTGGAAGGCAGAGATGCGGGACGAGCCCTGCCTTCGCTCCCGCACCCCAAGAACTGCCAGTACTTTTGCTTCCTTCTCATTTGGCCCCCTGAGGCAAAACTTGGGCCTTCACCCTTAACCTTGGGGAACATTGTGGGAAGGAAGGAGGGCGCCTGAGCCAAGCAGGCGGGGTGAAGAAAGGGGAGCCTCAGGGAGACGCAAGGAAAAGATCTGAGCCAATTAGAATGCTTTTGCTGGGGAGAGCTCCTGGTCTGCACCTCCTACCTGGCTGTGAGCCTTGGTCCCGGGTGAGACAGACAGCAAGCACTATGGCGACCACTAACACCACCGCCACGCCTCCTGCTATTGCCCAGGCCTTCCCTCGATTCATGGAGCCCCCTTCTGCCAGCTGGCTTGGCAGAGGTCCTTGGCTTAGCTTCTCTGGCAGATAGCGTCCCTTCTGACTGGGGAGTGGATGGACGGGAATCCAGGGGCTCGGTGGTGCGTCTGCTGGAAGAAGGAGAGAGTTCCCTGAATCAGCTGTATGAGGGAAGCCCCTCCTTCTGCCCTCCTTCATCCCAATCCTTTACCTTCGGGTCAAGCAGAAAATCCAGACTCCCCACCCCTTGCCCTTCCCTTGCCAGGACTGTCCTTTGACCCACACAGTGTGCCAGGCTATTAGGAGGAGAAAAGCATCTGCACAGGATCTCCTGCCCTTTAGCTGGGCAGCTTGGGGGGGGGGGGCAGAGAAAGGGGCTGGAGGACCCTGAAAGCCAGAGCAGGCATGGGGGAGGAGTGGTTAGCAGCTGCACAATGTCCCCTGGCCCTTTAAATTTGGCAGTGTTGGACAGCAGCCAAGAGGGCTCTGGTCTTGGAGGCAGAAACCCTGAATCTGCCCTTCATGGGCTGTGAGGCGCTGGCCAAGTCACCTCACTGTCCCTCAGATGGGGATAGGAACGCATTAATTCCCTATGCTGTAGACTGCTATTTTTATTTAGTCTGGAAGGAAGGAAAAAATGAAGGGAAGAAGGAAGGGAGGGAGGAGGGAGAGAGGGAGGAAGGAGAGAGGAAGGGAAAAAGAAGGAGGGAAAGAGAAGGAAGAAAGAAAAAGGAAGGAAGGAAGGGGAAAGAGGGAAGGAAGGAAGGAAGAAAAGGGAGGGAGGGAAAAAGAAGAAAAGAAAGAAGGAAGGAGGGAAAGAGGAAGGGAAGAAGGGAAGAAGGGAAGGGAGAAAGGAAGGGGAAAGAGGGAAGGGGAAAAGAGAGAAGGAAGGAAGGAAACAAGCCTTTATCAAGATGTACCAGGCACTGTGCTAATTTCTGTACACTTAACCCTTTCTACCCAAGAACTCCCTGGGGCTGCCCTTTTTGGAGGGTTTCATGTGGCCCCACCAGATACAGGCAGGCTCTGGCCATCCAAGAGATCTTCTTTCCCCCTTCTCTCTCCTCCCTGCCCCTCCCTCCACCCCAGGCTTTCCAATTTGGGACCAATAGTCAATACCACCATGGCTACTAGAAAAAGTTTGAATCTGCTCCCTCTTGGCTCCTCTCACCATGACTTTCTGGGCCAAAATAGCCCTGGTTGGCAACCGGTGCCTATGGGTGTTTTCTTCCTCTTTTGGAATGCAAACTCTTGCGATCAGGGACTGTCTTTTTTCCTGTCTCAGAATCCTCAGGGTTTGGCACTGGCACTCCATATTAGTGACTGCTCATTCATTCATTCAGCAGTGTCAGATAAGGAATCTGAAGATTGGGTTCAAATATCGGCTCTGCTACTTCCTACCTGGGTGATCTTGGGCTTTACCTCTCTGAGTCTCAGTTTTCTCAACCCTAAAATAGGACCATGATCTCTGAGGTCTCTTCCAGCTCTAGACTGCCATTCTTATGAGGGAGTGACTTGCCCAGGGTTATCACACTGTTAGTTCCTCCCTCTGGAGCTAAGCAGAAGTCATGGATCCTTCTCTGGAATCACAGGAGAGAAAGGAAACGAGGAGACAGGGGCCCTCTGGACCTGGTCTTTCCTCCACTCTGGAACTGAAGTTTGCTGTTAGATTAATTAGTTTCATGTTAGATGTCAACTCTGCCTCACTTAAACCCCATTCACTTGCAAGTCGAGCCATCATCCTCCTGACATCATTGGTCCTCTTCCAGAATGAAGGACACAACAACAGCCACCTCAGACCCTGGTCCCTCTTCCTCTGCCCCCAGAGGTTGGCCCATTAGAATGTAATCTCCTTGAGGGGAGGGTCTCTTGCTTATTTTTTTATCCCCGGAACACAGCACAGGGCCTTGGACAATCAAATCAACCCACAAACCTTTATTAAGCAACTGCTATGTGCCAGGCATTGTGCCAAGCACCAGTGATACAAAAAGAGGCAAAAGGCAGTTCTTTGTCCTCAAGGAGCTTACAATCTAATGGGGAAAACAGCTGTGAGCAGGTGAGGTACAGACAGGGTGAATGGGAAGGCGTCTCAGAGGGATGGCACTAGGAGTGGGGGGACCAGGAAAGATCTTCTGCAGAGGGTGAGCTGAGTCTTAAAGTCAGGGAAGCCAATGTGAGGGAGGTAGAGCATTCCAGGCACAGAACTGGGAGTCCCTGAGTTCAAATTATAGAACAGTGAGTGACAAGATCTGTGAAGCTGGATCTCAGAGCACCAGAGGCGAGTAAAAGGTAAGAAGACTAGAAAAGTCGGAGAGAGCAGGTTGTGAAGAGCTTTAAAAACAAAAATGGATTTTATGTTTGTCCTGGAAGCATGACGGAGACCCTGGAGTTTATTGATGGTGGAGTGGGAGATGTGTGCTTTAGGAAAATCATCTTGCTGACTGAGTGGAGGATGGATTGAAGCAAGTACAAAGTAGGTCCTTAATAAAGGTTTGTTAATTACTTGGTTGTCCTGGTCCAATGCCTGCTTTTTCACAGAGGAGGAAATCAGGTCCAAAGAAAAGTGATTTGCCCAGGGTCTCCCAGGCTGCAGAGCTGGTGTTCCACCCCTGTCTTCTGTTGGTGGAATCGAAGGATCATTATAGTTTATCAGCTTTTTGTGCCATTTTGAGATGGGACTAGGAAGAGGGAAGGGAATTGCCACAAGAGTTGTTTGACTGGGTTTAAATCACATAAACAATTCCTTGTGTAGCATCAGGTTCCAAGGAATGCAGCATCTTACGTGGAAAGGGCTTGGTAGTGAACTGCCAGGAGGTCCAGGACAGGGTTCATGATGAGTCCAGTGTTGAGCCAACCCCACGATAGCTAAAATGTAGACCCCTCCATTGACTATGTTGCACTTGGCCATGGACTTGACGGGACCAGTGCTGCACAGAAACTTTTGTTATTGTTAAGTCTGGGCCCTCAATACCTCGAGGATTGAGGTAGTAAGGGAAAAGGATGTCCCCAAGGGTTGAGGAGAAATGTTGGTACTTTTGTTCTTGCTAAGTCTTTATAAGAGCTAATAAGTGCTTATTGGCTAAATGGAATCTCTGGAAGCTAACAGTGTTGCTGGGTGATACATTGGAATGGGGGCTTCAGCTGATATGTTAATGAAGAGACACTCCCAACACCTCAGGGGTGCCCCTAGAATGCCCCCAGAATGCCAAGGGGGAAATGCAGCCAGGCTCCCTCTGGGAGCATGAGGCTAGAGCCTCATAGATACACCTGTATGTGTCCCTCAGGGTGTACAAGACATCCTTCTTCCAAACCACTTGAGAGCTAGGCAAGGTTGTAATGACTCCCCTCATGGTGCAGAGGTCAGAGCCCTGGATCTAGACTCTCCTTCCTCCTCTCTCTGGGCCTCAGCCTTTCTCTCTCCAAAAGGATGGAGCTGGACTGGATGATATCCAAGGTTCATCCCAGCTCTAAAGCCTATAACCCTCGCCATTCAAAGAGGGAGAATAGAAGGGAGGAGGACTTGGAGTATGGTAGTGGGGAATCGCGGAAGCTCAGAGCTCTGGGAATGGGAGCACAGAAGTCCTTAATCCACTCCATTTCTTTTTTTCCTATTCTAACTTAAAAATATGTAATTGGAAAAACCAAAATACTATATAGCACCTGTGTTCCAGGCACTGTGCTAAGAGCCTTACAAATATGATCTCACCTGATCCTCACAACCCTGAGATGTAGGTGCTATTATTATTCCCTATTATTCATAGCTAGTTACTGTCTGAGGTCAGATTTGAACACAAGTCCTCCTGATTCCAAGCCAACTGATCTACCCACTGAACCACCAGCTGCCTCCTATACTCACCAAAGGTGGTCATCTGTCATGGAGGACACCTTGTGCCAAGTCTGAGTCTTCAGAGACACCAAGGTCCTAGCAGATCGTTGTCATTTCTTCATTCAGGAAGCACTGAGATACTACCTACTGTGTGTTAGGCACTGATTTTGTAGAGAGAACTTCCAGGTGAGACTCTATTAATGCACATGTGCATCTTCTCTGAGGATACTGAGGTGAGTACAAATCAGTTAGTTGTGTCTGAGGCAGAATTTGAACACAGATTTCACCAGCTTCAAGGGCAACGCCCTACCTATCCACTATACCAGTGCTCCAGATCACCTGATACACAGGTTGAGTGATTCTGAGTCGAGCCTTCCACGTCCAGCTCTCTTTCCATGGCATCATGATGCCTCCTCCAAGAGTGCCTCTGCCTAGTCAGGGAACCACAGCTGGGTGGGCAGCTCCCCATTGCCTCTATCTGATGGAGGACCTGCAGATGGCCTTAGGATGCCAGAGAAAGAAGAGAGGGGGCTGGCTTTAGGCTTGGGAAATTAAGCAATCCTTTCAAACATCTTAAGTTTCCCCTCGACACTAAAACATACAACGTGCCACTCCATGATTTGAACTTCCTCTCAGAAGGAATTGAACCTGGGGTTGGCAACAGGGTAACCTCCCACTGCCCACGTTTCAGTGACTCCTTCTTTCATACCTCTCCCCTACTTGGAGACCCTTTGAAGGGTTAGATTCTCTCAGAAGGGAAACACATGTAAGTCTGTAAGAGGTGATATGGCCCCAGAAGTTCTGAACCAAGCTAATACTGTACTGGTGTACTGTACTTACTGTCCTTAGTGAAGCTCAAGAGTGTTGGCTAACCCTTTGATCTTGGGGATCAGTCTTCACTCAGACCTAACAATGGTTCATCATGTAAGCCCATCACTTTATTAGAGATCAGATATGATCTGTACACATGGATCTAAGTCTGCCCAAAATGGCCAGTCACAGAGCGATTGGGATCTGCCCTGAAGGAACACCCACCTTCATCAATAGTCAAGCATGACTGTGTTCCAGACACGATGCCGCGGGAGATACAAAGACAACAGCAAAACAGTCCTCTGCCCTCAAGGAGCTTACAATCTGACAGGGAGACAACAAATATGTTTACAGTTATTCAGGTGACACGAATTTATTAAATATTTACCTACTATGTCCTAGGCACAATACTAGGCGGTGGAGAAACAAAAACCCAAAAGTCCCTTATCTTCCAGGAGCTTACAATCTAATGAGGGAAAGAGCAAACAAAGATGTAGAAACAAGTCATATGACATGCAAAATAGGAGATACTTAACAGAGGGAAGGCACTGGAATGAAGGGGAGCTGGGAAAGGCTTCCAGAAGAGGGTGGGATTTTAGTAGAGCCTGGGGGACTGGGAGGATGGCATCGCCCTGTATGCACAGTAGCAAGAAATTTCGAAAGAGACAAGGGTTTACAGGAGAACATTGTACTCAGTATTAACAACGTTGTCTGACGATTGATTCTCAGCAACACAACGATCCAGGACAAGTACAAAGGACTCAGGAAGGAAAATGCCGCCCCCCTCCAGAGAAAGAGCGGATGGGCTCTGAATGCAGACCCAAGTATACTATTTTCACTTTCTTTTTTTTTCCCCTTTGGTCTGTTCCTTCTTTCACAACTGTAACTAATATGGAAATATGTTTTACGTAATTGCACATATATAATCTATACCAAACTGTCGACTTTTAAAGGAAGAGGAGAGAGGAAGAAGGGAGGGAGAAAAATTTGGAACTGAAAATCTTGTAAAAATGAATGCTAAAAATTGTCTTTACATGTAATTGGGGAAAATATTATTTTAAGACAGAGAGGAGGGTTTAGGGGAAAAGATAAGATCAGTGTTAGATGTATTGAGGTTAAGATTCCTGCCAGATGTCCAGTTCGAGAGGCCCAAAAGGCAGTGGTAGAGGCCAAGATTGCAGGTCAGCAGAGAGGCTGGTGCATGATAGACAGAACTGAGAAGTATAGAAATGATCATTAAGTCAATGGGACAGAAAGGGACAGGAAATAAACATTTACATGGTGCCTATTATGTGCTATGTGCCTTTTATTTTTTACCGATATTATCTCATTTGATTCCTATAACAACTCTATGCAGCAGGTGCTGGTATTATCCTCATTTTACAGAGAGAAAACTGAGGCAAACAGAGATTAAGTGACTTGTCCAGGGTCATACAGCTAGTAAGTATCTGGGGCAGGATTTGAACTCAGGTATTTCTGATTCCAGGCCCATCACTCTAACCACTGTGCTAATAGTTGTCTCAGCACCACAGGATCACCAAGGGAAGAAGTATAGAGGGAAAAGAGATGAGAGCCCAGGACAGAACCCTGAGGGACACCTATGGTTGGATGGCATGATTTGGAGGAGGATCCAGCAAAGGAGGCAGAGGAGGAGTATTCAGAGAAGTAGGAGGAGAACGGGGGGGGGGAGGAGATTGTCTCAAAAACCTAAGGAGAAGAGAATATCTAGGAGGAGAAAAGTGACCAGCAGGATTAAAGGCTCAGAGATGCCAAGGAGAATGAGGGTCGAGAAAGGACACTGGATCTGGCCACTAAGAGATAACTGGTAACCTTGGAGAGAGATATTTTGGCAGAACAACGTGGTTAGTAGCTGGATTGTAAGGGGTTAGGAAGAGAGTGAGAGAAGAGAAAGCAGAGGCCCTTTCCAGGAGTTCAAGCTACAAAAGGCAGAGGACATACAGGACAAAGTTAGCAGGGATGGAAGGGTCAAGTGGGGATTTTCAGGATGGGAGAGACATGGGCATGTTTGTAGGCAATAGAGAAGGAGCCAGTAGAAAGGGAGAGACTGAAGATAAGTGAGAAATTGAGGATGATCGAGGGGATAGTCTATTGGTTACTATCTATTGAGCTGATTCACCAAGGGGTCAGGTGGATAAGAAAGAACAGAGTGGTAGGTACAGGGAAGTTGGCCTGTGAGAGAACTGAGAGCTCAAGGGACTGGGGGTCATGGTGTGGATGAAGAGTAGGGTTTGGTAAAGGGGGGCAGAAGGAGAAGTGAAAAACCAATAGGTTATGGTTTGATAATGAGATTTCAAAATTCTTGAACATGGAGGAGGTATAATTATGAGTGATGGCAAGATCAAGAGCATGACCATCATTGTATGTAGCTGAGATGGGGTGGAGGAGTACATCATAGGAGGTGAGTAGGTTGAGGAATCAAGTGGTTAGTTTGAGGGAGAGTCAATATGTATATTGAAGTCTCCTACTATGAGGGCAGGAGTGGAAGAGAGAAAAATTGCGAGCCACATACCAAATTCATTGAGGAATATCTGGAGGTCTGTAGCCTGCAGCTACCATATTTCGAAAGGTGCTAGATATAAATTGTATGAACCTCAAAGGAGTAGAGGTTACTAAGTGATGGACGTAAGGGGAGGACTTGGAAGTGGCCATAGGGAGAAAGGAGTATCTTATCTCCCCTACATTGACCTGTGAGCCAAGAGGAAGGACTTAATGTGTAGCCAGTACTAGAAATGGTGACCAGGGAGGTTCTATCATCAGGAGGGAGACAGGTCTTGGTGGTTGGTAAAAGATGGAAGGAGTAAGAGAGGAAATGATTTAAGATGAAGGTAAGTTTGTTGCCTATGGAACTACCCTTAAGTGGATACTGTTTGGTTGGGACTTTGGGGTGGGAAGGAGATAAAAATCAGGTAATGGGGATGGGGACTAGGGTTTGGATGCAGGGGTTCAGAGACACTGGGATGTGTTGCTGCTGCTGTTAAGATGTTCAGTTGTATCCAGCTCTTTGTGACCTCATGAAGCACAGAATGCCAGGCTCTTCTATCCTCCACTTTCTTCTCATTTTTGTTGATTCCAAGACATTATCTCTCCATCTCATCTTCTACAATCCCCTTTCTCCTTTTGCCTTCAATTTTTCCCAACATCAAGGTCTTTCCCAAAGAGCCCTATCTTCTCATTATGTGGCCAAAGTAATGAAGTGTCAGCTTCTGTATTTGACCTTTCAGTTAATAGCCTGAATTTAAGTATTGACTGATTTGATCTCCTTGCTGTGCAAAGGAGTCTCAAAAGTCTTCTCCAGCACCACAGTTCAAAAGCACTGATTCTGTGCTGTTCAACTTTCCTTGTAATTCACCTCTCATAGCCATATATTGCTACAGGGTAAACCATAGCTTTGATTATATGGCCCTTTCTTGGCAAGGTGATGTCTCTGCTTTTTAGTCTGCTGTCCAGATTTGCAACAGATTTTCTCCCCTCCCTTCCCCCCCATGGTGTCATGCAATCATGTATAGGATCTGCAGATAGTTTCACATTGTACAACGGTCTGGTTGTATGGAAGGGTTGTAACCAATGAGTGATCACTGGGAAAAAAAACAAAACCAGACATGAAAGAGAACGATAACGAGTTTTGCTTCAGTCTCCATTTAAACTATAGTCTTTCTATATCTTTCTCCTTCCATCCTGAGGCTTGTAGAGTTGTCTTTAGCTGTGTGTTGTTGAGGATAGTCCAGTTTATCAAGGTTGGTCATGGCACGTACGATGTGTCTGTGATTGTGTACACATTTCTCCTGGTTCCGCTCTTCTCGCCTAGCATCAGTCCGTATAAGCCTCTCCAGGTAATTATGAAGTCCATCTCCTTCCCATTTCTTATAGCACAACAGTATTCCATTACATTCATATACCATAGCTTGTTCAGCCATTCCCCAATGGATGGGCATCCCCTATATTTCCAGTTTTTTGCAACCACAAAGAGAGCTGCAATAAATATTTTTGTACATATGGGACCTTTTCCAACTTCTGTGATCTCTTTGGGATATAATCCCAACAGTGGTATTGCTGGGTCAAAGGGTATGCAATTATTTGTAGCCCTTTGGGCATAGTTCCAGATTGCTCTCCAGAATGGTTGTATCAATTCACAACTCCACCAACAATGCATTAGTGTTCCAATTTTTCCACATCCTCTCCAGCATTTGTCATTTTCCTGTTTTGTCA
>CM053584.1:20763023-20785603 GCA_028627135.1 Pseudochirops cupreus | reverse complement strand
TTGGATTTATCTTTCCCCTTCTCCTTTCCCTTTCCTTCTTACCTCAGCTGTTTGTAAAGCCTTATCAGACACCATTTTGCTTCCTTGCTTTGAGATGTTTTTTGTTGTTGCCTCCTATACAATATTGGAAACCTATGTTTGCAGTTCTTCAGGCACTCTGTGTACCAGATCTGATTCCTTACATTTATTCATCACCAACACTTCATATTCATAAAGAATGCTATTTAGGTCGTCCCTAGGTGGTGTGATGGTTTGTCCTCTTTTCTTCAGTTTAAGTCTGAATTTTGCAGTAAGAAGCTCAGGATCTGATCCACAGTCAGCTGTTTTGGTTGTCCATATATGATTGTAAACTAATATATAATCAGTCTGATTTCTGTATTGACCATCTGCTGATGTCCATGTGTAGAGTCGCATTTTGGGGTGTTGAAAAAGAGTGTTTGTTTATGACCAGTGAGTTATCTTGACAACAACTCTGCCGTGCTTCATTTGGTTCTCTAAGGCCAAATGTGGCTATTAATCCAATTATCATTTGATTTCCTACTTTGGCATTTTTTGGTGTTATTTCTGGAAGATGTTTTAGGTCTTCAAAGAAGTGATCAACTCTGGCTTCTTTGGTATCATTGGTTGCAACATAGACTTGTATTACTGTCATGTCGAGCAGTTTGCCTTGGATTCTAACAGTTATTATTCTGTCATTTTTGAGATTTTACCCCAGTACTGCTTTTCTCACCCTTTTATTGACCATGAGGGCTACTCCATTTCTTCTAAGGGATTCATGCCCACAGTAATCTGTGTAGTGATCTCCTGAATTAAAGTCACCCATTCCTGTCCATTTAAGTTCACTGACACCCAAGGAGCCAATGTTTAAACTTCCATCTCCTGTTCGACCACATCCAGCTTACCTCGGTGCATAGATCTTACTACATTCCTGGTTCCCATGCAGTACTGATCTTTATAGCATCGGACTTTCATTCCATCAGATGCAACTGCAGCTGAGCTTCTTTCTGACTTTGACTCAGCTGCTTCATTAGCACTGGAGATATGTGTACTTGTCCTCCACGCTTCCCCAGTGGGGTATGGGACACCTCCCTACCTGACAGACTCATTTTGTGGCATCATCTCTTTTATCATCTTAATACTGTCCATGGGGTTTTCTTAGAGGTGAAGATAAAGAAGGGTTTGCCATTTCCTGGTCCAGTGGATCACCTTTGTCTGTCTTGGGTAACCCTGCAGAGCTCATGGTTCCATTGAGCTACAGAAGACCCTCTGCCATGACAAGACATTGATCCGGGAGGCAGGAGTGCTTTCCTAGCCCTTCTAATTTGACCCTCATAGCCACGCTGGGAAAGTAAGGGCTATTAGCCCTATTTTACAGGTGGGCAAACAGGCCCAGGGCAAGGGAAGTGATTTACCCCAAGTCTCGTGACTTCTGGGAGAAGAGTGGGCTTGGTCCAACAACTCAGTGTCTACGTTCCCCTTATTTCTTCTTCTCCCTCTCCCTTCTGTCCTCTTCTTCCCCATCTGACCTTTCCTCTTCCATCCATGGGGCCACCTAACTGCCCCTGATGAACTCCCAACACCCAGCCCAGATCAACTATATCCTCTGAAGCATCACTTGAGTGATGGGATGTCTGAGCCATTGTCTGTGATATTGGAAAGATCTTGCAGGACAGGAGAGGTGCCACAAGACTGGAGGAAAACATTGTCCAGATTCTCAAAAAAGAGAAGTGATCAGGGTGTGCAAACTGCAGGATTTTGATTCCTGGGGAAATTCATGAACACATTACTCAAGGGATGGTTGGAGAGAATCTGGACAGTGAAGGGCTGATTCCCAAGAGCCAGCCTGGCTTCAGCAAGAAAACAGGTCATACTCATTTTCTGTTCCTTTTGGTGCAGAATTACCAAAATTGTAAATGAGGAGAGTACTCTTTACCTATAATTTACCTAAATTTTAGAAAGTTACGGATAAAGTATCATATTATTATTTGGGAAAACATGGAGAGATGAGGATAGACAAAAACAGTATTAGATGGCTAGATTCAAAGACTTTGTTCAAAGTCATTGTGACCCAAAACCTCTGGGCAAAGGCCACAGGGGTCTATACTTGGTTCTGTGCTGTTTTAACATTTTTATCAATGATTTGATTAAAGGCATAGATTGTATGCTCATTAAATTCTCAAATGATCCAAAGCTGGGAGGTACCACAAGCGTGTGGGATGATAGTCAGGATCTGAAAGAATTCAGAGAATTAGGCTATATCAAAGATGAAATTCAATAGGGATTTTATGCTCAGCTACAAAAAATTCAACTTTGTGAGTATAAGATAGGGAAGTATAGTTAGACAACAGTTATTCTGGAAAAAATCTGAGGATTTTAGTGGACCCCAAGTTCAATGTGATTTATGTGACAGCCAGACAAGCTAGGGAGATCTGGGGCTGCATTGAGAGCCTGGGCTTCCCAGCATAGGGAGGTGATGGCCCCAATGTCCTCTCCTCTGACCACAGCACATTGGGAGGATTGTGTCCATTTCTGGACATTTTGGTTTAAGGAGCACAGAGACAAATTGGAGGGTGTCCAGAGCAGGGCAACCAGATCGGGGTGAAGCAGTTTAAGTTCATGTCATATGATGTTTGATTGAAAGAACAAGGCATGTAAAAACTGGAAAGCGGGATGTGAGAGCTCTTTTCAAGTATTGGCTGTAATGGGAAGAAAGATTCAATTTGTTCTTCACAGCCTGACAGGGCAGAACCAGGAAAAATGAGGGGTGGGGTGTTAACAAAGAATCCAACTGAGGTTTGATATGAGGAAGGGAAGGCAATGCGGGCAGAAAGCTTTGTGTCTAGGAGTTTGACTGAGAAAGGGGAGGAAGGGAGGGATGGAGATAGAGAGAGAAGGGGTGGGAGGAAGGGAGGGAGGAGGGAAGGAAGGAAGAAGGAAGAAAGAAAGAAGGAAGGAATGAAGGAATGAAGGAACAAAGGAACGAAGGAAGGAAAGGAGGGAGGGGATAGTTTCAGGAAATGGTCAGGTCTAGGCAAAGTTGTTTAAGATCAAGTGATACTTGAACTTGTCTCTAGGTACTCTGGAAGATTAGGGAGAAGGGGGCTGGAATGAGTGAGAAGACAACCTGTTGGAATAGAAGGATTATTGTCAGGAGAAAAACTAAGGAGGGAGAAAGTGTAACTGGGATGGTCAACAGGGTTGAAGTTAACAGTGTCAAATCCTGCCTTTGGTCAATGAGGAAGAGGAGGTCTGAGAATGGGCCACCATATTGTAATGAAGTGCTCCTTGTCCATTTGCCATGATGAGTCCAGGGAACCCTCTTCTTGATGCTCTTTTCTCACTTGTCCTCAGGGGCTGCTCCAGTTTGAGGACACCATGTGTGCAGGTAAGCTGGCTCTGTGCTGGTAGGGAGGAGGGGTGTCTGATCTGGCTGGAGCACTCTTAGGTTGACCCCAGGTTTCCCCATAGCATGGTGAGAGTTATGAGCTGCTCTGTGAATGGGAAAAACTTAAGTGGAAATTAACAGTGTGACCATTCACAGAGTGCCTTCTGGAGCATGTTAGTGTTTCTCTGGCTTGGAATCTACACTCCTTTCCTGTGTTCCCATAGTCTCTAAAGACCCCAATTTGCTCAGTGTCTAGAACCATGTGAATTTGGGGGAGCACATGAGCTTAAGGGGACCGCACCTCCTCCCAGGATTGGCACTTGCCTTAGGGTTGTGGAGAAGGGCTGGTTCAAACATCACTCATCTCTACCTCCCCACCCTCATCCCCTTCTGCTTTTCCAGCCTCCCCTCTGAGCTGGTTGGAAATACCATCCCTGTTTGTGAGGCATCTGCCCAATCTTTTTTTTTAAAAAGTGAATGTCATATTGATGTTCTCTTTTCTCTGTTGCTGTAACTTCCCAACAACTCTTCACTACCTCCCCCATCACCCAGTAGAACCTACTTTTATAACAAGGAAGTTGAGTTAAACAAATACCTGCAGGCAGAGCTGGTGAGGTATGCCTCATTCTGTACCTGTGGCCCCCCATTAGTGTCTCTGTCCCAAGATGTTCTTCCTCCCTTCCCTCTTCCCCTCTGGTGCAGAAGGGCAGGATGTCCATAGTGTCTAACCTTTCCCTTCTTCAGGGGAGCTGCAGAGTGCTGGACAATCAGCTTTTGGAAGGAAGAAGGGGACAGTAGCTTTTAGAACCCCAAGCATCAGGCATGGACCTGAATCCAGACAGAAGCCCAAACTTCAGTAAGAGCCCTGACATGACCCCCTGTCCAAACATGGGCCTCTCCCCAGCCCTGGGCATATGCTTGGGTCCCAGCCAGGAGACCCTGGCTCCAAATGTGGACAACATGACCAGTCTGGCCTCTACTGGAGGCCTGGCTTCAACTTCTATGGGGAATGACTCTGAGAATTTGGGCTCAGAGAGCAGCAACACTCAGCATAACTCAGACCAGGCCATTGCTCTGACCTCCACAAGGTCTGGAATCACCATCTGCCCCAAGGCTGTCGGCATGAAGTCAAATGGCATCTCCAGTTCTGGCTCCAATACCATCCCTGCCCCAGCCCTTGGTTCGGTTCACATGTCAGGCCTAAATGACTCCAGTGATCCTGGATCCAACCAGACTTCCAACCCTGGTGCCACTATCACAATTGCTCCAGCCCCCAAACTGAACCTTCTCCCAAGCCAAGAGGCCAACGGGCCCAGTCCCAGCTCCAACATACCCCTGGTACCAACTCTTTCTTCCACCCTCCTTGAGAATAAAAGTCCTAGCACCCACAGCACCTTGGACCTGAACTCAAATAGCACCCCCAAGACCAGGCCAGCCATAGTGAGCCCAAGCCCAAGCCTGACTTCTGGAAAGGCCTTGAGTCTGAATTTTGATGGTGGCTCCTTGATTGACTTTACCAGCACTCCCTCAATGACCTCTGACTTAACCCTGAGTCCCAACTTCCAAAGGAATCTGGGCATGGAAAACATCTCAAGGCCGAGCTCCAACTTAACCCTGTGGCCCTCATCCAACATATCCTCCAGCGCTGGATCTGGAAGGTCCCTGGGTTTGGGGATAGGCGACATCTCCAAGTCCAGCTCCAGCACTGCCCTGTCCCCACCCTCAAGTCCAGGCTCCAGGAAGACTTTGATCATGGGAATGGGCAACTCCAATGCAATCTTTCATTCTGTGTTGGCCAACAAAACCGTTTCAGACTCCAACATTGTCAGGCCCAACTCACTCATGGCCCTCGCGCCCATCACCTGCATGTCCCTGGTGGTCGATGACAGCCAGGACAAGAGGTCTGAGGCAGGATGCATCCTAACGGACGCTTCCTGTGTGACGCTGATCAACAGCCGGGAAGATTCAGAGGACTTCCAGATGCCTGCAGGGTATAACAGCAGAACCACAGAACTCAAGAGGAAAGTGCAAAACTGCACCTCCATGGTATTCGGAACCCTCCCGAGGTCCCCCTCCAAAGACATCTACACCTATCAGAACATGCCTGACGGTAAGGAAACCCAGGGCTTTGCACTGAGACCTCTGTACTAGGGCCTCAGGGCTGTGGAGCCATTGGAAGTACCTCCCTCCCTCTGATCTTATATGTGGGCAAACTGAAGCCCAGAGAAATAAGAGGAATTTGTCTAGATGGAATAAGTTAATGACAAAGCTAGGTCTTGAACCCAGGCCCTCTGACTCTGAATCCAATATTCTTTCCCCAGAGCCCATGGGGAGGAGACCTGGTCTGAGAGTCAGGGGACCTGGATTCAAGTCCTAGCTCTACTATCAAACCTTTTTGAGGCCATAGGCAAGCTACATCTCTCTCAAGGCCTCAGTTTCCTCATCCATGAAATGGTACCAAAAACACTGGGTCCATACCACCCTACCCCACTACCCACTCCCACTACCTGCTGCCCTGAAATCTTTGCCCTGACTGACAAAGTAGGGTACCAAGGAGCAAACTCAGGGATATGAACTCATGGATATGCCAATCTTTTAAACACATTATAGTAGGAGGGGAGGAAGGAAGGAAAGGGAGAGAGGAGAGAGGGACAGAAACAGAGAGGAAGAGAGGAAAAGAGAGAGAGGGGAGGGGAGAGAGAGGGAAAGGAGAGAGAGGGGAAGGGAGAGAGGGAGGGACAGAGACAGAAAGAGAGGGAGGAAAAATAGAGAGGAAGGAAGGAAGGGAGGGAGGGAAAGAGAGAGGGGAAGGAAGGGAGAGAGGAAGGGAAGGAAGAAGGGAGTGAGGGCGAGAGGGAGGGAGAGTCCTAGAAGCTCAGATCAATGAAAGCAGGCATCTACAAAGCATTCTGAGATCTGCAGAGCACTCTACATACATTTGACTCTCACAAAAACCCTGTTTGGTCAATGTTAATTTTTATCTCCATTTTACAAATGAGGAAATGGAGACTTAGGTGAATGGACTTGCCTAGGCTCATACAACTAACAAGTGGCAGAGCCGGGATTTGAACACAGGTCTGCCTGAGTTGTCCACACTGTCCAGAGTTCTGAATGGCTGCAGGGGATCCTTGAGGAACTGAGGAGCAAAGACAAGCCCTGGAGGGGGCTAAGGGGCCTGAGATGATCACAACAGGGAAGAAGACGCCTGTCCACTGTGGACTGGTAGCTCAGCTGTTCCAGAATAGCTCATGAAAAGGGGTCTCTTGTGAGCATTTAGAAAAGAAGTGTTCCCTGAGAGCCAACATGGGGTCACTAAAAACAATTATTCTAGATTATCCTCCTTTTTTTGCTGATCATTGCTGGACTAGCAGATGAGGGGGAATCCCATTGGCAAAGCATAGGGCAGTTATACAATCCTTGTGGACAAATAGAGAGAGACAGGCTGGTTGATGGGAGAGTTTGTCAATAACTGCATTGGAAGAGTGGTAAACGACACCCATCAACTCTCCTCCCCCAACAAAATTTATACTCACCAATATTTCCCCCTTGCCCCAAATCATACTCCCAACTCTGGGCCTGTTGATTTATTCTTGAACATTTTTTTCATCATACCGAGAACACCAGGGGCTCAGAAACTGTGACAATCACATCTCTAAAAATGACAGTTTGTCATCATAGTCCCCAATCCAGAGATTAGGTTGCTCCCCCCAAATGCTCCCATCCCTTCATGGAAGGACACGAGAAGCCAGAGCTATATGTGGTCTTGAGAGTTTTTTTTAAGGATCAGCAGAATGAGCCAGCCTCTGGAGTAACTACTCCTTCCATGTTTCTGTAAACCCAGACTTGTGCCCCAAACTTGTTTTTGTTGTTTTTTTAGTCATGTCTGACTCTTCATGACCCCATTTGGGGTTTTCTTGGAAAGGATACTGAACAGTTTGTCATTTCCTTTTCCAGTTCATTTTACAAATGAAGAAACTGAGGCAAACAGGGTTAAGTGACTTGCGCAGGGTCATACAGCTAGTAAGTCTGAGGACAGATCTGAAACCAGATCTTCCTGCTTTCAGACTCAGTGTTCTATACACTGTGGCACCTAGCTGCCCAACTTGAGGAGTTACCAAACTGCCAAGTTTCACACCACACATATGCTTTTTTTTCACACACATTCCCCACATGCACACCTACAGGCTAAATTTTATTTGCACCAAACCTTCACTCATCTGCAACCAGACACATCCTGAACCCTTCTTATAACCCAGAGGAATAATGAATGATTTCTGATGAGGTATGGGGATTAATGGATAGCAGGCAGTCACATGAAAACTAGTCTTCAGTTCACAGTTGTCTGATTCCTTTTGGTGTTCTCATATTTTGCTTTTGAAGACCCAGTGAAGGAATGTGATTTGCCCATGGCCAGATAGGCAAGCTCTAGGGTTCAGACCTTGAGTCTGGAGGTCACAGCTGTAGGCACAGGGCTTCCCACATCAGGACACCAAGTCTTACCCTGGCAGCAAGTCATAAGAATATTCCATGCCAAGTTCACATCATTATAACTGGTACTATATCTGGTATTATATCTGCTTGTCTTAGCTCTCTTGCTTAGCTTTACCAGAGGGAGAACTGCCAGGGATGTAAAGAAATAACAGTCCACATTTCTACAAAGCTTTAAGATTTACCAAGGTACTTGGTTCTTGTCAGTGCTGGAAAGCAGATAGTGGAAACTGAGGAATGAGGAAGCTTCTCTGATAAGGGTAGTACTGACTTGCCCAGTGACACAGTGATATAGAACTAACACCCTGATCCTCCTTAGGACCCCCTAACTCCAGGGCTCCTCGATCTACACTACAGCTCCTAGATTTCCCAACTGGAAAAAATGGAGGAACAAGATAAACCATGTAATCACATTTCCAGGCCAGTTCTACAACACCACAAGCATTTTCCTTCCTCCAATCTGAGTCATTTTCCACTCTGTCACCAAGAAGAGAGCACTCTCCCCACTCCCAGCAATAATCTCTAGCCCAACTGAGTCTGAAATTTCAATAGTTACTGCTTCCCTTAGTTTTTTCCTTGTTAAGGGTGTTTTCTGAAGTGGAATAAATGCTGATAATAAACCCAATCATGCTTTATTTGGGTGATAGTGAGAGCTAATGGATAAATCAGGCAAACTTTTCTCTGGTACTGTGTCAACTAATGTGAAACAACTCCCAGGCAGCAGAAGGCCTTGATCTAGAACACACATGCTCCAGAAGGTTATCTGTAATGCTTAAAATGGGGATTTTTGATGGACGGAGTAGGGAACATATTTTACATGGGAGGAGAGAAGCACCATCCCTTCTCATTCTGGGCATAGGGTCAATCCTTCCATCTCTTTCTTTTCTCTTTCTCTCCAGCTCTTGTATCTTCTCTGTCTCCCCCAATGGCTGAGCAGTCTCTCAACAAAGCCAGAGACTTTTAGAAATCCAATCAGAAAACAAGGGCAGGGGGAGCTGGCCCTTTTCACTCTTTTTCAGGCCTATTTTGTGTGAGGTCCAGCTTGAGTCCTTTCAGGTTCTTCCCCTGCTCCCCTCCCCCACCGCCTGCCATTTCTGAACACTGGTGGTGTTGGCCCCTTGAGAAGGGGTCCTAGTCCTGGGAAATACCACCTCCTTGCCTCACTGTCTAGGCATTGATCTGCCTGAGATTGTCCCCTCTCCAAATATTCTTCCTTGGAGACTGCCTTCCCCTCCAGACAGTTGGGACCTGAGTGGAATCCCGATTCTTCTTTGTGCTTGGGTAGCCTGGAGCAAGTGAGGGGGTAACTGAGCCTTAGTTTCCTCATCTATAAAATGAAAGGAGTCAGACTAAATGACTCCTCTGGTCCTCTCAGACCCCCAGTCTGTGATCTTGCGACTTTAACATGACGATCCCTTCCCTGGGTCAGAGGAAGGCCCAGAAGCCCTCAAAGTCCAAACTTGGTTACCAGCTGGAGAGCAGGGAGTACCATTTTGCCATATATATATATATGTATATATATGCCAGATCTCTGAGCCCATGGCGAGCTGGGGCTCACCCTGTGGCCTTTTCCCTTTTGCCCTCTGGGAGGAAGAGAATAAGACTACCACGGAGAGATGCCAAGAAGAGCCGGAGCTGGATGAAGAAAAGAAACAGCTGATAAAGAAGATAATGGTGCGGGAGCCCTGTGTGGGTCTGTTTTGCTAGGGAGGTGGGGACCCCACTGACAGGCTCACTTGCGTGAGTCCCTAGGAACATTCTGGGAGGGACCTGAAGAGGGGATGTCAGGGCTGGGAGGGGCCTTAGAACAGGGAATGTCAGAGCTGGGAGGGGCCTTAGAACAGGGGATGTCAGAGCTGGGAGGAAGTTTAGAACAGGGAAGGTCAGAGCTGGGAGGGGCCTTAGAACAGGGGATGTCAGAGCTGGGAGGAAGTTTAAAACAGGGAAGGTCAGAGCTGGGAGGGAGCTTAGAATAGAGAGTGTCAGTGCTGGGAAGACCCTTAGAACTTAGAATGCCAGACCTAGAAAAGTCCTTACAAGGTGGACATGATCTTGGAACCTAGAATGCTAACAATAAAGATTAGGGGATGGAGGAGATGCTGTCTGAGTTTATAATTGTAGAATATTTGAAATGAAATGAAATTTCCCTTTCCCTAAGGAGATGGTAGGTGTGACCTGTCAAACAGCCTGGCCTTCAGGGACTTTCCCAGTATGCTACATGGGATTCAAGAGACCTAGGTGCCAGTAATTCAACAGTCATGTAACCTTGGCCAAGTCACCTGCCTTTTCTCATTTTCCCTATCTGTACTGTACCAGTGACAACTGACATCTCTGTAGAACTTTTGGAATTTTTTTTTGGAGGGGGGAAGGCAGGGCAATTGGGGTTAAGTGACTTGCCCAAGGTCATACAGCTAGTAAGTGTGTCAAGTGTCTGAGACTGGATTTGAACTCAGGTCCTCCTGACTCCACTATTCATTTTGTCACCTAGCTGCCCTTACCAAGCTCCTTCTTCATTACCACTCCTCAAGGCAGGGGATGCCCCATTGTCCTCCTCTGTAAGTTTAGGAAATGGGGGTTTGGAGTGGCCTTGGCCCAGATGGTACAGCCAGGGAGTGCCCAGGCTGGTGTTTCCCTGGGATTCCTCGCCAGTATTGCGAGGGTCTAAGAATCTAATGACACGACTAGCCTTCGTTTGTGCCTCTGAGAAGTGAGGGGGTCAGAGTGAGATGGACTCTTAAGATTCTGACTCGATTTGCCATTGAAAGATTCTACCATCTTGGATTGTGAAGTGGAAGGTCTCTGGTTTTGGAGTCAGAAAAGACCTGGCTTTGAATCTTCCCCCTGATGCTTAGAACATCCAACACCTCTGGGTCCCAGGGCCTCCTTTGCAGGAGAGCTGGAGGTATGGGCATGGATTGATCTGTGCCTATGTATGGATGCATCTGTGGGGATAGATGGGATCAAGGAGGCATTCTGGGCTTGAGAGGTGTTGGGAAATATCAACTGAAGGATGTAGCAAGACCAAGGACCTGCGAGGTCGCAATATCCTACATTTAGGGCTCAAAGGGACCTTTGAGGCCACCAAGTTTTACAGATGGGAAAACTGAGACCAGGAAAAGTTGAGTGTCTCACCCAGGGTCAAGTCAAACCAAGTCAGGAGGCATTTATGAAGTGCTTACCGTGCCAGTCTGTCAGCCAATAAACATTCATTAAGCACCTATTATGTTAGGCACTGTGCCAAATGCTAGAGCTACAAGGAAAGGCAAAAACCAGTCCTCAAGGAATGCCTGGTCTAATGAAGGAAAGAAGTACATATAGTCAAGTTATATTGAGGATAAATTGGAAATGATTGACAAGAAAATCTCTAGAATTAAGGGGGATCAGGAAAGGCTCCCCACCATGTGTCAGGCACTGTGCTAAGTGTTAGGAAGACAAATATACAAGCAGAGAGAAGATAAGTCCCTGCCCTCCAGAGCTTGCACTTTAATGAGGGAAAAGTCAGCAAGGAGCCAATGGAGGGGCTCAGTTTCCTCATCTGTGAAATAGGGGTAGTGAATGTACCTCCTTACTTACTTGAGTCACTGTGAGGATCAAAGGAGATAATCAGCATATAGCTCTTTGTAGATGGCAGTCAGTTTTGCGTGCCTCAGTGGAGAAGAAAATGTTGCAGGAGACTACAGTGGGTCTAGACTGACGGTGTTTATTGAGTAGGAAGAGATGGCAGCAGTGTCCTCCCAGACTAGGCCCTCGTTGTCCACAACACCCACTACATTGTGGCCAAACAAATGGCCCCTCTCTGGCCTCTGATTGAACACCTCCAAAAATGGGGAGCTCACAACGCCTCAGGCAGCCAAGGTCCACTTTGAGACGTCTCTCATTGGTAGGAATTTTGTTCTCACCCCGAGTTCCTCTGGTTCTTTCCTCTGGGGCCAAGCAGAACAAAGCTCATCCCATCATCTTGCCACAGTCTTTCAGACACCTGAAGACAGCTCTCATGCCCCACTGGCTCTTCATTCGCTAGGGGATACACTGAGTCCCTTAAGCTGGACTGCTCATTGTTTGCAGGCAGAAGACTCCCTCTTCCCAGGGGATGGATGAGATGATCTCAGATTACAGGGAGCCTGGAATGCCTGTGTGAATTTAACTTGACATTAAATTAACTTAGGCTATGTAAGGCCGTATGGCCTAGCAGACAGAGAGCCAGTTTTGAAATAAGGAAGACCTGGATTCAAATCCTACTCTGCCCGACATTGGCAGTGTGACCTAGGGCAAGTCATTTAACTTTTTAGTGCTCTACCAAAAGCATCAACTTTACAGCCTTCAGGCCCCAGCAGCCATGAAACTCTGGTCATAAATTACCATAAATTTCAGGGAAGGTGCTGACCTGACTGGTAGAGGGAGCCCTGTCCTATCCTACAGCAAGTAATAGGGAGCCATTAATGGTTCTTGAACAGAGACATCATCTCCAAGAAAACAGCCATCATTGTTCTCCTTGTGCTCAGTGGCCTACAAGGACCCTTCCATCTCTAATCTAAGATTCTTTTCTCTCTTGACTCCTCAGCCTGCTGTTTTTCCTTCACAACACCCCTTTCCATGAGATTCCCAATCTAGAATTAAATATGTTGGCTCCATCCTGTCCCTGCTGCCCATCACTCAGAGATCAGGCCTTGTGGGAGCCCTCAGGGACATTTGTGCTGTCCTGCATTGAGATGGGCCATCTCCTAAGGCAGTGATTTCCCCATCTGTGGAGGTATTCAAGCAAAGATTGGATGACTTCTGGTTGGATGTTGTAGAGGGGATTCCTGCTGCAGATATAAGTTGGACTGGTTGCCCTCTGGGGTCTTTTCTGTTTCTAATTCTCTGCAATTCCACGTAGGGCCCTGTGCGAGTAAGATGGGGGGACTGGCAGGAAGGACGACTCATTGGCACCATTTTTCCCTCCTTCAGAAGCAGATCCAGGACGAGCCCACAGATGTGCTCTCCAGCTCCATCCGGGAACAGGCCATGGTAAACCTGGCCCAACTGAGGTATACAGATCTCCCCTCAGACACTTCTCCCTCTGACCCTGACCCGCTAGTTGTTCCAGCTGAATCTCCCCCCTTTTTCTGACTTGATTCTTCTCCTACTAAGAGCAAAACCATCCCCATCCCGTCTGGATGTATCTGTCTCCTAGTGCTCTCTTTAAGCCTTGGTCCCCTGTCAGTCCTCCCAGTATGGGCACATGGTTCAGAAGTGTCAGAGCCAGGAAGCTAATTGAGGTCATGGGATCCCCAGATCTAGGGCTAGGAGGGACCCCAGAGGTGCCCAAGTCCAGGTCCCTCACTTTATAGATGAGGAAACTCAAGGACAGAGAAGGGATGTCATTTACCAGGCCACTCAGGGAACAAGTGTCCAAGGTGGAATTGGAACCCAGAACCTCTAGCTCCAAAAAGCAAGGCTCTTCTTTCCCTACCATGTGCTGGCCCTTGGACCAAAAGAACATCAGGGTCAGGGTCTCAGGAAGGTCTTTGGCATAGCCTATATCATAAGACAATCTGGCTCACCTGGGGAGTGGACTTGTAGCTCATAACAACCAGCAAATATATATTAAGCACCTACTATGGGCTAAGGGGCAGTAGGGGGCGCCATAGCGCACAGAGCGCTGGGTCTGGAATCAAGAAGACTCATCTTCCTGAATTCAAATCTGACTTCGGACACTTGCTAGCTGTGTGACCCTGGGCAAGTCACTCCACCCTGTTTGCCTCAGTTTCCTCTTCTGTCAAATGAGCTGGAGAGGGAAATGGCAAGACATTCCAGCATCTTTACCAAGAAAACCTCAAATGGGGTCACAGAAAACCAGACACAACTGAAATGAATAAACAAAAATTATTACAAAACAATTTGGCTCACCTGGAGAGTGGACTTGTAACTCATATCAACCAGCAAATGCATGTTAAACACCTACTATGTGCTAAGTGCAGTGCAAGGACTGGGAATGCAAAGGCAATAATGGGGGCTCAGAGCTATATACAAAGGCAGAGAGAAAGGAGAGTGTTGGGCATGAGGAACAGCTAGGGTCAATTTGGCTGAGTGTGTGGCTGGGGTGGGGGAGCAGGGAAACCAGAAAGGTTGTAAAGACCTTGCAGTTAATAGGGAGCTATGGGAATTTAAGGGAGGAGGCATAATTGATCCATGTTTTGGGATAACCTCATTGGCAGTTAAGTGGAGACTGTATTGGAGGAGATCAACAAGGAGGCTGCTGCAGTAACCCCTCCCTCTGTCTCATTCCTCCCTAGGCCCATCCACCCATACCTGGGAGTAAAGGAGAGAAAGGAGCTGGTGGCCATCTGTGTGAAGGGTGTGTTCTCCTTGCCCTCCGTACAGACCATGCAAGAGCAGGACAGAACCAATGCTGACTTTGTACAGGTGAGACTTGGCTCCCCAGCTGTTCCATCCACCTTCTGTCTTCTCCCAACTCCCTGACAGGAGTAAGTTGTTTTTTTTTTTCTATCCCAAGATACTCAAGGACACCAAGCTTTACCCAAGGTACCCTTGAGGCCACTCTGAAGTACTGATGTTGTTCTGTGAATGAGAATGTCCTGAGAAAGGTGGTCATCCACAAAAGGGCTTCCTTAATTAGTAACAGATTCAGAGTTTCAGGGACTAGAATGTCTCTAGACACTTTTGTCCAGGAGTGTTCAACTCAGGGCCAACAGGCCACACGGCCAGTAACATCCCAAGTGCCACTGAACCAGATTAAAATGTAATTGGGAAATGTTTAATATAACGAATAACAATACAACATAACTTAGACGATGTGAATTTGTGGTTTTCTAAGTCCCTATGTAGCCTGAAGTTTTCTGTTTGAGTTTGACACCACTGCTCTAATTTTACCAAGAGGTCTGGAAAGGAAAAGGGAGTTGTTTCCGGTTCTAGGCACCAAATTTTAGAAGGGATGCTTATAAGGGAAGGTCCTTAAGGACTCCAGAGCCAGAGGAATGTTCAACACCAGCTTCCGAGTCAGAGGGATCTGGCTTCAGATCCTGAGTCTTTCACTTATGACCTGTGTTATCTGGGGCAAGTGACTTAACTTCTCAAGACTTCTGTTCTGTCATCTATCCAGAAAAGGAGGTAGACCAGAGCATCTTTCAGCTTCAAGTCTGTATGTGTCCAGAGGAGGTCTTGACCAGGATGTGGAGGGGGTGGATATTTCAGTTAGGGAAGGAAATACGTGGTTGGTGGTAGGACAAAGTTGCTGTCTTCTCAGATGTATTTAAAAGGTGGTCATTGGGAAGGGGGCTTAGCTGTGTTCTGGTTGGCCCCCAAGGCCAGAATCAGGTCCAATGGGAGGGAGTTACAGGGACATAGATTCTGGCTTGGTGTGAGGAAAAACTTCCCAACAATTTGAGTTGTCTCAGAGTGGATTGGGCTTTGACAGATAACAAGTTCACCATCACTGGAGGTCTGCAGGCTGAGTATGGTTGGCCATTTATTAGAAATATTATCAACAGAATTCACACTCTGGGCACAGGGTGGCGTAGATGCTCACTGAGGTCTCTTCTAATTCCGATTTTTTTGAGATTGCGTGATGAGTCCAAGGTCTCACAGTTAATGAATGGGGGAGCCTGGGATTTGGAGTAAAGAAAACCTGAGTTCAAACCCCAGCCTGACAGTTACTAGTTGTATAGCTCTTGGGCGAGTCACTTAACTTTGGTTGGCCTCAGTTTCCTCAAGTGTAAGATAAGGTTAACCTATCTTCTGGGGTTGTTATGAGAATAAAAGGAGTTAAAATTTGTAAAGTACTTTGCAAACCTTAAAGTGCCATGCAAATGGTTATTTTATTATTATTTTACTGGGAAAGATCTTCTCCTGGTCTCTGGAGGGGAGGCAGGGAGGCAGAAGAAGACATTTTTAAACTCAAATTCTTACAAAAGTGAATGTTGAAAACTAAAAATAGAAATTAAAAATGTTTTTGAAAAGGGAACGATATTACTATTAATTTGTATTATGTAATAAAAATTTGTACTAAATTGTAAAGGAGAAATTCAGTGAAGTAAAAATAAATTCTGTAGATAGTCTGGAATATGATTGGGGAAATAAAGACTGGGAGATTAAGAAAATAGAAGTGTCACATCAGAATATAAAAAGAGAACAAGAAAGGTCCAATTTCGATCAAAGTCCACTGGGGGAAAAAAGGAAGAAAAAGAGAAAGTTTAAGCAAGTAAGGATAAAAGGAGAATGAGTAGAAACTTAAAGAAAGTCAGAATCCGTTTCCACTGAGGGCGAGTGAAGGATTTGAAAGTAAAGATTCGGAGTTTTGGGAAAAGTGATTTGAGGGAGGTTTTTGATCTTGCTGAGATTAGAAGGATCTGGGAAATGTTGTGTGGTTATCCTTTATTATATGAAAGTTATATTTACAACATGGAATTATTTGAAGATAGCATGCTAAAATTCTGTTATCGAAGGCCTGTTAGAAGAGCGTATTTTAGTCACTACATGAGGAATATAAAGTCCTCCTGGACCCTAAAAGAGGGAGCGGAGAAGACAAGACTGCCACTTTAAATTTTTGGCAGTAGACTAATTGAAGGTAGTGGACCCTATAATGGAAAGTGATAGCCATAAATGGCCCTTGGGAAAATCGAGATCCTGTATGATACCACTTGTACATATAGATCCAGATGTTGAAGAATTTATTCTGATTTCATTTTAAGGAAGATGTGTTCTCCTGTTGGGATAATTTTAATATTTGGCCCTTTACAAGTAAATCAGGTTTTAATGGAAAAGACACAATGTTTGGCAATATGGTTAGAAACTGCAAAAGTAAGTTTTGTTAAAACAATAGTTGGATAAAAATGATTCTATACTGGTCTTGAATGCAATCAGTATAGAATGCCAGAAGTGATCAAACAAATAAAACTATTTTCTATGTAAGATAATTTGGAAAAGTATTCCACTGAATTGATGTCATTTGTCTGGCAGCAAGTTTTGTTTCATGTTTTGAATACGTGATATTGTGTATGTTATTACTGTGTTTCCAAATTTTCTTGTACTGTTAATTTTGGGAAACTATTGTATAAGAAATGCTGTTAAGAGGATGATGCAATTGTATCATTGGAAAATTGAACTCTTTTGATTTGGATGCTGTAAAATTATTCATTGTTATTGGAGGCTATTGTCACAATGTTAAAACTTAACAAGTATTTAATTGGGTATATTTTAAAAAGGAAGAATAATAATGACTTACTTTATGAGGAAAGAAAAAAAAGACCATGCAAAATCTCCTTATCTATAAATTTGCCACATTTTGGGGGACCATCTGCTTGGGCAAGGTCATAAAATCCCATCCAGTCTGGGAAAGAACTTGCTAAATATTGTGAAATTCTAAAATAATGAATTGGTTTATTGAGAAAATGAGCCTCTCTCTTCCATTACAAACACTCCTTGCCAAAGTGGGAGGGAACTTACAAGTTTGGTTAGAATATAGAAGTGATTTCTGTGTTGGTTTGAAATTATAAAAATTATGAAATTATAGCTGGAATAGTATACATCAAAGTTACATCTTAAGCCAACTTTGTCTCAACAGATTCCAGTCTTAAAGATTTATTTTTGCCCTAAGGGGTTAATATACAGTACCTTAAGAAATAAATATCTGTTAGCCTAGAGATTTATAGTCATCAGCCAGTGTTTTTTCTTTGGCTCTGAGTGAACTATCCTATGTTCACTATCTTTGTGCGATTCCAGAATGTAAGTATTTTCTTGATTTCCAATGACTGATTTTCATACCAGAATGAATTTAAACTTGAGAAAAGGAAGAAAAAGATGAACAAAAGGATGTTGAATGAACTTTTTTTTGAAAGGCCTGGTAAACTTTTTTGTTAACTGTTATTGCAACAACATGAGAGAAAGAATAACTATATCTAGCCCTAAACTGTCATTAGTAAAACTTGCTATTTGAGATAGAATATCTTGGAACTGTAATTGGATTATTATTCTGAGTTTTGAGTTCAGGTATAATTGGCTGAATTATCATTGTTAGTAATCCACCCTTTGAGGGAAATGCCATGAGCTCCTCAAACAGACTGTGATTCAAGAACTGCTAAAGGTGGATGTCTGTGCCTGGGAAAGTTACCTTGCATTGGTAAAGGCAGGAGCCTTTTGACTCAGCTTCTCTATTGTGTTATTTCTGTTTGAATGGGAATGTTTCCCATCTGGTTAATCCTGAGCCTGACTATGACACCCCATGAATAATGTGAAACTTTGCTACATGATTTGCTGTTCCAAAAAGTTAAATATGACTCTTACCTGAAATCAAACAGACCTAAGAATACTTTATCTTGTTAATCCTATATTAAATCATGCTTGCCCTTAGGCTTAGGCCTAGAGGAACAGTCTTGGTGCTACAATTGTGCTCCTTATCTAAAAAATCTCTCTAACCATAGTAGGTAAAACTCTAATTTAAATCTATCTATCTGTAATGAATCTTGTTACTGTAATACGCTAGACCTCTGAATTGCTATAACAGGAAGCAAGTATAAGGGACCTTGTTGTGTAGTCTGCTTTGATGTTCTTCCTAGAGCTCCATTATTTATAAGTTTAACTCCATAAGGTCTGAACTGGTTTTCATCACATAAACTAATTACTGAATAGTCCATCTGATTATATTTTGTTGGGTTTTACTAAATTATGCTATTTTATAGTATAATTGTGTCTTATCACTAGTGTCTTATAGTATAATAATGTCTTATCACTATAACTATCACTAGCAGGTTTTAACAGCATTACTGAGAGAATCTTTACAAGTGCCCAGGAACTTGGAGATGGTCAGGGAAATACCCCCCCCCCAAATCTGCCCTGATCCATCCACAGATACAAGGAAGATGCATAGGAGGTACTTGCCAGACACCTGGAGATTATGGACCCTGCCAAAGAACTTGATGCCCTTAAAGCTACAGTTATATTAGATTTCATGTTTCATCCTATTATTAATTTGCTTGTCTTATTAGTTCTGCCTGTGCTATAGACCTGTTACCTATTCTGTAAGCTGTTTATCATTTCTTCTTGGACTGATACCAATTTGGAAATTGTTAAAAAAAAATTGTGAGACTATCAATTGTCTCAAAGTGGGAGATTTTGGGTAACCAATAAAGCTAAAGTGGCTCCATTTCATCTGCAGTTTCTCTATCTTGCCCTTGACCCTGTATGTATTGCAATACCTACCATCTTTGCAATGTTCCATAAGGCTAAAATAGCAAGTCCTATCTACTGGGGTAGGAGTTGCAGGAGATAGCTAACCCAGAGAAGAGTCTTTCCTATTACTGGCCTCAGCAATCAGTTCTGTCCAATCTTGAGGTACTCCATACCCAATTCACCTCTTGCCTAAATCTAGTCATATAAACTTTGCCTTTTTTTCCCCTTTGGGGAGTCTCTATTGAGGCAGGTGGGGCTCCCTTGCTGACAAACTCAGTAAACCCTTGCTGGTTCCTAAATTTTTGGTTTTGATTTCAGTCTTGGTTCTGGTTAGTTCTAGCACTGACAATTTTACCCACAGTGTTTTGGCAAGTGGATTCCCAAATCTTATGTTGTTTAGTCTTTTTAGTAATGTCTCACTCTTTGTGATTCCATTGGTGTTTTGCTGGGCAAAGACATTGGCTTGCCATCATTTCCTTCTCTAGCTCACTTTACAGATGAAGAAACTGAGGCAAACAGGTTTAAGTGACTTACCCAGGCACCTACAGGTAGTAAGTGTCTGATGCCAGATTTGAACTCAGGTCTTCCTGACTCCAGGTCCAGCTCCTTATCCACTGCACCACCTAGCTGATCCCAAATGTTTTAAACCGTCTGTACTATTTAAATATTGCATCTTCCTATTTGATTTTGTTGGTAATACAAAAAATGTTCATGATTTATCTGATTTTATTTTGTATCCTGTAACTTTGCTGAAGTAATTATTTTAATTAGTTCTTCAGCCTAATCTCTGAAGTTCTCTGAATAAACTATCATAAAATATGCAAAAAAAGGATTGTTTCATTTCCTCTTTGTCAATGCTGATTTTTCTTCTCTGATTATTATAATTAGCATTTCTAGCAACTATATTGAATAGTAATGTTAATAATGGACATCCTGGTTTTGCCACTGATCGTATTGGGAAGGCCTCTAGCTTATCCTCATTACAGATCATGCGGGTTCTTGGTTTTAGATAGGTATATTATCATTTTGTAAAAAGTATCATTTATTCCCATACTTTCTAATTTGTTTTTCAAACAAGAATAGGTATTGCATCTTATCAAAAAGTTTTTTTCTTGGGGCGGCTAGGTGGGCAGTGAATAGAGCACCAGCCCTGGAGTCAGGAGGACCTGAGTTCAAATCCAGCCTCAGATACTTGACACCCTTACTAGCCGTGTGACTTTGGGCAAGTCACTTAGCCCCAATTGCCCTCCAAAAAGCAAAAAAGAAAAATTTAAAAAAGGTTTTTTTCTTCATCTCTTGACAGAACCATGTGATTTTTGTTATTAATATGGTAAAGTATATTTATAGTTTTCTTAATATAGACTAGCCTGGCATTCCTAGGATAAATCCTGCCTGGTCACAGCTGTGCTATGGTCTCCTTGCTAATATTTTACTTCCTTTTTTTTTGCATCAATATTCTTCAGGTATATTGGTTTGAATCTTTCTGGTTTAGGTTTTAAAATCATAATGGTATCATAGAATGATACAGGATTTGTCCATTATATTTTTTCCCCAGATAGTTTCTATAGAATTGGCATGAATTGTTCTTTAAATGTTTAGTAGAATATTCTTATAAAGCCATCTGGTCCAATGACTTTTTTTTCCTTTGGGAGTTCCTTTATGGCTTTATTCAGTTTCTTTTCCTAAGATAGTATTGTTTAAGCCCTCTACTTCTTGTTGCATTAATCTAGGCATATCTGTGATTTCTTTGGTGTAAGA
Organism: Pseudochirops cupreus; assembly: GCA_028627135.1. Classification (NCBI taxonomy): domain Eukaryota; kingdom Metazoa; phylum Chordata; class Mammalia; order Diprotodontia; family Pseudocheiridae; genus Pseudochirops; species Pseudochirops cupreus. The sequence goes on along the minus strand of CM053584.1, from coordinate 20,764,806 downwards.
AACTCACTCTCTTAATGAAGGTCATCCTTCACAGCAACTGATAGTCCTAGAGAGACACCTTCTCCAGGTTCACTCTGCCAGGATGTTTAAAGGAAAGACTTGAACTCAGGGCTTCTTGGCTTCTTTTGTGGCTGGTTTGCTGGTTCACATGGTCTCATCTTCAGGTGGAATTTTTTGGTACTATAGGAAGAAGGAGCTACCTCTCTTGCTAGCTGTACTTAATGGTCTGCACAGGACTCTACACTATCCAACTGAGGTGGGGCCCAGAGTGAGGGCATGTGAAGATGGGAGAGTGGCTTTGGCAGCTTCCCACTTCCTTTTGGTCCCCTCTCCCTCTTCTCAGGCACTCATACCTTACCCCTTCCATAGCTAATTATTCAAATTCCCTCTCCTGATATTAGCATTTCTCTAAAGCCAAAGAAATGGAGCCCTAATAGTAGAAGTAGGGCCCTTTAGGGGAGAATTTTTTGTTAAGAGACCGTGATAGAGCCAATGACCCCAAAGGCAAAAGAGACTGCTCCCTCCCCGCCTTGCCCAAATGTCACTGACTGACTAGTTGAACTGTCAATCAGTGATGACTTTAATTGTTGTTGTTATACTGTGACTGACTGACTGACCTGATGCTATAATTGTTGGTTCACCTGACCAATGGTGTCAAAAGAACCAATGCAAATGTTGGATACATCATTCATCTCCCTTCCCTCTTTGCTCATTCAACAGAAGAAGAGGATCCCGTATGTTAGTTTGAGTCTCCAGAGGAACTTACCAACCTACAGTCTTTCCCACAAGTCAGTCAACTAGCCAGTTATCCTGGAAAGTCAATCAGTCCTCGAACTCACACCTCAGAAGTACCCTCTGTCCCTGGGCCCTGCCTCTGGCTAGATGGTAGAAGGCTCCTATCGGAACCTCTGTTTAAGGAGGGCACCCAGGCTAGCCATCTGTTTAACATCCCACCAGACTATACTCTTCTACATTTCCCCATCATGCCTCCTGTAATGGTAATGGGGATTTGAAGATCTTCCCTGCCTCTTAATAAGCCTAAAGGGAATTTGAAGACCTTTCCTGCTTTGAAGATATACCTTGCTCCCTAATAGATTGAATGTAATCACATGGAGCCTGTAGTGGGAGGAGTTAGTTTGATGAAGGGTGGAGCAGAGCCCCCAGGAAGCTGGGAGTCAGAGAGTTAGAGAGAGGAGAGGATGCATCCAAGGGAGACAGTTAGGCTTGTGAGTTAATGTTGGTTTGTGGGAAGGCTAAAGGATGCTGTGGCTGTCTGTGCTGTTGTGGTGCCATCGTAGCTTATTAGCTTCTTTGCTACTATGATGGAATCAGCTTACTGGTTTTGGATTTGGTTTTCTGATATCTGAATAAATGTTTTGCTTCTGTCTTTCATATGGAGAGTCTATTATATTTTGCAAGTGAACACTGTGCCAGCATATTTACAGTGACTGTCAGTGCTGTGAATGTTGCATTGGTACTACACCTCCACACAGGTACCTTCCCCCTGCTTTTAGCTTTTCTTTATGTGTTGTCTTCTCCATTAGAATGTAAGCTCCCTGAGGGCAGGGACTATCTTTCTTTTTTGCTGGTATTTTTGCTTCCTTTCTTTTTATCCCTAGCATGGTAATTGCCACTTAAAGTGTGCTCTTGTTTCTAGACTGACTGACAATCACTAAGCATCTGCTATGAGCTAGACAATGTGCTAAGAGGTAGGGATAAAAAAAAATGGTAACAAGATAGTCTCTGGCCTCAAGGAGCTTACATCTCCAACTGCCTCTTAGAC
>CM053584.1:20737780-20762923 GCA_028627135.1 Pseudochirops cupreus | reverse complement strand
CTTCCTTTCTTTTTATCCCTAGCACGGTAATTGCCACTTAAAGTGTGCTCTTGTTTCTAGACTGACTGACAATCACTAAGCATCTGCTATGAGCTAGACAATGTGCTAAGAGGTAGGGATAAAAAAAAAATGGTAACAAGATAGTCTCTGGCCTCAAGGAGCTTACATCTCCAACTGCCTCTTAGACAACATTAAAGTCTCCTCACTAAATTGGATATTAATTACTCAGCTGGATGTTCCACAGACAATTTAAAGTCGACAAGTCCCAAAATGGGCTCTAAACCTTTCTCCCCAAACCTTCCCTGCTTCCAAATTTCCCTGTTCTGTTGTGGGCACCACCATCCTGGTCACCCAGGCTTGCAGCCCCTCCCTCTCTGCTCCCCCATGTCCAATTAGCTGTCAAATCCTGTCTCTGAATGCACTCCCTTTCTCCTCTCATATTGGCACCCTGGTGCAGGACCTCATTGGGATAGCCCGCCGGTGGTCTCTCTGCCTTAAGTCTCTCCCCACTACACTCTGGTCTGTTTTCCACTCAGCAATCAATGTCATCTTGCCAAAGTGTCCTCAGATGTCACTCCTTTAGTAAATAAACTACAATGGCTCCCTAGTGTCTCCAGGATCAGACAGGAAATCTTCTCTTTGGCTTTTAAAGCCCTTTATAAGCTGGCTCCTTCCTACTTTTCTAGTCTGCAGACCCTTGACACACCTTCCCCCTGCCATTCCCTCACTCTTCCCTACCTATATCCTCTGATCCAGTGATGCTGGCTGCCATGCTGTTCCTCAAAAGAATGTTCATCTCCAGCCTCTGGACATTTCCACTCTCTGGCCCTCCTGCTGGGCCTCTCCCTTTCCTCCTTACTTCCTCCTGGCTTCTCTGGCTTCTTTCAAGTTTAAGCCCAAGTCCCACGTTCTGTAAGAAGTCTCTCCTAGTCCCCCTCGATGCCAGCTCTCTAACTGCTGCTGCTCAGGGCTTGTTTGTGCCTGGCTGTCTGCATGTTTTCTCCCCTAATACACTGTGAGCTCCTTGAGCGTTTGCTGTTGTTGCGTACTTGCTTTGTCTTTGTATCCCCAGTGCTTAACAGTAGGTGCTTAATAATTACTCATTGATTGACTTTCACATAGTAGGTGTGATTGATTACTTATTGACAGACTGACTGACCTCAGAGGGCATTCCACTTGTGAGGTTCTTGATTCTCTTCCCCTTGACTCACAGAAAAGACTAAAAGGCAACTCCTTGGTCCCCCACCCTGAAAATGGCCCCCTGTTTGGGGGAGGTCCTCTTGCCACTCTCCAGAACTCATAATGGCCTCCCCTCTCTTCTGTCCTCCTCCCTCAGGTACTGTATTCTCAGACGCTGGATGCCCTTCAGACATTGCTGAACTCTCTCTTCTTAGAAGATCCTACCCCAGATGGCCTAGCTAGACTTTTGGAGGTGAGCAGTGGGGTTCAAGGAGGTTCTGGACCTGACACAGGACAAGTTAGAGGCTATGGAAGGACCAGAGAGAAGTGCTTATGGAGATGGATCTGGGTATGTGGTTTGGGAGGTAGGGGTGGGACTGGAGAAATGAGCAACATCACCAAGCCTTGATGTCATCAGAAGTGACCCCTTCTTCTTCTTGTACCTCCAGCCTCTTCTCTACCTTTTCTCCTCCATGCTCAATTCCTCACCCCTTTCTTTCATCTCTTCTTTTCTCCTTCTTCCTTACCCATCTCTGTTACCCCATCCCTATGCCCGTCATTGTCCCTTTCATCTAATCTCACTTTAGAAAAGTCATGGATTTGGAATCAGAGAATTCCACATTCCAATACCAACTCTTCTATTCACTATCTGTGGGACCTTGGACAAATCAAATAAAGGGGTTGGACCTTTTGACCTCCAAGACCATTCCAATGTGTGCTTCTATGGTTCTTCTAAGATGGTGGTGTTTCATGATTTACATCACCCAGCACCACTGAAGGAATGTTGATACCCCAAAGATGGACTTTGGTTTCATGGAGTAGCTTGGGACCTATTGAAGCAATGGTACAGAGTGGGATGGTGGAAAGGGTGCTGGATTTGAAATCAGAGGCTGGATTCAAATCCAGACTTGACCACTTCTTGCATGACTTTGGACAACTTACTCAACCTCTCTGATCAAGTTTCTGCAGCTGTAAAATGAGGAAGAGGAACTAGATGACCTCTGACCCTCCTTCTAGCACTAGGCAGGCAGGCAGACAAGGCACTAAGCCTTTATTAAACTCCTGCTTGTTGCTAGGCACTGTGCTAAATATTGAAAGTACAAATTCAAGCTAACAGAAAGATGGAACTTACATTCTGATGGGGGAAGACCATGCATAAAAGAGGAAGGGAAGAGAAGCTGGCCAGCTGGTGGTGAAGTCAGTAGAGTCAGAAAGACAGTTAAGAAGCAAATGGTTTGTGAACAGACTAGGACCACACCCAAAATGGAGGCCCAGGAAGGAATGCACCAATGGGAGCTCTATGATCCTGTGATCCAGTCCACTCTCCTCTTCAAATCTGGGTCCAGTTCCTTTGCCCCAGGCAATGTCTGTCCAAGATGGCGGGCTTAATAATGTACAAAGGCTCTTAAAATGACTATCTCATTCTCCGTGACAGCCTTGTGAAATGGACAGGTTAGGGATAATTGCCCTATTTTACAGATGAGGTAGCTGAGGTCCAGGGAATGGAAGAAGCTTGCCAAGGTCACACTTTGCTACTAGGAGGCAGGAGAGGTCATGTTCCTATTAAATCATAGCTGCTCTTTTTCTGTATCCTCATTTCCCTAACCCCGTCCCCTTCCATTCTTGAGTTATTCCCTCTGTCCCTCACCATCTCACGGCCTCAATCTCTGTTTCTACCATTGGTGTCTCCGTCATCCCTCTGCCCTCTCCAACCTCACATCCTTCTCCCTAATCTCTTCCTACTTCTGTCCCACTTCACTTCCTTTCCCCACACCTCTTTCTAGCTCAGACATTGTGTCCCAAGGTTCTTCCCACTCTAGTACTGTCTGTATCAACATTCAGTCTGTGCATTCTAGATTCTGAGGTCCTTTTAGTGCTAGCATTCTATGCTGTTTGTGCTGGTGTAACACTATACGTCCTTCGCTCTCAGGTCTTGTCTAGCACTAACCTTCTCTGTTCTATGTTCTAATCCAGCTCCAACATTCCATGTTCTAAGACTTCTCCATGCTTTGACATTCCATGATCTAAGGCCCTTCAAGCTCTCACATTCTAGATTCTAAGATCCTTCCCAGTTATGACAATCTCTGTGCTGAGTTCCCTCCCCATTCTGACAGCCTATGTTCTAGGTTTAGGTTCCCTGTCAGTGCTGACAGTCAATGTTCTAGGCTCCCTCCAAATTCCTACATTTCTGTTCTAATCTAAATTTTATACATGTTATACTCTAAGATTCTTTCTCTCCCATTCTGGGTCCCAAGGTTCCTTCTAGTCCTAATATTCTCTGTTCTAATGTACATTTTATGCATTCTGCATTCTACACTTCTTTCTAGCTCTATCATTTAGTGCCCTGTGCTTTAATACTCTGCATTTTAGGACTTCTCCCTGCTCTAACACTCTGCTTTCTGAGTTCCCTGAGGGCCCCTAATAGCCCCTGGAAACTGAGAGAGCCCATACCCAGCAGCCATAGAAACAGAGACTAATAGTGCCTCAGAGCTAGGAAGGACTTTCAGGGTCATGCACTCCATGGCCTTACCTGACAAAGGAGGACACAAGACCCAGAGAGAGGAAGCCTGTCAGAGGTCACACACTGAGTCAGGGGCCTAGCTGGGACCCAGGTCTGGGTCTCTTGACCCACTTGCCTCAGCTGCCACAGACAAGTTCTTTTCCCCACAGCCCCTGGGACCCTGGATGACATCTGCCAAGGCCCATGAGAGAGCCCGAGCGGTGAACAGCAATGTCTTCCTCCTAAACTGTGCACTCCGTACCCAGCTGTTCTTTACCAACTTCGTAGAACAGGTCTTGGGCTTCCCTGTGGAGCCTAAGAGGCAGCTGACCTCCGAGAACTACCGAGGGCACTATTTTGTGGGTACCTGCCTCACAGGAGGGTTTGTGTATATCCATTAGCATCCATATATGTCTGCCTGTTTCCAAATATGTCAGCTGGGTGTCTGAGGGCATTGTGTGTGTGTGTGTGTGTGTGTGTGTGTGTGTGTGTGTGTGTGTGTGTATTTGGGATGTCAGAGCTAGAAGAGACTGGCCAGATTGTCTAGTCTAATCCTGACTTGTGATGGAGAAAACTGAGGCCCACGGAGGGGAGTTGACCAGAAATAGAAATGGAGCTTCCTGGGGTCTCCCACTGTCTCCATGTACACTTGGAGCCTCTGTACCTGTGCCTATATCTGTTCTTACATCTATATCTGTGTCAATTCTAATCAGTTTAACATCCACTTGTTCAGAAAGTTCTGAGCAGTGCACTAGTAGCTATGGTGGGAAGATATGAGCCATTATCCCTGTCCTCGTGGAGTATGCAGTCCTGTGGGGGAAGAGAAGACACCTCCATACATGAATATAATACCTAGTTAGTGTAGCAGAGAGGCACGGAGCATCAGGTGAGGTCAGAAGGGGAAGTCATTCTCTGCGCCGAGGTAGGGAATGAGAGGTGGCTTCCTGGAAGAGAGGGCACCTCAGGTGGGTTTTAAAGGATAGTTTGAAACTCAACGTGGAAAGAAGGGGAAGGGAGAATTCCATCCCTAGGGCACAAGTGAAGGCTTGGAGCTGAGAAAGCATAGCATGTATTTCTAACACAGACCCCAGGTCAGTGTGACGGCTGGATGAATGGAATAAGCATTTATTTTGTTGTTGAGTGATTTCAGTCAGGTCTGACTCTTTGTGACCCCATTAGGGGTTTTCTTGGCAGAGATACTGGAATGGTGTGCCATTTCCTTATCTAGCTCATTTTACAGATGAGGAAATTGAGGCAAACAGGGTGAAGTGACTTGCCCAAGCTCACACAGCCATTAAGAATCTGAGGCCAGATTTGAACTCAGGAAGAAGAGTTAATATCAATAAGCATTTGTTAATTTACTGAGCCAGGCAGTGTGGCCAGGAAGCCCTGGTTTCCGATCCTGCCTCTGACCTTTGTGAGCTCTGTAACTCTGGCCAACTCCCTGAACCTCTCATCCTTGGCTTCTTCATCTGTAAAATGGGTATATTAAACTCAGCAGTGTCTGAGACCTAACTCTTTGCTTTGTGATCCTGTCCAACAGACTATATTTGGCTTCCCCAAGTTTGGTCTTCTGCTTGGACGGCTCATTCTTCGCATATGTGACCCAGACGAAGAGATTGGCCATGAAGCCCTAGACGGCGTCATCATCCTTTACACCATCCTGGAGCTCCAAAAGAGTATGTGATGGAGACAGAGCCCAAGGAAGCCTCTCCAGCCCAGGGTCTCCCACAGATAGGTTTAGGTCCTTAGCTCTCCTTAAACCTTATGGACATTGGGATGAGAAGGGCAGAGATGGAAGGGAAGAGAGTGCACCATGAGAGAACTGGAAGGGACCTTTGTACAGAATGAAGAAGACAGATGATCAGAGCTGGGAGTGGACAGCATCCTCCAAGGCCGGCTAGCTCAGTGCCTCCACTAAGGGAATGAGAGTTCTGAACCAGAGAGATGATCTTTAAGGACCCTTCTCAACTCTGAACTCCCGGGCAGCATCTGGAAGGCTCCCGGGAAAGATGGCAGCAGGGATGGCTCTGATCCCAGGGCACCTGGGCCCCCAAGTCCCTAGATCATAGCGTGGGTTTCCACGGGGAGGCTGACCTAGCCAATCTCCTAGAAAGGGTAGACCTTCTGAGCTGGGGTGGGTGTGGGGGCACCCTCTGGGAGGAAGGCTCCATCTCTCCCTCTTCTTCCAGGGAATATAGATAAGGAAGAGACCAACAAACTTGAGCTGTACGAGAGCAACAAGCGGTTTCTGGGCCCCTACAACCCTGTCAGTCCTTGCCAAAACATCTTGAGAGTGATAGCGGTAACTACAGGCAAGGGGGGGGGGAGGGCTGGTTGATTGAACATTTGATCAACAAGCATTTAAGTGCCTGTTGTGTGCCAGTCAATGGAAGAGTGCCTGTTCTCAAGGAACTTACATTCTATTGATCCAGAGCCTTAGTGTCAGTGACCTCTGGGGTGGTGGGTGGTGGATGTGTCTGTACTTCCTCCCTGACCTAGTTGTCCTTCCCTAAAACTATTCTCCAAGCATAGTCACTCTCCCTGTACTTCTGATCTCCACCTGACCCCTCCAACAACACTGTGGGGCTGAGGAGTGGGAGGGAAGGACTGTCATCCAAGCCTTAGGGGTGTAACACTCAATGGTGGGGTGGGCGTGGAGCTGGCTCTATAAAGGATGGATTCCTTGCTCGTACAGGGAATATCCTCCCTTCTCCCTTTACCTCTTGGCTCTCCTGGCTCCCTGCAAGACTCTACTCAACTTCTCCCTTCTGCAAGGAAGCGGGGAGGGTCTCAGTAAAAACTCCTTGGTGGTAGCCTGCCTCCTGTAACAATGAAGCTACCTAAACCTAGAACTCCCTCTCCAACATCCCCAGCAAGTAGATAGAGCATTTATTAAGCACTTACTGCATGCCAGGCACTGTGCTAAATTCTGGAAATATAGATACAAGAAAATAAATGACAGTCCCTGCCCTCAATGAACTTGCATTCTAATGGGAACATTAAAAGGAGCTGAAAAGTGGAGGTAGGTGAAAAGGTCTTAGACCAGGAGTCATGGGCTGGGCCAGGTTGGGAGTGATCATCCTTCCTCTACTGGGCCATCCTCAGTGATAGTGAACTCAATTTTTAAATAGTTCTATAAGGGCCAGGGTGGGTTTTCCTTTTTTTATTTATCATTTGTTTATTCATTTTTAGCTTTCAACATTCACTTTTTTTAGATTTTGAGTTATTTGGAGGTAAGATTTTGAGTTCCAAATTTGCTCTCCCTCCCTCCTCTACCCCTTCCCTAAGATGGCAGCAATCTGATATAGGCTCCACATATACATTCATATTAAACATATTTTCACATTAGTCATATTATAAAGAAGAATTAGAACCAATGGGAGGAACCACAAGAAAGAAGAAACAAGAAAAAGAGCAAATAGTATGTTTTGATCTGTGTTCAGACTCCATATTTCTTTCTCTGGATGGGGATGGCATTTTTCATCATGAGTCTTTTGGAACTGTCTTAGATCCTTGCATTGCTGAGAAGAGCTAAGTATATCAAAGTCAATCATTGCACAATATTGTTGTTACTATGTACAATGTTTTCCTGGTTCTGCTCACTTCACTTAGCATCAGTTTATGTAAGTCTTTCCAGGTTTTTCTGAAGTCCGTCTGCTCATAATTTCTTATGGAACAATGGTATTCCATTACATTAATATACCCCAACTTGTTCAGTCATTCCCCAATTGATAGGCATACCCTCAATCGCCAGTTCTTGGCCACCACAAAAAGAGCTGCTATAAATATTTTTTGTACATTTGGGTCCTTTTCCCATTTGTATGATCTTTTCAGGATACAGATCTAGAAGTGGTATTGCTGGGTCAAAAGGTTTGTGGGATTGTATAGCCCTTTGAGCATAGTTCCAAACTGCTCTCCAGAGTGGTTGGATCAGCTCACAGCTCTACCAACAATGCATTAGTGTTCTGACATTCCCACATCCTCTCCAACATTTATCATTTTCCTGTTTTGTCATGTTAGTCAGTCTGATATAGTACCTCAGAGTGTTTTGATTTGTATTTCTCTAATCAATAGTGATTTAGAGCATTTTTTCATATGGCTATAGATAGCTTTCATTTCTTTGTCTGAAAACTGCCTGTTCATATCCTGTGACCATTTATCAGTGGGGGAATGATTTGTATTCTTATAGATTTGACTCATTTCTCTACATATTTTAAAAGTGAGGCCTTTATCAAAGATACTAGCTGTAAAAATTATTTCCCAGATTTCTGCTTTAGGGAGGGTTTTCTTATGCAATACTTGGGGCAGCCGGGGTCCCACTGAAGGGAGGTTGCTACTCCTAAGTGGAATGTCTTGAAGCAGCTGTTTGGAGTGCCAGTCACTTGAAACTCAATCTGTCCCAGTTTCCACATCTGGGTATGTGCAAACACACCAACCCCATAGCAACTGGCTCATTACTAACTGAACATACTCAGCCCTTAGATTTCCCAAATGCTCCCGGGGCCTTGTATTTAAGTCCAGGAACATAGATTCATTCTTGAAAATAATTCATAACCATGCACATTTGTTACAAGGTTTTATTTTTCTCTCTTTTTCATTGTGGGGGAGAAGGAGGTGAGAAGGAGAGAAAATAGATTTTTGTTCATTGAAAAATATGATAAACATTTAAAAAGAATAATCAATAATTCTCTTGACTTTTGTACCCACTCACTTAGATGTACCATGTTAGTTCCTTTCTCCACTTACCCAGAAAGAATTCAGTCACTTACCAACAAGGGTAAATACAGTTATGTGTAAAAATGCATAAAAATGAATTTTAAGTAGGATAGTAAGCTCTACGTGGCAGGACACATAGCCACTCTTGGTAGAGCTGAATGTTCAGCTACTCACCCTGTTTTCTGTGCTCTGCTCTTCACTGTCACCCTGGGTACAAGTGTTCCCAAAGGCCAGGGGAATGGGAGTGTCATTAAGCATCTTTGTTCTCAGAGTAGGAGGAAAAGAAGGAAGGGGAACAAACCACTTCACCCCCACTCCTTGGTCCTGGTCTCCATACTCTGGGAAAGAAAGCACCTCCTTGGCTGTCTCCACCCTGTCCTCTGACATCTCTATTTCTGGTTTTCTTCCCTTTGTGATCACAGCTGCATCACAGGAGTATGTGTAGCCAGATAGAACAAATACTCTGTTTTTTATCTCCCCCACCCCCCTCCCCAAATGTGACTGTTCCAGCTCTGAATGTCTATCTCTCTTTGGTACCTAAGATATGAAAAATAGCGTGGTGGGGACTCTGTCTCCTTTCAACATACGTATACTCATTGGGTCTAATTCTTCCCACTGGAACCAAGTGGAATAAGGCTAACTTTCTGCCTATGTGTCTGTGCATTTCAGGAATTTGGAGACTTTCTTGGACCCCAGCAAGTGAAAAACCTGCTCCTGGCTGCCTTGGAAGGCCTGAGGGATGACCAGGAGACTCCTTCAAAGGACACAGCAGAGATGATGCAATTGGCTTCTGAGGTCACCGTGAGCTCGGTTCTGGAGTGGTATAGACACAGGGTATTGGAGATGGTAAGAAGGCTGCCAGAGGAAGCAGTAGAGGCAGGGAGACAGTCCCTAGGGCAGGGCATCCCAACCCTGCCCTTTCCTACCTCCACCCCATCTTTGGGTGGTCTGTCCCCTGGACAGCTCTCTTGGGTCACCAAAAAGGCAGAGATGGGGAGATTGGAGAGGAGACCTTTCTGGTTGCGCATCTGGAAGACAACAGAGTCCTAGGAGTGCCCCTTCTACCTTCCCTCTCTCCCCTCGGTCAACCAGACTGGAGTGGACGATGAAGGGGAGAGCTGTTCTATGGAAGGGAGCCATCACTCTCAGGGTGGGGCCCAGAGTCTCCTCCCTGGAGAAAGAGACTATGCTGTGACCCCTGCTTCTCTTTCCTCTTCTTCCCTCCTATCTCATCCTCTCTTTGTTCTGTCTTTGATTTCTCCCCATTCTCTTCTGCTCTTACTAACCACTCTTCTTTTACACTCTTTCCTTTGGACCTTTTCTCCCTGCTCCCTGTCACCTTATTTGTGTCTTTTTCCTTCTTTCTTTTTCTTCTCTTCTTCTCTACTTGGCTTTCCTTGTATATCTTTTTCCCTCTTTCTCTGGTTCTCCCCTTGCCTCCTCCCAATGTCCTCTCCTTTTCTTTCCCTTATCTCCATTTCTTTTCTGTCTCTTTCACTCCTCTTTTCTCCTTGTGTATTCTTCCCATCCATCTCTTTTCATTTATTTTCATCCTTGTCCCCCTCCTCTTCTCTTTTCTCTCCCATCCTTTTCTCTCCCATCCTTTCTCTCCTCTCTCTTCCCTTCTGTCCTTTTCTGTTCCTCTTCTCCCTTCATTTTTCTCCTTTCTTCCACTCGGTTCTTCTTCCTTCTCCATTTCCCCCCTTTTCCCTTTCTCCACTTTTTCTCTTCTGCTTCCTCTCCCTTCTCTCCTCTTCTTCCCTCCCTTACCCTCCTCTGTCCCTTTTTATTTTCTCCTCCTCTATTTTCCTCTCTTCCCCTCTGTTCCTTTCTCCTCCCCTCCTCTTTTCTTTTCTCTTTTTCTTCCTTCTCTCTTCTTCTTTCTTCCATTTCCTTCCACTCTTTCTCTTCTCTCTTGTCTCCTCTTCTATTTTCTGTCCTCTCTTCTTTGCTCTTCCTTTCCTTTCCTTCTTTGATTTTCTTTCTTTTCCTCTTTCCTCCTCTCTTTCTTTCCCCTTCTACCTTCTCCTCCCTCTCTTCTTTTATGCCCTTTCTCTTTTTCCTTTCTCCTCTCTCTTCCCTCCTCTCTCTTCTATCTGCCCCCATTCCTCTACTTCTGCCTCCTGTTTTCCTCTAGATACCAGACATTACGAATGGCATCTATGTGCATCTAAGTGCCATCCATGAACCGCGAGCCCGGGAAGTTGCCCTCTTGCCCATCTCCCTCCTGGCCAGTTCCTTCATGACTGAGGTGGTCATCGCTCTGCTCATGTGTCCCCTCCCACTGGACAGGTACCAACCAATGGGGCTGAGGCAGGGCCTCAGTCTGAGGGGCCTCCACAACTTTTATCTGAAAGAACTAAGTTTTCTCTGTCCTCAGACTCACATGCCTCAATTGTTAAATGGGTAGTAAGCTCTACTCCAGACCTATATTCTATGAGAAGCCCATCAGATCATCGAATTTGCATCTAGTGGAGACTGTAGGAGCCACCTAATTCAACCTCTTCATGTGACAAGAAAACTGAGGCCCAGATAGGATTTAAACCACTAGTTCTGAGTCATGACAATATTGGGTGGCAGAGTTAGCAGTTAGAACCTGTCCCTCTGACTCCGAGAAGCCAAATAGAATCATGTAGATGTGAATTATTATGACCCACTATACTTACTATCCCTGAAAATAACTCATAGAATATTCATAACATTAGTGGTGAGGATCAAGTAAGAGCCAGCTTTATGCCCCTGCCTTCCCCACTGAATCCCTGGTGACCAGAGCAAGCAGTCAGGAAAAGGATTGGGTTAGAAATAGAGTAGCCTATGTTTTGGGAAGATCACTGACAAAGCATGGATCCTAGAATCATACACTTTTGGAATTTCAGAGTTTGAAGAGAATTTAGAGTTTACTTGATCCAACTCCCTGCTTTATGTATGTATCCTCTTTCTGAGAAATGGTCACCCAACCGCTGCTCTAATACTTTCAGTGATGGGGAGCTCACTACCTGTCTCCCAAAGAAGCCCATTCCAATTTGTATTGAACTATATCTACCCATGACTTCCGTGAGTTCCACCCTCTGCTTTTGTCCCATTTCATTCCCATCCATCTGGAGTCCATTGGCAAATGGGTAGGTTCACATCAGTTCCATGACTTACTTTGTACCCTCATAGCAATGGAGCAGAGATGTGGAGGCAGCTAATTCTTCGGAAACCCAGCTGTGACATTCGGGACCTGCTGGAGCTGCTCCTGACCAGTCTGAAGGAGAAGCCCATCACCAAGAAGGGCCGGGCCTCCATTGTACCCCTGGCAGTAAGGACCCTGCGTACTCATTCCTCAATTGCCTCATCTCTTCCTTCATTTACTCCAAGTCAGAAGACCTGTATTCTAGTTCTAACTATCCCCAACTCTGTGTGACTTTGGGCAAATCACCTTGACCACTACAAACTAAATGATCTCTTAAGATGCCTTCTGGTTCCAATATTCTTTGTTCTATTATCTGAACTTCTGCATTCTAAGATCTCTTCCTATCATGTGAATTGATGGTCCACTGGTTCACTCGTTCTTAGTTCATTCAGACATTCTTTCATTCATGATTTTCTTCTGTTTTTCTTCTGTTTGCTTATTAAATTGGTTGGTTCATTATCACTCCATCTATTCTTTACTACCTGATTGGTTACACAATGGGCCATGGCCTCAAACAAAGCCACAATAGGTTCAAGGTACTTTGTAGGTCTATACTCACTCAAAAACTTATCTCACAAGCCCCCATCAATGTGTTTACATTTACTAGTCAGACAGAGATGACAACTGGTTCACATAAAAAGTACTTCATGATATAGTTTCTCGTAGAGTGACCTAAGACTCTGTTCTCTACTCTGTCATGGACAATATTTTTATTGAAGACCCAAATGAAGTTCAAACTTGTCAGTTTTCCTTCACAGTCTGGATCTGCCCCGCCTACATTTCCAGCCTTCACTGATTCTGTGCTTACACATACAGCAAGTCTTCTCTAGTTTTCTCTCCCAAAGTTAGGCCAACTATATATCTTCCCCTCTCTACCTTCCTCCAGGACTCTTGGTGTGCCCTGGATTGAAAAGCTGCCTCAGATCCTTGTTAGCTATAGGATCTTGGGCAAGTTACTTAACTTCTATTTTCTTACTTGTAAAATGGATATTAAAAATTGCACCTGTCTCTGAAGGTTGTCATGAGAATCAAATGAGATAATATTTCTAAAGTGCTTTGAAAAATCTTTAAAAAGTTATTTATATATGTATGTGTATATATGTATATATATACACACATATATATGTATATGTATACATACATACATACATATATACATACATACATACATATATATATGTATAGGCTAGTTAGCTGTGGCTATCACAGGAATTTGTGCCTTGTAATGCCATATAAATGTACCTATTTTCTCACAATCCCTCCAGTATTTGTAATTTTCCTTTTCTGTCAATGTTACCAATCTGATTAATGAGAAGTAGTACCTCAGAGTTGTTTTAATTTTCATTTCTCTAGTTATCCATTGATTTAGAGCATGTTTTTTCATATGGTTTTTGATAGCTTGGATCTCTTCCTCTGCAAACTGCCTATTCATATCCTTTGATCACTTTTCAACTAGGGAATAGCTTATTCTTATAAATTTTTATCAGTTCCATTTTATATATTTACATATATATGTATATATATACATATACATATATATATATATATATATATATATATATATATATATATATATAGTTGAAATGAGACCTATATCAAAGAAACTTACTGCAAAGATTCCCCACCCCCCAATTTTGTATTTCTCTTCTGACTTTAGGTGCATTGATTTTGTTTGTGGAGAAAAAAAACACCTTTTACATGTTATGTAAAAAAAAATTGTCCAGTTTTATCTCCTGTGGGCCTCTCTATCTCTTGTTTGGTTATGGACTCATTCCTTGCCTGTGGAACTGACTGATAATTTCTTCCATGACCCTCTAATTTGTTTATGTCAGCCTTTATGTCTAAATTATGTTCCTGTTTATAATTTGTCTTGGTCTACAGAGTGAAATGTTGGTCTGTACTTAATTTCTGCCAGACTACTTCTTTCCTGTTTTCCAAAAGGTTTTTATTGAATAGTGAGTTCTTCTCCTGATAGCTGGGATCATTGGGTTTATCAAACACTAGATTACTATGCTCATTTACTTCTGTACGTCATGTACCTAATCTATTCCACTGATCAATCTCTTTATTTCTTATGTAGCACCAAATTGCTTTGACAGTTGCAATTTATAGTATAGTTTGAGACGTGATACTGCTAGGCCCCCTTCCTTCCCACTTTTTTCATTAATTCCTTTTATATTCCTGACCTTTTGTTTCTCCAGATGAATTTTGTTATTTTGTTTAGCTCTATAATATAAATCTTTGGTAACTGGATTGGTACAGCCCTGAATAATAAATTAACAAATGTATAGTAGATAAATTCAGATAGTATTATCATTTTTATTATGTTGGCTTGGTCTACTCATGAGCAATTAACATTTCTTCAATGATTTATTTATTTATTCATATTAAAAGTGTTTTGCAATGGCGTTTACAGTTTTTGTCTTAGCAGGTAGACTTCCAAGTATTTTAGCTTGTATGTAGTTATTTTAAATGGAATTTCTCTTCCTATCTCTTCACACTGGAGTTTCATAGTAATATACAGAAGGCTTATGATTTGAGGAGGCTGATTTTATATGCTGAAATGATGCTGAAGTTGTTTATTGTTTCCCTTAGTTTTTTTTTTTAACTGATTCTCTAGGATTCTCTAAGTAAACCATCTTATCATCTGCAAAAAAGTGATAATTTTGCCTTTTCACCTGTGCTTTTTTTTTTTCAAATTTCTTTTCTCTCTTATTGATAAAGATAACACTTCTAGGATTATACTGAATAGTGATAGTGATAATGGACGTTCTCACTTTGTCCTGATCTTATTGGAAAGACCTCTAACTTATCTCCTTTACAGATAATGTTGCTTCTTGGTTTTAGGTAGATACTGTTTATCATTTTAAGGAAAGGTCTATTTATGCCTATGCTTTCTACCGTTTTTCGAAAAAATAAAAATGGGTGCTGTATCTTGTTAAAACATTTTCTGCATCTGTAGGTATAATGCAATTTTCATTGTTTTTGTTACAATATGGCCAATCATGTTTGTAGTTTTCCTAATATTAAACTGATTCTGCATTCCTGGTATAAATCTAGTCTAGTTATGTCTGTCGTCTTTGTGATATGTTACTGAAGGCTTCTTGTTACTATTTTATTTAAATATTGTCATCAACATTCACTAGGGATATCGGCCTATGGATCTCTTTCTACAGTCTGACTCTCCTTGATTTAGGTATCGAGACCACATTTGTGTCATAGAAGGACTTGGATGAACTCCCCCCCCCCTTTTTTCCCCTATTTTCTCAAACAATTTATGTAGTAGTAGAAGTTGTAATTGTTATAGTGGTTCAGTTGTGTCTGACTCTTCATGACCCCTTTGTGGACTATAGCACACCAGGCCCTTCTCTCCTCCACTATCTCTCAGAGTCTGTCCAAGTTCATGCCCATTGCTTCCATGACACTACCTCTCCATCTCATCCTCTGCTATCCCCTTTTCCTTTTGCCTTCAATCTTTCCCAACAACAGGGTCTTTTCTAATGAGTCTCACCTTCTCATCATGTGGCCACAGTATTTAAGCTGCAGTTTCCATATTTGACCTTCCAATGAATAGCCTGAATTAATTTCTTTAAGTATTGACTGATTTAATCTCTTTTCTGTCCAAGGGACTCTCAAAAGTCCTCCAGCATCACAATTTAGAAGCATTGATTCTGCAGTGCTCAGCTTTCCTTGTAGTCCAACTCTCACTGACATATATTGCTACGAGAAATACCACAGATGGCTTTGATCATACAGACCTTTGTCAGCAAGATGATGTTTCTTCTTTTTAGTCTGCTGCCCTGATTTGCCATAGCTGTTTCCTCAAGGATCAAACATCTTTTAATTTCATGGCTACAGTAGCCATCTGAATTGATCTTGGTGCCCAAGAATATAAAATCTGACACTGTTTCCATTTCTCCTTCCTCTATTTGCCAGGAAGTGATGGGACCAGTTGGCAAGATCTTAGTTTTCTAAATGTTAAGCCTTAAGCCAGCTTTGACACTCTCCTCTTTCACCTTCATCAAGAAACTTCTTAATTCCTCTTCACTTTCTGCCATTGGAATGATACTGTCTGCACATCTTGGATTGTTGATATTTCTCCCATCAACCTTATTTTGTGTAGTATTGGAATTCTTTAAATGTTTGGTAGAATTTGCTTAGAAATCCATCTGGTTTTGGGGTTTGTTTCTTTGTGAGTTCATTTATGACTTGTTCAGTTTTTTTAACATCACATTTTAATTTTTTTTCAATCAGCAAAAAGGTGCCTTCTCATCTTCTCCCACCCCTCTAATTTGAGAACTAAAGAGAAAAAACTCTATTACGAAGAATATATAGTCAAATTTTCACATTGGCCATGTCAAAAAAAAAAAAGTATTTGTCTCATTCTGCACTCTGAGTTCTCCCCCTCTCTATCAGGGGGTGAGCAGTCTTTTTTATCATGAGTCCTGTAGAATTTTGGTTGATCATTGTATTGATAAAAGTTCCTAATTCTTTCAAAATTGTTCGCATTGACCATATTGCTATCACTGTATAAATTGTTCTTCTGGTTCTACACACATCATTATGCACCAGTTCATACAAATCTTCCCGGGTTTCTCTGAAACCATTCCTCCTCATCACTTCTTACAACACACTAATATTCCATTGCATTTATATTCCCTGATTTGTTCATCCATCCTCCACTTATGGGCACCCCCTTTAGCTTCCTATTCTTTCTCACCTCTAAACAATATTCATAAGAGTATTTTTTGTACATCATTAGTTAGATTGTTTTGCTTAAGCCTAGTCTCTCTCTTATTCTACCCTCCCTCTAATTCTCTCCCCTCTCCTTCTCCCCTTTCCTTCCCATTTCCCTATTTAATGAAATGTATTTCTGTACCCAACTGTGTGTGTATGTGTATCCTCCCTTTATTTACTTCATCTGGCTTGCCCAACATCCTTTGCTCCATTAGTTGGACTGATATCAAGCGACCAATATTGTTTACACACGTATTCAGCTTAATGTATGGAGTCTTTAGACAAAGAGAGCAGAAAATTCAGAACCTTGTGGTTTGTCTCTTCCTCTAAGCCCTCAGCTAAGAGAGGCATTTCTGGAGTCCCTGGAGACTGAGTTCATCCTTTCCTCCCTCAGATAGATATTGTAGTTAGGTGGGCCCTCTCCAGAGGTCCATAGGGCCCCACACTGTGGCCTAGCAGAGAAAGGCTGAAGCCACCAAAACGTGGTTTAGTGACCTGGCCTCCCCCCAGGGAGGGACAGAGTATTTACCAGGGGAGTGGGGGAGGAGAGCTTGGTGAGCCATGAAATATAACCTTGGACTTCACTTTCTTTCTCCCCGACTCTACTCTAGGCAGCCAGTGGCCTATGTGAGCTCCTCTCTGTCAACAGTTGCATGGGCCGAGTGAGGCGCATCTACCCCCAGCTACTCCTTGCTCTGTTGGTGCAAGTCCATTACCACATTGGCCTGAACTTACCTGGCAACAACTGTAGCTGCAGGGATGGCCCATGCTCCGTCTTTATCCCTGTCCGGTAATCTCTGCTCCTGTTACCAACCCTGACTTCCAATAAACCTTCCATTAGATTTGGCAATACGAGGGTAAACAGAAGCACAGCTAGAAAATCTTCTAATGCTTCACTTCTTTCCTATGAGCATAAGTGTATAAAACATATATTACTTAGGATAAAACTAAGTTATTTGGGAGACAGAGTGGAGAGCAAGAAGTGACCACAAGATTGAGAATGGGAAAAGATCTTAGAGACAATCTAAGATTATTTTCCAGATAAGAAAATAATAATCCAGAGGGAAGGGATTTACTCAACCTTACACAGGGGGTAAGTAGCAGAGAGCTCTGTACATAAAATACTTGGCCAACATTAAGTCACTACTTAAATACCAGCTCTTAATGATTAACCCCACTTACCTAGCTGCCTCTCACCCTCAAGTCAGAACAAGTCTACACCTTTTCTTAGCAGTGTATATAGATTGTAGGTAGAGTGGCTAATGCAAGGTAATTTCCTGGGATTTCTGGCCCCACCCATTTTGGCTAAAGCACCTGGAAAAAATCGGCAAGGGAAGCATGGTTCCTTCAACGATGGATGGTTGAATGTGGGTAGATGTCCTCCAATGTCCCTTCTAGCCCTGAGATTTGATGAGCTTTTAATCTAGGTCAGCAGCTGTATGTGATTCATTTGTTTCTGGCAGCTTCAACTAAAATCACTCACAGTTTCATAAGCACATGTCAGATTTCCAAAATGATTTTCCAAAACAGCCCTGGTAGGTATGCAATGTAAGTGTAGTATCCCATTAGTATTCACACTGCTTAGGTCCTGAGAGAATCACTGCTCACTCGGAGTCATAAGGTCAGCCCTAACAGTATAGCTCATGAGCCCCCACTGGTGTACCTCCCATTTCACAGACAAGGAAATACTCTCAGAAAAGAGAAGTGACCAGCTCTAGGTCACATAGCTAGTAATGAGCAGTCTGGAATCAAAATAAAAATCTCTGGAGTCTAAAACCAAATGGGAAAACTAATAGATTTAAGCCATAAGGTACCTTAGGAACTACCAAATTCAGCCCCAAGGCTTAGAGAGAAGAAATGCTTTGCCTAGGGTCATGCATCTAGTAAACATCAGAAGTGAGATTTGAACTCATCTTCCTGATTTCATGGCCAACACACTAACTACTCCCCAGTGTTTCTTCCCAGATGATGTAGGAGCCTGAGACTGGGTGGTTGGAAGAGGGTGTGGGCTAGCTGAAAGACATAGCTTTGCCACTAGCCCCAGGACTTTGGGGCACAGCCTCTACATAGGGACAGATCACAATGCTCTTATCCCATAATTACAGACAAAAAGATGTCAGAAGGTAGATAAAGGAAGGTCTCAAAAGAATGGTTCATTTTGCTTCTGTTTATTCTTGAATTTCCAAGGCTAATTTTCCCCCCAAAATCTTGTTTTTAATCCACTAACACCCCCTAATGGAGACTTATAGTACCTAACACAGAATGTGTAAGAGGTTGTGGATAAATGAAGAGACCTACAGTTCTGTGGTGAGGGGTCCCCTCCATTGGCTTTTTTGGGGCCCCGGGCCATGAGCAAGGTAACCTGGGTGGGGGTGAGGGTGTCTGGGGGGATAGACAGCCCCAACTTTCTCAGGATAGGGTAAGGGTAGGTGTGATGCTCACTTTTTGCTGTCCCACCAGATGGGTGGTGAAGGTGGTCAAGACTCTTTTGTTGAAGATGGGTTGTTCTTATGAAACTGCCCTGCTGGAGAACCAAGGTGGCTGGGAGCTCATGAGCCAGGCTGAGCATCACCACCGGGGCGTGTCTCTGCTGGCCAGGTAAGCTCCCAGCTGACCCAGCTCCCGGCCCTGGGTATCTGGAAATGAAGGGCTGGGACGGAGAGGCCAGGCTCTGGACTGAAGTCTCCTGTACCTGTAGAGCACGCTCCAAGATAAAAAATACTCTCTTCACAACAGTCCTTGTATTTTCATAAGTATCTTTATCTCCCATTTACAAAGGAGGAAACCGAATTTCAGTGAGATAAAGCAGCCTGTGCAAGGTCATATATCTCAGTTCTGTTGACTCCCAGACCAGAGCCTCTCCCAGGACTTCTTCAGACAGGGGCTGTTGATCTTCTTTCTGCAGCTGGCCACGCTAGGACAGGAGAAGACTGAGGCCTGCATCCCTGGGGACTCCAGTGAAAAAATTTAGGGGTACTTAGCCTGGAGAAGAGGAGACTCAGGGAGACATGAAATCTGGGTTTAGTATCTGAATATAAGTTCTATGAGGATGTTGTTGGCTCTGGCTTTCGTTCCCTGTGACTTACCTCAGTCCCTGGCAGCACAGTAGAAGGCTGATAAATTCTTGTTGATTGATATAGCCAAATATTTGAAGGATTTTCTTATGGAAACAGGATTAGATTTCTTCTGCTTGCTCCCATTGCCAGGAGCGGTGGGTGACTTTCAAAGAGGCTATCTAGGGTAGATGGAAAGAAAAAAAATCTTTGTGAACAATGAGAGCCATTCCAAGGGGGTGTGGGGTAGCTGGGCCTGCAGATGTTCCTTAAAGCAGAAGTCATGGTGCTGTGCACTCTGAGTGCCTAGGACCGTGTTTGTGTGCCTGTGGGCATTGAGAGGCACTCCCTAAAGGATACACTGCAGTGTGGTTCAGTGGATGGCTCCCGGGGTTGGCGGTAGGGTGTATGCTTGAGTCTAGGCTCTGCCACTAAGTCAGAATGATAGAATCTCCCCCGAGGGCTCAGAGATGAAGAACAGGAATGTCCCACAATCCTTCTACCCTTCCCTTAAAGACTTCTGCTGATGGAGAGCTCACTCGAGTTCCGGAGGCAGCCGATTCTACTTTGGGGCAGTTCTCAATATCTGGAAGTCTCTTCCTGCTGTCCTGTCTAAACCAGCTTATTGTTTCATTCTTTGAATCTCTGTCCTATGTGCCTAACACAGTCTTGGCACATAGTAGGACCTTAATAAATGCATGTTGGTTGACTGACACAATCTGCCTTTCTAACTTCCCCCCATTTGTCCTTGTTCTGCCTTCTGTGACCAAGCAGGATGAGGTTGGTCGCTTCTGTACCGGATAACCCTTCAGATCCTAGAATAGACCAGACCTGTTGCTCCCCTGTGCCCTTCTCCTTTCCAGGCTGGAGAAGGGGATTAGCCTTGTTGAGCAGGGTGCCTAAGGGCAGAATCAGGAGCAATTGTGGGGAAGAGAGGGATGGAGAGGTAGAGTTCATTTCAACACTTGAAAAAGTCTTGACAATTAGAGCTTCAGGAGGGAGGCAGTGCCCTTGGGAGAGCAGCCAAGCTGAAGTCTGCTGCCCTCTGTCAGGGACGTTAATGTAGAATCACAGGTTTACATGCTGGAAGGAATTTTGGAGGTCATCTGGTGGAATCTACTCACTCAACAGATGGGCCCCATGGCGGCCAAGAGATTTTATAAGGGTCCCAGAAGTAGTCAATGGCCAGGACCTTTGATTCCTTTTCCCACTCTGGTAGCAGGGTGATTCCTCCACGTGACCTCAGAGTCCATTCCAGCTCTGAGATTCTCAGTGACAGGAATTAGAGAATTGCATCTAAGGGCACATGATCAGACCACAGAGGAAGGGCTACCAGGAACTTAGAGAATCAGAAGCTTGGAAGGCTTCCTGGAGGAGGCAGCCTTTAGGCTGATCCTTGGTTGATTTGGCAAAAGATGTGGGATGGACAACCACAGGGTCATAAGGCTGTGAAATCATCAGATTTAGAGATGGAAGAGCCCATTGAGCCCATTTTGCAGATGAGGAAAGCTCCTCTTAATGAAGAAGGGCCTGGCCTGGCTTCACCCCCTCCCACCAACTGAGACAGCTCCTCCACTCTGCGTCCCCCACTTTAACCCCCAGGGCCATGGTGCATTATTCCTGCCAAGAACTCTGTCGCCTGCTTTATCTGCTGATTCCACTCCTGGAAAGAGGGGATAAGAAGCACAAGATCACTGCCACTGCCTTCTTTGTGGAGGTAAACCCGGGCCTGGGTTGTGAGAGAGTCAAAAGGTATTTATTAAGCTCCTACTATGTGCTGGGCACTGAGTGAAGTGCTAGAGAAAGGTAAAAGACAGACCCTGCCCTCAAGGAGCTCACAGTCTAACGGCTCCAATAGGACTGAAAACACCCTACATAGGGGCTTAGGAAGCACTCATAGCACCATGGGGTAGGTGGAACTCTGAGAATAACAACAATGTGAAAACATATTGGCATAATGCTTTAAACAGAGTTATACAGGGATATGAATGGAACCTTTGATTTCATTGGGTTAGGGAATTCTCCAGGGAGAAACCCCTTCCCAATCCCAGGTCAGCCCCTTTTCTCCATCATTGAGTCTTAGTGGCAAATTAGTTAACTTCCCATGGGACTAGGCAACGCTATATAAGACTATAAGTTGTAAAGGAGATGCTGACTGACATTGGTAAAGGGATTTTCCTTACCTGGGAGTATGTGGGGATATGTGCAGATGATAAGATTTCCACCCTTATATTTCTCAGACCCCTTTATTTGGCACCTTCCCATCACGTCTTTGGTCCTTAGAAAACATGATTTTTTTGGTTTGGAGACACTCTCCATTGACACAGATGTTTTGTCACTTGTCAGGTAATGCTGAGTAATATCCTAATTTGTGTTTGCCTCTTTTCCTCCTATTAGCCTATGAGTTCCATGAAGGCAGAGACTGCATCTTATCTAAACTGTGTATTAAGTACATAGTAGGTACTTAATAAATATTTGAATGAATGAGGAAACTGAGACTCAAAGAAGTCATAGGACTTAATTGAGTTTATATAGTGCTTTAAGGTTTATAATGTGCTTAAGAGATTATAAAAGGACCACACAGGTCATCCAGTCCATTTTATAGAGGAAACAGAGACCCAGAACAGGGATGTGACTTACCCAAAGTCCTTCCTCCTTTCTTTCCTCTCTCCCCCCTTTCTTCCCTACTTTCTTTTCTTTCTTGCTCATTTCCTTTCTTCTATCCTTTCCTTATTCTTTCCTTTCTAAAACGAGGGGAAAGAGAGCGAAAAAGCATTTATTAAACACCTAATATACAGCAGGCACTATGCTAAGCATTTTACGGATATCTCATTTTATCTTCATAAGAACGAGAGGTAGGTGCTGTTATTATCCCAATTTTATGATCTGGGGAAACTGAGGCAGACAGCTGTTAGTCACTTGCCCAAGATCACACAGTTAGTAAGTATCTGAGACCAGATTTGAACTCAGGGCCTGCTGACTCTAGGCCCAGCCCTTTATCCACTTAGCCACCTAGCTGCCTGATATTCAATTGGTGGGACCTGGATTCTAGTTTGGATTCTATTTCTAACTCATTGTGTGACCTTGGTCAAGCGTCTTCCTTATCTCGACTTCGTTTTCCTTCTTTCAAAAATGGGGAGAATAATTCTTTCCATGATCTCTCCACAGCCGTGTCACCTGTCAGTCAATAAATCGATACTGATTAAGTGCTGGAGATATAAAAAGAGGCAAAAGACAGCCCCTGTCCTCAAGGAACTTACGGTCTAATGGCAGACAACATGTGAATACATATATACAAAGCACTCTATATACAAGATTACTAGGAAATGATGAACAGAGGGAAGGCACTAGAATTAAGAGGGGCCGGCAGAGGCTTCCTATAGAAGGTGGGATTTCAGTCGGGACTTAAACAGAGCCAGAGAGTTCAGCAGCCAGAGCAGAAGAGGGAGAGCATTCCAGGCATGGGGCAGTCAGAGAGTGCCCAGAGCCCAGAGACAGAGGGTCTTGATGGAACAAGCAGGACACCGGTGTCATTAGACCAAAGAGCATGTGTTGGGGAGTGAGGAGAAGACTGGAAAGGTGGGAGGGGCTAGACTATGGAGGGTTTTTAATGACAAATAGAACAGTTTGTATTTTATCCTGTGGTGATTGGGAGCCACTGGAGTTTACTGGTTATCTAAATGATCAGACTTGAGCATTAGGAAAATTGCTTTAGTGGCTGAATAGAAAAGGAGGGACAGGAGTGGGGAGAGCCTTGAGGCAGGCAGACCTATTCCCACCCCAACCTGTGTAAGGTAAAGAGAGCTTGCAGGGTGGACTCCGTGTCAGAGGAGAGAAGGGGGCCTACTGGAGAGCTATTGGGGAGGAAGAATTAGCAGGTTATAGCAACTGATTGTCTATGTGGGTAGGGCATGGGGGGCGAGAGAGAGAAAAGAGAGAGAGAGAGAGAGGAGTAAAAAATTGTTGTGAGTGTGGGGGACTGGGAGAACAGTGGTGACCTTGACAGAAATAGGAAAGTTTGGAAGTGGGGAAGGTTTTGGGGAAAAGATGATGAGTTCAGTTTCGAACATGCCAAGTTTAAGATACCCATGAAACGTCCAGTTTGAGATGTCTGAAAGGCAGTTGGAGATGGGAGATTGGACATCAGCAGAGAGACTGAGCCAGGATAGGTGCTGATAAAGGAATCCACAGGAGCTGATGAGACCCCCAAGTGAAGAGAATGTAGACAGAGAAGAGGAGAGGGTCCAGAACAGAGCTCTGTGGGACAGTCATAGAGGGCATGACCTGGATGAAGAGCCAACAAAAGAGACTGAGAAAGTTGAACTAGAAGAGAGTAGAATGCCAGAAACCTCGAGAGAAGAGAGGGTCTGGGGTGAAAGAGTGACCAACAGTGTCGGAGGCTGCTGAGAGGTCAAGAATGAGGATGGAGAAAAGGCCAATGGATTTGGTGGCTAAGAGATAGTGGGTAACTTTGGACACAGAAGTCAGGGTGGAATGATGAGGTGGGCATCTAGGCTGTTAGGGGTTAAGGAGAGAAGAGGAAAAGGGGAGGCACCCATTGTAGCAGATTTCTCGAGAAGTTTAGCCAGAAAGGCAGAAGAGATGAGGAAATGATGTCACCTGGGATGGAAGGGGAAAATGAGAAATGTTTGGGAAAGTGATCTGATGAACATTGATTAACTGAAGCGCCAACGTCCTCATTTTAAACCCGTTGCCTGTATGAACGGCAGGATTAAGCCTTGGGGTAAATAAGTATTTAAATCACTTATTCAGAAATGTCACCTCCCTGAAACACGGCTGGAAATGAGAAAATAGGTGAAGACAGCCCCCGGGGGGGGGGGGCAAATAACCATGATCCATGTTTATTAGATCCACTGGCGATCAGAGAGGGAGGGGACCTCAGAAAACCTGCAGTCTCGATTACCTCTGTACTTGCTTGCTCAACCCACAAAATATAATAACACATGTACAATAGTAATAATAAGTCAGGTCCCCAGAGGGAGACTGATTACATCTCTCCCTCAGGACTCTAGGGCTGCCCCGAGGGGCAGCAGGTTTCTTCGATTGCCATTGGCTTGGGTCCCCAATAAAGATCACCACTTATAGTTAGCACTTCTCCTGCGTTGTTGAGTAAGCCCATGATCAACACCTCAGTATCAATCTAACCAATGAACATTCGTTCTCTTTCAGAGAGGGATATTTACTGGAAAGGGACAGAGGTAAAAACATTCTGCCTACCCCCCAGTAGGGACCATATTCTCCCCGACGCCACCTTAGTCCTAGAGGAAAGAGGGCTCAAACTCGAGCGTTGTTACACAGCATCCACCCTTATGGAGGTCATGTTCCCATGCAGCTTGGTCACCAGACAAGGCGGTCCCTTGCTCCAGGTCATGGTGTCTCTGGTAGATACATTCCTGGGCGTGTTGCTTAGCCCAGTGCTAGGCACAAAGGAGCCACTGACCTAATAAACAATAAATGTGTATTGACTGTTGACTGCTGAGGGAAAACTCTTGAAAGTCTTTCAGGGTCTCACAAAACCCTCTACCAGAGGAAGAAAAAGACCCAAACAGGAAATAGTCCCATTCTGGAGGGACTTAGACCTTATAGCTCCTTATAGATGGAAACCTAGGAATATGAGGCACAGCAGGAAGGGCCCTGGGCTTCCAGTCAATGATCCCGATGGGAGAATTGGTTCCAATACTGACTAGTGGGTGACCCTGGATGAGTCACTTTACTTTTCTGACCCTCAGTCTTTTCATCTGTAAAATGGAATAAAAATG
>CM053584.1:20727156-20737280 GCA_028627135.1 Pseudochirops cupreus | reverse complement strand
CTCCCTCTCCTCCTTCCCCCTGTCTCCTTCTCTCCCTCCTCCTTCCCTTTTCCCTCTCCTTCTGCCTCTCTTCCTCTCCTTTTTCCTCTCCTCTCCCTCCCAGCCAGCAGCCCCAGGGGCAATGTCCAATTGTCTCCTTAGCTCCTTCGAATGGAGCAGGTGAAGAGGATTCCAGAGGAGTACTCCCTGGGTCGAATGTATGAGGGCTTGGCCAATGAAGACCCCATCATGAAGGTGCTCTGTATCAGGGGCTTGGTCATTCTGGCCCACAGGTCAGAAAAGGTGAGAGAGCCAAAGGAGGAGGGGCAGAGGTGGTAATAGTCAGGACTCACAGGGCACAGGAGCAGCTGAGTCTCTGGGCAGAGGGAGACTTTTTGTCACCTAATCCACCCCCTCTCCTTCCCATGACCTTGGGCCCAGTACCTTTCTCTGTTCAGAACTTTAGTGTCCCCATCTGTTAAATGGGTAACTCATATCCCCTAGGAACCAATACCCTCAATGATCGCTGATCTATTCAAAACACAAAGCAATAAGTTACACTCTTAGGGTGGCCCTGTCCAGTGGGCCAGGCAAGGATTTTTATCTCTCTTTTCCAGGTGAGAAACCGGAAGACTAAAGAGATTAAGTTTTCACCGGTGTCATCAATGTCCTCAAGAAGAAACACAGACCACTTATGTGTGAGATTGTGGGCTTGGTTCTGGGGACACAGAAGGATGTCAAGCACGGTCCCTGACCTCAGGGAGCTCCTAGTCTGGTTGGGGAGTTGGCACAGATATCAGGTCAGCACAAGACCATTCGTGCTAAGAGCTGGACAAGCCCTACATGGTGTATATGTCAAAGGGGTTCGGGAAGGCAGGGATCGGGATGGTTCAGGGTGATCAGGAAAGGCTTTCTGGGAGGGGATCTCAGAGGCTATCTAGGATAATCCCCTTTCATTTTGTAAATGAGGAAACAGACCCAGAGAGAGGATATGGTTTTCCAAGGTCACCCAGCTAGAAAAGGGTAGGAATTAGCTATGTGCAGAGGGAGGAAAGGGCATTTCAGTCAACCTAGGATGCCAACCTGTGTCCTTTGACTCCCAGGTGAGAGCTTGCTCCTCTCCCTTCTTCCCCAGAGTACCAAAATCCAGGCTCTTCTGCCCTCTATGATGAAGGGCCTGCAGTGGGTGGATGGCTTGCTGGCAGTGGAGGCAGTCAGCAACGTCAAGACCATCCTTAAGTCTCAGGAAAAGAAGTCAAATGATGTTACCATTTACCTGGAAATCCTGCAGGTTCTCCAGCCTCACTTCAATGATGTAAGGGCAAAAAGGGGAAGGGAAGAGTGGGTGGATTTGGGGACATGACCCTGGACCATGGCCTTTAGTTGGAGGAAGTCAAGAGACATTTCTTGTGGGTGTCTACCCTATATGGGGTGCTGTGTCAGGGCCTGGAAGTGACCTCTCAATCCCAGTCTTCTCTGGTGCTTCTCTGATTCCTTTCCTCTCTTCTGCTGGGGGCATCACAGAATCAGTTCAGTACAGTACCACCCAATCCAACACCACACAGCCCAACACAACACAATCCAAGCATTTAATTAAACAATGACAAAACAGAAAATAGTCCCTGCCCACAAAGATTCTACATTCTTCTGGTGGGGCTGGGGGTAAGAGATACAATGGGAAATAGCTTAGTGTAGACATGACAATCTGACACTAGGGGCAGCAGAAAAGGTTTCCCATCATAAGTCACATCTAAGACGAACCTTGAAGGAAGCCAAGGATCTTGGAATGCAAAAATGAAAAGAGAAAACATGGCAGACCCAAGGGACCACAGCTCACACAAAGGGAAATCAGGAGTCGAGAGAGACTTTGTGTTTGAGACTGTGAACCCCAAAACTCTGAATGAGTCCCCTAATGACTCCAAGCCTCAGTTGGCTTATCTGTAAAACGTATTACCTACCTTTGATGAGCGAGGTTCAAATGAGATAATTCATGTCAACATTTCTGAAGCCTTAGGGGGAAAAGAACATGTATTTATCAAGCCCCTACTATGAATCAGGTACTGTGATAAGTGATTGACAGACACCTCACTTGATCCTCAGTACAACTGTGGGAAGTGGGTCTTATTATTATCCCTGCTTTACAGTTGATGAAACTTCGGCAGAGAGTGGTTCAGTGCTGTGCCCAAAGTCATATAGCTAGTAAGGGTCTGAGGCTATATCTGAATTCAGGTTTTCCTGACTCCAGGACCAGCCCTCTGTGCACTATGGGGCCCCCTAACTGCCTCAAGACAGCTCACAATGCTATATCAGCACTAAGCCCTATACTTCTTCAAACTCCCCACTCATTGTGTGTAGATTTGCGGGAGAGCATTTCTTGGGTTTATGGACCGCATTCTCCATTTCACTTATTATGCTATTTATCACATGACTTTGCTTTGAGCTAATTGTGTCCCCACTGACTAGAGAAAAAGTCTGTGTGTCAGTGGGAACTTGTGAAATCTTCTTCTGAGTGGATGGGAATCCACAATACACTTTGAGCCTGGATTAGCAGCTATTCTGGGATAGTTTCCCAAGGGGCTTTTATTACAAAATCTCACAACCTGGAGGTAACCTCAGAGGTCGTGTAGAACAAACAAAAA
This sequence comes from Pseudochirops cupreus, assembly GCA_028627135.1. Classification (NCBI taxonomy): domain Eukaryota; kingdom Metazoa; phylum Chordata; class Mammalia; order Diprotodontia; family Pseudocheiridae; genus Pseudochirops; species Pseudochirops cupreus. Next base: position 20,734,662 of record CM053584.1, on the reverse strand, counting down.
TTCTCTCTAAAATAGACCTGGTAAGTAGCGCAGCCTATTCTTAAAGACCCTCAATACTGGGGGGACTCGCTGCCTCCAGCAAGGCTATAATTTCTAAGAAATTTGTCTTCCTATCAGGCTGAAATCTGCCTCTGTGGACTTTATGGACCAAAAGACAGAGCCCCTCACTCCAAGCACAATTCCCTGAGTTTGATTCTCTAGTAGTTTTGCCTGGTTAGACAGGGTCATAAGCCTTCCATGAAAGACTTAGCAGGATTCTTGGGGTGATGGGAGGAATGCCACATTTATAAAGAGTAGGTGGAAAGAACCCTGGGATGAGACCAGGAGACCTGGTTTCTAGTTGCAGCTCTATTGCTACCTATCTGGGAGGCCTTGGACTAGTCATGTATTGTTTGTGGGACTCAGTTTCCCTATTTGCAAAATGAACAGGTAGTACTTGATCTTGAAAGTCCTTCTGAGCTTTGACTCTGCTCCAAGGTTGCCCTCCACCCCACCCCACACACATACACCCTGACCCCATCACCCCATGACCCAATGGTTCCTGTTTCAGAACAGGGAGAAAGTGCGTTTGGCGGCCATCACCCTCTTTGGCAAGGTGGTCCGGCTACTGCGGAGCCCCTGCACACCCCTCACAGAACAGCAGTTGGTGAACTGCCTGGTACCTCTGATCCTGCAGCTTCAGGAGGGAAACCCCGTTGTGGGTAAGGTGAGTCTGTGTGTCTGGGTAGGGTGAGAGGAATGGGGAGATGAGGTTGTTCCTCATTTTAAGCAAGTCTGCTGAGGGTGAGGTGGGGGAAATGAAGTGTGAATCACTAAATCTCTAGCCTGGAAGGGACTTTCTTCTAGTCCTACTCATATGCATCACCAAGTGGTCCTCCAGCTTCTACTGAAGGAAGACCTATGCATAAAATGGTGCTAGTGAGAGGGGAAAATGACCCTCCTATTTGTGTCACTCTGGGTCTGGTCTCAGTGTGGCTTCAGCAGGGGCATGGAGTCCAAGGACCCAGCTCTAAGTCTTGGCTTTGCCACTCACAGTTGAATGGCTTTGGAGAAGCCACCTCCTTTCCTCTTTGCCTCTGTTTCCTCACTTATAAATGGAGGGTGAAGATACACGCCCTTCCTTCCTCCCTCATAGGGTTGCTTTAGAAAAGCACCCTATAAAAACATGGGCCATTATTCTCTTCATTCCACCCCTCTCCAATCCAACTCCAGAAATGTAAGAAGACCTTGTCCTACTGCTGTTACCACATGGCTTGCGTGCTGCCAAAAATGATGTATAGCAAAAAGCCATGGGACATTAATCAGCAGAACGTGACCAGGATCTGCAAGTACTTGGTGAGTCCTAAGCACGGGCTTCCCACCCTGTGGAAGAAATGCACTGCAACCCAGTAAGCCCTTGTTAACCACTTCCTACATGCCAAGCTTTCTGTTGGGTGCTGGAATACAAAGGCAAAAGTCCCTGCTTTCAAGGAGTTTCCACTCTATTTGGAGGAAACAACGTAGACACAGAAAATAAAATGATATGTACAAAGTTATGCAAAGTAATTTCAATAGGGAGAGAGTGCAGGGGCAGGGATCAGGCATCTGCACTGTGCTTTATAGGAAGGCAAGGATTATAAGAGGCAGAAGAGAAAAGGAAATGCATTCCCTTAGACCTGGCAGAACATCTGTACAAAGACGTAGAGGTAGGAAATGGGACTTCAGGCTCAGACAACAAGTCACTTTTCCTCTTTTGAGTCTCAGTTGCCTCGTCTGTAAATAAGGTGACTGGACAATATGACCTCGATCATCCCTCCCAGTTCTAGATCTGCAAGAATCCTAGGTAAGCTAGTATGATTGGAAGGGAAAGTACATATGGCAAAGTAATAGGAAATAAAACCAGGAAGGGACAGCCATGCATCTGCAGAATGAGATCCCCAGTGATGCCTGTCTATCCAGGTTTCTTCTTTGTTATGTGTTGTAGCTGGATTACACTATGTCCCATGAACCTCCCCATTACTCTCTGGGGAAAGAAGAGAATAAGCATTTTTTAGTGCCTAATATCTGCTTTACAGATATTATCTCATTTGATCCTTTGGAGGATCCTCCCTTTTAACTCTTCAGAGATCATGGTATTCTATAATTCATAGTCATGCAGCAACTCCAGTAAAATATTAATATATACAAATATAGGGTGTTCCAAAAGTCTTAATGCAATTTACACTTGTAAAAGCTTCCAATGGCACGATATATGCAAATGTCTAATGTAACACACAATTATTACATGGTAAGCACAGTAGAAACATTGTGTTAAGTGAGGACAGAGAGGGAAAGGGTCATTGCACACTGGTGGATGTCAAGAACGACCTAGTTCAGCTCTCTCATGTTCAGTTTTTGGGGGTTTTTTTCTTGGCTTTTTGGAGGGGGGAAGGTAGGGCAATTTGGGTTAAGTGACTTGCTCAAGGTCACATGGCTAGTAAGTGTTAAGCGTCTGAGGTCAAGTTTGAACTCAGATCCTCCTGACTCCAGGGCTGGTGCTCTGTTCACTGCACCACCTAGCCACCCTGAGCTCTCTCATTTTCTAGAACAAGAAATGAGGCTGCGTCCAGAAAAGAGACTAAAAACGCTTAAATCTAAGAACGGTCTAGAAGAAAGCATTTAATCCAACTGCCTAGTTTATTTTTAAAATCTTACTTGATTAAGTAATTAAATCTTAATTTTTTTAATTAGCAAAAATTTGCCTGTCCCTCCATCCTCCATCCTCTATTGAGAACGAAAGAAAAACAAACTTCTGTTATAAATATGTCTATTCAAGCAAAAACAGATTTCCACATTGGCTTTTTCTAATATATACACACATACATACACATGTACAGATACATACAAATATATGTAGACATATATGTGCATATATGGGTATACATATATATATGTGTATATACACATCTCCAATTATGTGAGATAATTTCCTTTAACTTTCATCTCCCTTCTCCTTTAGCATATTCCTCTTTCCCTGTCTAAGCATTCTTCTTTTAAGATCACCAATACCTAATAGAACCACTCCCAGGCCTACTGTCAAATTAAGCTTCTTCTATGACCCCTGATGATGATAAGGTTCAGAGGGGACACATGTATAATATTGCTACATTTGAACATAAACAACTTATTTAGTCCCCTATGATTATTCATTTATTTCTACCTTTTTATGTTTCCCTTTGACTTTTATCTTTGGAGTTCAAAGTTTCTACACAACTCTAGTATTTTTGTCAGAAATTCTTGCAAGACCTCTATTTCATTAAAGGTTCATTTTCTCTCTTGTATGATCTGCTTACTTTTGCTGGGTGAGTTAATCTTGGCCTGTAAGCTTACATCCTTTGCCTTTCGGAATCTCATATTCCAAGCTCTCCACTCCTTCATTGTAGTAGTTGCTAAATTGTGTGTGATTCTGACTGTGGCTCCTCAGCACTTGAATTCTTTCTTTCTGACTGCTTGCAATATTTTTTATTTGACCTAAGAATTCTGGATTTTGGCCAGGATGTTCCTGGGACTTTTCATTTGGGAGTTTCTTTCAGGAGGTGACATATGGATTCTTTCTATTTCTACTTTGCCTTCTGGTTCTAAGAGATCTGGACAGTTTTCTTTTGTGATTTCTTGAAATATGATGTGTAGGTTCTTTTCTGGTTATGGCTTTCAAGTAGTTTAATGATCCTTACATCTTTGATTTATTTCCAACTCAGTTGTTTTTGCAATGAAATACTTTATATTTTCTTCCTTTTTGTCAGTCTTTTGACTTTGTTTTAATATTTCCTATTGTCTCGTGGAGTCATTGGCTTCTATTTGGTTTATTCTAATATTCAAGGAGTTTGTTTCTTGGATGTTTTGTGTCTATTGTGACAAGCTGTTAATTCCCTTTATGATTCTTTCTTCCATAGTTTTCATGTCTTTTCTAATTTTTCCCCTAGTGCCCTCAATTCATTTATAATTTTTTAAAAATCTCTTTTAAAAATTCTTGCTTCATCTCTTCAGGAATTCCTTCTACTTGGGCACAAGTCCATGCTAGGTTTTAATTTGAGGCTTTGCTCATAAATGCACTGGAGTCATTCTCTCCATCTAGGTTTGCATGTTGCATTCATCTGTTAACATAATAGTTTGTTTTTTAATGATGGCGTTATTGATTCGCTTGCTTATTCATCCCAGCCTACTTTGTGACTTCAGACTTTATTTGGGGGCACAGCCCTGTGTCTGAACTGGTCTCGTTGCTACTTTCTTGTGGTATTCCTTGTTCCAGCGTCTCAGAGACAGCTCAGGCTGGAGACCTTACATAGGGCAAAGTCTGATGACTGCCTACCCTGGTCCAAAGTCTGCAAGTTCCTGACTTTGGGTCAGAGTAACAGTAGATGCTGCTGGACTCTGCCTCTAACAGTCCACCGGAAAGTTCAGTTGGTTCAATGACAGATCTAAATCCAAATACACTGTATTTTCTTTTAGCCAAGGAGAATAAGATGAAAACCAAGGTTCTTCTACGCTGTAATAGTCTATGTTCTAAGATTCCTTTTACCTCTGACATTCTGTCCTCTAAGGTTCTTCCAGCTCTGACCTTCTCTGTCCTGATGCAGAAGAGGACAGAGGCTGCTGGATTTGGAGTCAGGAAAACCTGGGTTCAAGTCTGACCTCAGACACTGGGCTAGTCATTGAACCTCTGCCATAAAATAGTGATTAATAAGAACACCTACTTGAGTGGGTATTTTATGGAACCAATGAGACAACTTAGAGCACTTTGCAAACCTTGATGTGTTGTATAAGTGCTATGATATCAGCTGAGGGTGCCCCCAGCTCAGACATCCCGAATCTTAACATTCTTTGTTGCAAGGCTCTATGTCTGTCCCTCAGCTGGCTAGATGCCCCATTGCCCTGGCATCTGAGCCACAGATAGGCCTTTTCTACTGGCTCATTTATGAGCAGGCCTTGCTTCTGATCGTTCCCATAATATTTGTCACTGTGTGATGTGAAGTGTGGAATGATTGCTGGAAGAGGTGAACTCAAATCTCCCCAAGGACGGTAAGAGACTCACCACTTCAATGGGACCTCAGAACTTCCCTCCAATGATTCCAATTGCACCCCTATCCTCTCCTATCCATCCCATGAAACTTTTATTCATGTCTTCCCACAAATTGACCACAAAGGGTCTACCCACAATGACCTGGGCTTTTGAATTACATGGCTTTCAGTGGAGCACTGGGGCTGACAATCCACATTTCTATTACATTTTAAAGTTTTTAAAAATGGATTCATTATCTCATTTAAACCATAATCTGTTGTCTCAACAACCTTGTGAGATCAATAAGTTGGGTGTTATTACCCTGTTGTATAGATGGGGAAATAGAGGGTCAGAGAGGAGAAGGGGATATAGGAGAGTCAAGATTCAGACTTGTGTATTCTGTGATCTGTCTCACTACCCTGAAATACTTGAACCTATTCTGCAGAGTAGAAGACTGAGGCTTGGCTAAGTAGTAGAGACTCCTTGGCCTCTACTGGTATGTTTTATTGCACATAAGAGAGGAACCTAAGCTCAGCTCTCTTCCAGATGTTAGGACAGAGGGTGGTAACAGTTTAAAAAATCTGGCTTGGGGATGGGGAACAGAGAGAATTCAATAGGGCCATTTTTCAGTTGGCAGATGGTACATTGGGGGGGTTTTGGTCTAGGTGAGCACCCACCATGACAGCGCCTTAGTGTTCCTATCCCAGAGCCTGGAATATACTAAAAGCCCTCGAGCTGCCCTCCGGAGGAGTGCCATCACATTTATAGGTAAACCCTCATCTTGCCATGCTGTCTCGGGTGGTGGGGCTGGAGGTGGGTTCACTTGGGACTGAATGGGGCTCATTGTGAGACAAGCCTCAAGGAGGAGGCCAAGGGTGAGAACCCTGTGCTAGATCAATGTTTGTATTACTTCCCATTCACCCTATAACCTATGACTTGTCTGCAGATGGACATGTTCCTTCTCCTCCCTTGGCTGCCCCAGAGGTCATTGGGAAATATCTCACCTCAGACACTTACTAGCTTGTGACCTAGACAAGTCAATCAGTCTCCCTGAATCTCAGTTTCCTCATCTTTAAAATGAGGGTTTGGAATCAGTGGCCTCCCTTCCCACAGGAGCTCTATCATCCCCAGGAGGGTGAGAGCCACATTTACATCCTTCCTACAATAGACCAACTCTTTGGGGATCAGACAACAACAGTAAAAAGCATACCAGCGTAGTATATGTAATAGGGAACTGACATGGGAGCCAGGAAGACCTAGACCAAGTACAGCCTCTGATCCATCCTAGCTATGTGACCCTGAATGAGTCACTTCCATTCTCAATGCTCTGGGAAGCTCTTTCAGACTCAACATTGCAGACCTGAGAGGGTGGAGTCCCCCTCAAACCAGTGAGATCCCAGAGCCAGCTCTCCATCCCCCACCACAGGCAGCACTTAAAGGTTTTCAAAGAGCTTTTGTATCACATTTCTCTTCTCACTGCTCCCCACGCTGCCCCAGTGGGATAAACAGAGCACCTGGTTATCAGCCCGTTTTACAGAAAAAGACACTGAAGTCCACAGATGTGATGGGTTTCCCTCAAGTTCATGTAGTAATCAATAAAGCTGGGACTAGTCCGGCTCTCCTGAAACCCAGACCAGGGGCTCCTTTGCCCTGATCTAGGCCTTCTTTCCTGCACCTCTTTTGGAGGATTGGCATGGGAGTAGAAATGGGTTTTTGTTGTTGTTTCAGAGGAAAGAGAATATAGAGGACCCTAGAGACCCTCCCTTGGCACACAGTTTGATATTTCCATGGTTGGGAGGTTGAGGTGAAGTGGGTGAGGATGAGCTGTGCTTGTTTAAAGGGCTGAAATGTGGGCTGGGGTCCAGGGGCTGGGAGGGGGAGGGGGAGAGGAGAGACTATGGCAGCTGAGTCACCCTTTGGAATTGTACTTGAAGGGTCCCTGGTACCCTGTATGGAAGGCATGCTGACCGAGGAACTCCTAAATGAAGTGAAGACAGGTAAGTGAAATGTCTCTCTGTCTCTCTCTCTCCCTCTCTCTTTGTCTCTCTCTCTGTGTCTCTGTCTGTCTCTCCTCTTTGTCTGTCTCTCTCTGTCTCTTCTGTGTCTCTCTCTCCTCTTTCTCTTTGTCTCTGTCTCTCTCTCCTCTATTTCTCTCTCCCTCCCTCTTTTCTCTCTCTCTCTTCCTTTCTCCTACTTTCTTTCTCCACAACTTTTGCTATCACTTCTTCTGGCTTGATAGCACAGCCATCTGGTCTACCAGCCTCTTTGGCAAAGTGGGGGTGAGTTTCCAGAATTGCCATCTGCCTGTTACAAGATGAAAGCAAAACCTCCAGAGACCTCCTCTTCCCTCTCAATGACCATCACTTTTCTCCTGAGCGTTTCCTTCTGTAGCAGCAAGCACCCTAGCATACCCAGGATGGCTGCTAGCACAGGTTCTTAGATCTGCTTTTCTAAAGGAAAGCAACTCAAAATGGGTTAACAATCTTACT
>CM053584.1:20684056-20727056 GCA_028627135.1 Pseudochirops cupreus | reverse complement strand
CGGGGCTCAAAGGCTTCCCAGAGTCTCGTATGGCCAAATCACACAACTCTTCTCAAAGTGAGCCCCAAACCAAAATCTCACATCAGGGCGTATATATATCCTTCTCCTGGCTCGGAGAATGTCACAGCCCTCTTGACCCACAGCCCAACAATCACAAAGCTACAAGCCGCAGGCATTCCCGAAAAACAAGCCTCCCGCCACAGGCTCCATGTGACCAAATTCAGCCTATTAAGGGTCAGAGTATACTTTCAAATAGGGGAAGGTTCTTAGACTCAGGTAGCCACTTCAGCAAAGGGCCTAGGGGCAGGGAAGATCTTCAGATTCCTATAACACCTTCCCTCCCTCTTCAGTCTCTCTGATCCTTATCCAAGGTTGAAGGAACTAAGGATATTTAGGCTAGAGACAAGAAAATTCAAGGAGGATATGCTCTGTTTTCCAGAACTGAATGGTGCTCCCGTGGGAGAGGCCTTGGATTGGGCCCATTTGCTCATGTCCCCTGAGCAATGGGGACATGTCCTAGAGAGGCAGATTTAGGTCAAGTGTTAGGAAGAAGCTTCCTAACAAAGTGTTCTGTCCATAAGTGGCATGGGGTGCCTCAGGAGGGCCGGTGACCTCACCAGAGGTTTGCAAAAGAAGGTCGTGGCTGCTTGTATACATACTGGTGTATGTCTTTTTAAATCTGGGTTGGCCTAGATGGCATCTGAGATCCCAACCAACTCAAAAACCCTGTGATCACTACGTATACCTCAGTGTGGGCACACATTATACCCCCTACTTACTCTTCCTTTTAATGGAGAGATGTGACATGTATATTGATAAGTAAATATATGATCATTTGAAAAGGCAGTAATAATGAATGGAATATAAAATATGTTCAGGGGAACAGTATGAGACAAGAAGAAACATGCCTTGCGCAGGTAGAAGCTTTAAAAGCCAGGTCAGGGAGAGACCTGGAAATTAACAAGTGGACCACCTCGGACTTGTGAGCCAGAAAATGGGGGAAGGGAATAGGCAGAAACTCCCTCCGGGGCCACTCTGGGTGAGGCTGACTTGGGTAACCCCCTGTTTTGCTTTCTCTTCGTCTCCCCCTCTTCCTCTACCCCTTGGCTCCCATCTTCCCCATCCCCACAGCCCTGGAAGGCCTGAGGCACGACCCAGAAGCATCGGTGTGCATCTTTGCAGCCCAAGCCCAGGATCACATATTAGCCAGTTGCTGGAGAAACTCGTGGCCCCTTCCCCGGGGCGACGCTTGGGTCTGTGACCCAGCCACCAGCCACCGATGGAACTCCAGCAAAGAGAACCTTCCCCTGAGCCATCGCCGAAGGTCCTCACTCTTGCACTTGCTGGGGGCCTGGAAGAAAACTTTAAAGTAGCACTCGACAGCTGCCCAGCCTGCCTCCTGGCACTATAAATGCTAGATTGGTTACTTAGTGACTGCGTGTTCTTGCCAAAGGAGGGAGGATGCTCTCATTCTCCGGTCCGGGTGCCTAGACTCAGAGCTCACATTCTAGTTGGGGACGAAGTGTGCACACACAGAAGGAGAATCTAAAACTACGGAAAGTAAGCAGGAAGCAATTTGGAGAGGAGGGGTCACTAGCAGCTTGGAGGTGTTGAGGGTTCTATAAAGGATGGATTTCTATTGAAATCCTTTGAGGGTTCTATTAGTCTGAAAGAATTACCAGGCATAAGCAGTCTTGGCAGTTAAAAGGGTTTATTACGCTTGTCAGCGGGCAGGAGAAAATTAAGGGGAATCCTCCTGCGAAGTGTGGGGATTGGGGGTACAGATTATATAGTAACAAAGTCATACAAAGGTGGAGTTAGAGAGGAGCACCCAGCCCGTCTGCCCTGAAAGGTCCCCTTTTGATAAGGTGGGGTTCTTTTGTTAGGAGTTATCTTATAGCGGGCCACTAGAACAAAAGGGATAATCCTTTCTCTAAGTAAGGAATCCTTTTAAGAATTCATAGGTGTGGCTCCTTATAGTTAACAAGCTTCAGGGAAGATATTTACAGGCTGGGGGCTGCGGAAGGGACAGAATTAATGCTTTACAGCTGGGGGGGAAAGGTGACTTTCCACAGGCGGATGTCACAAGCTGATATCACATACCCAGGTGCCCGAACACAAATGAGATTCAAGACAAAGTCACCCCAAAATATTACAAAGGCACCTCAGCACCCTCTTCAGCGGGGTGGGTGCATCAGGAAAGCATCAGGCTTAGAAGTAAATCAGTGCATGTAGGAAAAGGGGACAATCTTGGAGTGCATTGGTCCAGGTGAGGAACACATCGGGAACGTACCCAACACGGAACTCTGTGCCTCAGTTACACTTCTGTAAGATGAGACTAGCTGGCTTCAGAGGTTCACAGAATCCGAGTTCTGAAAAGGGCCTTAGAAGCCATCTAATCCTCATTTACAAAAAGGGGAAACCGAGGCCCAAGGAAATGAAGTGACTGGCCCGAGGTCACAAGGCTAAGAAGCGTCCGGGGTGGGTCCTGCCCCCAGGTCCGAGCCAGGGCTCTCGGCACTTTGCAGTCCCGAAGTCCACAAGCCCGGTCTTCGCCAGCGCTCCAGCCCCAGCCCAGGCAGGCTCTCTGGGTGGAACTCGAGGGCGGGGCCCACGGGTCCCTCGCCGCCGGAAGTGGGGACGGAAGTCAGGACGGACCGGCAGAGTGAGGGCGGAAGTCAGGAGGGCAGGCGCGGGCCTCGGAGCAGGAGCGGTCATGGAGGCGCAGCCGGCGAGCCCGGCGCGGGCCGGAGAGAAGGGGCAGGGCCAGGGGCAGGAGGAGGAGGACGCCATGGACGCCTTCCTGGACAAGTTCCGCAGCCAGCAGTACCAGGGCCGCCTGCACGAGGACACGTGGGAGCAGGTGCGGCCGGGCACTGCGGGGGACCGGGCCTCAGTTTACCCCTCCGTCCTCTGGGTCGGGGCTGGCCGAGGGAGGGAATCCCCGCTGAAGCCCCACAGCCCCGAGTCTGCCGCGCGGGACGTTTGCCAAGCGCTCATCCCAACCCGGGGGAGGAGGGCGGTTACTGCACCCTTGTTACAGAAGAGGAAACTGAAGCCGAGGCAGGATTCGAACCTGGGACTGTGGACTCCCAGGTCCAGGGCTCCCAGACCGCCCTTTCTCCTAATTCGAACAAAGTGCCCTGCACACAGTAGGGGCTTAGCAAATGCTTCCTGAAATTGACACACCCTTTTCTCCCCTTCAGTCAGGAGGACTCGAGTTCAAATCCAGCCTCAGATACTTCCTAGCCGGGTGACCTTGGGCTGGACTTGCCTCAGTTTCCCCAGCTATAAATGAAATACCAGCACCTACTTCACAGGGTTGTTATGAGAGGCACAGTGCCGGCCCTAGTAGGCTCTCTAAAAATGACTTAGTATCGTTCGCTGTTATTTCTCCTGCCTATGAGAGGCTCGCGCCCTCGCTAGTGATCTCTCTGGTTCACAAAGGGATGCCTCCCCCCCATCCAGACCCAAGCCCACGTCCTCAGTTTGTGCTCCCTAACAGTCAGACCCAGCCCAAGCCCTCCCAGCCGGACTAAGCTGCCCCGGGACAAAGGCTTTGAGAGCCTCTCGGGACATTGTAGACACATCTCAGCTTGTGGCTGAGATGGCCTGCGAGCCCCCACCAGGGTCTCTCTGAAAGCTGTGGGGTTTCAGCACTTGCAGCAGCACCATAGGGTATTGATAAACGTTTAACTATCTGCTTTCCAAAAAAAAAAAGAGAGAGAGAGAGAGAGAGAGAGAGTATGACCAGAGATGTTTTAAAGTTTAATCTGCATTGTTAAGATTTTCTCTGTAAGTCTAGAAAATTACCAAGCAGTAAATGAAGCCCTGATCTGTAGTGATTGCTGAATTAACAGGTATAAATGGTTACATTGAAAACGAGACAGTTGGCCCAGGAGCCGGGCAGCAGACCCCTGGGTGTGGGAAATGTTGAGTCTTAGCCTCTTTCTTTGGGGCCTGGACAGATGATTTTAAAAGTCAGATTCATACAGAATTTCTGATGTCGTCTTTGGAACTGGCCAGGCTTCCACAGGAATGGAGGAAAGTTACACTGTTGTTTACACCGTTCACGCGTCACGCAGCCCCCGAGGCAAGGAAGGCCTCCCAGGACGTCTGTCCGAAGAACACGAGCCTGATGGGAATTGCCCGCTGTTTGCGGACGTACCCTTTTTATCTGTGACCTTATCTCCCCTGGGAAATCTTGGACTGTCTATGTGTCCCCAGCTCGGGACCTAGGGCTGTATTGGTGTTTGTAGATTGACTGACTAATTGGCCATCCATGTACAGGAAGCCTCTTAAAACAGTGTTTTAAAAATGACTTTGGTGTGTTTCTTCCCTCAATTGATTTCTTCCAGGAGTTGGACAAGATTCCAATGTTCATGAAGAAAGCCCCGTCAGAAATCGATCCCCGAGAGAATCCTGACTTGGCTTGTCTACAGTCCCTTATTTTTGATGACGAGAGACCTCCCGAAGGTGCAGGAAATGTGGTGACTGACAGGGGTGGGGGGCCCCAGGGTAGGTCGCTGCTTCTGTGCTGTGTGACCTGGGCCTGCTTTTCTGATCTGTTAAATATCTGAACGATAGGATTGATGCCAGCTCTGTCCCCGGGCTGTTGGGGGGCACTCCACACGTTGTGGGGCGATGGACCTGGGCTCAAGCCTCAGCTCCGTCCAGCCCATCTCTCCATGCCTCAGTTTCCTCAGCTGTCTGGTCGAGGACGGTCCCTTCCAGCTCAGAATGTGTGACTCTGTAATGTGGGTGAAAGCACTTTGTGAGCAGAAAGTGCTGCTCAGAAGTAAGGAAGCACAAGGACCGGGTGTCTTGTCTTCAGGAAATTGCGGCTCAGCCAGCATGCTCCAGGAGAGGGCTGGGAGTGTCTTAATTGATGCCTGTTGAGTGAGTGACGTTGTAGCCTCTTCTACCGCTAGAAGAGCGAGAGCGGTTTCAGAACCGGGACAATTTGTGTTTGCTTTTATACCCTCGGCCAAGCGCCATGGCTGGCATACAGTAGGAGCTTAATGTTTGTGGCTTGATTGAGTATCTGGAATCTGTTTCAGAATGGAGACCACTGATGTTTCTGTCTTGGGCCCATAGTAGGTGCTTAGTAAATGAATTCCGAGGAAGACTTGCCAGGCTGGTGCCGAGCTGGCACGGCCTTCGAGAGCCCCAGTCACTGCAGGGCCCTGGGAAAGCCTTTCAGGGAATGATGACAGCTACAAATCTCTGTCCTCCTTTCACAGAGCAGGCCAAGACCTACAAGGACGAGGGCAACGCTTACTTCAAGGACAGAGACTACAAGAAAGCTGTGGCTTCATACACAGAGGGCCTCAGGAAGCAGTGCTCGGACTCTGCTCTCAACACCGTGCTTCTGACCAACCGTGCAGCGGCGCAGTATCACCTGGGTGAGCTGCGTCTGCTCAGACCTTCCTGTCTGAGGGCCGCCGTGGCCCCTCTACGTGCACCTACTGTGTGCTGGGAATACACTGCTGGGGGTTACCTCCTCAGAGCATCTGCCACCCCCAGGGGCCTCGGGGCCTCCTGGCCTAGCCCATGCCTGGGCCATTCCACACTGGGCATTGCTGATCAGTCCCTCGTACATTACATGGGATTCTGGGGATCCTTGGCTAAAGCCGGAAGAACCATCTGGTTATATAAATGGGGACGCTGATACCCAGGGAGGCGGTTGGCCCTTGCAGGGCTCCACAGACCTGCGGCTGCCCCTCAGACGCGACTGTCTGGGCAAGGTCCGGGCCGCTTGGTGTCTCAGTTTCCCTATCTGTAACCTCCCTGCCAGGGTCCCTGTGAGGCCTGGTGAGGCGTTGTTAGCTGTTGGGGCTCCTCCGTCCCAGGAGAGCAGCTGTGTTGTCCCTCTTCTGGGGCCGGCTCCTGTCCTGGCTTGATCTGCTGTGGAATGAATTTGTGCTTGATAGGCCGCCTCTCCTCTTGTTTGTCAGGCAACCTGCGCTCAGCTCTGAATGACGCCGTGGAGGCTAGGAGGCTGAGCCCCAGCCACCTGAAGGCCATCGTGCGAGGTGAGCCTCCCCCGTGCAGCAGAAGGAGCCCCCTGCCGCACGTGTGCACACACACACACACACACGCACGCACACACGTGCACAGAGTCCTTCAGCTGTCAGGGAGCTGGGGCATTGAAGGGGGTCCTTGGCTTTGTAGGGTTGATGGGAATTGAGAGGATCCCAGACCTGGATCAGGGGCCCTCGAGTCCGACCCCTTCGTTTTATAGGGGAGGGAACTGAAGCTCAGACACCAGAAATGACTTACCCAAGGTCACACTGGCAGCAAGAATCAGAGGTGGGATTAGGACTCAGTCCTCAAGCTCTTAGGTGCCCTGTAGGGACCTGCATGGGGAGCTCTGGAGGGCTGGACCAGACAGGCTTAGCATCCTGAGGTGGCATCGTGCCCGTGGCGAGAAGGACAGAAGCTCCTGGACACAGGGACCCCCGAATCCTGTCTGCTCAAACCTTTTGTGGGCAGGGACTGGCAAGGGCACAGGTGAAAGGAAAGGAGGGAGGGAGACAGACAGAGGGCAGGGAAGAGGAGAAACAGAAAGACAAATGGGGAGAAGAGGAGGCAGAGAGAAAGCAAGAGCGGGGCAGGCTGGCAGGGGGCACACAGGAGACGTCGCGGATTCCAAGGAGCCGACCCCAGTGCCAGCCAGGTGTGATTTCACATCCTGCCTCTGAAGCACTTGGCCAAGAGGCCACGGGCCAGTACTCACCCCCTCTGCCTCACTACAGTAACAAGATCATAGTAATCCTGAAAAGGAGGGGCTGCGATTATCTCCATTTGACAGACGAGGAAACTGAGGCAGAGGTGAAGTGACTTACCCAGGGTCACCTAGCTTGTAACTGTCTGAGGCAGGATTTGATCCTAGGGCTTCTTGATTCCAGGCTCAGGTCTCCTCTAAATTTCCCTGGTCTCTAGGGCCCTCCCAGCTCTGAATCCCTTCTGCTAGGGAGGCCCTGTCGGTGCAGTAGAAAGAAGGCTGAGGCAGTGGAGAGGACCTGAGTCCGAATCTGGCCCCATCACCTGCTGCCTCAGACAAGTCACTTAACCCCCCTGAGCCTCAGTTTCCTCTCCTGTAAAATGGACAGGGGTTGGGCTTCTCAGCCTCTGAGATTCCTTCCAGCTCTAACTCTGATGCTGTAAACAGCAAAACACTCATCTTAAAAAGGGTTCCCTTAAGTGCAAACTGACCCTTTTTATCTTCTATCTTACGCTAAATCGAAAACTCATCTTTTAAAGGTAATTATGGATGCACCAACAGCCACGTGCTCCTTTGTTACTTTGCATGAACCGATTAGAAGGCAGGAGTTTTCAAATCTGCCACTCATGTTAATTAAAAGACAGGGATCTCACCTTTGCTGGTAGATGGAGCCTTCCCGGTCCCCGTGGCGCCCCCCTTTGTCAGCCCAAGACCTTCCTGCACAGCGATGTTCTTAATTATTTTTATACTGAAATTGCCCCTTTTCTTTGAGAAGCTTAAAGGTTCTTTGAAAGTTTTAATTTATTCATCAGCTGTTAATTTCTCCACACCCCCCCCCCCCCGGTTGGTTTGAAGTGTGTGGCTTCAGGCACTGGGGGGGCTCCCCGGGCACTCCCTCTGTTCTCTTCTTTCTGAACAAACAATGATTAGGGAGCTATAAGGGTAGGAGACGCTGGAGAGGCCCCAGCAGAACAAAACCACAGGTTTCTGGTGGCTTTAAGGCAGGGTGGTCATCAGACACTGGTGCTGGAAAGCAGGAGCCAGGAAAACTGCAGTGCTGTTGGTGGGAGGCCCGGCACCCCAGGAGGCAACTGCTAGGCCTCAGTTCCCTGGGCAGAGACAAATTACGGAGAAGTCTCTGCTATTGCCCCGGTAGTGGGCGGGAGCTCGCTGTCATAATCGCCAGAAGAACAGCTAGCCTTCTCCAGCTTCCCCACAGCCCCATGGGGTTACTGTCCCATTTTACAGATGAGAAAGCTGCGGCCCAGGGCTTAAGTGACTTGGCCTTTGCCAAGGAGCTCGTGAGAGTCCGAGGTAGGATTTTAGGCCAGTATTTCCCCATTCTGTCCAGGTCTCTCCCTGATCCCTTCCTGCTTTCAGCAAACACAGAGTCAGCAGACATTCATTAAGCTCTGAGAAAGATGGGTGAATGAATGAGACCTAAATGAATTAGTAAGAGCACATTTGTTAAAAGCTTCCTGGGGGCTCAGCCTTGTGCCAGGTCTCGGGGACACTGAGGCAGAAAGCTGGACTGTCCTGCCCTTGCTGGGTATCCCTACCAGGAGGGGTACCCCAGGACCTTGGGGTGAGGGCTAGGGCATCCCAGGGTCAGTGCCAGAGCCCTGGGCTGCCGGAGCTTCCTCTTTGCTGTCCTCCTTTGCATCCTTTCTGTCTCTGACACACCCAGTCACATTCACTGACATTTCTGTGCGCCTGCGATGCGTCCGAGACACAGGGCGTTGTGTGCTAGCAGACGGTGCTTGGTGGTCAGCTCTGCCGAGCTGTTTCCTTTTTCTGTTTTACAGTAGCTGATGACAATAACTAACATTTACCTGGAGCTTTGTGGTGTCTGAGGCAAACATAGACACATCCAACCCTATGAAATAGGGGCCATCTTACATATGAGGAAACTGAGGCAGGCAAATTTGATTAACGATTAACGTCAGAGCTGGGTCAGAGGCATTTGACACAGTAGGGACACAGAAGTGGGAATCACAATCTTGGGGTGACACGAGTTAGAAGGTAATGAGGAATGGTAGGAGGGAGAGCTTGGAGGGACCTCCAGGACAGCCTGGTTCATCCCCCTGGCATGGATGCATGGATACCACAGTCCAGCTGTGTGTCCACGGGGCCCCCCATCCTGGGTTCTTTCCTCCTTCTCATTTGTGGGTTCTTGTTCCAAAGGGACAAGCTCTTTCTGAGTCCTCCGGTCACGGGTTCTAAAGTTCCTGGGTCTCCACAGGCGCCATCTGTCATCTGGAACTGAGAAACTTCTCGGAGGCAGTGAGCTGGTGTGACGAGGGCCTGAGGCTGGACTCCAAGGAGAAGAAGCTTCTGGAGATGAGAGCCAAGGCGGCCAAGCTGAAGGTTGGTAGCCACGTGGGCCTGCCCCAGCCTGAGCGCACATCTGGGCCTCTGGGACCCTGGGCAGGCCTGCCACCCATCAGTGTCCCAGGCAGCCTTAGCGGACCAGCAGAGATGGTGCCAACCTGCAAAAAAAGAAAAAACCAATCCCAGGATCCCAGGTGGAAAATGTTAAACAGCGTCCAAGTCCCCTCAGTCCCATCCTTCTGTTATCATCTCCAGTTATCTCCACTCTCTTGTCTCTGCCTTGTTTATAAGACACTCTGTTTACTCACCTGTAAAATGGGGATAAGAATACTCTGACCTCCCAGAGCCCTTTGAGGCTCAAATGACACAATAATCTAAGGCGCTGTCCCAGGGCCTGGCACGTAGTAGGGGCCCATGAATGTTATTTATTCATTGTTGTTATTATTCTGTAGTGTTTATTAATCAAACTCACAACGATAGCGCCGACCTCCCAGCTTGTTGTGGGGGTCCCATGAGAGACCATCCGTAAAGCCCTTTGCCGTTACTGTTGTCACTTCAGCTGTCAGTCTGTGAGTCCACGAAGTCTGTGGATACTTAAGAAAACATTCACTAAAGAGGTGACGTTGAGCAACAAAGAAGGAAAAGCACACCTGTAGAACAGATCTTCCTGCTGCAATTTGGCCTGGGCAGAGCAAAACAAGATCAAGACTGCTTTTACCTCCTTTCTCTGGAACAATATGTACTTTGTTCAAAGAAACACATCTGTTAGATGAAATGGGGGCCAAAGAGGAGGGAGTGAGCATTTATACAGCACCTACTATGTTCCAGGCGCCGGCTAAGTGCCTTTTACAAATAGCATCTCATTGAAGAGGCACCCCTGTGGAAATCCTCACACACGTGGAGGAGCTGGATTAGGGAGCTGTGAGAAGGAAACAGAAGCCATGAGGTTGTGGGAGCATGCTACAGACCGCCTGGCAGGTGGAGGTTATGGATGATGCCGTGCGGGTGGCATTCTTCAGCAATGTAGATGTTGGTTGGCTCTTTCCTGCCTCCAGAAGCAGAGCTTCTGATGAAGGCGTCTGCCCCCATTTCAGCAGCTGATGATTCCTCGGGCTCTGAAGAGGGCTGGGTCCTCCCGAGACGTGGGGGAGCCGGGGACTGACCCGTGTGTGGTTTACCTTTCAGCGGGCTCAGGAGCGTGATGTCAGGAAGGCAAAGACAAAGGAGAGGAAGGACAAGGCCCAGAAGGGGGCATTGCTCCGCGCTGTCCAGGTGGGTGCTCCAGCCTTCAGTTCCTGAACACACCAACCCCTTGGGCTTGCAGAAGAGCTCTGAGGTCTCTGTCCAGTGAATGGACTCCTCCTCTCTGTGCTTCAGGGAGGGACAGGCTCCTGCATCACCTCCTCCAGAGGTGGGGAGAGTGGAGCCAGCAGGGTTCGATACCTGGGTGCCCAGCAAAAGGTCAGAACCTGAGGGCCATGAACTTGTGGCTGGAGGCCTTTCCATGTGGTTGGTTTCCTTTGTAGCCCCAGATATTTCATTCCTTGCCTTTAAAAGCCTTCTGAAGAGGAGACCCCAGGCTTGGCTGACTGCCCCAGGGGGTCTAGAAGATGAGACAGGGGTCAGAGTAGGGGCAGGAGCTGAAGTCGGGAAGCTGCAAGTTCAGCTCTCGCCTCTGACCTACCGTAGGAAGGAGCCCAGGCTACTTGCTAAGACCAGGCAGTTACAGATGAGAGGTTGGTCCACACTGGGATAGGTTATGTCTTCACTGGGAGCTCCTGAGCTAATGAAATCACAGACCTGCAAGAATTTTAAAAACAGAACAAACAGCTCCTGGTAGGTTTTTGGTTCTTGGCAAAGCTAGCGTTAGAGCCACAAGGGGGCGCTGTAGTGCAGAGCGCTGGGCCTGGAGTCAGGAAGACTCATGTTTTTGAGTTCAAATCCAGCCTCAGACACTTCCTAGCTCGGTGACCCTGGGCAAGTCCCTGCACCCTGATGGCCTCAGTTTCCTCCTCTGTGAAATGGGGATGGCATTGATACTATTGGCACCTGCCGCTTGTTGGGAAGATCCGATGAGAGGTGGTTCTGACGTGCTCTGCAGACCTCGGTGGTGTCACAGGCCCTGTCAGCACGGGATGATTCTGTCCAGGCTCCCCACGCCAACAAAAGGTGGTTTGGGGGGGAGGCCCCAAAGCAGCTGGTAGTCAGAGAGGGCTCCCTGTAGCAGGGCATGTCTGGTCTGTGGAAAGAAACCAGGCATCCTAAGAGGTGGGGGCGCAGCCGGGCCAGGAGTGGGGGCTGGCAGGTGACTTTTAGGGTTTTGTTGGAAAACTAGGCAAGAAATATCCGGGTGGCGTCCCTGGGCTCCAATGAAGATGAGGATGAGGATGAGCACAAGGAACCAACGACCCCCCGTGGAGGCCTGGGCTCCGAGAATGCCGTGGGCGCCAGGGTGTCTCTGGATGACAGCGGCCGGCTCAGCTGGCCCACGCTGCTCCTGTACCCTGAATATGGCCAGACAGACTTTATCTCGGCTTTTCATGAGGACTCCAGGTGACTTCCACTCCTCAAGCAGCCCCTGGCCTAGAAGGGCCCCTCCTGGAAAAATTGGGGGCTCCCATTTCTGAATGTGGTTTGCCTTCTCTGTCCTTCGAGGCACTGGGGAGGCCCGGAGCCTCAGCCTCCAAAGTTCTCTCTTCCACTCAGGCCCCCTTCCCCTCTCCCATGAAGGCCCCCCTCACCCCAGCCCCATTAGATTCCCTTCCCCTAGGAGAGCCCCCCTTCCCCATGAGGGTCCCCCATAAGAAGGTCAGTGAGCAAGGCTGACCCAAAGCTCTTGGGGTCACAGGTTCATCGACCACTTAATGGTTATGTTTGAGGAGCCGCCGTCATGGGACCTGGAACGGAAGTATCAGCCACATCTCCTGGAGGTGAGAGGTTTGCCTGTACCGGGTGTGGGGTCCTCACACAGACCTGTGGGTCCTGCCAGAGTCTGGAGTGCCTGAGGCCACCCAGTCAGAGGGCAGCTCCTGGCGGGCAGGACCTGTTCCCGCCCTTTGTCCCCACACCATAGTGCCCAGCACCCACTAGGTGCTTTGTCTGAGGTTTGGACATCCTGTTTCTGGAGGCTACATTCTGCCTTTTTCCCCACCCTTCCCCCAGTTATACTTTGAAGATGAAGACCGGGAGGAGGTGTGCCAGGTGAGCCCAGAGAGCACCTTGCTGGAGGCCCTGCAGCATCCCAGGTGAGTACCCAGAGCTGGGAAGGTCCTGCTAAAGAGACCCTGAGGGCTGGGGCTGTGGCAGTGGGAGCCACAGGAGCTTCTGCTCTCAGGCCACGGCCAAACAGCCCCTGACCCTGCCCACAAAGGAGGGAAGGTTTGTGATTCTCCCAGAAAATGACTTTGTTCATCAGGGAGGAGAGAGTGAGCCAGTCCTCCGACCAGCTCCTGCTCAGTCCTGGCCTCACACCTCCAGAGTATTTCTCCAGTAGAGCCATGATTTCATAGCCCAGTGGTGCCTGTCAGTCAGGAAGCATTTGTTAAGTGCCTTCTGTGTGCCTGGCCCAAGGTTAAGCCTGGCCTGCAGGGAGCTTTGGCCATGCCCTCCCAGCTCCATGGAGCCTGCTTCAGTTTCCCTAGGCACCTGCAGGACACCTGCAGGGCACCAGGAATGCACTGGCTGCCCTGTCCTCTCTCTCTCTGGACATGCTTAGCCCAGACCTGTTTTTGATCAGACATTTCTCTGATACTATCCTTGGCACTTTATTTCTTGTTTGTCTCGGCCTTGGCCTGCTCGTGCCCACCACGATCTCCTCTGCATGATGAGGGTCTGGCCCCAGAGGCGCCTGTGGCCTCTGCCCCTGAGTCCCCCGGCTGAAAATCCAGTGCTCCCCCCACCACCTGTGTCTGTCCCTCATCGCTCCCTGGGTGTGAGCTTAGAGCACTGGGGGCAGAGAGCCCAGGGAGCTTTGCCAGCCCTGGGGCATCTTTCCTTGAATGTCCCTCCAGCCCTGACTGAGGGGGTCCTTGGACATGATGGGGAAGCTGCTGTCGTGGCCTCAGTGATGGGAGGCACAAGGCCAGGGCTTGTCCTCATCCGATCATGGACTGGTTGGGGCTGGGCAGATGCTTCCCCCCTTTGATGGACCTGTTCAGTTACAGATGTTTATTAAGCTCCAAACACCGTTCTAGGTACTGGAGATACAAAAAAGAAGTAGTGCTTGTCCTCACACAGCTTCTGTTCCAGCCCCGCAATGTTCTGGAGGGAGGAGTGCCGTTCAAGGCCTCCCCTGCCTGGCTATGTGACCCTGGGCAAGCCCTTGATCCTCAGTTTTTTCACCTGCAGAATGGGGGCTCACACTTGTGTCCTTGGGTTCTAGAGTGATGCCCCCCACGTCTGTAACACAAGGTTGGACCAAAGGGGGTCCACGGGCCAGTTGGGCATTGAGCCCAGGAACCTCTTTCCCATTGTCCCTCAAGGGTTCAGGACCCTCCCCTCCCCCTCTGTAACCCTACCAGCACCCTCCAGAATCTCATTGATGACAGGCATCCCAGAGGCCATCTGGACCTGAACCGGAGCCCTCAGGCCAGGGAACTCACCCCCTGCTGTGATAGCTAAGTCCAGGGTGGGCCAGCTCAGTATTAGAGATAAAAGAAGTCCAGCCAGCACATGCAGGCCTAGCAGTCATGTTACCACCCGGAGATGGAAGTGGGCTCTTTTAAAGGCCCAGTGGCCTCTCAGGCTGGCAAGGCCCCACTCTCCCCCATTCCCTACAGGAGAGAAAGAGCTGGGGGCTGGTTGTGTACAGCCCTCTGCCCTTCAGTGGAGGAGAGGGAAGAGCCCAGGCCTCGGAGCCAGCCAGGGCCTGGGTTTGGGCCCTGGCTCTGCTGACCAGGGTGTCTGCTTATCTGGAAGATGGGGATCATTCGATTTAGTGCCAGGAAAGACCCAGAAGATGGCTTAGGTCAGTCCTTTCATTCTGCAGATGAGGAAACTGAGGCTGCCCAGGTTACTTACTCCCTCACCCCAACTCCAGGTAGTCAGTATTTGAACCCATTCCCTCTGACTCAAAGCAGGCTTCTGTTTGCAATACTTGCACTCCCTCCTACCTGATGGAATTGTTGGGGGGGGGAGAACTCCAGGAGGAAGGTGACTGTACTTGGCCTCAGTGATGGGAAGTTCAGGGTGAAAGATACTGTCCCAGAAGCTGGGGAGGTCCCAGTGCAGAGCTTCCTTCCACCAGCCCAGTGTGCCAAACTCTGTTCTGGGTGTTGGGGATAGAGACAAAAAGGTGCCATCCCTGCGGTCTGAGCAGGCTGCGATCACAGAGGAAGGGGCATGGATCAGAGGCCAGCCACGGCGTTCCCATGCCTCTGTGCAGGGGTGGGGAGCCCTGCCTATGGTTCCCCTGAATTTCTTTGTCTTGTCTTCCTAGGAGGGTCCTCAGGGAATGAGGGTGATATAGGCTGATGATACCAATGAAACTTTGTTTTAATGAATTGGGCCCAGTGAATAATGGGAAGGTGTTGCTGTCTGTAGTACCCACCCAGGCTCTCAATGCCTTTGCGGGCCCAAG
Organism: Pseudochirops cupreus; assembly: GCA_028627135.1. Lineage (NCBI taxonomy): Eukaryota > Metazoa > Chordata > Mammalia > Diprotodontia > Pseudocheiridae > Pseudochirops > Pseudochirops cupreus. Next base: position 20,712,420 of record CM053584.1, on the reverse strand, counting down.
TCACCCCCCAGCCTGAGGAGGCCTGAGGGGGCACCCATGATGTAGCACAGCTCACTGGCCTTGCGGGTCTCCCTGTTGAAGGGAGGGGTTGGGCAGACTTTAAAAGACAACTTATGAAAGGCCCTCCCAGCCAGAGAAATGGCAGGGATTTGTTATCCTGTGGAATCACACCCTTGGCTGTTCACCTCTAAGGGTTTGGGGAAAGGAGCCTGGACTGATAGGCCAGGAGCTCCTGAAGAGGCTTCCTCTGTTCTTCCTCACAGGTACTTTGTCAAAGCTTGGACTCCAACCTTCCTCATCTTAGTAAAACAGTCTCCTTTTCGCAAGAATTTCCTCCGGCGTAGAAAGGTGCATCGCCTGAAGTGATGGGAGCCCCCGTGAGCAGGCCTTGCTCCCCAAGGTCCTGGACACCAGGCTCTACCTGATGAAAGCTGACAGAAGAGGTGCCTCAGTGCCTCCCGGGCTTCGGTGGGAGGGCAATGACCAGAACACCTCCTTCCCTGACTTGGCTCCTGCCTTCCAGCCGCCTGGCCAGGGTCCTCCCCCTTCTAGAGGCTCTTGGCAGACCACCACTTTAATGCAGTATAATTATTATTTTTAAAATAATTTTATTACCAACTTTAATAAACATCTCCGTGAAAACAAAACAATAAAATCACATTTGAAGCCGTAAATCCTGAACGACTCTAGTTTGCTAGAAGGAAGAATGCTGCTAAGCCAACAGAATCCTAATTGCGCCATGTCCCCTCCTCTTTTCTGACCACAAGTCCATGGGGCCGCTGCTGGGAATTCCCAAAGAAGGTCCAGAGACCTCCAGCAGCTTTGCTCCCCGGAGCCTCAGACCCTGCGCTGCTGCCGGAGGGGGAGCGAGCCCTCCACCACATTCACACCCACTGCTCTAAGGCTTGTTCTGCCTAAGCCTCCTGGGCAGCTTCTGAAAACAGACTTTTGCTGCTCCCTTGCCTTTACAGACGGGATTTCCCCGTGTCCCTTCCCTCCCTCCCTTCTGGGAGCCAGCCTGTGTAATAGTGCGGGGGCTGTTACACCCATTTTTACAGCCGAACAGACAGGCTGTGAGGGGCTGAAGCTGTTCCTCAGTGAAGTGGCGACCTTGGGCCAAGCAGCCTCCCTGGGGATTCTCTTATTTGATCCTCACAGCAACCCTGGGAGAGAGTGCCTGTTGTTAGCCCCATTTTACAGATGAGGAGACAGGCAAACGGATTGAGTGACTTTGCCAAGGGTTCTTGACTACAGGTCTGGTGCTCTATCCACTGTAATACCTAGCTGCCCAAGGAGCATGGGAGAGGGATGGCAACCTCAGAGCAGAGGATGTCAGGGCTGAGAGGGGCCCGAGAACAGGGGATGTCGAGCTGAGAGGGCCTTAGAACAAGGGATGTCAGGGCTGGGAGGGGCCTGAGAACAGGGGATGTCAGGGCTGGGAGGGGCCTGAGAATAAGGGATGTCAGGGCTGGGAGGGGCCTGAGTATAGGGAAGGTCAGAGCTCGGTCTCCCAGTCCAAGGGCCGCCCTCAGCCCCAGGGGAGGCACAAGGAGCCAGCAGGCATCTGCAACCACCAGCGCTCACGAGTTATTTCTGGGAGCTGGTTAGGGCATGGAGATGGCAGCAGGCATTGCAGGTTGCTGGGAAGGCGGGCTACCACTTCTTAAACAGCCGGGGGGAGGGGGGGGGCATAGCACACATGCTGTATCTGTGCAGTGGCCAGCGCCCAGCAGGTGTTTAGTAAGTGCTCATTTCTTTCCCTCAATAAGCTTAGCAGGTCTCGGGGCAAGATGGCTGAAGACATGCTGTCTGTGCAGCCAAGAAAGGAAGGTGGGAGTCAGAGCCCACCAACTACTGCAGGCCCCTTGAGGGGTATGTCACACTTTATTTAAAAATAAAATTGAAAAAGCTGCCTCCTGAACTTGTTAGCCCTAATTATCTGGATATGACCCAGCCAGAGCTTGCCTGGGCTCACACTCTCGGACTGAGGTGACCGGAGGGAGGCCCAGAGGAAGTTATTCACCCAAGGCAACAGCCACATGCCTAAATCTTACGTTTAAAGTCCAGACCCCTCCTTTTACAGATGAGGGAATTGAGGGCAAGGCTCAGGATCACACAGCTACTAAGTGTCTGGAGGGGGATCTGGCCCAGGTCTTCCTGATTCCAGGTCCAGTGGCATCAACCCTGCCATGTTGTCCTGTCTTTAAGGTCTGTACACGGTGTAATCATTAGTGGGGGTAACAGCAAGAAGAGTTCTAGCAGTGTGCCACCCAAAGGAAAAGCTTCCACAAACCACCGAGAACTCTATGTTACCAGGACTAGGACTACTTATCATTAGCCCTAAGTACTCATTGTGTATGCATCCATTTATCCAGCCACCTACCTACCCACCCACCCATCCATTTACCCATTCATCCACTCATCCATCCATCCTTCAACTATCCACCCATCCATCCACTCATCCATCTATCATTTATCTATCCATTTACCCATCCATCCATCCATCCATCCACCCCATCCATCTATCCATTATTCATCCATCCATCTACCCACCCACCCACCCATCTATCCATTTACTCATCCATCCATCCATTCTTCCATCCATGCATTTATCCATCTATCCATTCATCTCCTTATCCCTTCATTCAGTTTTCTAACAGTCATTTTTCCATCCATTTACACAATGACCCACATATCCAGCACCAAAACTCTGGGAAGAAAGTAGAAGGAAACAAGGTTGTGACCACTCAGCTCAAAAGGTCCCTTCCATGGCGCTGGAAGCTAACCTCAGCCTCTAAGAAAAGGCTCTGGATGACCTTACTGAGATGACAGTCACGGATGAAGAGTTAAAAGGGGCCAAATTCCTCATTTTATGGATGAGCAAACTTCACTCACACACTCACTCACTCACTCACTCATTCGTTGGCCAGTATCTGAGGGAGGATCTCAAATCCTTCCTCCTGGTCCCCAAGCCCGCACACTGTCCATACTCCACCTGGCTCAGGTCCCTCCCTCCACTGGCCGGACCCCCAGGCCAGCCTCCGATCACAAGGTGGAGAGGTGCGTGGCCATATGATAGAGGCTGAAGCCGTTACAAGCCAGGCAGCCCAGGTTGCAGAGGGAGGAGAGGAGGCGATAGCGGTTGAGCTGGCTGGACAGTTGCCTGTACTTGGGGTTGGACTCGCGCAGCCGCGTGTAGGACTTGCGGGAGAAGAAGCCAATGTCCTGGCCCAGCCCGTAACTCTGCTCCAGGAGGTGCATGTCGGCCATGATGTCGGAGGTCATCTGGCCGAACCACTGGGCGTTCAACGCGGACACAATGACGCACACGAAGAAAACAACGAGCTGTGGGGGAGGAAGAACCAGTAAGAGTGGGGGCAGCCAGGACACGTCCTTGAAGCTGGCTGCTCCCGACCTCAGACGCCAGCATCAGTGAGGTTTACAAAGGGCTCCCAGCTGGGTGTGCAAGCTTTACCGCCCCCCCCATTTAACAAGGGGGTAAACTGAGGCTCGGGGGGGAGTGGCTTCTCCAGTCATACAGCTAGTAGGGATTTAAGCCAAGACTCGAACTCAGGTCTCTGGATCCCATGTCCAGGGCCCTTCCCCCTCGAGAATGAGGATTCCCTCCAACCAGTAGGGGGGCAGATGGGGGATGGGACCACCTGTTAGACAGCACTTCCCACCCTGAGCAGAAAACCGCCACCACATGAAGTCTAGATGTGAGGACGACCCTCGGACTAGTCAGTCCACAAACATATATGAAGCCAGGCTCTGTGCTAAGCTCCGAGGATACAGAGAGAGGGAAGAGACTATTTGTTAAGTAGCCGCTCCCAGAAAGACCAGAAAGACCTGGTATTGGTCCTCACCCCTTCTCTGACCCTGCCACTCCCAGCTACGGTCCTCATTATCATATGCTAATTAATTCTACATTGTCTCTCCCTCTAGAATGTAACCTTCTGGAGGCCAGGGGACGTTTCTGCTTTTCTTTCTGATCTAGTATACAGTACGCACTTAATAAATGCTTGTTGACTCATAGCACCCCTGTGAAGAATTCCAGGCATTGTTTACTATCCCATTTTGAAGAGAGGATAAATGAGGCTGGGGGAGGGAGAAGGAGAGGCCGTGATGAGATGACCAATAAACTTGGCCTGAGGTCTGAATCCTGGCTCTGTGGTTTGATGTGTGACCCTGGGCAAGTCACTTACTTCCCTCAGCCTCAGTTTCCCTGTCTGTAAAATGGAGGGTTTGGACAAGGTGGGGTGTGAGGACCCTCCCAGCTCTACTTCTGTGATTTCCAGTACTTAGCACAGTGTTAGGCACAGAGAAACAGCTTAATAAACTGCTGAATCTTGCAGAATTGAATCTAATCCACCAACTTCCTACCCATTCCACACCTGGAATGCTACTTAGCATTATTATTTGATGGTGGCTCATAGCCCACAGTGTTTGAGAATCAACGGCACTTTTCTAGCCCACTTCTGAGATGCCCAGAGACCCCTGGGGTGGGGAGGTAGGGAGGCAGGTACCCACCTGGGTGGTCTCTTCATCATTGAGCAGCTCCCTGGGGTGGCACATGGCAAAAATGGTCAGATTGAAGAAGGAGCAGACAGAGCCAATGTGGAAATAATATGGGAAAAGTCGGCTCTGGATGTAGCCCAGGGTATGGCGGGTGAGGTGTCCACCCATCACAAAGCCTGAAGAGACAGAAGCAGGGTCCAGGGAGAGAGAGAGCCAGGCAATGAACTAGTTTTTATATTAACAAGTAGAAATCTGCTTAGGAGAAATGCAAAGTCCAGCATGTGGGCTCAAAAAAATAAACCAGGGGCGTGGGGGGGAGGGGATGAGCGTCATTCATTCATTCATTCATTCATTCATAAGTTGTGCTAACCTCCAGGAAAACAAATCTAAAAAGTAAGCCAGTAAGCCTGCCCCCAAGGAGCTTAACATTTTTTTTAGCTTTCAAAGTTACTTGTTAAATTTATTATCTATTTTATGTTTTTAAATTATTTTCTAAAATTAATTTGTTTATTTACTTTTAGTTTACAACATTCAGTTCCACAATCCCTTGAGTTTCAAATTTTCTCCCGTCCCTCTCCTCCCCCCCATCATGGCGGCACGCACTTGGATACAGGATCTACAAATATCTTCCCATTTATCGTTAGTCAGATGGTAAAGAAGGATTGTAACTGATGGAATGATCAGTGGGAGAAAGGAAACAAAACAAAACAAGAAAAAGAAACAGAGCGAGCAGTTTGTTTCAATCTGTGCTCGGACTCCACAGCACTTTCCGTCTCTCTCCATCATGAGTCTTTTGGAGTTGTCTTATAACCTTACATTGCTGAGAGGAGCCCAGTCTATTTTTCTTTTGGCTTTTTGGAGGGCAACTGGGGTTAAGTGACTTGCCCAAAGTCACACGGCTAGTAATAAGTGTGTCAAGTGTCTGAGGTCATATTTGAACTCAGGTCCTCCTAACTCCAGGGCCGGTGCCCTATTCACTGTGCCACCTAGCCACTCCCAAAGGAGCCCAGTCTGTTGAAGTTAGTGGTCACACATGTGTCTGTGAGTGTGTACAGATTTCAAGGAGCTTAAATTCTAATACAGAAAGACAAAACTTAGAAGAGTAGCTGTAGCCTAGAATACTTTGGCTCCTCATCCAAATCTTTTGCATTTTTAAAAAAATGTTCGTTTCTTCAATTAACAAGTAATTATTTTCTCTCCCTCAACTTAAAAACAAACAAACAACAACACCCTGCCTCTGTGGGTCTGTGATTGTTCGATTTTTAAACACTTGGATAAGTGTATTTCACTCTAATTGTATAACACTAAGCATTTTACCTTACGCATTTAAAACAGGATTCTGAGAAAGGGGTCTGTAAGCTGCACCAGCCTGGCTGCCCAGCGGGTCGAGGACTGAGGTTTACTATCTGTACAACCTCCCCTGAGCCTCCATGTCCTCATTTAGAAAATGAAGGTGTGTGGGCTCCACAGATTCTGGGGTCCCTTCCAGCTGTGGACCTATGGCCCTGCCTAAGCTTCTGTTCCTTCTGAGGTTAAATGAGGGGGTTGGACCCAGTGATATTCCTTCCAAAGCTAGAGACCATTCAAGGAAGATTTATTTACAAAGGACCCACTCCTTCCACGCACAGTGCTGAGAGCTGGGGCTGTAAAATCAGAAGCCACACCAGCCCAGGACCTCAGGGAGGCTGCATTCTAAGGGAGAATGTAACAGTTCACTGGGAACGTTTGAGAGAGAGATGATTCCGCTGAACAGCAGGGTCAGAAACAGGGCTGCTGTGTACTGAGGAATGAGCAGATGGCAAGGAAGGAAAGGCATCAAGTGGTGATATTCTAGGGTTGTGACAGTGAAAAGGAGAGATAGAGAAGAGACAGCTGGGGGGGACTGTTGGGTTAAAGATGGGGAAGACACAGGCACGTCTATAGGCAGCAGGAAAGGAGGCAGAAATATTCATTAAAAATAAAATTAAAAATTTTTAAATTAATTTTTTAAAAATTTAAATAAAAATAGATATAAAGGATATAGTTGGATGGGGAATCTGCTAGAGGAGACGGGGGGAACTGAGAGCACAAGCAGGAGGGATGTCCCTGGCCAGAAGGACACCTCGTCCTACGAGACTGGAGCCAAGGAGAGGAGGGGGTGATGGCTGGCTGACTTCAAATATGGAACTGGGGAGGAGGGGAAAGGGTGCTCTGGACTCAGAGCTCAGTTTTTCCAGGGCCCTCTGCTAAGACAGAAAAGGGGGATACAGTGGTGGGAGGAGAGAAGATGGGAGAAGAGTCACGGGGGAGCTCTGCAGGAAGGAGGAGGTGAATTTCAGAGTTCTGACTCATGGTAGAAGATGGTCATTTGGGCTGGTGAAGTCTAAGCTGGGAGAAGGCCTTCCCCAGAGATGGCTACAGGCCAGGGGACTTGGGAGGCCACAGTATTCAAGGGGATGTTGGTCTGAAGTCCTCAGGGAGGACTAATGGGTTGGGCTGGAGAGAGTCTGTGAGCCAGGAAAGGAACCCATCCCAGGGTGACAGGAGCCGCCATGCCTGGAGGGGGTGCCCAGGGAGGCAGGACCTTCCAGAAGGAACCTGCTCTCCGTGACCTCCAGATGAGGAGTAGAAAAGATGACCTAATGCTCATTTTTTTGCTTGAGGTAGGGGACAGTCTTTATTTCTCCCCCTAAAGAAAATATATAGGATGCAAAGGACCCCGAGGGGGAGGTGACCAAGGTGTAATCATAAACCGCTCCCAAGCCCACGAGGATCCCTCTGCCCAAAGACACCTCCCCCATGCACCTTACATGTGCACTGTGCACATGGGAGTCTGAATGACTGAGAGGGGCTCCATGCGGCACAAGTAAATGGGGGATAGAGAAGAAAAGAGACCAGAAAATGGCAGACTCAGGCTGGAAGGGGAACGGCAGTGGACAGAGAATTGGCCCTGCCTCAGACACTTACGAGTTGTGTGATTCTGGGTAAGTCACTTCATGGCTCCCAGAGTCAGTTTTCTCAGCTGTAAAATGGGCATAATAAAGCATCTACCTCCTAGGGCTGTTGTGAGAGTCAAATGGGGTTAAAAGCCCTCGGCCAACCATAACGTGATACATAAATACGAGCTAGTATTACTATTGTTACCAGGAGCCTACCACATACAGCCCAACCCTGCTGGGTACCTAACTGACCTTGTCCCACCCCTAGAACATAAGGTCCCCAAGGGCTGGTCTGGTCTTAGTCACATGAGTGCATGTTGTATTCAATCCCTGTACGAGGGATCTTCAGCAACAGAATGTAAGCTCCTTGAGGGCTTATTTCTTCTTTGTCCATGCATCCTCTGTGTTCCCAGCACAGAGCATGGCACACAGCAAGCATTTATGAACTGAAACTCTGCATCCCCCCACTGAGGCCAAACGAAGGAGGGGACAGATAAATGTCTAGCCTGACTGGATAAAACCCTGTCCCGAGAGACCCACCTGAAATGAAAGTCACCCAAATCTGCATCCCCCAGAAGGTCGAGAGGAAGATAAGGTGGAGGGTCTTAGCAAGAACAGAGGGTTCCACATCTGTAGGCATTGTGGGCTGCAGGGGTCTGAAGCAGGGATCTGGTACAGACAGAGAGAGACAGTAATTCAGTCATGCACAGGATTCCACAAACTAATATTAGTAACCAGCCTGGTATAGCAGGAAGGGAGGAGGAGCAGAATTTAAATCCTGCTGTTGGCACTGTCTTTAGGACCTTGGGCAAGTCAATTCACCTCTCTAGGCTCCAGTTTCTGTGTCCATAATAATAATAACCGCTAACATTTATATAGCACCTTAAGACTTACAAAGCAATGTACATATTTTATCCCACTGGATCCTCACAAACCACTCAATCAGGTGGTTGTTGTTATTGTTGATAAGTCATGCTTCAGTTGTGTCCAACTCTCTGTGACCCCTTTTGGAGTTTGTCATTTCCTTCTCCAGATCATTTTACAGATGAGGAAACTGAGGCAAAGAGGGTGAAGTGACTTGCCCAGGGTCACATAGCTAGGAAGTGTCTGAGGTCAGATTTGAACTCAGAAACACGAGTCTTCCTGACTTCATGCCCAGCACTCTGCGTACTATGGTGCCTTCTTGCTGCTCCTACTCCATCAGGTAGGCACTTCCTACTAATATCCCCATTCTGCAGAAAATAAAAGTCTAACTCCAATGCCCATCCTTAAAAAATCCTAACTCGAATCTGTTATCATCCTCAGTCTCTCCTCCCTTTCGTGGGTAAACTCTTTGCGAAGGCCATCTACACTCAATGCTTTATTTCCTTTCCTCTCATTCTCTTCTAAACCCTCTTTAGTCTGGCTTCCAACCTCATCATTCAATCAAAACTACTCCCTCTGCCTCTGACTGTTAATCACCCCCTTCTCTTTCCTTCTCTCTTTTCTCTGGGTTTCTTACACTGCTCTTCGAAGTCCTCCTCCTACCTGCTGGAAGACTCCTTAGGTTCCTTTGCTGGATCTTAAATGGATCACACCCATTTTCCACATTCACTGAGCACTTTTTTCTTCTTTATACTATCTCCCTTGGTGTTCTTATCAATTCATATGGATTCATTATCATCATTATGCAAATTAATCAGTCAATAAACATTTTAAGCACCTACTATGTGCTGGACATGATGCCCTTGCCCTCAAGGATCTTATAATCTAATGGTGAAGGCAACTTGATCCACATATCTGTTTATCCAGACCTAACCTCCCTCCTTGACCTCCACTTTCCCAACTCCAACTCTCTACTGGACATCTCAAAGTGGGCATCCAGCAGACATCGTACCCTCAACATGTCCACACCTGAAATGGTTATCCTTCCCCTTCAAACTCTCCTCTCTTCTGAATTCCCATCTTACAGACAAGTGTGCCACTGTCTTCTGCCTTTCTACCTTCATCACGTCTCCTAAATTCCCCACCTCCTCTCCTGACCCAGCCCCTACCATGGTGCAGACCCTCATCCCCTCATTCCTAGATCACTACAATAGCTGCTGGGGTGGGAGTGGGGTCCTGCCTGCCTCAAGTCTCTGCCCACTCCAGCCCTTCCTCCACTCAAAGCCCTGTAAACCAGGTGGTCCCCAGTCTGTTTAGCAGCTTACTGGCCCCCACACTGGCTGTTACTTGGACAGGACCATGCTTCTCCTGACTTCTCTCCCTCCTATCTCTGCCTCCCGGATCGGAAGGCTTCCTTCCAGTCCGCCCTCCCCTCTGGGGCCGCCCCTCCTGTGCCCGGGCATCAGACCAAGAGCTCCTTGAGGACAGGATCGGGTTTTAGCCTTTCCGCAGCACCAAGTACGGCGCCTCTTGATTTACAGTGAAGAGGATGATGATCAAGGTTGGCTGATTGACCTTAGAATAGAAAATGTCAAAGCTGGGATGGGCCTTAGGGCAGATAACACAGGAAAGGAACATATGGGAAACAGAATAATTTTGTACTGGAGTAAATGGACAGAAGATGAGATACCGAGAGACATACAGAAGGGGAGGGAGATATAGGGGGAAAAGGCGGGGGAAGCAAGAGGAGGGAGGGGGAGGGAAAAAGGGAGGAGGGAAGCAGGGTGAGGGAGCAAGGATGCACGGGCAGAGGAGGGAGAGAAGCAGGAGTGGGAAGGGAAGCTGGGGGAGGGGGATAGGCAGGAGTAGGGAGGTAAACTGGGGGAGGGATGAGGGGGAACAGGAAGAGGGAAGAGGAGAGGAGGGGGGAGGGAGAGAAGCGCGAGTGGGGAGGGAAGGGGGAGGGGGAGGGAGGAGGTGACTCAGACAAACTTCTCCGACTTCCGAAGTGTGCCTCGCTCCTCCCCCCGCCTCCATCTGGGCCTACCCACGTTTGGGGTGCCAAAAAGTGGGGGTGCCGACTCCCCTTCCCCCACCTCAGCCCCAGCCGCTCCCGGGCGCGGTGTCCTAGGCCCAAGATCTCCCCGCACGCCCACGCCACACCACGCCGAGCTCGGGTGGCCTTTACCTGGGTCCTCCTTCTCTCCGCTCGCTGCCGGAGCTGCCCGGGCTCGGGTGGCCCCGCAGGAACAAGACACGAGTGGGCGCGGGGGTAGGGCGGGGCGGCCCCTCGGAGCGCTCTTCCTGGCCCCTCCCCCCGCCCTTGACCCAGGACTCGAGGACGTCCCTGCCCCGCCCCCTCGCTCCCCTCCAGCCCAGGCCCGCCTAGAGGACCTGGGAGGACTGGAGCCTGGTTCCGATTGGCACCACGGGGCCTCCTGCGTCCCAGCGAGGCTCTGGGGCTGGGTAACCCTGGAGCAAAGTCCGAAACGCGCACGTGGGTGTTCCTGGGTGTGCATGTTGGGGGCGGTTTAGCCCCTGGATCGCTCGGGGCTGCTGTCAGTAAAGGAAGACTTATTAAGCGTCTGCTGTATGCCAGGCCCCGTGCTCAGCCCGCCGGGGTACCGAGGGAGGGGCGGGGACGGGTGCACCTGCCCTACAAAAGCCCTTAGTTTCAGGGGACCCCCTGGGGATCCTCAGCGGGGAGTAGGCACCGACCAGCATGAAGTGTCCGGGGAAGGCTCTTGCGGGAGGGGCTACTTTAGTGTTGCAGGGCCCCCTGGGCTTGACTAGAGAAGCCCCGGCTTCAAAGCCGTCACCCCCCGACCAGCATGTGACCCTGGTCCGTGACAGGAGGGTCCCAGTGCCTTACCCGGGGCTCAGGGGAGGCCCAGCCTGGCGAGCTAGAACGTGCAAAGAGCTGACAAAGGCTCCTGCTAGCCAGTCAGCCTTCCCTCACCCCAGCGGGCACCCCCCAGGGAGGGACAGCTGGGACGTGCAACCTCCTCAGGGCCTCTATTCTTCTGGGTACAGCCTGGGGAGCTGGGACCTGGCAGCGGCCTTTGGGCCCATGCCCCCTGGGGGGAGAGCAGCCATGAGTCACCCACTTGGGAGCAGCAGGACTGGGAGCCTCCTGGTGTGGAGATGCAGAGGAGACCAGCCACGGCTCCCCGGGAGATCGCTGGGGACAGGGAAACAATGTATCCCAAGGAGACTAGCATTTACAAGTGAAGGGCAGCCCTGCAACTGGGCTCTGGACCTTCTTCCAACAACTGCGCTCCTGATTTTTTTTTTTACCAAACCCAGCTTCCTAAAAGGGGGCACAGAGGGGTCACTTCTAGGGGGCCCCATCTGTTCTGAAGGGTTTGGTGGCACTTGGAGAGGAAATTCTAGGCGGCCCCTTGGTTCCATTACAGCTGCAGGAGGATCCCTTGGAGAGGGTAGGCCTGGAACTAGAGGGTGTGATATTTAAGAGCAAGCCTGGTCCTGCTCCTTCTACTTGTATACCTAGTGCTTAGCACAGGGCGTGGCACATGGTGTTTAATAAAATAGGAGGCTATTTCTTCCCTGCACACACACACACACGCACGCACGCACGCACGCACGCACGCACGCACTCTTCAGCAGGAATGGTCCACCCTAAGCTGGTGTTTGCCTAGGAGGACTGAGCCTGGGCCCCCAAAGCTGGCAGCCTTTTCCCCTTTGTACTTCTTTCCCTGTGCATAAGTGACTTAAGGGCAGTCCTGAGATGGATGTCTCCAGCCTTGATAGCCTACTCTGCGTCCCCTGGTTGGCACCAGCTGCACCCTGAATCAAGTCCTTAGACCGATGCTGCTGCTGCTTGTTCAAGTCTTTGGCATTGTGTACTTGTGAGAGGTGTGCCCCTTAAGGCAGGTAATAAACCTGGCATGCTCCCAGTTTACAGATGAGGAAACTGAGGCTGAGGTCAAGTGACTAGCTCACTGTCAGACTCTAAGTGTCAGCGCCTGGGGAAAAACCATGTGGCCAAAGCATTTTCATGACCAACCACAGAAATGCTCCAGCTCTGTCCAGTGACTTCACTCATCAGTGTGTGGGAGTGAGCCAGCCAGTGGCCGTGACAAAGGCTGCCCAGGAGGTGGTTTTAACCTTGTAGATACATGGGCCCCAGTTCCCCTTAGTTAGGAATCTGCTATCCTACAAACCCTTTTGGCCTCTACACCATTTTAATTAGCTGAGCTCAATTAAGCTTTAACTGTGTGAGCTAATTAGCAGCCATGAACACTACTGCTTGACAGAGATGTACATTAATCCCTTAGTTAGCAGTTCCTCTGATCACACTCGGGTCTGGGGTAAGATCCTCTCATCCAACACCCTCAGTTCACAGATCCGGGAAATAGGGGGTCAGAGAGATGACATGATTTGTCCAAAATTCTACAGGGATTATGGCTGAGTCAGGATTTGAATGTAGGTTGTTGGATCCCAAATCCAGTACTTCCTCCCTGTATCCATACTGCAGTTTTGAAAGACTAGAACTCTGATCAAAGGAATAACCAGCTATGATGCCAGAGAGCTGATGATAAAGTGGAATTTTACAAATCTGATTATGAACATTTGTTTCGAGGGTTTTTTTTTCCCCATTGTGGAGAGGGAAGAGAAAATAAATGTGTGTTAATTGGAAAAATAAGATACAGATTTTTAAAAGCTGGCTAAATGACTGGATCCAAAGAGTGGCTATTAATGGTTTAATGTCCGTTTAGCAGGAGGGCTCCAGTGGAGGAACATCAGTGCTTGGTCTTTTGCTAATATTTTTATCAATGACTTAGCTAACACATAGATAGCATGCCTATCAAATTTACAGATGACATTAAACTGGGAGGGATAGTGAACACACTAGATGACGGACTCAGGACCCAAAATTTCGGCAGGTTAGAGCATTAGGCTGAATCTAATAAAATGAAATATGGATAAATGTAAAGTCTTACAGCTGGATTCAGAAAATCAATGTCTTAATGAACGAGAGGAGATATGTCTAGAAAATAGACTCTCCTCCCCTCATGCCCCATCCCCCAAATCCAGAGGAATTTTTGCTGAAGGAAAGCAAAGCGTTAGTCGAGTGTAATCTGTGGCAGTCAAGAAAGGTGAAGCCCTGGGATCCCCTTCTCCTGCTTGGTGATCCCCTCAGACCACTGGCAGTTTTTTCAAGTAATCTGTTCCTTCTACCTTCCCTTGCTCAAATGAATTAAACAACAAACAGATCCCTTAATACACCTCTACATCACTGGCAAGACACATCCCCACGTTTACCCACATTTCCCATGTGGGAAATGGACAGCTCTTTCCACATTTCCAATTCAGCACCTCTCTCTCTGTCACAAGGTGAACGGCATGTTTCATCTTCACTCTTGTGGACTCCTGGTTCGTCACAGCATCGATCGGAGATCTAGAGTCACTCAAAGCTGCTTTTCTCTATGTTATCACTGAATAAATTGTTCTCACAGTTTGGTCCTTGTTGCTCACAGCAGCTCATGGAGGTCTTCTCAGTTTCCTTCAAATTTGCTGGACCGCTATTTCAAGAGGGCTCCCAGGCACTGTCCACCTCACTCGCAGGTCTATTGGCCTTCATACAAGCATGGAATTGTAGCATCAGAAAGGACCTCAGCAGCCTTTCCCAATTCTCCTGGTTAGTGCTTCTTTGCTCCCCCATCCCCCACTCCCCACCCCATCACCCTGTATTTACTTTGTATATACGGTATATTTACTTTTCTGTGAACATAGAAGGGAAGTCCCTCAAGGGCAAGGACTTTAAAAAATTTTTTCTATCTCCAACTTACTGCCTGGAGTCTGACACATAGGAGGCACTTAATATATGCTCAGCTTACTAAGTAGTCAGGAAACCTGGGTTCAGATCCCACCTGTAACATTTACTAACTTTGTGACCTTGGGCAAGGCACTGAACGCTCTGGGCCTTGGTTTCTTGCTCTAGGTCTAGGATGAGGGGGTTGGTGTCTGGCTCCTAAAGGTTCCTTCCAGCTCTAGACACAGAATGCTTGGGTTTCATCACAAGCAGTTACGGGAGAGGTGCTATCCTCTAGGTCAGCCCACACGGTCAGTACTGTGTGCACTTCTGGGCAACACTCTCAAGAGGGACACTGATAAATTGCGCCATGGCCAGGAGAGTGACCAGGAAGAGGCAGGGATTCAAAACTATGTCCTATGAGATCGGTAGACGAGACTGGTAATGTTTGCCCTGAGAATAAGAAATGTGGGGGGCATGACAGTTGTCTTCAAGAGGTAGGTAGACTCATTCTTCATGGCCCCAAAAGGGACAGCTAGAGGTGAGGAGTGACAATTACAATGTGCTGAAGTCAAAAGAATTTGGAGTCAGTCAACCTCAGCTGGAATCCCACCTTGGAGACTTACCACCTGTGTGACATTGGGCACTTTACTCAAATATCGGGGCTTCTCTTCCCCCCTCTATAAAATGGGGGATTGGCTTTTTACATTAAAATTATCAAAAACCTTAACTAACAAAGCCAGTTAGGAGAAATGATCCTATATTCCCACATACATCAATAGAACTATTAAGAGCCTATTTTGAGATTATCAGAGATAATCATTTATCCATGATTTTCTTCCTCAATCATCAGGTTGACTTCCACAGCATATCTTAATACACACTGTAGGAAAAGAAAAGGAACAGGGAAAGAGGAAGCAGGATTCCTTTTTTTTTTTGCCTCTCGATGGAGCTGCCCAGGGCTGAGGTGGCATCTGGAGTTACATGAGGCTCTGGTTGCTCAGTGGTTAAAGCTTAAAAATGGTGTCCTTCATCTGAGTGCCCCAGAATGGTGTTCAGACCACTTCCTCATGTTGTAATGATACACCTTGCAAGTTCTCCTAGTCATCAGTTTGTGCTGTAAACTATAAAGGTCAATGGCCCTTTATAAGAGCACAGGAAATTGCCTCATTTTCTTTCTAAAACCCTCTACCTATCACAGATAATAAACCTTAGGTGTCCTTCACCGATCATCCCAAGTGTCCAGGATGCAAATGAAGGATGGGAGAAGGGGCACAGAGGGGGGAGGAAGGTGGTCAGCCCTTAAGTGGTTAAAAACACACAAAGTTTACCAATTTCTGCAAATATCCTTTATTGCTGAGATGAAAGTAGGGTCAGGAGACGGGTTCAAGGCCCAGCTCTGACACACGCAAATCCTCACATAACCTCCATCTCCCAGAGTTGTTGTCAAAACAGTGCTTTGTAAACCTGAAAACGTCATGGCAACACAAGCCTCATTCCCACTAAAACGTGGAAGAAGTCCATTAGTGGTGTTATAATGCTGGCCAATTTTTGTTCCTTTGTTAATTCTGCTAAGTATTCTCTCTGCCTCTCCTTTCAGACATCCCTCAGGAACAGGCAGGGATAATACAGCTTGTACCTGGTATCTTGCCAACATCCCCATGCCATCGTTGACGGCAAGAAACAAAGTTGGGACAGTTTGGGAACACAGTGCACATTTCCCTTCTGACTTGTCCAAAGGGATGGAATCATTTTACAGACAGCATCTCATCTGTGGTCACTGCATTCCCCTGAGGTAGGCAGTGAGTAACCATCATCAAGACAACAAGATTTGAGGTTTCACAGTCACAATAAGAGCTGATGGCAGACGAACTGGGTAGGAAATCAGAAGGCTTTGGCTCTCTAATCCTGGCTCCATACCATCCCAAGTTATTATTCGGCTGGACCTGTTAACATGGCTAAACATTACAGAGCCTAAATAAAAATTAACATTCTTATATTTGAGCCTCATAATCCAATAGCTTGGCCCCTCTTTTCAAGAGAAGATGGACTTAGGCTTTTAGTCCAGCCTAATCAGGGTTAAGGTCTCCAGAAGAAGTTTAGTTGCTCCCCCATCTAACTGTCTCCACTTGCCAGCTGGCTTTGAGTGGGAAGTCTTGGCCTTTCAGTTGAAGGCTAAGAATGGCCTGCTACGAGCATCCTTCTCACACCACAGAAGGTTCTGTTGATTTAAAGTACAGCAGGTAGACAGGGGAAAGAGAAATCACATTTTTTCTTTTTATATCAATGAGTGTTTACTGAATGAATGATGAAACCTTGCTCTCCTAACTAGCATCCATCTTCCACCAGCTACACTGAGTCTATCGAGAACAGCATGACCCCCCAATTATGACAGGACATAACCTGATAAGGATCAGACATTGGGCGTTTAGACAACCTGTACTTTACGCAGCAAATCGATCACTCCTTGTTTGGGGAGGAATGCCACCTCATCAGTGCTCTGACACCAAACCTCAAAATGGCAGGGCTGTTCCAAAGCCCTCTTGCCAGCTATCACAACAAAGGGGTAGCCGAGTTTGTTGGCATCTTTCAATCTGTTTCCAATGGTCAACTGTGTCCTGTCATCGAGCAAGACCTCCCCCTGCAGCTGGGGCAAGGCTTCAGTAATATCGTCATAGAGAGACTCTGTCAACTCTACTGCCCTCTCTTCCTTGCTGCCCTTTTTTGGAGGAATAAGACAGACTTGGTAAGGGGCAAGCAGACCAGGCCAGCGGATACACTCTTCCGTGGAAAGTACTTCAATGGCCGCAGCTAAGATGCGGGTCACACCTAACCCATAGCACCCCATTTCTACTAGTGAAGGCTTTCCCTGAGCATTAACAAACTTGGCATTGAATACAGAAGAGTACTTGGTCCCCAGATAAAAGGTGTGCCCCACTTCAATACCTTTGGTTTCTGTCATTTTCCCCTGGCAAACAGGGCAATCTGGCTGCTTGAGGTCCAATGTCTCAACATTGGCAGTGAAACTGCAATTTGAGCAGATTGCAAACACATCTTCTCCAATGTTCAAGGGGAGCTGAAATTCGTGAGACATTGTCCCACCAATGCTCCCCACGGCTGCCTGCACCCTCACGAATTGAAGCCCAAGCCGGTTAAACACCCTGGCATAAGCATCACACACCAAGTCATATGTCTGGTGAGCAGCTTCGGAAGAGCAATCGAAGGTGTACATGTCCTTCATGTAAAACTCCCGACCTCGAAGGAGGCCAAAGCGGGGCCTGGGTTCATCCCGGAACTTCCGTGTGACTTGATAGAGGAGGTAAGGAAGTTGCTTGTAGGACAGGGTCTTCTGAGAGGCGATCAGGCTGGTGATGGCTTCCTCATGTGTTGGCCCCAAACAGTATTCCTTGTTATGTCGGTCTTGTAGCTGAAAAAGCTCCTTGTCCATTAGGTCCCACCGGCCAGTGGCTCTCCAGAGCTCGGCAGAGGTCAGGGTGGGCATGTCTAGCTTCTGCCCACCAATGGCCTGCATTTCCTGGTCTATCACCCTGACCAGCTTCTCCATGGCTCGAACGGTGTAGGGCAGGTAGTGGTAACAGCCAGGGCCAGCAGGGTGAATCAGCCCAGTCTGCAGCATCAGCCTCTGACTCCTACAGGTCAGCTCAGCAGACCTGCTCTCTAGTCCCACCACCTGATCTTCCCGGAGGTTCTGAGGCTGGAAAAAATGAGACAGCGCCAGGCGTTTCACTCTGCCTGGGGGATGATGGTAAGGCCTGCAAACGGGATGGTGTGACAGTGGGCAGTTGGCCAACAGTATGCCAGAAAAACCCCTCCATCTCCTCAGAAGCCCTTCCATGCCACTCTGGACAGGAACCACTCAGATCTGTAGGAAAATGAGTTACGTACCATTAAGCATTCATTCCATAGGGAAGCTAGGTGGCCCAGTGGATAGTGCTGGGCCTGGAGGCAGGTGGATGAGTTCAAATCTGGCCTCCGACACTTACTAGCTGTGTGACCCTGGGCAAGTCACTTCATCCTGTCTGCTTCAGGTACCTCATCTCTAAAATGAGCTGGAGAATGAAATGGCCAAGTATCTTTGCCACAAAAACGCCAAACATGGCCACAAAGAATCAGACACACCTGAACAACCACAGGGTTAATTATCTGCCTCCCAAGGCTGCTGTGAGCCAGGCACTTTGTAAACTTGGAAATGGAGCTACTCTTAACCTAAGGCTAACATCTAATAAACCTGCTGATTTTCTTTCCTTCTAATTCTGGTTCAAGCATGACTCCTCCCTCACTCTCACTCACAGGGCTCTGGGCAGTTTCATTCCCACCAACCTAAGCTTTTCCTTTCTTTTATTAACTTCCTTCTCATTTAAACTTAAAACTGTGTTCCCACTAGAGAAGATGGGGCTAGGGAGAGGGCAAAGCAGCTAGAAGGCTGGCCCAGGGGTCGAGGAAACTTGGTTCACACAGGGCTTGACCACTGACCAGCAGCTGATCCTGCACAGTCACTTAGACTCTCCCAGTGTTCCTCTCCCCTCACAGAAGAAATCACAGGCCCAGTCAAGAGGTTGCGGGAGGTGAGGGTGCAGGCTAGTTAAGTATCCTAGCTCCTGGAGCTGGAAGGACAGGGCAGCTTCTCCTCACTTTATAGGGCCTCACCTAAATATCCCATCAGCAGTCACATGCACACTAGAACTCAGCCTCTCTGCTCCAGAGCTTTCCCTTGCATCAAGGCCTCGTTTTCACGGGTCCACGATCAAACTTGAACCCCAGGCCCCTCATTCCAAGCAGCTCAGTTCCCCCATCCAAGAGAAGAGGGGCTTCGGGGGTTGCCAGCACTGGACCTCGCGTGTGCCTCGTCCCCATCACCCGGGCGCCCTTCCCAGGGTCTGTGGGTCCCCCTGGGCCAGCCCCTCATTATGTGGGAGGAGGAAGCTCCCTGCAAGTGCAGCTTTGGGGTGAGAAGGGCACCCGAGGCTTCCCTCCCAGGATGGAGGACCCTGCCCGTGCTGGCCATCTCTGGATGGTGTGCTCGCCTTCTCGGGGCCTCAGTTTCCCCACCAGTGAAGTGGGAGGAGGGACCCTCGCCAGCTCCCCTTCCTGGAGCAGAGGACCACTGCCCACGGGCTCTGCCAAGTGGGCCTCAGTTTCCACACCTACAATGGGAGCGGGCTCAAAGACCACGGCGCTTTCCAGCCCCAACCTGCGGGTCTCTGGGATAGTGCAATCCCGTTCCCGTGCAGGGGAGGAGCCGAAGCACTGGGGGAAACTGAGGCACGGAAGGGGGTGCGAGCTTGCGGCTCGCTCCAAGGGCACTTCCGCTAGCCAGACCCCAGCCCTCATCCTCGCCGTCCGCCCTCCGAAGCCGCGGTTCAGGCCGACAGAGGTAGCCCCCGAGCGCTCCGCCCCACGTGCCCACATCCCCACGCTTTCACCCACCGAACACCGTCGCCGCCGTTCTTAAGGAAGAACGCATGCGCGGGACGTGGGAGGCGGGGCCGGCCGAAGAGGGAAGGATCGGGCTCCGCGAGCCCCGCCTCCCACAGTACAACAAGCCAATCATAAAGCTCGTTCTGAGAGAGGCCCCGCCCCTCTCGTGTACGGAGAAAAGTCCGGGTGGGAAGAGATGTAAAGCAAGCCCTTTCCGGAACCATAGAGACGGCGGGGGGAGGGGTTGTACGTCAGACTCCATCCCCGCAGGAAGTCTCCTCTAGGCAGCTGGAGGCTTTTATCAATGCTCCCAGCTCATACAAGAGTTAGGCTGCCCGTCTCGCTCGGGCCTGTCTGCGGAGTGGAGAAGTGGCGCCTGGGTAATTGAGAGCTACCCGGAAAGCCACGGGTTCGAGCCCCGTCTCTGATGGAATTTTTTTTTTTTCTGTTGTTAGAAAAACAAGACAAAATCTAAACACAAATCTCACGCAAAGCCAAAAATGGTCATTAAGATGCGGCACTAAAGCCCGGGAAGCAAACGATCAGGTTATGAGTTCTTCCCTATTGGAGGGTCGCCATTGAAAAGGCGAGGGGGGGGGGCGCTATGTGGCGCAGTGAATGGAGCACCGGTCCTGGAGTCAGGAGGGCGTGAGTTCAGATCGGACCTCAGACACCGAAGACTTTGATACCCTCACAGGTCTGAGATCTCCAACATGTGGGAGTCCCTTCTCCGGTGCACATCTCCACTCTTCCGTGCCTGACTATCCTCTGGGACTCTGGGTCCTTTGTGGAAGTTTAGCTTGTACTATACTGGAGGATACTGTTACCAGATACCGAGTATCTGCTGTAGAGAGTTTCCAGGGAGCACCCGTCCATGTCCCGCCCTCCTTCCCGAAGTTCAGCACCTGGCTCACCATCTTCTCCTCTTTCTCAAGGACCTTAGTGTCCATGTGGCTGCTCCCTCAAACCCGTGACCTTCGCTCCTCAGCCACATCTAAGGAGGATCCCATGCTAGAACTTACCATTAGCATAAATGGGTTCCCTTGCTGATTAGACACCGCCCTTCCCCTATCTGACCGAAGCCTTCTGTCTTTCCACTTTCACCCCTTCTACGATTACTCATTGCTTTGCTCCATATCCCCATTTCTTTAACCTCATTACCTTCTCAGGCCGCTGCATCTTTTCTGACTTGATTCATTTTCATAGTGGTTCGCCTGCTGTCTTCCCCGTTAGAAAATGAGGTCCTCAAGGACAGGGACCATGTTTTTATCTTTCTCTGTAACCCCTTTAATAGATTTCCCACATCTTCAGTCAGTTGTGTGATGGGTAATACGTGGCCTGTTGTGCCGTTATCACCTACAAAATTCTCCTGTTTTCCTTCAGTATTCTTGTTGAAGATTCCCTGATGTGTATGTAGGTTATTCACATGATAAAAGTAGGCATATATTATAGGTCAATATATATCTGATGCTCTTTCAGCTCCGCCTTCCATCTTCAGAAACATTTTTTCCCAATGCTATCAATATCTTCCTCTCCTTTGGCGCCTCCAGGATTGTGTCATCTCCTGCATTGACTTCTGTCTACCTTTGGTCTAATCCAGCTATTTTTACGTCTTTGTTCTCTTCAGTGTCATGTCTATCTCCTCTATAAGGACATCTTTGATTGGTATATTAGAGCCCATGTCCTTCCTGGTGAAAAGAGTTTGTTAAAATAATCTCTGCAGATCTTTTCCATCTTTTATTTGCTTGTTGTTCTTCCAGATTCATCATTCCTCGGGATGACTTTGCTCATTTGGATTACTTACCACGTTTTCTTTAAATCTGCTTTATCCTCCACTTCTTTTCTCTGTCTCATAAGGTAATGCTGTTTGCAGTTTTCTGCTGTCCTTCTCTGTAAAAGCCTATGAACAGAGTTGTTTTCTAAATCTGTATTGCTCTTTTTGGCTGCTATATGTCTCTGTTAGACAGCTAGATGGTACAATGGATAATGTTAGGCCTGGAGTCAGGAAGACCCCAATTCAAATCCAGCCTCAGACACTAGTTCTGTGACTCTAAGCAAGCCATTTACCTCTCTCAGACACAATTTCCTCATCTGTAAAATGGAAATAATAATAGCCCCTCCCTCCTAGGATTGTGGGGATCAAATGAGATAGAATCTGCAAAGTACTTAGCATAGGGCCTGACATATAGAAAGTGGCTGAATAAATGTTTGTTTCTTTGCTTTATGTCTCTCTCTTTTTTTCCTTTCCTTCCTCTTTATATATATAAATACATATATAAATATATATTTATATACATAAAATTAGCAATATATACATATATATTGCTAATTTTTATCTTTGTTTTAACAAGCTGGTAATCTGACTGTTCCTTTATTCGGGATCAGTTCCTACAACAGTAACAAGTTGTTTACTGGCTGACAAAATGTAAAGTATTTCATTTTGGAAGAAGATATTTGGTACTTGCTGTTTCTGTAATCTCTTGAATCTTTTCTCAGAGAAAATATTCAGGACATATTAGAGGTCTGACTTTGACCCTCATTTTCCCTATTCTTTCCCCGTTCTTTGCGTTGAAGTCACTGACTCTCCGAGCATATGTTGATTTAATTTCAAGGGTCTTATCTAGTGTTTGTAGCATTTTTCTGCCTTTTCATTCTCCACTTCAAATGTTGGTGCATAATCTCTATCGTTCTCATAGTGATCCTTTTGCAAACATTCATCCCAAGCCCTAGAATCCAAGAAGATTTTTGATGGTTGAAAAGCATGATGGTTCCCTTCGCCTTTAGACTCTTGACAAACGGACGCTGCTGACTGCTCTTTTTCCCCATGAGGCCTTTTGTGATGTCCCTCTTCCCCTTCCCCGCCCTCAGCTGGTAGTTCCCTCCTTCTCAAACAGATCTTGCTTTCATTTCATGTAAATTCTGCATACACTTACATGAGCACACATCGACTCCCCTGTGAGACTGTAAGCCCCTTGAGGGCAGTGACTCCTTCGCTTCAAGGGCAGTGACACCTTCACTTTGTCTTCCCTGTGCCTGGAACACAGTAGGTGTTTTAATAAATGCTCCTCAACAAACAGTACTCCCCAGCAGCTTTGTAAAACCTAAAATATTGCAGAAAGGTTATGATAAAAATAGGATGATGATAATACCTAATGTTTAGAGAGCTCTTTAAAGTTTGTAAAGGGCCTTTCTTACATTGTCTCTTCGGAGCCTGATTACATCCCTCTGAGGCAGGGACTTTAGGGGTTAAGTGAAGTGATTTGCCTGAGGTCACAGAGGTGCTAAGTGAGAGAGAGGTAAGACTGGAACACAGGTCTCCATGGCTCCTGTTTTGGGGCTCCAGCCATGACAGTTTTACAACACCCCAGGGACACAAGCAGCTCAGGAGTTGTTATCTCCATTTTACAGAGACAGGAGACGACTTAGATGTGGGGTCACACCAGGGCTTAGCAGAGTGCCTGGCACACAGGAGAGGCTTAATGAATGCTTGTCGCCTTGACTTGACTTGAGCTATTGGCAGAACCAGGACAAGAACCCAGACCTCATTACTCTGAGACCAAAGCTGTACCTGTGAATGTTAGGAAATGGGAGGCTCTTTGGATCTGGGGCCAAGCCAAGTAAATACAGAAAGTCAGGGCTGGGAGGGGCCTTAGAACAAGGGATGGCAGAACTGGGAGGGGCCTGAGAACAGGGGATGGCAGGACTGGGAGGGGCCTTAGAACAAGGGATGGCAGAACTGGGAGGGGCCTGAGAACAGGGGATGGCAGGACTGGGAGGGGCCTGAGAACAGGGGATGGCAGGACTGGGAGGAGCTTGAGAAGACAGAAACTTTAGAGATGGTGGAGACTTTAGAGTTACCCTAAATCAGCCCTTCATTTTTTAAATGAGGAAACTGGGTCCTAGAGAGCAGAAATGAGTGTGACCCAAGGTCACACAGCAATAGTCAAATTGGTATGGAGAGAATTGCAAAGCATACAACTGTAGTATGTAAGAGCTGGTGCAGATCTGAGAGCTCGTCAAATCCCACTCCTTTATTTCGCAGATGGGCACTGTGAAGGGCGGAGGTTTGGCCAAGGTCACACAGCTATTGAGTGGCAGAGCTGGGACTAGAAGCCAGGCTTCCCGACTCCCCCAGTTCATCCCACTATCTCATGCTGTCTCAAGGGTAGGAAATTTGGCCTAAAGCTAACTTCAGGAAGTCCCTGGAAAACTGAGGGAACCTTCCAGCAAACACCCACTAAAAGGCAGCGTGTTATTCCCTGCTGTCTCCCAAGGGCGTCATGAGAATTAATTAGTTACCACTGCTAAAGTGCTTTGGAGATGTTGAGATGTACGAACGCTCCTCATGCTTAGCTCTCTTCATCCCTGAACAGTCCACAGCCTGTGGATCTGTTACCTGTGCTAAAACAAGCATGTTGGGGTGCTGAAGAGCTGGGGCCGTGTGTTCCTAGGGATGGAGAAGGACGTGACATGTTGGGCAGAAGAAAACCAAGGTATCTTTGGCTAGAGCTGGGGGTGTAGCCCCCTAGGTCCTCGGTGAGCCCCTGCCCTCTGACATAATGTCCAATTTACCCTATGCATGTGTGTATACATATATGTGTGTGTATGTATGTGTAGGTGTAGGTGTACGTCTTGTTTGTATACAGCTATTTTCAGGTTACCTTCCCACATTCAATCATGTGTCTGTTGAGAAGAGGAACTGTCTGCCTTTCGTGGTCTCTCCAACACTTAGCACAGTCCCTGGAACACACTAGGAGCTTAATAAATGCTTATTTTTGACAAAGTGCTTTTCCTTATGATGGGGTTTTAAGGGAGGGAGGGCAAAGACGATTGTTCTAATTACACAGAGGAGGAAACCATGGCTCAGAGAGAGTAAGAAATCTGCCCCAGTCACCCAGAATCATCTTTCAATCCTTTGATGGCTCTCTGATGGTTGCTCCCTCTGAGGCACTGAGGCAGCCCAGCCCATTCTCAGTTGGCTGATTCTTGTCCATGTTTTCCCATTAGTTGTCCACAGATCATCTACCCAATGCATTAAAGGCCTTCTTCTGGGTCCTTGAGTTATCTCTGCGTGGGTTCCATTGACACCCTTGGGCTGTCCATCTGCTATTTATCATTCTCACTATATGGCCTGTTCCTAGCTGCAGATGCCCTTGATGGTGTATCTTATGCTATTCTTGCACATGAATCCTGGTTGGTAATACGCTTACCATGCATCTCTCCATTGCTCTGGGAATTATCTGCCATGTTGAGCCTTTGGAGGTTGTACGGCTCCATGATTCGCAGTACCGTCACCAGGAAAATTTCAGGAGTAAAATGATGGAGTCTTGTGTCAGAAAGTAGCTTAGGATCACTAAAAGTGCTGTTGTTGTTCTCAGTCATGTCTGTTTCTTTGTGACCCCATTCGGGGTTTTCTTGGCAAAGATACTGGAGTGATTTGCCATTTCCTTCTCCAGTGCATTTTACAGATGAGGAAATTGAGGCAAATAGTTCAATAATTTGCCCAGGGTCACATAGGTAGGAAATGACTCAAGTTAAATTTGAACTCAGGTCCTTCTGATTCCAGGGTCAACGCTCTAACCATTGTACCACTTAGGTGCCCAAAAGTGCTAGAAAGTTTCCCAAATGTAATCCCACCCACTCTCTTCCTCCTAAATTCTGGGATCAGCTCACTGTCCATTTGCAGTGCCTGAAAATGTAAGTACTAATGGACTAACTTAGTGAATCACCTGCCTGCATGTTTTGGTCTGGACAATAGTGACTCTTCATCCACTTGGTTTTTCCAGTGTGTGTTGCTAGGTCCATGTATAAAGTGACTGTGTCTCTCACTGAGGATGTGCTGTAGTATCCTGAGGCTCAATATCATCCCTGCATAGGAGCATTTGGAGAGACTTACCATCAGTGGGGAAGAATCTCTTTTCCATTTGGATTCTACATATTTCATCAAGATTGAACAATAATGACTGTTTGTCACTCACAAAGGAGGATGTTCTATCCAGTCTTGAAGCCCTGGGTTTGTTCATTGCAATCTCCCCACACATACTCCCCAATCCCTATGCCCTTATCCCAGTCCATCCAGCCCAAATTTGTTAGAGACCATCCTAAGACAAGTTCTGAGAGTGAAGTTCTTGGGTAGGAGGTCCTTAACCTTTTTAATGCATCATGAACCCCTTTGGTAACCTATGGAATCCTTTCAAAACCATGTTTTATAGCCTACATTCATAATGGAAAGAAATGCTCATTTTTAGTTAAAAGTTGGTGAAAATAAAGATGTAGTTTTTTTCCTTCCAAGTCCATGGACCCATTGGAATCTCTCCATAGTGCCCTTGGGGTATTATGAATGGAGGAAGAAGATTCTGCCTGTGTGTCTTTTCCAGTTATATCTAGGATGGGCACTCACTCACTCACACACTCACACTCACACACACACACTCACTCACTCACACACTCACACACTCACTCAGTCACTCACACACACTCACACACACACTCACACACTCACACTCACACTCACACACACACTCACACACACACTCACTCACTCACTCACACACACTCACTCACACACTCACTCACATACTCACTCACTCACTCACACACTCACTCACTCCTCCTTCTCCCTTCTCTAATCTTCACATATTGACTTCCTACTCATATTTCTCATTTTTCCTTCTCTAAGAAACCTTCTCTGATTCCCATGCTTGGGAGTGATCTCTCCCTCATCCCATCTCCTAGCACATTATACTCTATATAGGTAAATCTGTGTATAGATCCTATCTTGTATTATACATAGATCGGAGAATCAGATTTCAAGCTTAAGGATCATTGAGTTCAATCTCTTTATTTTACAGATGAGGAAATTGGGGCCAGAGAAGCTAAGTGATTTGCTCAAGGT
The DNA here is from genome assembly GCA_028627135.1 of Pseudochirops cupreus. NCBI lineage: Eukaryota > Metazoa > Chordata > Mammalia > Diprotodontia > Pseudocheiridae > Pseudochirops > Pseudochirops cupreus. Next base: position 20,686,010 of record CM053584.1, on the reverse strand, counting down.
CATATAGCTAACAATTAGTGAGGATTTGAACCCAGCTCCCTTGACTCTAAATGCCCTTTCCTCTGCATAAAGATAGTTAATAAATACTTAGATTGGATTAGAATGTGCTGGTCATTTGGGAAAAAGAGGCAAGACCCCCAAAAGACCCATCCTCCCTGTTCAAGACTGTTGAGGGGGCAGATCTTACTGGAAGGAAGGATGTAGGAGAGAGATAAATTCGAGGTGTCATTAATCCTCATTACACTAATTATTCTATTATTAGGGGTTTCATAAGGCACCTCCTAGGAGGCTTCTGGGTGCCTAACGAGGCATGACAGCAGGTTCCCCAGAGGTTTGGGTGGGTAAGGAAGCTGGGAAGTTTTCTCAGCTGTAATGAAAAAATAACTACCTACCCCATCCCACCCTACTCTGCTCACACCTCAAACCAGCTTCCCTTAATGATCCGAGGCCCCAAACCCTCTGAAACAGTAGCAGCAGCCAGATATCCCCGAGAGACGTTCTCACTCAGTCTGACTCTGACCATTTCTACAAAAAAACCAGAGGAAGAAATAACATCACCATAAACCTTTTGAGGTTTAACGAGAACTTTCCTTAAAATATAACCTGTGGGAGGGAGACAGTCCAAGGGTAGCAGAATCACAGAATGTCAGACCTAGCAGGGACCCCAGAGATCATCTAATCCAACCCAGACCCCGAACAAGAGTCCATACTACAATGTACCCAGCAATGTTTGTCCAGCCTCTGCTGAAGACTTCTCGTGACAGGGAGCTCACTACCTCCCAAGGCAGCTCATTTCATTTTAGGACAGCTTTCATTTTTAGGAAGTGTTTGCTGACATTAAGTCTAAGCTTTCTTGTTGTAACTGACACCCAACACTCTTAATTCTGCCTGATAAGGCCAAGCAGAAAAATCTATCTTTCGCTTGCTTAGAGACAGCTTTCAAATGCTTAGAGACAGGATCAGGTTCCCCCCCAACCCCACCCCAGGCTTTCTCTCGTCCAAGCTAAACTCCCTTGTTCCTCCAAGCATGGCATGGTTACTGGTCTCTATAGTATCATGGTCATGTCGAAAATGTCACTCTCTGAACACAGAGTCCCAGACAATGGCCTGGGAAAGGCAGAGCCCAAGGGGGGCATTCCCACCCCCATTCCCCAGCCCATGACTTCCCTCATACAGTCTAAGAATGACCTAAACCATCAGTTAGTCAGCCACCAAGCCCTTATTAAGTATTCACTTTGTACCAGGCACTGAGCTATCACTGGGGATAAATGAAAAGCAAAACCCACAGTCCCCACCCTCAAAATGGTCGCATTTCAAGGGGGAGACAACATGCAAACAGCTGTTCAATGTACATTCAAGATATAGACAGTGTGCATGGGAGGTAATCCCAGAAGGAAAACAGAGGAGGGGGGCAGTGGTAGGGAGAGGAGGATGGGGGAGGGGAGAACAGGGGAGGAGGAGGGGACAAGGAAAGACCTGCAGAAGGGGGGATTGGAACAGTCCTGAAGGAGACCAGAGAAATTAGGAGATGGAGGGGACGAGGGAGAAAATTCCAGGCATGGGGGACACTGAGTGAAAAGGCAACATGGAGGGTCCCCAGGGACAGGACCTGACTTCTGTCAATGTCCATTTCCTCATCCAAAAACATGAAGATAACAGCCTTAGCCAGGGTCCCTGTAGGGAAAGCATTTTGTAAATCTTAAAGCTGTATATAAAGGGGAGAGATTAGGCAGAAGAAGCACGAGTGCCTTGGAGCTGGGGGGATCTGGGTTCAGATCCTGGTTTCTTCACTTCCTAAGTGTATGAACTCCCTTCTTTGAGCCTCAGTTTCCTCATGTGCTAAAAGGGTATTATACTTTATTTCTTGTTTAAATTTTTTTTAAATTTTATTATAGTTTGCATCATTCATTTCCACAAGATTTTGAGTTACATATTTTCTCCCCATCTTTCCCCC
>CM053584.1:20626320-20683556 GCA_028627135.1 Pseudochirops cupreus | reverse complement strand
GTGCTCTGGCTGCGCTCTCCTCCTCCCTCTCTCTCCCACGATCTTTCTTTTCCCCAAAGAAGGAATCAAGGGTTTGGGAGCTGTTCTTACTTTGCTTCTTATGCTTATTCTTACTCATGGTTCTTCAGACCGTGATTTTTTTTTAAATCTCTGTGGGGCTCTGCTTCCAGAAGGGAAAGCTCTGTCCCAAATCTCTGAGGTCCTCCCGGCTGCCGTAGCTCTCAGGAAGATGCTGGGACTCTTCCTAAATACTTCCGGCTGACTGGATAATGAGGACTCCAAGATGGAGGCCCAAGACAGCAATCCGGATCCAGGCTGCTCAACACGAGAGCACTGGCCTGAGAACAATCGCTAAGTCCGTGTGGGCGGGAAGCTACAACGCGGGAGGCGGGTGCAAAACCTCTGCCTTTCGCTTTTCTGCTCTGGAGGCCTTTCGCCAGACTGCTTATCTCCCCCTTTCACAATGCCCACTGGCAGCTGCTGCTAATCCGCTCACCTGAGAGGCTCCTCCGCTCCTCCCGTCCAGTCGCCCCCAGGGCACAGCCACGGCTTCAGGCCAGGCTGGTTTTGGTTGGCAGTGCTGATGTGGTTCCTTGTAGCCGAGCTGACTTTAGTGGGAAGTATCTTTGTGTGTGTTTTGGAGTTCTAGGATTGGTTTAGAGTCCTGTTTTATGGGTATTTTGGGGTGGCTATGTGAGAGCTGCGATATGTTGCTGCTGCTATGCCGCCATCTTGGCTCCCCATCTTTTGTTTAAATTTTTATTTATTTTAGTTTCCAACGTTCATTTCCACAAGATTTTGAGTTCCAAATTTTCTCCCCATCTCTCACCTACCCCAAGATGGCAAGCATACTGATTACCCTTTCCCCTAGTCTGCACTCTCTTCAATCCTCCCCCCGCCCCTTTCCCCCTTCCTTCTTACTTTCTGGCAGGGAAGATGAATTTCTATACCCCGTTGCCTGTATATCTTATTTCCTGGTTGCATGTAGAAACAATTTTTTAACAGATAATGTTGTACTTGACAAACTTCTTAATAGAGGGAGTTGTGAGAGAAGGTGCCACACAATGGGGATAACATCAGGCTTGAGGTAAAGAGTCAGTATGGTATGGTGGCTAGAAAGATGCAGATTCAAATCCTGCCTCTGAAATACACTGACAGTGGGGCCCCCAACAAAGCATTCAACCTCCCAATGGTACTATGTAACTCTTTCAATTAATAGAGTGTGTCTTTGCTTGGAGCTAAAGACATGGGTCTGAACGCCCCCTCTGCAGCATCATGCTTGAGGCTGATCTCTAAGACCTCTGCAGGATCTGTGGCTCGATACATTCCATTTAGCACAGATTTATTCAATGCCTACTATGCGTAAGGCACTGGGGATACAGACAAAAATAAAACTGCCCTCAGGCAGCTTGCATTCTCTAGACGCCGGGAAGTAAATGAGACATATACAAAGTAATACAAGGTAATAACAAGGAGGAAGCGGCCTCAGCTGTGCGGAGAAGGGCGCTCAGAATTCCAGGAGGCAGAGGGGATGGAGGGCCTTCCTGACACAGGACATCCTGCCAGCTAGCTGGAGGGTTGAAGATGCCGGTTTTATTTGATTCCTCGCAGGAGACAAGTGGCTCGTGGGTCCTTTGAAAGGCTTCCCGCCCGGTCAGTCTTTCCAACACTCTGGTAACACTTTGCGCCCGGTAAAGCGCCCTGCAGATGCTGGCTGTTACTCCCAGAAGCCCGTCTAGACCCGCCGGCTTGTCAACGGTCATCCTAAAACGTGGCCCCAGACCTGGACCTGACAGTCCCGGCTCGCCCGAGGCTCAGAAGGAGAGAGACCTCTCTCCCAGCCGCGGCTTCCTCCAGGTGTCACCCATGCTGTCAAACAGCAGCCGAACCAGCTGCAGCCGGCCTTGAGCCACCATGACCTTGGACAGGGCCACCACCTCGGCCGTGTGGCTGCGGTACACGCGCTGCAGCTCTTGCCTCAAGCACTCTGCCGGGTACTTGCCCTCGGCCTTGTGCACCCATAGGTCCACCTCCCGGCCCAGCTCGCTGGCACTCAGCCGCGCCTGGCCCAGGAGGGCCAGCAGGGTCTCCAGGAGGCAGCGGAAGCCCTCGGTGTGGCGGGACCCGCTCTCGTCCAGTTCGATGGCACGTTTGAAGCATTCCACGGCGTTGGGCTCCTCGCCTTTAATTCGCAGGCACTTGCCTCGGAGCAGCTGGATCTCGGGCAGCGTCTCACCCATGTCCGACTCCATTGCCTTGGTGAAGAAGACCAGGGCCTTGTTCAGGGCGGACTCGTCCACGGCTAGGAGCTCCTTCACGGCATCCACCCCCATGTAATAGTAGACCTGGGGAGAAGGGAGTGGAACCAGAGGCAAGTCAGATGGGCAGTGTGGGACAAAGAGAGCTGGATGTAGAGGAAGGGAACTCGGGTTCCAGTCCCGACCTCCCAAATTACTACCTGTGTGATACTGGGCACAGTACTTCTGTGTGGGCCTCAGTTTCCTCACCTCTAAAGTGAGTCCAAATCTGTCTAAGTGACCTAGAACATCCATCTAACATTCTCTCCCCATTAGACTATAAGCACCTTGAAGGCAGGGAGGGTATTTTTGCCTTTCCTTGTATCCTCAGGGCTTAGAGTGCCTGACACATAGTAAGTCAAGTCAATGAGCCTACTATGTGCCAGGCATATGGCCCTAAGTGCTGGGGACTTTATGAAGTGACATCCTCTTTGATTGGGTCAAGAAGGGGGACAGTGTGATCGACTGAGCAAGAAAGCTAGCCATGACTCTGTAGACTTTAACCAGCCACATGGATTTCACCAGTTGCAATTACATTTGGAGAGATGAGACCTCAACTTAACTTGAAGAAAAACTGTCTAGTAATTAGTCAGTGGCTAAGTGGGACTAGCTGACTCAGGAGATAGAATCATGTGATCTTAGATCTTGAGCTGGAAGAATGGCCAGAGAGATGGTCAAGGTGATCCAATCCAACCCCCATTTATGGATCAGAGTCTAGAGAGCCTAAGTCACATGTGTAGCTTGTAGTGCTGGGATTTGAACTGAGGTCTTTGCTCTGGAAATCCAGAACTCTTTCTTATGATCCATGATGCCTATCTAGTAGTTAGTGAGTAGTGAGCTCCCTATCATTGGAGGTATCCAAGAAGAGATTGGATGGCCACTCACTGGGGTTGCTGAAGAGAGGATTCTTGCTCAGGTTCAGGTTGGACCAGGTGGCCTCTGAGGTCCCTCCCAATGCTGAGAGTCTGGAGACAATAACACTGTCACTCTTAGCTTTGTAGTACTTTATGAAAGTGTAAGCAAAGAGAAGCTATTTTGTTATTGTTAGTTATTCTGCAGTAGCATCACTTACTGGATAGAGAGATGACCTCAGAGCCAGGAAGACCTAGGCTCAAGACACTGTGTCACTCTGGATGAGTCACCTAACCTCCTGTGTTCTAGGCAACTCTCATTGGCAGGGAAGGGGAAGTGTGAGAGACCCCTTGACTATCGTCTCACCTGACCAATGTCCAGGTAGGTCTTTAGGCCTGGACACACCTTGACCACCTCCTCCAGGTCATCCTTGGCTACAGTGAGATGATTCCTGTCTGGTAGACCTCCCAGCCCAGCCTTGGCCCGTTCCAAGTCACGCAGGTATGCCTTAGTGTGGATCTGTGGGTAAACAGAATTAACTCAGGGGAATCCTGGAAGTGATAGCAGCTGCTCACTTACTACCCCTCCAGGTGGCATTGTTCTTCTCTCCTGGGACTTTCAGCTCCTCCAGGAAAACCTCCCAAATCAGCTTTCAACAATCCCTTGTGATTTGAAGGAACAGAGGATTCAGACAGGGCCAGGGAAGAGAAGAGTCCGGGGGAATGTGACAAATGTGACAAGGGTCTGATGGGCTGTCATTCTGAAGAAGGTTTAAACTTGTCCTGCTTGACCCCAGAAAGCAGAACCAGAAAAAATCCACAGATGGCTAAGGCTTGATACCAGGCAAAAACTTCCCAACAATCCCAAGGAATGTGCTACCACAGGAGGTAGTGAGCTCCCCATCCTTAGAGGGCCTCAATAAAGACCATATGACTCCCTTCTAAGGCACAGGCACCCAAACGCTTTCTCATGTCCTACCCAGCACCTCTGAGAGTCTATGAATATCCAGGCCCTAAACACAACATTGATCAGTCAAGGGTCCCCTGATACTGGCCTTCCTCCATCTCCCTGCTCTGTACCTTGGCCCTGGTGCAGTAAGCCTGCCAGTTGAGCTCAGGATCTGGCAGAATGTCCAGAGCCATATTGCAGATGCCGATGGCCATGTCTTGCTTCCCTAGGAAATGGAAGATCTTGGCCAGTCTGTTCAAGATGGGTGCATGGTCCTTGGCAATCTCTATGGCCTGAAGAGGACAATGTTGACAAACAAAACATTAATTAGGTAGTTAATGCAGCATCACAAGGATGTAGAAGTCCAAAAAGGAAGCTAGGGTTCATTCATTTGCTCTCTCATTCATTCATTCAGCACAAAGTTTCAAAGCCCCTACTACACACAAGGTCCTGTGCTAGTGCTTGTTGAGGATACAAGGATAAGACCCGGCTCCTGTCCCCACAGAGCTTATAATCTAATAAGGGACCGTCATTCAATTTAACTCATTTCAACAAGCATTATTAAGTGCTTACTGTTTGCAAGGCTTGGTGCTAGATAAGGGGCCCAAGACAAAATGGTCCTTGCCCTCCATGAGCTGATGCCTTGTTTTCTGGGCAGTGTCAGGAGCCTAGAGCTGTGCTGTTCTAGGGGAAGAGGAATTCCCCAGTCAGGTTGCACTCCACTAGCAGTGAGGAGCTGCTATAGAGCATATGCAGGTATGAAATGTGTACAAAGGGATGCAAATCTGAGGAGGGAGGGGGAACTGCCAGGGAGGAGATCAGGAGAACAGCCCAGAGAATGCTGCCCTGCCAAGGCAAACAGGTGAAGGATTCTAGACTTCATCCTGTTGGCCTCGGGGAGCCACTTGAGGATGTTGGGCAAAGCTGTGATATCATCTAAGCCACCCTGGTTCTGTTACTCTCTCCATCAAAGGATTCAGAGGACCAGTTCAGATTTCTTTAGATCAAGGTGTCTTTGGGGAAGCCTTGATGGAACATAAGGACTCTGAGAGGTGCAGATTAGGGGGGAGAGAGGGAGTGAAGGAGGGGGGCACAGCTTGTGCAAATACACCAAGGTGGGAGGTGGAATGTGAAGTTTGTGGAAGAACTCATACATAGTCTAGTTTGGCTGGAAGGGAGAGTATATGAAGGGAACTGGTGAGAACTAAGTCCGGAAAGGTAGGTGGGAGGCAGACTGTGGAGGGTCTCATGCCAGGATGAGGAATTTGTATCCTAGAGGCAATAGGAAACCACTGCAGACTCTCAAGTAGAGGAGTGACTTGAGAATGTGTGCCTTAGGATATTATTTTGTGGTGAATCAATCAATCAACAAGCATTTATTAAGTGATATACGTATGTGTGTGCATATATATAATACCATAGGTATGCACAAGTGAGCTCTATGTAGCTCTTAACAAACACTTGATATATATGCATTAAATAAAAAGTATAATTTGATAAGTGATAGAATCCAGGAATTAGAGAATTTCTACAAGGAAGGAAACAGACATTTATTAAGGGACTACTACGTACTAAGCACTGCACTAATCTCTTTCCAGATATTATCTCAACTGATCCTCCCAACAACCCTATGATAGTAGGTGCTGTTATTACCCCCATTTTACAGTTGGGTCAACTGAGGCAGACAAAGGCTAAGTGACTTGCTCAGGGTCACATAGCTAGTAAATGTCTGAGGTCAGATTTGAACTCAGGTCTTCCTGACTCTAGGTCCAGCACACTACCTAATGTGCCACCTCTCTGGGTGAGTTGGGACCAGTCATTTTTCCTTTCTGGGTCTCGGTCTCCTCATCTCCAAGATCCCTGAAAATCCAGGATTCCATAATTCCCAGATCAGAGGATGAGAGCTTGCTTCTGGCTGGGGATACGGGGGAGGGTTTCCAGGAGGAGCTGCCATTTTTATTTGGCCTTGAGGGGTGGATAATGTTTGACAATTGAGATGAAGTAGGAGGGGATTCCATACACAGGGAGAAGAGGGATACAACTTGTATGGGCCTGATTTGTGCAGCAGGGGAGTCAACTTGAAATGGAAACCGGGGCTGCTAAACTTTGTAGAAGGATTTGGGGGGGTTGTGTGCTGACTTAGAAAACCATGTGTTTATCTGTTGCTTTTTGTCCCCCAATAATTCAACACATTCAAACCAGATAGGAACTATATTTTAGTCTGGTTTGGAGTGCACACACGCACTTGAGGGCTACGTGTTTGGTTCAAAGAACGCATGAGGAAGAGCAGAGGAAAATAAGAGGACCACCCCATAGGGGAAGGGACCTTGGAGGCCACTTTTCACTTTACAGATGAAGAAACAGGCTTGGGGAAGTCAAGTGACTTGGTGCTGGTCAGACAGAAAACAACAGAGCCAAGACTGATGCTCAGGTCTGTCGCTAAAGTCAGTGATCTCTCCACCAAAACAGTCCAGAGAATGCTGCCCTGCCAAGGCAGGTAGGCAGGCAAAGGATCCTGTTGGCCATGGGGAGTCACTCAAGGATGTTGAGCAAGGCTGTGACATCATCTGAGCCCTCCTGGCTCTGTTACTCTATCCCTCAAGGGGCTCAGAGGACCACTTCTGGTTTCTTCAGTCTTCCTCCAGGCTAGGCTATATACCTTGCCAAAGCAGTCCAGGGGGTCGGTCCCCGAGTAGCCACAGTCATGCACACCCATGGGGGTGGTAGAGAAGGTATCTTTCCTTTCCAGAAGCATCCCAAGGTAGCACCAGGCCAGAGCTGAAAGAGAGAAAGGGACCTTAAAGACATTTTAGCAAAGGACACCCCAGCTAGACCTTGAGCTCTGCTCTGAGCTCTGGCAAAGGTCCATGTAAAGTTCAGGCAGCTCAATCTTCAAGAAATGTTCTTCTATGAAGCAAACTGCCTGGCACATAATGCTTAATAAACGCATTCTTTCACATTAATCAAGCAAAAAAGCATTTATTATAATTGCCTACTATGTGCCAGGGACTGTGCCCAGGTGGTGGAGAAGCAAAGACAGAAATTAAAACAGTCTCTGCTCACTTGGAGCCAAGTTCTCAGAATCCTCTGGAACTGGACTGCCCAGCTACCCTGCTCTTCCATCCTCTGGGGCAAGGAAAGAGACCAGTCTCTGAGACAGCCTTTAGGGACTTTACAGAATCATGGAACAGGATGTCCAGCCCATCCCTGTACAGCAATCCCCTCTACAGCAGCCCCTGCAGGGATGAGGAGTCTGCCTCTGCTTGGAGATGTCTAGGGAGGGAGAACTCACCACCTCCCCAGGCAGCCCCTCCTCTCTGGGACAGCTCTGGTCATTTGGGAAGTCTTTCCTGGTATCCAGCCTAAATAAGCCTCTTTGCAACTTCTACCTGTGGTCCCTGGTTCTGTACCTGGGGTCAAATGAAAAGAGCCTAATCTTGCTTCCATGTGGAAGGGTTTGAAAGCAGCTTTTACTCTCCCTTACCTCTGTTCTTTCCCCAGGTCCTCTTTTCTCAGAACTCGGCACCCCCAATTCCTTCAGCTGATTCTCATTTGGTCCACACATGACCCCCTCCCCATTCTGGCTGCCTTCCTCTGGATGTTCTCCAATCTAGCAAATGTGTGTAGTTCTCATTTGGTGACCAGAGTTTTACACCATCCTCTGCCCAAAACCAGGGACAGTGAAACCCTCTTCACCCCCCTGGTCTCCTTCACTGTGCCATCTCTCTAAAAGCAGCCTCAGACTGCAGTAAGTTTCTTGGCTGCTACATGACCCTGTGGCTTATGGCAGAACTTGAAGTTGACTAAATCTACCAGGATTTTTTTTCCCCTGGTAGTTAGCTAACAAACATTTAGTAATGCCTACTATGGGCTAAGCACTGTGCTAGGTGTTAGGGATATGAAGAAAGGGGGATAAAACCATCTCTGTTTTTAAGATCTTATTCTAATGCAAGAGACAGCATACAAACAAGAAATTTTGTTGTTTAGTCATTTTGAGTCACGTCCAACTTGTGAGTTCCTTGGCAGAGAAACCGGAGTAGTTTGTCATTTCCTTCTCCAGCACATTTTACAGATGAGGAAACTGAGGCAAACTAGGTGAAGTGGGCTTGCGCAGGGTCACACAGCTAATGTCTGAGTCAGTATTTGAACTCAGTTCTTCCTGACTCCAGATCCAGCACTCTATCTACTTTAGTGCCACCTAGCAGCCCAGAACAAAAAAATAGATGAAATAGAACAGACACTCTGTTGTCTGTCCCTGTCTCCCCCTTCTGGTACTTGGGAGGATAATTTTTATAATCTAACTGTGAGACTTTATATATAAGCCAACTAAATTCTATCTTTAAAAGAGTAATTATCTTTTTGAAAAAATTTATTTGTAAATTTATTATTTTAAATACAAAATAAAAAAAGAAAAAAGAAACAAACTTTAACATCAGAACCAAAATAATACAAAAGAAGAATAAAAACCTCACCATGCACATGGCAGAATGTGAGCAAGGCTTCAAAATATACAGCAATAAATCTCCATTTCAAGAAAGCCCATATGATAACGACCCCACACTGTATCAAGAGCTGTCCAGCTTTCCTTTGCTTCCTTGTTAAGCTTTCTTTTGTTCTCTGCTTTGCATTTGTTCTTTCTTCCCTTTTCCTCCCCACCCCCCACCAAGGTTACAGTTAAGCACAAATACACACACACATGCATATATATACATATACATATATATACACATACATAGACATATGTACACAAAGAATACACACATACATATACATACCTACATACATACATACACTTATACATACATATACTTATTATACATAGTCATATATAGACATATACATTCATATGCATCTATGTAAGACCATGGTATACTTGTTTATCCTCTGTTTCTCTGAAGGTGAATAACATCTTCCTTCATAAGTCCAAGTCTTTCCATATTTTTCCAAGTCCCCCAATCCATCATTTCCTACACCACAGTAATATTCCCACTTCATACTCTCTAGTTGTTTTAAATAGTCCAAAATTGATAAATATGGCTGACACATAGTATAATTTCCCTATTTTTCTCTTTTAGTTTTAACTTTGTCTGAGATCATGACTACTAGCCCTACTCCTTTTTCCCCAACAAATTCAACTCCTGATCTTTATTTTTTGTTTGTGTGTGTCTCTAGGAACAATTAGCTGACGTTCAAGAGGAAGAACTAACACAGAGGAATTAGGTGGGGGAGGACAGCTGGTAGTTCTGGAACCCAAATTTCATCAGGAATGGGTTTAAGAGGCAACAATATATATATATATATATATATTTTGAAGGGTATAAAAGTCTTCTAAATTCAGAAAGAAATAAAATGCTAAGGGAATAGGGGAGAGGATAAGGCAGGGATTTTTAGAGAGGAAAGGGAGGGAATAGGATAGAGTATAGAAGGGTAGATTTAGGGAATGGAAGGATAAGGGAGGGCTTCTTGGAGGGGGGTAGATTAAGTTAAGGAGGGTAGCAGGTAGAAGTAAAGTAAAGGAGTCAGGAAGGATGGGAAATAAGAGGTACCACAAACATAAAATAAATATCAGGAGTAGAATTTATTAGGGATAAAGGAGCAGGACTGGTAATCACGATCTCAGGCAAAGTTAAAGCTAAAATAGATTTCATCAAAAGAGAAAAATAGGGAAACTATACCATATGTCAGCCATATTAATCAATACTGTTTTAGACTATTTAAAATAACTAGACAGTCTAAGGTTGGAATATTGCTATGATGTAGGAAACAACGAGTTGGTGGACTTAGAAAAATACAGAAAAACTCGGGCTTATGAAGAAAGAGGGTATCTACCCTCAGAGAAACAGAGGACAAATAAAAATAGGCCTTGCATAGATGCATGTGGATGTATATTTACATGTGTGTGTATGAGTATAGATATCTAAGTGTATGTATGTGTATATATATATATGTGTTTGTATATGTCTGCATGTTATATGTGTAGACACACATATCAACACATACATAGTCATGCTTAATTGTAGCCTTCTTGGGGGAGGCAGGGAGGAAGGGGGGGAAAGAACAAAGTAAAGAGTGCACAGCAGAGAGCAAAAGAAAACTTACAAGGAGGCAAAGAAAAGACGAACAACTCAACACGATGCACAGTTTTTATTTTACGTACGCTTTCCTGAAATGGGAATTTACTGTGTATTTTGAGTCCTCTCGTGTTCGGCTTTGGAAATGCCTTTTTTCCCTTTTATTATTTTGTATTTAAGTTTAGGTTTCTTTTTCTTTTCTTATTGTGAATTTAAGTTTAAAATAAATTAATTTTTTAAAAGAATTTATCAGATAAAAAATCCCATCTTATTTGTTCTAACCTACCAAGTGCCTTGGGGATGCTGGCTTTGACGTCCTTTTATCCTGACATCTTCCTGAAGCTCAAGTCTGACCATGTCACTTCCCCTTCTCCAAAAACTCCAGTGGCTCCCGATTACACCCAAGATCAGACAGAACCTTCAGCCCCGGCCCTTCCAGCCCTCCAGCCCTCTTATGCCTTACTCCTGGCCAGCTGTTGACTGGCCTCCTGGCTGGTCCTCCCACATAACACTCCATTGTCCTCTGGGCATATCACCTTCCTCACCTGAGCCTTGACAACACTAGGTGGGTTTCCTTGGCTTCCTTTAAGAGGTCTTTGATGGTCCCTCTCTGCCCCAGAGGAACTTTCTTTTGAGATGACCTTCTGTTTACACTGTCTGTATCTTCTGTGCACAGAGCTGCTTCTTTACATGTTGTCTCACCTATCAGAGCATGAGCCCCTACAGGGCAAGGACCATATTTCTTCCCTTCTTTGGAACCTCAGAGCTTAGCATACAGTCAGCCCTTACTAGTTAGTCAGTGAGTCAGCCAATGAATGTTCCTACTCAGCACTTTACAATTAATATCTCATTTGATCCTCACAAACAACCCCGAGAGGTAGATGCTGTTATCCCCATTTTACAGAGGAAGAAACTGAGGCTGAGGGAGGTTAAGTGACTGACCCAGGGTCACACAGCTGGCTAGTAAGTGTCTGAGGCAGATTTTGAACTCAGGTTTACCTTACTTCAACTTTAGATCCATCCACAGTATCCTCTAGCTACTTACTGTTGGTGTAGGGGGGAAGAAAAAGAAAACTTCCTAACATTTACTGTTTTCCAAAAGTAGAAGCTTGAGGCGGGGGCGGGGAGACAGAGATAGGGAGAGAGAGACAGACAGCGACAGAGAGAGACAGAGAGACAGAGAGACAAGAAGGAGGTGAGGATGCAGTGACAAAAACAGAGGCTAAAGGAGGGTGGAAGACAAAGCAAGAAACTGAGTCATGGGACTAGAGACAGAGAAGCAACAGAAACAAAGAGAGAAGGAGAGAAAGGACCCAGATCTCTCTAGCACAGGAAGGGACTGCAGAGACCAGCCAGCCCAAGCCACTCTTTCTACAGATGAAGAAACTAAGGCTGAGGGACAACGTCTCATCCAAGGTCACAAAGCGAGGAGGAGCCAGAGGAAGCATTTGAACATCTCACTCCAGAGCCAGGGCTGGCATCCCAGAGAGAGACACAGGCAAGGTCAGAGACAAGAAGGGAAACTGAGGACAGGGGCTAGGGCAGGGACAGGGGCAGAGGCACAGATGAGGGAGGGGGCAGGGACAGGGGGTGGGGGGATGAGAAGGAGGGGCTGTGAGCCTGGCAGGGGTTGGAAGGCTCTAATTACCTCGATGGTAGGTGCTGGAGGACTTGACCACTTCCCGGAGCAGCCTGAGGGTGCGGTTAAAAGAAGCCAACCTCCTCTGCTCCTCAGTGCCCTGGTTCAGTAAGATGCCGTCTAGCCTGTGGAGGGCACCATGATAGGATGGGTCAGTCCCTCCCTCCCTTGGAGCTGAGCAGGACACCATCTCTGCCAAACAAGTCTCCTTCTCCAGGACCCTCCAAGTTTATTTCTTGGCTGTTGGGGTTCAGTTTCTAAGAGGAGAGTAACCCATTTCTCTGCCCAACACGGTTGGCCCATCTGTAAAATTGGGGTTTGAATTGGAGGGCCACTCCAGCTCCAGACCTAGGCTCCTGGATTCAGGCCAATCAGAGGGGGAGGCCTTGTGGGCACAAACACAAAGGGATCTCAAGTTAAAGTAAGAGTCAGAGCCACCATTTCATGAGTGTTTTAAGGTTTAAAAGCACTTTCCTCAACACAGCCCTATGAGGACAAGAGAGCAAGTAGCATTATCTCCATTTTACAATTGGGGAAACTGAGGTTCAGAGAGTTTAAAGTGACTTGCCAAGAGTGACCCAGCTGGTGCCAGAGCAGCTAAGACCCCCTGGGATAATTAAGGGCCAAAGGCCAGGCCTGGTCTTGCCTGGCTTACTTTCAGTTAAGCAACATTTATTGATTGAGCCACACTGGTGGCTGGGCATTAGGGACTCATGGGCAAAAGTGGGTCCATCCCTCTCCTCAGGGCCCTCTAATTTCCCCCAACAATTCAGAGGAAAATTTGCTGTCATTGCAGGAGACTTCTGGAGGAGGGTTTCTGAAACCCCTCTTGGGCAGTCCCAGGGAGTCCCTGATTCTCTCCAGGGAATCAGAATTTTTTTAAAAAAAGAATGGCATAACATACAGAGGATTACAAAGGAAGCCAATTAGAGGGAAATACAGTTACATACATGGACCCCAGGTTAAGAAACCTTGATCTGGTCCAACCTTTTCATATATGGTAAGACAGACTTAAAGCTAGAAAGGCATAAGGAAACATTTATCAGGTGCCTGCCAGGTCACTAGGTGGCGCTATAGTGGATAGAGCACCGGCCAAGAGTCAGGCAGACCTGAATTCAAATCCAACCTCAGATTCTTAATGGCTGTGTGACTCTGGGCAAATCATTTCATCCTGTTTGCCTCAGTTTCCTCATCTGTAAAATGAGCTGGAGAAGGAAATGGCAAACTCAGTATCTTTGCCAAGAAAACCCCAAATGGGGTCATGGATCAGACAGGACTGAAATGACTAAACAACAACAACAGATGCCTACTGTGTGCCAGGCACTGTGCTAAGGGCTTTTTACATCTATTGCTTCATTTGATAAACCATAGAGGGTAAACAACTGTGAAGCTGGAAGGGACCACAAAGGTCTTCTAATCCAACCTGCTCATTTACAGATGAGGAAACTGAGGCCCACAAGAAGGGAAGGGACTTGCCCAAGGCCACATAGTAACAGGCTCTAAATGTGATTGCAAATCCAGGGCTCTGTCCTCTATGCCTCCTAATTAGTACCTTCATACCAAAAAACATAAAAGACAGTTGTTAAATACATTTAAAAAATCAAATGGTCACACTTTGTCATTGCTGTTTGTGTGTCTTGTTTTGTTTTCCTGAATTACTGTTCTGGGCTTCCAAAGCTAGAAGAGAGTCTAAGCTTTCTTACTGCCTTCAGAAGCTCCTCCCTCCATCATTTGGTCCATCCATCCATCCATCCATCCATCCATCCATGCACCCATCTATCCATCCACCCATCCATCCAACAAGCATTTATTAAAAGCTTCCTCCTCAGTGCTGGGCCCTCGACTAAAATCAAAGATAGCAAAAATGTTTTCTTGTGCCCTGGGATAGCCTGACTCCCTAGGATAACCCAACTCCCTGAGATAGCCCAACTCCCTGGGATAACCCAACTCCCTGGGATAGCCCTTTCTGGACTGCTGTTCTTTGCAACTCTTCAAAGAGTGATTGGGATGTAGCCAAAACCTGTGTGTGTGCAGGACCCCTCCTCATCTCTAGGCTCTCCTCCCTCCACTGGCTCGTGGCCATCTTACCTGATGAACAGTGTTGCCATCGTGAAGTACCAGCTCCGTTTCTCCTCCAGTGGGATCTAGCACAGATAAGGGCAGGTCAGAGGAACAATCCCCCAGCTTGTGGATCCTGTGAAATCTCTCCATTACTTTCCCTCACTGCCCAAAATGATGTCCCTGTACCCCTGTTCTCATTGTCAGAGAAAGCAATGGGTCTCCCTATTCTAAGTCTATCTCCTACATTCACCACTCCTTTCCCAATGTCCAGTGCTACATTAAAAGTCTCAGGATCTGAGTTCAAATCCCAGCCCTGCCACTTATACTCAGCATAATCTGGGAAAGTCACTTGCTCTATCAATCAATCAAACAAGTATTAATTAAGCCCCTACCATATACCTGGGCCTCAGTTTCCTCATCCTACTTATTGTGTAGTAGAAAGAATTTGGAATCAAAGGCTCTGGATGTGAATCCTGACTTTATCTCATGTTAGTTGTATGGCTTTGGGTAAGTTACTTGACCTCCAGGCCTCAATTTCCTCACCTGTAAAACATATGGCCTGAGTTAGATGGTCCCCAAAGACCTTTCCATTCTCAGTCTCTGATGCTATGGTCCCTTCCTGCCTCCAGCTTCCTAACAACTAGAGCAGTCTTCAAATGCAGCTGCCTCATAAAGGAAGAGGCTCCCCATCACTGACAATCTTCAAGCAGGGACTTGGTCATCACTTGTCAGGGATCATAGGGTTCTAGGTCTAGAGCTGGAAGGGGCCTCAGAGATCATTTGGGCCAACACCCTCATTTTACAGATGGGGAAACTGAGGCCAAGGGAGGTTTGATGACTTGCCTGAGGTCAGATAGGAAGTGGCAGAGTTGGAAGCAATGGGCCTCGGTTGTAGGCATGGGTTGGACTAGGTGAGCACCAAGGACATTCTGACTCAGAGATTCCATGAGATTGGGCTACTTTTCTCCCATAACCCTCTTTTCCATAGCTCCTCTCTCCTGTCTTTAGTCAACCCTCCCCACTAATGCCTTCTTCTCAATCTCAAGTATGTTCAAGTCCTGCCTAACCTAAATAAAAAAAGCTCCTTCTGAATCCTCCTTTCCCTGACACCCCTCCAAGCCATCTTTGCTGCCTCCATTTCTCACCATGGCCCCGACTGCTCCTCTGATGATTCAGTGAATAGAGCTCTGGTCCTGGAGTCAGGAAGACCCAAGTTCAAATCTGGCCTCAGACACTTAGTAGCTATGTGACTGTGGGCAAGTCACTTAGTTTCCGTCTGTCTCCGTTTCCTCATATATAAAATAATAATAGCATCCACATACCATGGTTGTGGTGAGGACCAGAAGAGACATTTGTATGAAACACCTGGCACAGTGTGGCACGTAGTAGGTACCATAGAAATGCTTCTTTCCATCCCTCCCCGCTTGCCTCTCTCCAAGGTCACCGATAGCCGCCCAGAGTCAAATCCAGATGCATTTTCTAAGTCCTTGTCCTCAGCTTCTCAGAAGTATCCGACACTATAGATGACCTTCAAACTTGGTTATTTGTGTCCCTGTATTTCTTCCTTTGAGTCTTAAAATCCCACCTTCTTGCAAGAAGCCTTTTCTGGTCCTCTCCTCCTTAGTATCTCAATGCTTAGCCTGGTGCCTATTAGGTGTCAGAGCAGATAAACATTGGACCTGGAGTCAGGAAGACCTGAATTCAAATCCTGCCTCAGACACTTACAAGCTGTGTGACCCTGGCCAAGTCACTTAACCTCCATCTTCCTCAGTTCCTCATATGAAAAATAGAGCTAATGATAGCACCCCCCTCTGACCCCTGCCAGAGGAGAAATGGGAGGGGACTGCTTTACCCCAAATATTATCAAATGAGATAATATTTGTAAAGCACTCTGTAGACCTTATATAAATTCTGGCTTTTACTGTTATTAGGTGACTCGCCTACAAGAGGGCAGCTGTATAGGGCCAAAGATGATGTAGGAGAGGGCAGAGTTTTTCTCTATGAAGATTTCTCTTTGGGCTGGACAAGAAAGGACAAAAATGAGCAGTGCAGCAGTGAAGCCCAAAGCGGGCAAGGAGTCAGCAAGGGCACTGAGCTGGCCTAGATGAATTCCCATCATCAAAGCAAACTCAGCGACCTCCCAGAGCATTGAGAAAATGGGTGAATGTGATGTGTAAGCCCCCATCGGTGACCTCTGAGAGCCTCTGGAGAAGGAAGGCAGGATGGTGAAGAAAGGCAAATAGATGCTGTTCCAGTTTTCAAAAGAGGGGAAGAAGATAGAATCTGCAGACACGAGATTCATGATCCTAACTTTGGTTGCTAGAAACATTTAATGCTTTTTATTAAAATTCTAGAAAAAGAAGAGGTGACCATCCCCCAAAGCCAGTCTGGCTTGGTCCAGATCCAATTATTTCAGACTAACCTCATTACCTATGTTTGACAGGGTAACTCAGCTGGTATCATAGGACCATAGAGTCAGAGTGAGAAGTGACCTTTGAGGCCCTTCAGTTTACAGAGGAGAGAACTGGGGTCCAGAGAACTCAAGTGATTTATTCATGGTCCTACGAGTCCATAAGCAGCAGAGCCAGGACTTGAACCCAGACACTCTGATTCAAATCCAGGACTCTTTTTACTTTCCTTGCTGCCCCTCTGCTACATCAGAAGAATGCCAGAGATGAAGTTTACCTAGACTTTATCAAGTAGTTGACAGTAGCAGAACTATTCTTGTGGATAGCATAAAGAGAAGTGGACCAGATGACAGAGTAATTAGATAGATTCAGAACTGATCGAATGGTGATGCCTGGACAACAATGAATAGTCATTCCATGTTAACTTGGCTGGAGGTCTCTAGTGGAGTGCTCCAGGGATCTATGCTTGTCCTTGAGCTGTTGCTCATTTTATCAATGACTTGGATAAGGGCATACATATGTGTAAGGATGTGCTGAAACCAGCTCAATCAGTGAGCTGATTGTTACATTTTCAGTGTGAGCACTTATACTTCAGAAATAAGTAAGCACTAAAAATCAGGGCTTGCTTTATTGTTCTGTTGATTGTCTAAATGTAAGAAAGAATGGTAAAAATGTTAATTATGCAGATTAAATTCAAAATTGTGTTGTGGTACACATTTTCTTTTCTTTTGCTTTTTGGAGGGGGAAAGGTAGGGCAATGGGGGTTAAGTGACTTGCTCAAGGTCACATGGCTAGTAAGTGTTAGGTGTCTGAGGCCCGATTTGAACTCAGGTTCTCCTGGCTCCAGGGCCAGTGCTCTATTCACTACACCACCTAGCCACCTCATGGGTACACATTTTCCCCTCCAAAGAGCCAGTTGTTAAACACTCACTACCACACTACTGCACATAACATGCTCAGCAAATTTGTTCAGGACACACACTAAGGTCCATTTGTCATCTCCCCTCCCCTACTTCTCTTTTAGAAATATTAAGAAAGCATTTGTCTCAATAGCCAAGTCTGAAGTTTTCGGACTAATCTGAATAAAAACTCCCTCAGTCTTTTAAAACATTTATCGATTCTGAAACAAAACCCAGCACTGAAATCTTTTTTATATTATTCTTATCAAAGGCTTGCTCCACCCCCCAGTCTCTCTCTCCAGATCAGCCCAGGAAAGGTCCCTGAAGGGGACTTGGTTTTTGATCAGATTTAGAGAAGGAAGAAGGAAGAAAAGGACCAAATGGGCTCGATGTAAGTATGATGTAAATGCTAACTGCTGTTATGTGATGCCAATGACAATGGATGTCCCAGATAGGTCTCCACAGACCCTTGTTCTCTTTCTGCCCCAAGTCAACCTTTTGTTCAGATACTTAAAGATGGCAATTATGTCTTCCCTCCTCCTTGTATCTTCTCCGGTCTAAACAGACACAATCCCTTCACTCCTTCTTTTTATGATATAACTTTACATATCAGCTGGCATTTCTACCAACACAGATTTCCCATAATCATTATCTTTCGTTCTCTAGGGCAGGAAACAACACCAGTTTTCATCGTAGCATCCTCAGCCCCCCAGCATAGGGCCTGGAATGGGGCAGGCAGTTAGCAAATGTGAGTTAGGTTGAAAAGAATCCAAAAGACTGCCCTGATCACCATGAGTGGACAGCATTTTCGGAGTCTTTTCCAGAAAAGTAAAGATGGGTTTATATGATGCATACTTGATTGCCACCTTGTGGCAACATGCTTAAATTGCAGGAGTGGTTGCCCTATCCCTTGAAAAAATTTTCATTGAGAAGAGTCATGAGGAGAAAGATCTTGTGACAGTTCCCAAAGCCACTCATGTTCTCAGTTCACTCTTTGGACAAAACAGCATGAATTTCTCAGGTGTGAAGCCCTACTCTGCCACTGATTAGCTGTGTGACCTTGGGTACACTCCTCCCTTTCTGTAAAAAGAGGGGATGGTTCCTTGCAGTTCAGAGTCCTAGGATTCCTTAAGCAGTTGGCTGAGGTTGGGTTTTACAGTCTGGGACCACATAGGTTCACACCTTTAACCTCATTAACAAAGCTCTGCTACTCGCTCCAGCATGAAATGCCTTAGAATTCTAATTGAAAGCTTGCCTTTTGTTCTGGTAGAACAGTGTCTTTACAAATCTTTCTGGTTGTAGCAGAAACTGTTGCTGAAACTGTTGCTGAGAGCAACCAGAAAAAGGCTGTTCCATAACTAAAAAGCTATTGTGGATTTCATTGAGTCAAACTGACCCCTGCCAGAGGAGAGATAGGAGGGGACTGCTTTACCCCTCTCTTAGAGAGTGGGAGCTGTGGAAAAGCCCCCCATGGCTGGAGGTCATTGAAGAAAAAAGCTAGAGGAAGAAAGAAAAGACCAGAGGTCATTCTCCTGAGTAAGGTCAAGGAATAGAATGAAACCATTGCAC
This sequence comes from Pseudochirops cupreus, assembly GCA_028627135.1. Classification (NCBI taxonomy): domain Eukaryota; kingdom Metazoa; phylum Chordata; class Mammalia; order Diprotodontia; family Pseudocheiridae; genus Pseudochirops; species Pseudochirops cupreus. The sequence goes on along the minus strand of CM053584.1, from coordinate 20,664,812 downwards.
AGAGACTTTGATGTCAAGTTAATACGAATCTCCAGGAGCCAAGCTCAAGTTGCTAAAGGTTTTGACATGAAGTGAAGATTCAGAGTGATTTTTACTCTAACAGGGGTTCATGGTTAATGTAACCCATTATGTGAAAGTAGGGTTCAGTTGAGAATAAGAAAGCTGAGTTAGCGAGGAAGGATACAAGTGTGTGTGTGTGTGTATGTATGTATGTATACCATAGGAATTTCATTAGAGGTTACTTACAAAGAACATTTTCTTTGAATTAAGGTTAGAGTTAGGGGCAGCTAGGTATGTGGCAAATATAAAACACTGAACCTGAGTGAGGAAGACCTGAGTTTGGATCCAATCTCAGACCCTTGTGTGACCCTGGGCAAGTCACGTAACTTCTGCTTGCCTCACTTTCCTCATCTGTAAAATGGGGATCATGATAGCATCTCTCATCTGTGAGTCTTAAACAAGACATTCGACATCTACTTATCTACCAGATTGAGTGGACAGGGGCCAGATCTTATTTCTTAATGGCAATGATAAGTTTGATTAGCATAGAACTTGATGATTGCTCTTCCCCTCTCATCTCTAGGTTGTCTTTTCTCCATTAAAGTGCGTGTTCCTTGCAGGGAGGGGATATTTCCTTCTTTGTGTCTGTATTCTCAGTTCCTAGCATAGACTCGATCTCGGTATTTAGCACACAGTAAGAGCTAAATAAATGCTTGTTCATTGATCAAGTTACCAAGTGAGGCAACTATGTGAGGGAGAAAAAGCAAGAAGTACAGAAAAAGAAATTGAGTCAGAGTGTGAGCCCACAGCATCTAATACCAGGTCCAGGGCTCTGTCACCATTGAGCCCCATTCAGCAGGAAGCCCCCGTGCCATGCCAAACCAGTGCTTCTTCAGGCTCTGTTAGGCTCTAGGGAGGTGAATAGAAGCCACAACCACCTGGGGCAGCCAATGCCAACCTTTTAGAACAGCGATGATTGTTATACCATGTACATTTCCCTTATCTAATCTTTGTTTTCTGCTCGGTACTAGGCACAGAGATCTGTACCCACTGGGCAGTTACTATCGCAACTATTGAATTTAAGAGGTCATCAGAGCCCAGCTTGAAGACCTCCAGTGACAGGGAACTCACTACCTTAGGAGACAGCCTGTCCCATTGTTGCACAGAGCAGGCACTGAATAAATACTCGTTGAATGATTGCTGGACAGTGCTAATTGGCAAGGAGTGCCAGTATTTGTGAGAATATCTGCATCTCTGTAACTGCTCCCCTTGGTCCTAGCTAGTTCTGCCTTCTGGGGCCAGAGCATGATTGTCTCCCTCTTCCAATATACTTTGAAGTGCTGTGGCTCTCCCATAAGTTTTTTCTTGGTCACACACCGAGTCTAGAAGGATTTCACTGGTTGATCTTTGTACAAGATGGTCTCCATGCACCTTCCCACTCCATTGCCACCCTCTGGGCAGGTTCTAGCTTGTCAATGTTATCTCTTAAAATGTGGCATCTGGAACTGAATGCAGTACTCCAGCTGAGTACTCTGGGTCTGGATGAGTTACTCCAACTGACTACTCTGGGGCCAGGGAAGTTTGATACTTAGGGTTCATGGGATCATAGCAATAAGGTTAAAAATAGGACCCTGAGGCCACCTAGTCTAAAGTTCTTATTTTACTGATGAAGAAACTGAGACCTGGAGAGGTCAGGAGATTTGCCCAATGTCACCTAGGTAAGTATCAGAGGCAGGATTGGAACTTAGATCCTCTGGTTTCAGGATAAATACACTTTACCATATATTATGACCTCCCTAGGCTCAGTAAATCAGATAGGAAAAGATGTCTACTGGGGCCTCCACCTTGTCATTAGGGCAGGAAGAGAAGTTCCTTGGCTTAGGATACAGCCCCAAATTGAATGCACCTAAGAGTGAAAGCAGGTGTGGCCCAGTCTGCTTTGGAGAGTCAGCACTACAAGCTGTAACATGTTGAGTTGGGCGTTGGAGACAGTGATGGATTTAGAATCTCTGTTCTGAGTCACCAAACTGTAGCAGCTCTCTGTAAGGTCCTTAATGATCTCTCAATGGCTATGAACAATGGACCCTTCTCAGGCATCATCTCTCTTGACCCCCTCCCTACAGCTTTTGGTTTTTTTAGGCAATCGGGGTTAAATGACTTGCCCAGGGTCACACAGCTAGTGAATGTCTGAGGCTGATTTTGACCTCAGGTCCATTTCCCTCCAGCTTTTAACACTTCAGTTCACTGAGTTTTCCTGACATTGTTTCTCTCTTCCTTTTCTGACCCTCTGTTCTCAGTCAGCTGGTGGCACAGTGGATAGAGTGCTGGGCCCCCAGTCAGGAAGACCTGAATTCAAATCCAGTCTCAGGCATTTACTCACTTATGACTTTGTGTAAGTCACTTAACCTTTATTTGCCTCAGTTTTCCCTAACTTTAAATGGAGATAATAATAGGACCTACCTTGTAGTGTCATTGGGATCAAATGAGATAATATTTGTAAAAGTGCTTAACACAGCACGAGACACATTGTAGTTGCTATGTGATTTCTCTTCTTCTTTCAGTCTCTATTACAAGATCATCATTCGCATTCCATCTCCCCGCTCTCTGCCCTGGGCCCTCCTATGTTCCCTCTTGGAGTGACCTCATTCAGTGATCATCTTGGTTGATGACTCCCAGCTCTCATCTCCCCTGGAGATATTGCCTTCTGCCCATAACTATCCAAAATGGAGCTTGTTATCCCATCTCAAGGCAAATACCATCCCTTCAGGCAGTTGTGTTTATCACCTCAGTGTCAAACCTGGCACCTCACTCTCACTCATCAATGTGTGGCCAAACTCCCCATCTCTGTCTCTGAAGCATCTCTCCATCCACTTCCTTCTCTCCACTCACACAGCCCCTGCCTCACTTTGGACCCTCATCTCTTTTTGAATGGCCACCTCCCTTTTTCATGAGAAGAAAGATGAACAGAGTGCTGGACCTGGCATCAAAAAGACTTGGGTTCATGTTCCACCTTAGCCACTTAGTGGTTGTGTGACCCCCTCGTCTCTCTATGCTTCAGATTCCTCATCTGTAAAATGAGGGGCTAGACTCTAAGTTCCCTACATCTAACTGCATAATCCTCTGCTTCTCTGGTCATCTCCTCTCACCTGGACTACTGTGATAGCCTCCTAACAGGTCTCCTGGCCTCAAGTATCTCCCCTCTCTGCTTCATCCTCCAGTCAAATACTTAAGAGATGCCAATGGATCTATGATCTTCTTGGTATGGGCATTCCTCCCAGTGATGCAGATTGTAGCCTTACCAACATCTTGTGTAATTCTCATCCATGTCCTACCCACAAGTTCACCACAGGCTCATCCAACATGGTGAGCACCTTGGTCATCTTCTCTGGGCATGGTCAAGATTCCAGGGAAGCTGTCTAGCCATCCATGGTTATCCATTGTTCTCAAAGCTTAGCCTGCTCTGCCAGCAGAGAACAGCAGGCTCTACCATACTGGAACAGTTTTGAGTAAGGTTCTAGCATCAGATGTCATCTGATTTTCAAGATGCAGCTCAGCTAAGCCAGAGGCTCCTCCCCAGGAAGCTAGCCCCTTGGTGATTAATTCCTGCTTGTACATCATCCACACTGATATCTAATTCACATTCCTAAATAACAAGTCTAGTCATGTTGCTTTCCTCCTCAAAAACCTGAGGGGCCCCTATCATCCCCAAGAGATACAATACATTAAAATACAAATTCTCCTGTTCAGTAAATAGAACCTTTCACAACTGGACTCCAACCAGCCTGATCAAACTGATTCCACATTATTCCCTTCCACTGGAGGCTCTAGCCAAAATGGCTGATTTTTAGTTCTCCATACGTGACATTCTATTTCCCAGGCCTTTCCATGTGCTTTGTCCCTCAACTCTCTTCTCTAAGGCGACAAAAAGGAAATAGAATAGAATACATAGAGGAAATAGCCAAAACAACTCCTCCAACAAGGAGAGAAGAAATAACACCAGACTGAGAAATTATCTAGGAATGCAAAGAAAAACGCCAGTAAGCACATTTTTCAGCCTAGGTCAGCACAAAGAGGAAGCAGGAAGCCTGTGGACACTAGTTTCAGCCAGAAAAGCCTGCACAGGAGGGCAGATGATGTCCCCTCACCAGAGGTTCCCCTGAGAGCCTCAAAGAACATTACCTTACTTCCCAGAGCCCAGATCATACAGATCTGTACCAAAGAAGGCCCCTACCATCCTTTCTAGAAGTGCACAGAGCCTGACTGCGACAGGAAGTTCTGATCCAGGAAGGAAAGCCAGAAAAACGAGCAAAGATAAGAAAACACCAATGACTAAGACATATTATGGAGCAAGGAAGACTCAAGACACAAACTAGGAAGATGGAAATCTCTCCCCACTATCTGCAAGGAAAGCCACATTCTTTTGCCCCCAAGTCCATGTTGTGCTCCCTTTTCATCTCTGCCTCTCTGCAGCCCTTCATGGCTCAGCTCAAACGCCCTTTGCTCCACAAGGCTCTCCTGATTGTCCCCTGCTCCTCACCATCTCCCTCAAAATTAAATTGCATGTACTTTGAATATATTGGCATTTACCTGTGTATATACGCCCCCTCTCCCCCCAGAATGTAAGCCCCTTGAAGGCAGGGATTGTTTCATTTTTGTCATAATAGACTCAGGATTTAGTGCTTAATACAGGTTTGTTGAACTGAACTGGGTCAAAAGAAATAGGTTCCTGTCCTAGCTCTGCTCCTTGCTGCCTGTGTGACCTTGGGCAGTCCCTCCCTATCTCTGGGCAGAAGTTTTCTTACTTGTAAAAGGAAGGAGCTGGACTAGGTGACCTGTAGGATCCCTTCCAGCTTCTCCCTCTGGAGAGACCACCACTAAATTCAGCTGGCCTCTTGGGTACCCACTGATGATGCTACTAAGCCTCAGTTAAGTGTGCTAGCCAAGAAAAGCATTGAACATGTGATCTGCCAGTGTTCTGAGATGGCCAATTGTCAATGATGGCTCCACTCTTCAGAATTCCATTGACCATTGAAGGATCAGGGTCAGCATGGAAAGTGACGAGTACACGTGTGTGTGCGCGCTTACACAGAGGAGGATGGCATGATGGAAGAAGCAACAGAAGAACATTGAAGAAGGAAATGACAAACCACTCCAGTACCTTTGTCAAGAAACCCCATAAATAAAGTCCATAGGGTCACATAGAGTTAGACATGACTGAACAACAACACATGAATGATTATGATCATAGTTAAAGATCTGGAAGAGACCTTAGCCATCATTCTGTCCAGCTCCATCATGATTCAGATGAGGAAGCTGAGAATGAGGGATCACAGTCTTGTTTGGCCCCAAGGGCAGAACCGGGAACAATGGGGCTGGAAGGTTGGGGGAAGGAAAACCCCAGGGTGAGGCTGTGATACTTGCATACCCTACTGATAGGAGCTGTCCAGCCATGGAAGAAATGGCAGTGAGTTCCCAGTCACTAAAAATCTTTGAGAGGGAAAATCACTTGACAACTTAGATCCCCAAATGAGGATTTTAAGCAGTGTGGGTGTGCAGAACAGTGTTCCTGGTGCTGAGATGAATCAAATGTCTGGCTGGTGGCGGTAAACTGGAGCTAACAATCAAGGCTACTCCAAAGTGTACTGGCTCGACACTGGAATGGTGAGATAGTTCAACTTTAGGCTTGTCTAGAGGGACTTGGAGGGGATTCTTGGTTAGGAATGGGGGGGGGCAGACTTGATATCTCCAACATTCTGAATTCTAAGGGTTCTCTCTCCCAGCTCAAATGTCTTAGCAGCCAAAGACCCCATGGGCTCCCTACTTTATTCTAACCATCCCCTTTACACTTGTTCCTCTCTTTCTTCCTCTTTCTCCCTCTCCCTCCTCCCTTCCCCCTTGACCAATAGATTTGTGTTATACCTTTTCTCTCATAGCTCAGAAGCTACTTCCTTGATGACCATGGCTCAGAATCTGTCTCACTGGAACATTGACCCTGAGAGGTTAACTCCTGCCTTCCCCAACAGGCTGAGTGTGTTTGGTCCAGCCACACCTTTATTTGTGCAGCTGCCAGAAGCAAAGCTGGGAATCCAACAAACAGCTCCTTCCTGTTTTCCCTCCAGTCCTCCTCCCCTTTTCTAATCTGTTGACCCCAATAATGGGAAGGGTCTGATTTTCACCTTCAGTACTCCTCCTCTGATAAGAACAAGGTCTGAGTCATTCTCTCAGCAGAGATGGGACCAGAAGGACTTTTTGGTTTTTGTTTTTTAAATCTTAAGTTCTGCTAACCCTTGGGGGGGGGCAAAAGGGGAGGGAATCAGTTAAGGGCTACTCACAAATAAGAAACAAGTATGAGAAAGTATGGTACAGTGGAAAGTGTGCTGGATTTAGGGTCAGAGGACTTGAGTTTGAATGCCAACTCTGCAACTTACTACCTGTGTGACCTTGGGCAAGTCAACTAACTTCCCGGGGCCTCAGTTTCCTCATCTGTAAATGAAGGAGATAGACTAAATGGATTCTGAAGCACCTTCCGACTTTCAGCCTATGGTTGCATAACATTTCAAAAGAATCTAAATTATTGGTAACAAGAGATAGAGACCATTATGTGATATGAAATGGATAAGTTTGAATAATTAAATTAAAAAGTTGTTGCACAAACAAAACTGATGCAGCCAAGATTAGAAGGAAAACAGGAAACTGGGATAAAATTTTTACAGCAAGTCACTCTGATAAAGGCTCAACTTCTCAAATATCTGTAAAATTGAGTCAAATTTATAAGAATATAAGTCATTCCCCAATTGATAAATAGTCAAATGAAATGAATAGACAATTTTTGGATGAAGAAATCAAAGCTATCTAAAGTCACATAAAAAAATGCTCCAAATCACTACTGATTAGAGAAATGCAAGCTGAAACAACTCTGAGGTATAACATCTTATCTTTCAGATTGGCTAATATGACAGAAAAGGAGAATGATAACTGTTGGAGGGGATGTGGGAAAATTGAGACACTACTGCACTGTTGGTGGAGTTATGTACCAATCCAACCATTTTGGAGAGCAATTTGGAACTATGCCCAAAGGGCTATAAATCTGTGCATACCCTTTGACTCAGTAATACTACTACTAGGTCTGCATCCCAAAGAGATTATTAAAAAGGTAAAAGGCCCCAAATGTACAAAAATATCTATAGCAGTTTTTTCTGTGGTGGCAAAGAATTGGAAATTGCCTATCAACTGGGAAATGGTTGAACGAGTTGTGGTATATGAATGTAATGGAATACTATTGTGCATAAAATGATGAGCAGGCAGATTTCAGAAAAACCTGGAAAGACTTAAATGAACTGATGCTGAGTGAAGTGAGCAGAACCAGGAGAACATTGTACACAGAAACAACAACATTGTGTGATGATCATTTGTGAATGATTTAGCTGTTCTCAGCCAACACATAGATCCAAGACAATTATGAAGAACCTATGATGGAAAAATGCCATCCTTCTCTAGAGAAAGAAGAGCTGATGGAATCTGAATGCAGATGGAAGCATACTGTTTGGTTTTTTTTACTTTATTTTCTTGGGGCTTTTTGTCTGTTTTCTTTCACAACATGACTAATATGGAAATAAGTTTTACGTGACTGCACATGTACAATAACCTTTATTAAATTGCTTGCCTTTTCAATGAGGAGGGGGGGAGGGAAGGTAGGAAGGTGTGTGAGAAAGAATTAGGAACTCAAAATTGTTTTAAAAAAAAGTAACAACAACCCAAAGGCTAAAAATTTTTATGTGTAATTGGAAAGACATAATTTTTTAAATGAAAAAGAAAAACGTAAGTGACCCAGGAGCGCGGTGGGCGTCAGCAGGCTGAGGGCTGATAGAGGCAACTCCCGTGAAAGCCCTTCTCAAGGAAATGTGGGGGTAGAAGAGGAGGGGGGCCAGTTGTGTACGCAACACCCCCAAGTACTGCAGCGGTGTCCATAAGATATTAAAAGAGTCGGGGTAGGCTTCCATCTGAGGGTCTGCTGGGGATTTTCCACGGAGCATTTATTGGAAGACAAGGTCAAGGAACAGAAAGGAGGAGAAGGGTCTGCATAGGCTGGGATATGCAGCTGTGGGCAAGGGCTGCCTTGTGGTACAAGAATGAAAAGATGAGGTGAGTTTCAGTCAACTGATTTAAAATGGAATGTTGTAATTTTAAAACTAATTCCAATCAATCCAACCAAGATCTTCAAATATGACCATTTCCTATTTTTGCCATTTTCATTTGTTTTGTGTCCAAATTAAAATCAGTATGAGAAACTCTTACTATGAGGACTTGATTTACTTGGGTGACACTCCAGGCCTAAATTTCCTCATCTGTAGAGTTAGAGGGTTGGCTTGGGTGGCTTGTAAGGCCCTTTCTAGCTCCAAATCAGGGATCCCACGACTTCAAGCAAGTGAAGATGTTCATTGCTTGTCTTAGAGAAGTGCCTTGCCCAGGTCCACTGAGAAGTTAGGGGACTTGCCTGTGGTCACGCTGACAGTATATGTCCAAAGAAGTTGGATTCAAGTCTCCTTGATTCTGAGGTTGGCAGCTAGGAAATGCCCTATGCCAGGCTGCCTCTCTCTGTTATGGTTAGTTATTGTACTGGAAGGTGGGGTTAGGAGGAAGGAAGGAAACACACATTTACTGGGTGCCTACTTTATGCCAGGCAGTTTGTTAAAAGTGCTTTCCTGGGAAGTAACTCCCAGTGTGGAAACTTCCTCTCACAATGCCTATTGGCAACCTATTGGCAACCTATTACACATTTCAGACAAAATACCCTATTTTCTATCTACATCCCACATGTTTGCCTTTGAATGGGCTGTCCCCTGATGCCTGGAATGCTCTTCTTCCATATTTCTGTCTCTTGGATTTCTTACTTTCTTTCAGGAGTCAGTTCAAGTGCCCTCCCCTTCATGGGATCATTCCAGATTGTCCCAGCTAACAAATGCTTCCTCTCATTATGTTGTATCAGTCTGTTCTTGGAGGGGCAGAGGGAGTGAGTCTATGATTTCACTGGTATAAGGAACTCTTGGATCAGGAAATTCTCCCTCTCAAACCCTTCAACTTTTAATCTTAGAATGGCCTGGAGGCATTGAGAGGTTAAGGGACTTGACTAGGATCACCTAGCCAACAGACAAGCATCAGAACCGGGACTCAAACCCAGGTTTTCCTGGATCCAAAGCCAAATCTCTATCCTTTAAGTCAGGTCACCTGTCATGTTTACTGAAAAGGAAAGAAACAGAAGGGTAGGAGGAGAGAGGGAAAGGAAGAGAAAGGAACAACATCCAACTGGAGAAAGCACTCAAGAACACACCCTACTTTTGCCTCCAAAGAGTCTTCCTCCTCTTTCCCCCACATCCAATCAGTTGCCAAGTCAGACAGACTATAGGTGCCATCTCCCATCCACTGCTCTGCATAGACTCACTGGACCACACCACTAGTTCAAGCCCTTCTCACCCTTCGGTAGACTAGGTACTAGTGCCTTAACTAGTCTCCTTCTCTCTCCCCTCTCTAACTCATCCTGTAAGATGACCAATTCGTAACCTCCCTTTCTCAGAAGTCCTCACTGCCTCTGGGATGAAGTTCACATTCCTTAGCCTCCTGTCCCATCATGTGCCCTCAACGCAGCCTTTCAGCTTTATCTCTCACTGTTCCCTACAGTCATTCTTAGTTTCTAGACCGGATGACTCATTTCCTCCTGAAAATAGTCATATTCTCCCACTTCCATGCCTTTGCATACTCTAGGCCCACAGCCAAAAGTGCCTGACTCTCATCCCTCATCTCCTCCTCCTCCTTCAAGGTCTAGCTTGGGTGCCCCTTCCTATAAGAAACTTTCTCTGTTGATCCCCCTACCCAGAGAGGCTCTTTCCTTCCTTTCTTGGAGCAGCTGGCAGGTGCAGTGGATGGAGCCCTGGACCTTGAGTCTGAAAAGCCTGAGTTCAAATCCAGCCTCAAACACTTACTAGCTGTGTGACTCTAGAAAAGTCACTTAACTTGTTTTGCCTCAGTTTTCCTAACTATAAAATGGGGATCATAATAGCACCTACTTCTCAGGGTTTTTGTAAGAATCAAATGAAATATTTGTAAAGTGCTTTCCGAGCTGTAAAAGACTATAAAATGTTACCTCTCCTCCTCCTCCTTGTGCTTCTCTGAGTTTCTGCAGCACTGTTTGCCCCTTTCTGGATGTCCTTCTGACACCCCATCCTCCACATTAGCTCCCTGGGTCCATTTCAAGAGACCAGGCCAAATGAGGTGAGTTTCAGTCAACTGATGTCAAATGGAACACTGTCATTTTAAAGTTAATTTCAATCAATCCAACCAGGATCTTCAAATATGCCAATTTCACATTTTTGCCATTTTCATTTGTTTTGTGTCCAAATTAAAATCAGTATGGGAAACTCCCAGTACGATAACACGATTTGCCTGAGTGACTCTCCAGGCCTAAATTTCCTTGTCTGTAGAATTAGGGAGGTTGACTTGGGTGGTTTGTAGGGTTGTTTCTAGCTCCAAATTAGTGAGCTGATCTGGAAAGTTGGGTGTAGTTAGGGGGCCACATTAGAGCAGAAGAAAGATCTGAATTCAAATCCCGCCTCTGACAGTCTCTAGCTGTGTGATCATGGACAAATCATGGAATCTTTCTTGGTCTCAAGCAATTCCTTAGGATATAATATCCACAGTAAGGGATGAATCACCCTGTTCATGTCTTGCCTCTCTGAACAGACCGTGAGAAATGCCAAGGAGTAGAATTTGTAGTGGACACTAGTGGCCACAGAGGGAGGCTTTGAACTTTTTAATTAATGGTGGGAATGAATGAATGTGCATGAGCAGCAACATCCCTTGGGCCAGAGGTAGCCACACTAAGGACAAGGGGCTCCCTCTCCCCTTCTCTGGTACTTGTGTCCCCTTATGAACAATGACGGAGATAACAGAAATGATAACTCACATTTCAATGGCACTTTGCTGTTTGAAGAGTGGTTTCCCTGAAGTACTCCCCGTGGCCCTTACAATTTTTATAGCCTATTTTACAGACAAGGAAACTGAGGCCCAGAGAGCTTTGAGGGCCTTGTCAGTGAGTGTCTGAGCTAGGGCTCAGACCCAGGTCTTCTGAAGAGGCCAGAGAAAGAACAGGGAGCTCGGAGAGATATTCCTGGGGATTCCGCCCAGCTTGAGTCAGCCTCCCTCAGGGACCCAGGGCAACACACCCCACTAAACTGTTCTTAAGTCCACTTCCCTGGTATCTTCCTAGGGCCCACTAAAAACAGGTTTCTCCACTATTTCCCTCTTCCCCACTCCCTACCAATGGGAGGTTTGTCCTGAGCAACCTCAGAGAGTCCAATGATCGGACCTCCAACATGGTCCCTATTCCTCACCTCCTCCAGGCAGCCTTCCCTGATCCTCCTCCCTTGCCTGAAACTGATGGTGTGTGTGTGTGTGTGTGTGTGTGTGTGTGTGTGTGAGCACATAGTAAGTACACACTAAATAAAGTACTCACTAATTGACTGACTGAGTGTCCCTCACCCAATGGGCCTCATTTGCTCATCTGTAAATGATGTCAGATTGGGTGACCTCTGAAAGTCCAACTCCAAATCTGCCATTCTGACCCAGGGAGGGTATGACCTCAGGGCTGGGGGGAGGAGCATAGAAAAGGGAGAGGCCTTCAGAGTGCATAGGAGTGATCACCTTTCTATACTGTTTTGAAGGAGACTCCTAAGATGTTAGAACAGATAAACAGCAACAGGCATTTACTAAGTGTTATGTGCTATGCTGGTTGTGTCCTTAACCTATAGAAGGTTAGACTCTGGAATGGAAAGGTAGCTTGGAACCACGCAAAGGAAGCTGGCTTCTGAGTTAGCAGGACTCTGTATATGTGACTGTAAGCAAATCACTTCACTTGCCAAGGTCCTGGGCAATTCTCTAAGACCATACACTTCAGAGAAAGTGCCAGCCTGCCTTGGTAGTGGGAGTATCCTCATATGGGAGTGCCCTACTCTGGAGAAATCACAGGCTCAGTCCCTATACCTATGAAAGCAGGACATAGTATATTTATTTACATGAATGTGTCTGACCACTTCCATGTTCAAGGTCCTGTGTTCAGAGCAGGAGAGAGACAAAGAAAAATGCACTAGCATCCTAGACCTTTGGAAATTTGTAATCTGGTCTGATGAGCAAATATTTTCCTGCAATCTGGGGGAATCTGCTGAAAATGAGCAATAGAGAGGAGAGGCAAAGGACTGTGGGGCTTCTGAGGAGGAAGGAAATCACTGTTGGCTATGGGAAACTGAGGCAGGTTGTCCAGAAAAGGAGGCACCCAGGCTGAGCCTTGAATGATGGGAAATACCTCACCGGACAGAGATAAGAGGAAGGCCATTCATGGTGCAGGAAATGCACGGGTACCATGCAGGGAGCAGACCACAGACTGTATAAAGGGGCAATGGGTATGGCTGCAGTTTACAACTCATGAAGGGGAACAGTGTGATTTAAGGCTGGGAAAGTCAGGTGGGGCCAGATTATGGGATGGCTTTGGACTCTAGGCTCAGGAGTCTGGACTTGATGGGGATGCCAGGGGGCAGCCATTGAGGGTTCCATACTCTGTATCAGTGGTTCTCAACCTTCCTAATGCCGTGACCCTTTAATACTCGCATGGGGGTGGACTCACCTGGAGACGGATACAGGAGCAATGTCTCAGTTCTTAAGACCATCGGAAATTTGTGTTTTCTGATGCTCTTAGGTGACCCCTGTGAAATGGTTGTTCAACCCCCAAAGGGGGTGCGACCCACAGGTTGAGAACCACTGCTCTATATGATCTAGGAATAATGAATTTCATATTTACAGAATGCATCCACCTCCCTTTCCCAACAGTTAATCATTTTACCCCAAACATCTCAGCCTCAGGGACAAAATATCCCCCAATGGAACCCAAGCACCTCTGAGATTGGAAGTGACATCATGGCAATCTTGTCCAGCCTTGAACCTGCTTAAGAACCAAGTCAGCAAGCATTTATTAAGCTCCTACTGTGTGCCAGGCATGGTAGTAATCACTGCGAATACAAAGAAAGGCAAAAACCAATGGTCCCTGACCTCAAGGAGCTCCCAGTCTCCTAGGGAAGACAGTATGCAAACAACTATGTATAGATGATGAGTAGAAATGTGTGTCTACACGCATATTTGCCTGCAAACATATATATATGTGTGTCTGCATCTATATAGTAAACAGAAAATTAGCTCAGAGGAAAGGTGCTAACAGGGAAGGGAAAGAACAGTAAACAGAGAAGGTTTTGTACACCTTCAAGTGCCACGGGCCTGTTCGCTATTATTGTTACTATTATTATATCTGATTGTGAAAACGCACGGGCTCAAGACATAGAGGGAGTATCTTATTTGAGAAATGGCAGAAGCCAGTGTCATGGGCTTGTAGCGTCTATGGAGAGGAGTAACAGCTCAGCTTTGGCTTGAAGCCCCTCAGGGACGGGGAACTCACTATCTTCCGAGGTAACCCAAGCCTCTTTGGGACAGCCAGAATCAATAGGAAGTGTTTCCTCCATCCAGATTAAATCTGTTTCTCTGAAACTACCCCCCCACCAGGGCTTCTGGTTTTGCCTTTTGTGGACAAGAAGAGCAGGTCTACTGTCTCCTCCATACACCAAAGGCAGTATCATGGGCTCCAGAGACTCCCCTTCTCCAGGTTAAATGGGCCCAGTTCCTTCAACAGATAGAGGACCGAAAGACATGTCCTCCCATCCTCTGACCATCCTGTTTGTCTCATAGCTTGTCTGTATCCCCCTAAAGTTGGGCACCCAGAATCAAGAACAATCATCCAGACCTGGCCTGATAACCATGAGGATGGAGGGACTGAGGTCCCCTCCATCTCCTCTGTCTAGACCCTGTGACACCCCAAGAGAATGACAGCTTTCTAGGGTCAGGGGCTGCGCTTGTCTTTCATCCTGCTCTCTGTATGTAGCCCAACACCTGGAGCATAGCAAGTCATTAAGAACTGCTTCTTGACTGATTGGCTGAAGAGCACCTCCTTCCCCAGATGTCTTCCAGCCGCGTCTGGGCAATGCTTGTGAAAGATGAAATACGAGGACTCCTAAAGTTAGGCTAGAGGCCCTACGAGGTCCCTCCTGGCTCTAACCCTCTGCCTTCAAGGTCCCTTCCAGCTCTGACAATCCCTCTCAGCTTAGCTGTCTAAGGAACTATGTGTGTTGGATGAATACACGGATGGGTGGCTAAGGCATAAGGCATAAGTTGGTGCTTAATCAGTGCTTGTTCTCTGCCTCCTGGAATGCTGACTCCATCTTTCCTCAGTCTCCCAAACCTCTTCTTTTATCCCACCATCTTTCCAAGTCCCCCAGAGAACCAAAGCGCCCCGAAGGGGCTGGGAGTGGATCACTGACCTTCTTCTGCCCATAAGCCAGGCCTTTGTCATAGAGGGCAATGCCGGCAGTCAGCTTCTGGACCTGGTCACTCTCACTCATGAAGCCCACATCGAAGGCCGAGGCGTAGCCCTGCTCGGCCAGGCATCGGGCTGCCCGGAGCTGGAGGTCTCCGTCAGCCATCCCTTCCTCTTCGGCCTCCAGGCCCATGAGGTCAGACAGCGTCTCGGTGCATTGGGCCCCCTCCTGCTCCAGGCCCAGCTGATCATAGACGTAAGCCAGGTTGGCCCAGGCATTGAGGTTGTCGGGTGCCTCCTGGGTCACCTGCAGGAAGAGCTCCCGAGCCTGCTCCAGCTCCTCCAGGTAGAAGGTGAAGACGCCCAGGAGGTTCCTCACCGCATAGCGCAGGGGCCCGGCCTCAAACTCTAGCTCCGTCCGAAGGCTCTCGCGCTGCAGCTTCATGTCCCGGCCGCGGAAGGGAGCTCGGGAGCCCGGCTCAAAGTTCAGGTTCAGGTCCAGGTGGAAGTGGCCGGGGAGGTAAGCCATCTCCTCCATAAGTGCTTCGATGTCTTCCTCGGGCATGTCCCTCTCGTTGTCTCCCAGGGGAAGAGCCCCAGCATCAGAAAGGACCTGAAGCATGGTGTCGGGAGGCAAGCCCTCCATCTGGAGGAAGACGGTCCCAGCGCTGCTGTTGCCTAGCTGTGTGACCTTGGGCGAGTGACTTCCCTTCTCCCGGCTCTCGTCCCCATCTGTAAAATGAGGGGTTTGGATGAGACGATTTCTAAGGGTCCTTCCAGTCTTTCAGCCCACACGCCTGTGGTGCTGCAGCTCCAGCAGGGAGAGGGCCAAGCCCTCCTACCTGGCTCTTCAGGTTTGTCAAAGTCTGGGGGAGGAGCTTGTCGGGGAGAGGCTCCCTAGGGAAATGCAATGTAAAGGTCAGTGGGTGCTGGGCGGCTGCTGGAACCGGAGAGGATTCAGAGCTCCGAGGGGCCTCGGAGCAGAAAGGGTGAGAGCTGAGGGTGGGCTTGGCAATGGTGTGTCCAGTCCAGGAGGGGCCTCAAGGCCACATGCGGCCCTTTGACTGAATCCAAATTTCATAGAACATTAGGTTTGGATTCAGTCAAAGGCTGCGCTTGAGGATCTAGAGGCCCACATGTGGCCTCGCCCCATCTAATGCCCTCATTTCACTTATCGGCACTCATTTCACTTACCGGCACTCATTTCCAGAGGAGGGAAATCACTCACCCAAGGTCACACTTCAGCAGAAGGGAGTGAGGATGATCAGCTGGCTTGCTGACTCCCCTTCCTGTCCTCCCCCGACAACACCCTCCCGGGAGGGATTCCCGAGGTAGCAGAAGGAGGTGTGACTGAACAGCTAGGAGACTCTTTCGATTTTTTTTTCCGGGAAACTGCTTGAACCAGCCCTGCCAAGCCAGATGTGTTGTGAAAGAGAGGGATGATGGGGAGACAGCTGAGGGACGTATCAGATCAGGGGCTGGGCTGTTGGGCCAGCTGGAGTCTGGCTCTGGTCTTGCCACTAACAGTGTGTCACCTTGTGCCAGCCCGTTCTCTGCTCTGGCCTCAGTTTCCTCTCTTGTCAGAGGAATGTGGTGGATTTAACAGGGATAAATGGAGGTCTTACACTTGTGTTTAAAAGAGTAGAAGAGGGGCGGCTAGGTGGCACAGTGAATAGAGCACTGGCCCTTGAGTCATGAGGACCTGAGTTCAAATGTGAACTCAGACATTTAACACACACACACACACACAAATCTAGCTGTGTGACCTTAGGCAATCACTTAACCCCAATTGTCCTACCTTCCCCCCTCAAAAGAAAAAAGAAAAGAAATCCACTTCATAAGAACAATATGTGGGCAGAAGAGCTAGACAGCAGGACACCTTGAAAAGGTCTATTATCATTCCAGATTTAAATCCTAGGAAAACAACAACTAATCTTTATAGAATGATTAGTCTCTAAAAATGTTACGGATGCCTTTTATTTTTGTATATAAATATAGAAGTGGGAGGCCAGCTCTTCCTTCTGGTGTCTTCCAGATTAGATACAACTGAATGACCTCCCAGTCACAGGATGGTAGCTTCCTTCCAGACACATCTCTGAGGATGCTTTCCTCCCACTCCAGAGCCTTAGGGAGGCATTGCCCAGGGGGACACCTCTACTGATTGGCTACCCTGAAGATCTCTGTCACTTACCTCACATGTGACCTTGGGCAAGTCCCTTCCTTGGGCCTCAGTTTCCTCTTCTGTGAAATGAGGGAGTTAAACTATATGGTCTCTCAGGTGCTTTAATGAGGTAATAGATAAAGTCAAATAAAACCAACAGGCATTTATTAAGTGCCTACTATATGCTAGGCATTGTGCTAAGTACTGGGGATGAAAAGGAAGGGACAATCCCTGCCCTTAGTCCAGCGGGAGAGATGACACAGAAACACCTGGATACAAACAAGATGTGAGTCTGAGAGGGTAAAGGCTGGGAGGAGAAATGGGGGAATGTCTGAAGGAAGGCATCGGCTTGAAAGGGAGAGCTGGAAAGACTTCTAGAAGCAAGTGGAATGTGGGGTGCTTTGTGGACCTCACAGACCCTAAGAGCATCATTCCTTGTAGTGATTGTTATTGTCTGATCTCTGTTCACCTCTGACCCCCTCTTGTCTCCCTGTGACCCCACTGGTCATTGGAGGTGGCCCAGGTTATACTTGTGGGATCTGTGCAAAGAGCTGGGGCACAGGGAACCCCTGAGAAATATTCCAAAAGAGAGGCAGCTGGGAGTCTGGAAAGCCCATCATGAGACAGAAATGACTCCTCCTCCAAGGAGAAGGGAGTCTGTTTCAGCTGGCGCGCGCGCGCACACACACACACATATACACACACACTCACATACACACACTCACACACTCACACACTCACATACACACACTCACACACTCACACACACATACACACACATACACACACAAACTCACACACACACACTCACACACTCACACACACATACACACACATACACACACACACATATATACACACACACACACACACACACACACACACACACACACACACACACACACACACACACACACACACACACACACGGCACCTTAGAGACCAACAAATGAAAAAGGGCAGATGATAAAGCAGATGAACAAGAATGGGCCATGGCGCCCCCTTAGGCACCCCACCCAGGGGCTGTGTCCTCCAGCTAGCTGCTAGGGCCAGAATCTTCCCAGCCACAGCTGACTGCCAAGCGGGGGGCAATACCCAGCTTGCTTCAGTGCCATCATCAACAAACACATGTCGGGAGGAGGAAGCAGAGTCTTTGGTCTTGCTGGTGTTCCACACATAGAATCCTAGAACCTTCCCCAGAATGTGAGAACACTTGGAACGTGAGAGTCCTAGAACCCCAGTGGTGTCAAACTCAAATGAAAGTGGACCCGGGCCACGATCACGTTGACCTAGAAAACTACAAGTTAACGTTATCTTGGTTAGATTGCATTTTTTGTTTATTTTGTAAATCATTTCCCAAGGACATTTTAATCTGACTTGGCTGAGTTCTGGAGTTTTGTGGACCTTGTGCACCCCCAGTTTTATCCCTTAATCTGTTAGAATCACAGCAGCAGGGACATTGATCTCCGTGATTCATTCCAAAAGTTTTTGATGCTAACTCATGTCCTTACGATTGCTACCTGGGCGTGCCATCCCTCCTTCCCTTGCTCAAGGAGGCACAATGGCTCCCTATGTCCCCTAGAACCAAATATAAAATCCTATGTTTGGCCTTGAGTGCCCTTCACAATCTGTCCCAGCCTGCTCTTCCAGACTTGCTACACCTTACTGTCTTTCACAAACAGGCCTCCTTTCTCTTCTTTACACCTGATGCTCCTAAATTCTCTCCTTTCCTCAGACTCCCAGAATCCTTCCCTTCCTTCAAAGACCACCTCCTGATCCATCCCTCCTCTGATCACCTTCTTCAGTTTATTGTATTAACCATATGCTTCAATAGACTAAAACTATGTTAAGACTTTTGAGAGACCCTATATTTTATCTCCTCATATGTGTATATGTTGTTTTCTCTGAATGAATGTAAGCTTCCTGAGGACAAGGACTGATTCATTTCTGTCTCTGTGTCTCTAGTGCTTGTTAAATTAAACACCCCTGTGAACTGTTAAAATGGAAGAAACCCCAAGTCCAGGAAGGGGGCCTGGAATGCTTCCAATCACAGTATTCACAGATAATAGATGCATTTATTGCCTGAGCTGGAGCTCGCAAGCTGGAATAGTGAGGCTGGTCCACATCTGTTCAAAGCCCGTTTGGAAAGAGTGAGATAGTTTTCCTTTTCAAACAAAGAAAGGCAGGGAAGTGGGATGGGTCTCAGAGAGTATTTCGGCAGGGAGCCCCATTCCCAAGGGGAGGGGGGAAACCCAGGAAACAGGGGGAAGTGAGGAATGCCAGGTGTCAGAGCTGTCTGTGGTCCTTTGATACACAAATCAGAAGGCATTCTTGGTGATAAGCAGGGTTGGCAGTTCAAGGCTTGAGCACAAATAGTAAGATAAGGGGATGTCTCCCAAAACATAAAACAAGATGTGTCTGGGAGCCCCTTAATCAACAGTTAGGGGAGTCTCTGGAGATGACGATGTCTCTTGAAGGTCCCTAAACCACCAAATGGCTCAGAACTGGGGCAAGCTTAATTGGATTCAAAGTTGCTGATACTTTTCATGTCCAGTTGGGTGCACTCTTGGTCACTACAAATGACTGTTGGTATGTCAAACCACTCTGTATCTTGGCTAACACGGCCAGTATGCTTAGAGCTCTTCTTGGTTACCTGGATAATTGGGGGGCTCAAGTAAATCACAGTAGGTGCATATGCATTTTCACATATTTATCGTGGTGCCTAGAACACATTAGGATCACAGGCAGACCACCAACCTGGAGCTGGAGGTGACCTCTGACACCAACTTGTCTAGCCCTTTTCATTTTACAGATAGGTAAGGGTACCAAGACCCAGGTAGACCTCACTTGCTCATGATCACACAGTGAGGTGGAGAAAGGGTGTGGCTTGTCTTCCAACGAATGATGAAGCCTGGCAAGAGGCTCCAGACTGAAAGTTGGAAGAGACCTTAAAGGGAACCCATGGCCTGGGAGGAAGGCTGATTGAGGTAGTTTTCTCAATGGGTGCTCCCTCTGGTGATGAAATCTGGTTTCCCCCCACTCCCTCCAAAAATGAGAGTCCAGGAAAGGTTTTTTTTTTAGGATTGAGGATTCTTGAGAATGTGTCAGCAGATAGGAAGAAGGTAGTGGAGAAAGAACAAGGGAGGATGCAAAAAAAAAAAAAAGTGGGTTGCCAAGCCAAAGTCCAGGAGATATAGGAAATAGAACAAGGGGCACAAGGAGAGAATTAGTGCTAGTGAGAAGGAGAGATACATCTTTCTCTGGCAGGAAAAGTAGAGGAAAGAGGAGAAAGAGACATATGATGCTAAGATTCCAAAGGAAGAAGGGTTGTGCATGCTCCTGTCTGATAACCTCAGGTTTCTCAAGGAAAAGAGACAGGGTCATCTATATTTGAAGTTAGAAGCTTCGGGAAAAGGGCAAAGGTTTGGAACAGATGCTGAAGTGGATGAGGTGGGCTGTGGAGAAGAGTACATTTACCCAGCACTCTGGCAGTAGCCAAGCTAAGGTGGAGCATTTTCAAGTTATAGAGTGAGAAATGAGATGGGTAGGGAGTTATGGAGGAGGACAGCACACATCATGGGGTTAAGGCTCAAGGAGACAAGGGAAGACAGAGAAGCCGAGGTGGAGCCTTCTTCCTGTTTTCCCCTCTTCTCTTTCTCCCTTCTTCTCACTCTCTCTCTCCTCCTTTCTCCCCCTCCTCCCTCTTCACTTCCTTTCCCCCTCATCCCTCTCTTCCCTTCTTTGCCCCCTATCCATTTCCCCTCTACTTTTTTCCTTCCCTTCACCTTCCTCTCATCTATGACCCCCTTCTCTTGTCTGCCCCTCTCTTTTTCTCATTCCCTTCTCTATCCCACCTCCTTTCTCACCTGCCTCTCCCTCCTCGCTCTTCTATTTCCCCATCCATCCCGCCCCTCACGCCCCCTCTCTTTCCTCCCCCTCATTTCTTCTCTCTCCTCTCTTCCTTCCCCGCCTCTTTTCCATACTTGACACAGCCTCTTTCTTTCTCTCCTCTTCTTCCCTTCCTTCTCTTCCTCTCTTTCCTTTCTTCTCTCCTCCCTTCCCTTCTTTGCCACCTACTCTCTCCATTCCTTTTTTCCTCCCTTCTCACAGCCTCCGCCCCGCCCCGCAACTCCAGGTCACAAGAGCCTAGAGGGCGTTGCCTGGCAGCTGGGGGGCGGGGCAAGCTTCCAAGCTAGGGCCCCTCACCCAAGTTCTCGAAAGCTTACAGTGGATCCGGGGAACCCCCTGCAGAGTCTGGAAACGTTTCTCCGGACCTTGCGCCATGGCTACAACCAAGCTTTTTACTGGAGCGCCCTTCGGGGTGCAATCAGCAAGGTGGGGTTGGGGAGTCCAGGGTGGTCTTTCTCCAGGGGGGCAGGGGCTGGGCGGTAACTCCTCTTCCTCACCCATTGTTTTTCCCCAGTCGTCCTTGGCACTGGGTTCAAATTCAGCCAATACCACTGACTTCCTGTGTTACCTTGGGATAGTCCTGTCTCCTTGGCCTCAGCCTTCATTGTAACCTGAAAGAGTTAGATTCCATGATTTCTAAGTGCCCTTCCCTAAGAGCTGGCCTGAAGCTCTAAGGAAACACCGTGAAAAGCGCTAGATTTGGCGGGAGAGGACCTGGCTGGCCGTCTGGCTCTGCTATTTCGTGACCTTGAGCCAATATTGCCCCTCCCCTCCCTGGCTTCAGTTTGCAACCCTGGAGAAGCCGAGAAATGAACCCTAATGGACGATTCTTTCCAGATCCAGATTCGACTTCTTTGGTCTCTTCTCCCTGCCCTCTTGGGAGCGCTTAATCCCCCCATCTCCATTCCCTTAGGCTGCGGGGCTTACGGATCTGCAGCTGCTTCCCAGCTTGCAGAGACTCTCCTCAAGGCCCACCCCTGAGCTGGGGAGCCTCTCGGGGAGTGGGAGAGAGCCCCTCTGCTAGCAAAGCCCAGATAGGCTGGATTTCGCTTTCTTCTGTTCTCACCTCCACCCATTCTTTACCATCTTCATTCATATCAACAAGCACTTATTAAATACCTACTGTGTGTCAGACGCTGGGGATCCAAAGACACAATGACCCTGTTTCTGCCCCGGAGTTTACACGGGCTGGGGGACACACAGACCCGTGAGCATCTGAGGATATGTCAGATTTGTACAAAATGCAAACAAACATGTGTGAGTGTAGGTAGGGGTCCTTCTTTCCTGACACTGCCCCCACTCCGGTTCCAGACGTTAGTGTCTCCGCTTTAAGTCTCTCCCCGCTTCAATCTATCCTTCCCTCAGCTGTCAAACTGACCTTCCTTAGATGTAAACCTGACCATGTCTCTTCACAATTCAATAAACCCCCACGGGCTCCCTATCACTTCCAGGATCAAATTTAAAATCTATTTGTCGTTCAAGACCCTTCATAACCTAGTCCCCTCCTACCTTCCGATACTCCTTTTCATACTCTGCAGTCTACTGACACTGACCTCCTGGCTGTTTCTCCCACCAGACACTACATCTCTCTCCCCCAGGGACAGCCCATGCCTGGAATTCACTCCTTCTTCATCTCCATTTCCTTGCTTCCCTGGCTTCCTTCAGATTCCATCTAAATACCCATCTTCTGCTAGATCGCTGGTTTAGAAGAGAAGAGAGAAAAATAAGCTCATATTTTCCTTCCAATAAGATCCTTTCTTTGCAACATCTCCTGACTTCTAGTCTTTTCTCTTTCCAACCCACTTGCCACAAAGCTACAGAATGAATCTGCTGACTTTCTCCTTCACCTGATTGTAAAACTTTAGCATAGCTCCTTCTCTCCTTGGAATGTCAAACCCTTTACCCATCTGGTACCATTCTACCTTTACTGTAGAATTTCCCATTGTTCTTCTTACTCTACATTTCACCCTCTGTTTAAGGGTGTTTGAGACTGTTTGCTGTTCTCTGGACTCAGAATTCTATCTCCCACCTCAATACCTTTGTCTAGGCTGTTCCTGGAAAGCACTCCCTCCTCACCTCTACCTTGTAGACTACTTAGCTTCTATCAAGGAAGAACTCAGATGCCACCTCTCCAATAGAAGTATTTCCTGATCCCCTTAGTCATTAGTAATGATTCCTTTACTCCAGGAATCTTGTATTTGCTCATTTGGGTTTTTGTTATTTCTCTCAGTAGGATGTAAAGTGACCCCAAGGTCAGGAATTGGTTTGTCTTTCTTTTTGTATTCTCTGTACAATGACTTGCACATAGTAGTGCTGAGGAATTGAACTGAATTGCCACTCATTTTGTTAACCACATTCCTTGTGTGGGTGGAGAGACATCTAGCTCTGTGAGTATCCTTTCGGCCTCTCGGTCCTCCAGTTATATCCTGGGGATTCCCAAGGACCCCTGCCACTATACTTCATATGTTGGACCTGCAAATCCTTTCACCTCTGTGAAAGGTTGGCATGGTGGCAAAGGATGAGATTTGGTCAGCCTGGCCCTGGAGATCTGCCCTAAGACTTATGGGGGCAACATTACAGGGAGGCAGATACTGGTTCAATATGAGGAAACATTTCTAACAATTCAAAGATGGAGTAGACCACCTTGGCAAAATGATGTGTTCCCTGGCACTAGAGATATTCAAGAAGAGGCTGGGTGCCCATTCCTTGATAGTGGAACAGGGACTTGTCAGGCATCAGGTAGGTGTTGAAGCTGACATCATCTGAGGTCTTTTCAAATGCTAGTATTCTATAATTTCAGTTTCTTTTTAGTGTCCTCTTTCCCTTTCCTTAATAGGTGGTGATGTAAGAATCTCAGAGTACCTGTGCTGAGCAAGAAACTTGGAGATTACCCACTTCTGTGGTTCTCAAAGTGTGATCAGAGGATCCTCTGGGTACCCAAAACCATTTCTTGGGGTCTATGAGGTCAAAAAGTTTGAAAATCTCCAATTTAGCCCAAGCTCTTCACAGAGACGCAGAAAAGGGCAGGGGGCTTGCCCAGCATCCCCCAGCAAGTCCATCACAACAGGAGTATTTCACCTGGAGATTTTTTTGTCTCTTTCTGGGCTAGGTTTGATGTGGCCGCAGTTATGACACAGCCAAAGAAGCCACAGCCCACCTTTCCTCAGGTGTTGTACTCCAAGCGCTATCTGCCTCCCAGGGTGAGTGGTGCCATCCCAGTGTCAAGGCCTGAAGAAGGGGGTTATGGGACAGGGGATGCCCAGGGATGTCTCTTAATTCTGCTGAATTTGCCAAGGGGAGGGGTACACAGTCAAAAGGGAATATCAAGCTTGCCCCAAACCAAAGCTCTACTTTCCTACCAGACCATCCTGATACATTTCCCCGAGAAGCTCTTTTTTGGGTGGTTCTAATTGAGTCAAGTGACTAGTCTGTGCCAGGCACTGTGCTGAGCACTGGGGATGCAAAGATGGGCAGAGGATGATCCCTGCCCTCAAGGAGCTCCCAGTCAAATGGAGGAGACGATGTGGATACATTTCTGCACAAACAGGATAGAGCCAGGACAAAGTGGAGGCTTTGGGCAAACTGAGGGACTTTGCCTGCGATGTCAGGAGATGGCCAAGAGGAAGGACAGGATTCTGGGCATGGGGGTAGGCAGTGAAGATGCACCAGCGGGGAAAAGCATTGTCCATGTGAGGAACAACAAGAGGCACCAGGCTCTGCAAGGCAGGCTTCCAGGAAGATGGAAGGAAAGAGCCAGGTATAAGAAGGCTGAAAAGAGAGCAGGCACTAGGCTCTGAAAGGCACTTTAAAAGTCAAACAGATGACTCTCTATCTCCTCTAGATTGGATTTTGGAGGTAATAGGGAGCCACGGAGCTTAGTGAGTAGGGAAGTGACATGCCTTTTAGGAAGATCACGCTGACAGCTAAGTAGAGGATGGATTGGGGTGGGGGAGAGGCTTAAGGCCGGCAGACCCACCAGCAGTCTATTAAAGTCCAGGTTTAAGGTGATAAGGAGCTTAGAACAGGGAATGTCAGGACTGGGAGGAACCTTAGAACAGGGGATGTCAGAGCTGGGCAAGACCTTAGAACTTTAAGTTTAAATTCAGTAAATTGTATCCCTGTCTGAGAACTGTAGAAGAAAGTTTTGGTGGGGAAAAAGGTGGAGAGAAGACACTTTATGGTGGAAAGAGGACCATGATACCTGAGATGTAAATCTAGCCTTACCAAAGATTTCACTTCTCTGACCTTGGTCATGCCCTCACCTGAAAAATGGGTTGATTTAGCTAGAGGATCACTACAGTTCCTTCAAGTATAAACATTACAACTTCTGGGTTCCTCTCCATTCCCAGGTCCCTCCCAACTCTGACATCCCTTTTTCTCAGTCCCCT
The DNA here is from genome assembly GCA_028627135.1 of Pseudochirops cupreus. Taxonomy (NCBI): domain Eukaryota; kingdom Metazoa; phylum Chordata; class Mammalia; order Diprotodontia; family Pseudocheiridae; genus Pseudochirops; species Pseudochirops cupreus. The sequence continues at coordinate 20,639,950 of CM053584.1, read as the reverse complement.
CCCAGCCCTGACATTACATTTTCTAAGAACCCTCCCAGCTCTGATGTTCTTATGTGTCTATAATTCTGCCTTTTTCAAGTAAAGTAGAGTAGGACTCTGGAGAGCCAATTATTACCCTGTTCTGACTTTTAGACCCATATGGGACCTGGAATGTACCACTTCAGTGATGGATGCTTCGATGAGGAGGAGGCGAAGAAAGCCATTGGAACTGGATGGGCCAAGGCTCAGGAGGCCACCAGGTTGACCCAGTTGCCTCATTTCCAGTATAAATCTATCATCAAAGAAAAGAAATTCCTTGTAAGATCCTTGTTTTCCCTTTCCTGATAAGGATTCTCCTCTCCATTCATGCTCTTAGATTAATTATTCCTCAATCACATAATATTAAATGGCAAGGATGTAAATGTAATCCCAACTTAATGTTGGGAAAACTTCCTAAAAATTGACCAAGAGTGAAATGAGTATGTCTTCTATCTTTTCAGGTACGTCCTATCTGGAAATTTTCATTCACATGCATTCTCATTCACATAGGGGTTAGACTAGCTGGTTGTGAAAACAGTTCTTTCAATTTTGTAATTCTGTAATTCTCTTGGAATTTTCCCTTTCATTCTTTTAAAAAAATTTTTAAGGTTAAATTTTATTTTTAATTATTTTTATAGTCCTCGAAAAATCTGCCTTCTTTCCCTCTCACTTCCCTTTTTCCCCACTGAGAAAAAAAGAAAAATGAAATCTCTGTTACCCACATGTGTAGTCATACAAAACATTTTCCCCCATTGACCACGTCCCCCCAAATATGCCTGAGTCCATCCTCTCTCTTTCAGGAGGTGGGTAACATGTTTCATTGTGAATCCTCCAGAATTGCATCTGCTGATTGTATTGATTAGAGTTCCTAAAGCTTTCAAAATTGTCTTTCTTTTGTCATTGTTATCATATAAATTGTTCTCCTGGTTCTACTCATGTCATTTTGTATTAGTTTATACAAGTCTTCCTAGATTTCTCGAAACTATCACCTTCATCATTTCTTATAGCACAATAGTATTCTATCACTTGCATATACTATAACTTATTTATCTATTACCTAATTGATAGATGGGCAGGGAGGTCAGGAAAGACCTAAGTTCAAATCTGGCCTCAGACACTTATCAGTTGTGTGACCCTAGGCAAACACTGAACTCTGTAGGAAATGGCAAACCACTTCAGTATCTTGGTCAAAAAAAGCTCCAAATGGAGTCACGAGGAGTAAGACATGACTAAACAATTAAATGATGGATACCCCCTCACTTTCTAATTTTTTTTGCTGCTGTTGCTGCAAAAAGCCACCCTGATAGGAATATGTTTTTACATATAGGCTCTATTTCCTCTTTCTTTGATCTCTTTGAGGTATAGATCTAGTAATGGGATTTCTGAGTCAAAGGGTATGCACAGTTTAATAACATATTTGGCAGTTTCAAATTGCCCTCCAGAATAACTGGACTGGCTCACAGCTCCATCCACAGTGCATAAATGTGCCTCTTTTCCTACAGCTTCACCAGTTACTTTATCTAGCTTTTCTAAAATCCTATTGGGGTCCTTTAATTTTTTTTGTTTATTTTTTGGTTGGATTTATCTCGGGCTGAAAGGGGTAAATTATTATAGCTTTATTGTTTCTCCCTATAACTCATTTAACCTCTCCTTCATTCATAAGGCCTTTCCATCCTGTTCTGTATTCAGATGCTTCCTATTCATCAGGTACAAAGGTGACCTGCACCCACCATCTGTCAGGTAGATGCCCTGAGTTCCTAATCAAAGGATCTAAAATTGAATGTGTTTCTGCTATCAGGGAAGGGCTTCACTGAGCCATTCACACTCTTTGGTCCACAAATGGGCCTCCGTTTCCCCCTCTGTAAAATTTAAATGAAAAGACTTCTATGGTTCCTCCCAGACCCTACAATCAATCCTAAAGCCCAATTTCCTTTGGACAAGTATAGGTTGGGGGGTGGTTTCTCTAAAAATGTCAGTTCAATGATTGAGATCTTCACTAATAAGGGAGCCTATTCATTCTAAATTGTTCTAAGAAGCCTTTTATTGGTAAGCATGCATCCAAAGCAAATCTAATCTCTTAAAGATAACTTTTCAAAGAGGTGAAGCTATTAAAAAGCCCTGATATTTTAAAGCACACAAATACTGTCTTTTAATTCAGTTCAATGAAGTTTAGGCAGATACTGTTAGGTGCTAGGAATACAAAGATACCCTCTCCAAAAACATTAGGTTCTGCCCTCAAGAAGCTTACATTTTATCAGGGGAAAATAACACAAACATAACTAATTACTTTGAATATAAATTCAAAGTCTTTTGGTGTTGGGTTTTTTTGATACAGAGGTCTTTAGCAGTTGGTGGGATAGAGGGGTCAAGGAAGGTTTCATGATAGTAATTAGTAGATTTTCCAGTTCTTTCCCCCAACTTTAAAAAAACATAGCCCACTGTCTCCCAGAGGAATGCACTTTCTCCTTAACCTCTGTCTCATAGGGTGCCTCTCTTCCTTTGAGATGTGGTTCAGGCACCATGGTTTTTTTAAAATAATATTTTCATTTTATTATATAATATTTTTTCATTATTTATTTAAGCATTCATTTATTTTTTTTGAGTTCTAGATTCTGTTTTCCTCTTATCCCTCCTCCATCCATTGAGAAATTTATATCGATATCCATTATACAAGAGAAATCATACCAAATGCATTTCCATATTAGTCATGTTGCAAAAAGAAAAGGCAAGAAAAATAGAGGGAAATTATTATGCTTCAATCTGTGCTCAGCCTTTCTGAGTTATTTCTTTGATGGTGGATGGCATTTTTTATCACGGGTCCTCTGGAATTGTCCTGAATTATCGTCCTTGATGAAGAGTAGCTGAGTCTTTCATGGCTGCTCATTGTACAACATTGCTGTTAATGTGTACAGTGTTTTCCTGATCTCACTTTCCCAGGTTTTTCTGAAACCACCCCCTCACCATTTCTTATGGAACAATAGTATTCCATTACATTCATATACCACAACTTGTTCATCCATTCCCCAATTGATGGACATCCCTTCAATTTCCAATTCTTTGCCACCACTAAAAGAACCACTATTATTTTTTGTTACACGTGGGTCCTTTCCCCTTTTTTTTTATGATCTCTTTGGGATATAGACCTAGAAGTGGTATTGCTGGGTCAGAGGGTCACGGTTTTATATCCCTTTGGGCGTATTTCTGAGTTTCTCTCCGGAATGGTTGGATCAGTTCACAACTCCATCAACAACGCATTAGTGTCCCAATTTCCTCACATTCCCTCCATTTGTCATTTTCCTTTTTTTGTCATATTGGCCAATCTGATAGGTAGTAGTGCCTCAGAGTTATTTTAATTTGTGTTTCTCATATCAGTAGTGATTTAGAGCATTCTTTCCTGACTTTGATTTCTTCTTCTGAAAGCTATCAGGCACTATCTTCTGAATGAAGGCTTTCCCAATTTCAGCTGCTTGGGCCCTGCCTCCCCATGCCTCACGTTTGGCTGTCTTATGTAGATTTGGATTTATTTATTTACTTTATATTCATGCTGTACGTATTTTCACATGTACTTGTCTCTTCCAGTAGAAGGTAAGTGGGGATTACTTTGTTCTCTATCCTTATATCCCCAGTGCCTAGCACAGTGCTTAACACCTGGTAGGAAGTGCTTGTTAACTAATTGAGCTATCACATACAGCCCCATCTTCTTCTTGTCCCGGTGCCAAGCTCTTGCTCAATGATTTGGCTGCTACCAAAAGAACCTCGGGGAAAGCTGGGATCCAAGTCGGGGCTAGAGTTGGATCTGGCCAAACTCTGGCTTCTCTTGGGAACAGGGAGTCCCAGGTTCCAGCTTTACCCCAGAAACTTCCTTAATTGCTTTTCTTATGTCTTTAACAAGGATGAAAAGATCGGTCCAGGATCCTACAACTACAAAGACTTCGTTGAATTGGCCCAGGAAAAACCATGCAGCAACGTGGGCATGCTCAGCTCTGGGGGAGTGCGCTTCTCAGAGATGGTGGGGGTAGGTCTTTCTGGCAGAGTCTGCCTCTCCAGGGATGGTGAGGGTGAAGGAACAACCCTTTATTCCCAGGCAGATCTGATCAGACTTCCAGTTGGAAAAGTCTTTGGGGTTCACTGGTCCACTCTCATTTTGCAGAGGAAGAAGCCAAAGCCCAGGCAGAGTGTCTTGTGTAGTAGGCAATGTAAGTGGAGTGGATAGGGTGCTATTTTTGGAGTTAAGAAGCCTGGGTCCCGAAACCCACCTCAAGCCTTTCCCAGCTGGGGAGACCCTGGATACATGTTTCCTAACTTGGGGGGCTTCATCTTCCTCAGATGTAAAATGAGAGGGTTGGGCTCAAAGTTCTCTAAAGTGTCTTCTGACCCTAGATGTAAGGCCCTTTGGGATGCAGCTAATAAGAACCAGGACTGGCATCCAATCTCAAGCCTCCCAGCTCCACAGCTAGGAGGTTTTTCATTATGCCACATTGGAAGCACCTTCAGGCACTTCCTTGGCAGGATCCCTCCAGCAGCCTGTGCCAGAGATTTCTGCTGCTGGACATTTTATCAGTGACTTGGATAAAGCTATGGACAGTAGGCTCAAACGTTTGCAGATGTCTCAGCTGGGAAGGATAGCTAACCCATTAGATGGCAGGCAGAGTTGGGACCCAAAAGGATTTCAGTAGCCGAAGATAGTGGGGCAAACTAAGAAAAGATAGGGGAGACATGTAAAAGTCTTATTCTTGGGTTAAAAAAATCAGTTCCATGAGACTGAAGCAATCTACATGCTAGCGTTCTTTTTCAGGTTTGGTTTTCTTCCTTTTTTCCCATTGTTCACTCTATGGGTTACAACCCTTCTATACAACCAGGCTATTGTACAGTGTGAAAGTATTTGCAGATCCTATACCTGATTGCACAACATCATGGGGGTGGGGGGGAAGGGAGGGGAGAAAATTTGAAACTCAAGGGATTGTGGAACTGAATCTTGTAAACTAAAAGTAAGTAAACAAGTCAACAGAAAAAAAAAATCAGTTCCATGAGTACAAGGTAGGAGAGGCCCGGATGGACATCAGTTTGTCTGAAAAAGATCTGGGGGTTCTAGTGGATTCACCCAAATCAGTGTGATTAAGAGGGGCATAGCTTCCAAGAAGAAGAAGGTGATATTCCTCTAGCACTCTGCTCTGGATGGTCACATCTAGGATATTTGGTTCACTTCAGTTATATGGATTGAATTTTGGGCACCCCCATTTAGGAAGGACGAAGCTCCTCTAGATATTGTCCAGAGGAGGGGGGGGGGTAAAGGACTTGGAGTCCTTTCAACGCAGTAGAAGGTGGGTTGTTTGAAACAACTAGAGATATTCACTTGGAGCAGGCTGAAAGGTAAGGATGGGGGAAGTGAAAGAAGTCTTCAAGTGTTTGAAGATTGACAAGTGGGAGAGGGACAGTAGATTGATTCAGGTTGGCCCCAAGGGCAAATTGTGAACCAATGGATAGAAACTGCATCGAGGCTAATTTAAGCTTGATATGCTTCCCAACAAAGTATTGCCAAAATGGCCAGGGCTACCTTGGGAGGTAGTGAGCTCCCTGTCACCTGAGGTCTTCCAGCAGAGCCTGGATGCCCACTTGTCAGGGGTATCGCAGTGGGATTGCTTGTTCAGGCTGTTAGGTTGTTGTTCAACCCAAGCTGGACATCTCTCAGCTCTGAGATGATGTGATCTTCTGAAGAAGATGTACCTGTGACTGGGCTGTGGGGAGCAGGGGTGGTAATTGGGGGAGGAAATTTATAGGGAGGGGAAAGAGACAACTTTTTTTGAAGGGTCACAGAATCTCAGAATTGGGAGAAACCTCAGAGATCATCACCTAGACCCACAATTCCTTGCACTAAACTAGAATCTTTTCTGTCTCTGCCCCTTTAAGTGGGCAATCTGCCTTCTGCTTAAACAGCCCCAGTGACAAAGAGCTCATTGACCTCCTGGGTCAGTATATCGTATTGTAAAGGCAGCTTTGTTAGGAAATTCTTCCTTATTTCAACTGGAAACCTGAATTCGAATCCTGCCTCACACACTTAGTAGCTGTGTGACCCTGGCTGGGTCACATAACTTTGCTCAGCTGCTGTTTCCTCCCAATATTGCTGTGAGACTCAAATAAGATATCGTGTAAAGTACGTAACATGTAAAGTACATGTTACATACTTTAAGTTATCTATTGTGAGCCATAGATTCTGGGTCAAGCAGAAATAGTCAGCTGTTCCCCCTGGAAGGGGCTGGGCAGCTGTGAACAGGCACTAGCCTGTCTCCCCTGAGGCTTTTCTCCACTTAAACATTCCTGGTTCCCCCATCTCTCTCTCCAAGGCATGACTTCCAGGCCCTTCTGAGATGCCGTCCCATTTCCCCTGGATGTTGTTCCTGTGCTGTCTCTCCTGTGAGACCGGCAGCTCCCCGAGGGCAGGGTCTGTTGGTTTTTTTACCTTTCTTTGCACCCCCAGCTCTTAGTACAGTTTCTCACATGAAGTGAGTAATTCATGAATGACTGATTCTCTTGGTTGTCCTCCTATGGGCCCCCTCAGTTTGTAAACATCCCTTCTGAAATGTGGTGCCTAGGCCTGTACCCCTACTCCAGGCAGGTGTGTCTGCCCAAGGCAGGGCACAGCAGGGCTCTTTGCTCGTCTTCTTTAGATAGTACGGTCAGAATCTGGACCATGGGCCTGGATTTGTGGTTCCTTGTTCTGGGATTGGGTTGGGTTGGGTTTTTTTCCCCTCTGCTACCTTGATAGTGATAGGGAGAGGTCACAAAGCTACCTTGTGTTCATCGGGGTCTGAAACAGCCTGGTGATGGATGGTGCCTTGGCTTAGGCTTAATGGGGACTGGGGGAGCCAGGCCAGATTCCATCTACAGGAGCCTCTGAACTGGGCCAGGAAGGCAGCCTTTCTTCCCAGGCGGGATTGTGCCTGGGAATCTCCCTTCTATCATAAACACCATCAGGCACTGCGTGTCTGTGTGAGTATGAGTGTGAGTATGAGTGTGTGTATGAGTGTGTGAGTGAGTGAGAGCATGTATGAGTGTGTTCGAGTGTGAGTGTGAGTGTATGAGTGTGTGTCCGTGTGTGTGTCTGTGTGTGAGAGTGTGTGTGTGTGTGTGTGTGTGTGTGTGTGTGTGTGTGTGTGTCTGTGCGTGCTCGCAAGTGCCAACTCCACCTGGGACTATACACTGAGAAAAGATAGCTTGTGGGAGACAAGGAGGCCGAGGCAGGATTTCATCTGATCTTGGATGAGCCCCTTCCTCTCTGGGAAGAGATGATCTCTAACTCAGGGCTCTGAGACAGTTCAGGGTTGTGAACAAGGCATCATTTTTGGTGTCAGAGGACCTGGGTTCAAATTTTGTGCTTAGTTCTAGTAGTGTGACCTTGGCTAAGTCCTGTAATCTCATTGGGCCTTGGTTTTCTCACCTGTGAAAGAAGGGAAAGTATACTATGATTCTGTGACTTTAAGGGAGACCCTTACCCTCCTTCAGCCTCAGTTTCCTCATCTGTAAAATGAAAGGGTGCTACAGTGCCTTCCAGCTCTGCTCTCTGGGGTCCTGGGCAGTCCTGTGAAACAAGAGTTCTGAGGGCCTGGCAAACTCTCCTAGTCAATAGTTTAATTTTTTTTTCACCTTTGATGTACTTTATTCTATTTTCCAACATTCTCTGTTCTAAGCTCCCTCCCAGGTCTGCCATCCCCTGTTCTGAGGCCGCTCTCAGCTCTGCCATCCCCTGTTCTAAGGCCCCTCCCAGCTCTGCCATCCACTGTTCTCAGGCCCCTCCCAGCTCTGACATCCCCTGTTCTAAGGGCCCTCCCAGTTCTGACATTACCTGTTCTAACTAGTAAGACCAAAGATCTGAGCTGTAAGGAAGCTTTAAAGGCCATCTAGGCCAACAGTCTCATTTTCCCTGTGAGGAAGCGAAGGCTCCTAAGGTCAAGTCGTCCAGTGATGCCCTAGGCTCAGCATCGCCAGATTTAGCACTCAAGACCTCTGCCTTTCAATCCACTAGTCTTTCCCCTGCACCACACGGTCTGCTCTGACCATCCGTGTTCTGGGTTCTAAGTCCCCTCCTCAACCCACCAAGTGCCGGCTCCATGCTCTCTCCTTTGCTGGGCTCCCTTCCTCCCTAACAGAGCTGGCGATTCCCTGAAGCTCAGAGATGCTGGGCAGGAGTGGCAACGCACTTCCTCTGGTCTGTGAGGCAGCAGTGACCTTCAGTGCAGATGGCAGGAACAGCAGCTGTCCGAAGCAGCAGAGACTGAGAGGGGCCAGGGCTCCCCCCTCCAGGCCAGAGAGGCCTTTGCTACTTTCGGCTCCTTTCTTCGGGGGGTCATGGAAGGATTTTTCTGGTTCTGTCAGCTCAAAAAAGAAACGCCTGAGCCCGAACCTGAGACCAGGTGTTGGTCCTCACTAGGTCTTCCCTGAGTTCCTACGACGGCCAGTGGCAGAGCAGGGAAGGATTGGGGGAAAGCAAGAAGGGAAGAGAGGAGAGACAGAATCCCAAGGGGAAAGGGACCCTAAGGGATAGATGGAAGGGCCTCAGAACGGAGAATGTCAGAACTGAGAGGGGCCTGAGAACAGGGGATGTCAGAGCTGGGAGGGGCCTGAGAACAGGGAATGGCAGAACTGAAAGGGGCCTGAGAACAGGGAATGGCAGAACTGAGAGGGGCCTGAGAACAGAGGATGGCAGAGGTGGGAGGGGCCTGAGAACAGGGGATGGCAGAGCTGGGAGGGGCCTCAGAATAGGGGATGGTAGAGGTGGGAGGGGCCTGAGAACAGGGGATGGCAGAGCTAGGAGGCCTTGGGAAAGAGTGTCAGAACTGGGAAGGATTTTAGAAGAGAATGTCAGGCTTGGGAGGGGCTTTGGAGATCACTCAGCACCTCCCAGGCCCCCTCCAGTCTTATAAGCAGGATACTGAGGTGCAGAGACAATGACTTATCCAAGATCATATATGCACAGGCTCCAAAGGGTTAGCATCCCTGCAGCCAACATGAAGAGGGCTGGTGGCTCCCCATGGTTGTGAGTTAATTTCTGGGACTGCAGGAGCGTTATTCTGTTCTTCTGATGCTGCACCCAGCTCCAGGCAGCCCCAACGTGTTTGGACAGAGGGCTGAGAGTAGAATCAGACCGTGGGGAGGAGGGAGTGTCACCGTTTGGTGCTGAGTGAGTGAGTGAGCTGGCACTGGGAAGGGTCCAGAGTCAGAGGGCAAGAGAGAATTGAGCTGTTAGTCTCAGGCCGGCCAGTGGTGAAAAGCAAACAGCTGTGCCCAGGAGGCAGAGGGGGCTGGCAGCTGCCCGTAATTGTTAGTGACTCTCCAGGCTAATGTATCAAACGAAGTTTGGATGCCGATGATTGGGCATGGCTTGGTCCAGTGTGGAGATCACAGAATGGCCGCTGGCAGGGGCCTCAGAGGCATCTGAACAGGGTCCCCGAGCAAAGAGCCTCCCTGGGGCATCCCTGACCAGCGGTCATTCAGCCTCGGGATAAAGTAAGCTTGGTACTTCGGCGGCAGCCCATCCCACCTAGGAGAGGAAGCCTCTCCTGACATGGGGAGAAACTCCTCTCTTAGATGTCTGCCCACTGGTCCCAGGAATAAGAATGACCAGCCTTTTTATAGCACCACAAGGTTTGCAAAGCTCTTTACAAAATTGTGCCATTTTGTCCTTGTGACAACTCTTGAAGGTAGAAGATATTATTACGCCCACAGATGAGGAGACAGAGACAAAAATTAAGTGACTTGCCCAGGGTCTCACAGCTAGTAGGTGTCTGAGGTCAGAAGATGAGTATCCCTGACTCCTGTGCACTATGGCGCCTCCTAGCGGCCCCTAGTGAGAATCAAGGTGATGCTTAAAGGCAGAATGAAAACTCCCTGAGGGCAAGGATGGTTTCCTGTTTGTCTAGTTGTTACAGCTAACAGTGATGATGAATGACTATAACATCTCCTCTGATCCTCACAACCACTCTGCTGCTATAACCCACTGGGTTAAGTGACTGGCTCAAGGTAACACATCCAATGTGTATCTGAAGTTGGATGAACCCTGACTTTTTCCTGACTCACATAAATCCAATCCCTTCATTTAACACAGTGGGAAACTGAGACTGGCAGAGTTGAAATGACTTGGGCGAGGCCACCCAGGTCCTAAGAGTCAGAGGGGAGAGCCCTGGCCCTGGAGCTCATCCTCTTCTCACTGTAACAGTCTCTCTTGCTTAACCTGTTCTAATTCAGCACAAGGGAGGGCACGACACCTGGAAATGACTGATTTAGTCAAACAAAAAGCCGGCCACAAAGTCATGAAACCGCCAGGAGTGGGTTGGCCAGGCTGAGGGCTGCGTCCTGTGCCATCTGTGATGACCCTTGTTCCTTCTCTCCACCTGGCAGAATTATTTTCCTGGCCCTGGGAATTATGGGAAAGGAGGGAACCCCTACACAGAGATGGAAGAGAAGGCCTGGGATCGATCGCACACCAAAGGAATTATGTGCACCAAGGCTCAGAAGGCCTTTGATCTCTCTATGGAGGTGAGCCCGGCGAGCTTTGGGCTGATGTTTCTTTTCTATTCAATCTCCAGATATTGGTAACTGTCTCCCCTGGGTGGGACCCATGACTCAGACATAACAAGTGAGCCATGCTTGCTGCCTGCCCTTACAAAGAGTCCCCTGTAGTGTGAGGGGAGTTATGTCTTCCTCAGTTGTTCTTCGAGGCTGAGCAGGTAGGGGTGGCAGTGAAGATAAGTGTTCAATTCCTTTATTTTTCATTATTATCTAAAATTGCTCTGAGAGGTCCCCCTGGGCACACACATTCTGTGATTCCAAATTTGGTTTTTCAGACATGTTTGGTATGGTGGCAATTAGAATGGCCGTGGGACTGGCCCCAAAGGTCTGTGTTCTATGAACATTGGCATGGAATGCTATCTGCCCAGAATCAGCTCATGTACTTGTTTATTCTCACTTAGCACAGTGTAATAGATACTTAAGAAATACTTATTGGGTGGAAATCTCCATCTCCTACTTAGTTTTCCAGTCCATAAATCCCTGCCTTTGACATCAGTGGCAGAAAATCAATCAAATGTAAGTAAGAAGACCCCATCTTTTCCTATAAAACACCTGGGCCCCTTCCACATGGCCAGTGAGTGGTATGGACCCTATGATGTGCCATTGGCTCAAGTATCCCATACCAACGAACTGAGGGCCAAACCAGGAGGGCACCTCTCACCCTGATGGTCAGTTTCCTTCTTCCTTCTCCTGGACTTGAGGAGAAAGTCTCCCAATTGAGGGTCCAGCTGGGCACCTTACCGGGTCCCTTACCCTACCCCACTGTTATGTGCTTCAGTGTTTCAAGCTGTGCCATGAAGCCTTGCCTGGCATGAGTTTTGCACCAAGTAAACAGTCCCTTTGTATCATCTGTAAGCACGATAGCTTTGAGACATTGCTGCTTTGGGGGAAATCTCCAGATCTCAGCATGTTGCCCCACTTACTCCACTCCAGGGGCTGCCTGTTAAAACTCTTAGACTCTGATGCAAATTCCTCTATTTGGCATTTAAAACACTTCCCACCTTGGCTATAATCTACCTGTTCAGTCTTATCAGCCTTATTATACAACATTATCCCCCATGCACTTTTTAAAAGATAGATTTAATTTTTTTTCTACTGAAACGCTTTCAATTCTCCAATTTGTTTCTGCAACTTAGCACCAGAGTGAATGTAGACATTAGTCTGGCCAAAGTGGCTTTCTTGCTGTTCCTCCCCCCACAGTGTTCCACCTCTCATCTCTGTGGCTTTTCACAGGCTCCTGCCTACAGGCTGATGCCCTCCCTCTGCACCTCTCCCTCTTAGAATGTCTGAGATAAAATCTGCATCTCCATCTCTGGCTCACCTTCACTAATTCATACACCCGTTCCTTCAGTACTTAGCTCAGATGCCACCTTCTGCAGGAAGACTTCCTTGATCTCACATATATTTTATACATGCATGTACATGCACATATGTGTATATATTGTGCGTTGTGTTATGTGTGTATACATAGGTATATATGTGTGAGTGTACATGTACGTGTATGTATTCATGCACATAAATATACATATGTATGTGTGTATAGTTGGTTGTTGTCCATCCTCAAAGAGAACATCACTGTGTCAGGGTCAAGTTACAGTGTGTCCGATTGTGGCCGATCAGACCATTCTGAGCTTAGAAGGCTCTACCACAGGTAAGGCACAAATAGCCATATGAACTTTTGGAGCGGAGATGGCCCTAAATTTACACATTTCATATTTCTTTTGAGCTACCGCAATTCTGCTTTGCTCATAGAGCACAGTGCCTTCTCTGATGAGGGACACCATGCCAAGTTGCCAGCATCTCCCATGTCTCACAATTGATTCTGAAATTCTAAAGAGAGACCTTGAGAGTGTCCTTGCATTGCTTTTTCTGACCTCATTTTGAGTTCTCCATTAAATAATCTTTTAGGCAACCATACATTTGGCATTTGAGTAACATGGGCAGCCTGTCAGAGTTGTGCTCTCTGCAACAGAGTTTGAATGATTGAGAAAGGAACTCCGTGTGTGGGACCTCATCCTGCTAAGTGAACTTTAGAATCTTCCTAAGACAATTCAAATGGAGATGATGCCATTTCCTCGCATGGCACTGGTAGACTGTCCAGGCTTCCTAGGCTCACGGTGAGGTCAGCACCACGGCTCTGCAGACCACGGGTTTGGCGGGCAGCCCAGTATCTCCTCTCTCCCTTACTTTCCTGACATTCCCAAACACTGAGCTGGCTCTGACAATGAGTGCTTCAACCTCCTCATCTGTGTGTACATCCCTGGAAAGTATACTGTTAAGGTAAGCAAAATGATCCATAGCATTCGAGAGTTCTTCATTTGCTATAGCTGATGGTCCCACATATGGATTGTGTGGTCCTGGCTGATGGAGAACCTGGCCTTTTTTTGAGGGGGGGGTCATTGTTAGGTAAAAATTTGCACAAACAGCAGAGAATTGATCCATCTTTTTTTTTGCATCTCAGCTTCAGAGGTTGCATTGAGTGCAAATCACCTGTGAACAAAAAAAGTCATGCACCAACATGCCCTCCACTTTGGTCTTGGCTTTTAAAAAAATTATTTATTTTTAGTTTTCAACATTCACCTTTATAAGATTTTGAGGTTTAAATTTTCTCCCCCTTCCTTCCCCTCCCCCCAAGATGGTATGGAGTCTGATATAGGCCATATATGTGGCTTGTAGCCTTTTCAAGTTAAATAATTTCCCATCAGTGCGCCAGCTCACCTTGATGCCGTTTTTGTCCTAGTTGAAGGCGTCCAACAACACTGCTGAAAAATGCTAGAAGGTACATATATATGTATATGCACATATATATCCACACATACACAAATAAAATAGTGCTGGTTTCTTCTCCTCCTCCCCACTCTGTACCATATTATCTTATATTTATTTTATATGTATACATACCCATACACATATATGCATATGTGTGTAAATATACATACACACAGAGAGAAGAGAGGAAATATACACACAGAGATATATATAATATATGTGTATATATGTATATACATATACATATATACAGAGAGAGAGAGAAGAGAAAAACAAAGAG